>JAJHSJ010000018.1:13333397-13471150 GCA_021015155.1 Magnolia officinalis | reverse complement strand
TAAACGTAGACATCTGCATCTAATACATGAACAATGAATGGATTCTCTACAAGGAAGATGTTCTTTACGAACTTCACAAAGCTCATCATACCATTTACAAATTGTGGGTCTGGGTAATGTAGAGTTATTCAATCCCTAGAGTCCATCGGATATGACCTGTCGGTAGGCACACAATTATACCTAATTCATCATCCAACTAACTATTGACAACATTTATAAAAATAAAAAATATCCAACCAATTTTATATAACAACTTGCAACTTAACCTACTGGGATCCATCATGCACCGTAATATCTTACGGCAGAGCGGGTTCTGAGGAGTTACAACTTGGATTTCTACAAATTATACCTGATTCAGCAGGTTCTTAAAATGCAGCAGGAGAAGTGGACTTCTAACAAATAGGATTATATTCCTGAAACATCTACAAGCATCATCTTTCAATTCAAGCTATATCAAAACATCACAGATATATGGTTGATTTGAATTAAAGAGGCATTTGGCATTCTATTGAAGCGTTTGATGCACCACATAATCCATTGCATTGTCAGAATCCATATTATATATTTGAATCAAGTTGACCGCTTTGCTAAAAAGAGAAGAAAATTAGGGATGATTTCTTTATTTGAGCTAAAGGAATAACAATCATGAAATAAATACCAGTCATAAGAGACTTGAGTAAAATAATACATATTTATATTATCTTCTTATGCTAGTCAAGAAGTTTGTACTCTCCTTATCTTTTTGTGCATATAAATAAATTTTTGTTCATACTTGTCTCTATCTAGATGTGCTAATTGTCTATATCTATATGTGCTAATTGTCTCTATCTAGAGGTGCTAATTGTCTCTATCCCATTCGGTAACATACCATGTACTGTCCCCATACAGTTTACATGCGAGCCGAAATTTCGACAGCACCTCCCCATATTCTCCAGATATATGTAAAATTCAATACTAACTAGTTGCCACATGTAATCCATTACACATGGATAGAGGAAACCAATTAGTAAAGAATTACATATCCGGAAAAAATATAGGGAGACTACCAAATTTCAAACTACATGTAAACTGAAAATGATAACAACCTAAGTACATGGTATAGTATCGAACTGTCCAAAATGGGACAATTTAGGAATCCATAAAGAACAAGCATTTTCAGTCGAATGAATGTACTTGTTCAATATAAATTTCTAAATGGGGGGTAGGGGTACATTGCTAATCCACTAGGTGGCATAAATACTAATTAACAACATCATTTAACAAAGGATCATAAGTATAAACATTTAAAGAACAAATGGTTAACACTTGACAACATTTACTTAGCATACCTAGGAAATGTAAAATATATGGCTGCATTCATATGCCGAAATGAATGAATTGCAAAGATTTAGTTTAACCTAAACTACTGTAAACAAATGATGCTTCAAAGTATTAATGATGAGGAAGTAGCTGTCAAGATGCAGTTACATTCCTTTCAAGTGCAACTTGAGAATAACACAGTTGTAATTTAGAGCCTAGATGCTCAATATGCATGCTAAGGAAATAACAATTTGGAATTTCTTTTCAAAGGCTACAAGAGAATTTTAGACTAAGAGTTGAGACATAAGACTGAGAATTTCTCCAGGTTGGACCTTGTGCTGCATGTGATGGTGTATCTAGGCTAGCAAACATAAAGTTTATAATGTGAAAGATAGATAGCAAGATATGGGAAATGAAATATACTTCCACCCTTGGTGACTCACTTTTCATACATGTGGCGTATGCTTACAAGATTTAAACCAATCATTAAGGTAGGCCCTATTGTAAAATTAACACCAATTGGATAATGGACATCTGAAAGGTTATTGTCAAATCAGTGTGATTTTTGAGGTTGGACCATCCAAGCTATAGACTACCTGAGGATTGTTTTGGATTTCTTGTACATTTCCCATGCATGTGAAAAGCTTGTAACTGATTAGCGAAGCCTTTGAATGCATGTCCCTTTCTTCTTCTTCTTTTTTCTGTTGAGGTGTATGTGAAGAATGAACATTACTCGTTTTTCACCATACTTAATGTTCCAATCTACTACAGGTATTCTACAGACTATGGTATGTTCCATTTCTGCATAGCGGACAGTGAACATGATTGGAGAGAGAGTTCGGAATAGTACATATTCATCGAGCATTGCCTTTCATCGGCGGATAGGCAGAAACAACCATGGTTGATCTTTGCTGCTCATCGTGTTCTTGGCTACAGTTCAGGGTATGCGTACAGCCAGAGTGGTGAATTTGCAGAGCCTATGGGAAGAGAGAGCCTACAAAAGCTTTGGCAGAAGTACAAGGTTGATATTGCACTTTATAGTCATGTCCACCAATATGAAAGGACATGGCCAGTCTACCAGGTATGTATGAATAGAAAATGAATGTGGGTTTTGCTAGGTAATTGTGTGCATTTAAGATAGCATACATCCTAGCTTTCGAACTTCAAGATTACTCTTAAAACCGTGATCCCATATGTGGTACACACCCATTTCCTAGTTTAACTGCTATATATCAAATGTTAAGAGTCGCTACTCTCAAGTGTGATCTGATTACTTAAAAACGCTAGTGTCTGCAATAGCTACAATGGCACCCACACAAGTATGCTCTATGAAAATCCTAGGAATTCTATGCAAACGCACTTGATTACACTTTGTAAGTGTTCTCACCAAACATATGGAAATGAGGTATGTGTTTGCAAGATCAGAGCTTCTCATCAGTGATCCCCACTATTTACATTCCATGTCTCAGAAATCAGGCCGATGTGACCAGTGGGGCCACAACTACAAAACAAATCAATGGTTTAGATACATTAACCAGCAATCCAAATTCTACATAAATGCATTAGATTGGCCTCGATTTTCAGACATGGACTCTGCGTAAGCATCAGCTAAAGCTTTACTCTTGTATGCATCCCTCGTAAGTACACTCAAACAAGCAGACTTAGAAGAGTTTTGCCAAGCACATATGCACCTACTGCTCTCAGTCTAATGTCTCAACTCTCATACCTCAACCTTCTCACCAACACCCCTTTGGACCATGTTGGTCATCCGATAACAATTCATCCAATTTGGTTTTTTAAGTATTCCTCCGTATTGTTAAATCTGTCAACCAAACAAAAAATTTACAAATTCTAGGAATTTATGGCCCTTGATAGAGTGGATTGGTGGAAAAGGATTCATGTAGCCAACCCTTTCAAGCGCCATCTTCATTCACCTAAAAAGTTAATTGCACAATAAAACATAAACTACGATAGGACCCAATAAGAAGTGGTGAGCCAAGGGACCTTTAGACTTAAAAGCCAGATTTAAATTAACACTTCAACACTAGAGAAAATTAAAACATGAAACCACAAAGAAAGCTATATAAACCTGTTGTTTACTAATCTTCGGTATCTAGGTCGTTGACAACTAACACCAACAGCACCTGAAGTAACAAAAAACAAAAAACACCAACACCAACTAACACCAACAGCAGATTGCGACCTACCTGGCCTGCACGGAAATCGGCCCCCTCCCTTCTTTGGATCTCACAGAAAGAGAGAGAGAAGAGGGAGACAAATCGAGAGAGAGAGAAGAGGGAAACAGATCGAGAGAGAGAGAGAGAGAGACGGAACGAGAGGAGGCGAGAGAGGAGGAGAGGAGAGAGGAGGAGGGCGAGAGAGAGTATGAGAGAGGAAATATCAACATGTATACATCTTTAATTCCCAAAATGCCCTTCCTCGGAAGACCAAAATTCCGTTGGAAATATTGGGTTTGGGGGAGGGGGGTATTTTCGGTATAAGCTGGCATTTATATGGTATTGACAATTTAAGAATTGTACGTCAACTTTCGCACGTGTGATGGATTTGGGGCCTTTAAATGACGTACATGGAACTCTTGTGGAACATCCAGATCGTGTATTGAGTGTGGCCCACCACTCAACGACCTAGTACAAAATATCTGGCTGGTTTAATGATTTAACAGGCCAAACACGTATGTTGGGTGCTGACCGTTTGTGATTTTTTTTTTCTCTCTGTTAATCTTTAATAAAAAAAATGTTGTTGGCGTGATGACTGGATCAAATCTACTCTTCGGAATGTATGATCACCTGATGAATAGGGGAATGGATTGGCTACTCCCCCTCACACCAGCCCCGTGGCTGATGGTCGGTGATCTGTGGGCCCCACCATGATGTATGTATTTCATCTATTCCGTTCATCCATTTTTAAAGATTATTTTAAGGCTTCATCCGAAAAAGGAGAGGGATATAAATCTCAAGTGGACCACACCACAAGAAAACAATAGTGATTGGATATCCATCATTTAAAGGCCCACTGTACTGTTTATTTTACATCCAATCCATTGATTAGGTCATAAAGACCTAGATGAAGGGAAAAAACAAAGATCAAATTCATCCAATACTTTTATGGGTCCCAAAAAGTTTTTAATGGTTGACGTTCATTCAACACTGTTTCCTATAATGTGGTCCACTTCATTTTTTGTATAATACCATAAAATGATCTAGAAAAATAGATGGCCAACATTGATGAAAAACATACATCATGGTGGGGCCCGCATAGCACCGACCACCAGCCAATGGCTGGTGGCAGGGGAGTAGCCAAGGGAACGATAGGCTACTCCCCTGCCACTGGCCAATGGCTAGTGGTCGGTGCTCTGTGGGCCGTACCATGATGCATGTGTTTCATCCATGCCATTCATCTATTTTTTCAGATCATTTCATGGTATGTAACAAAAAATTAGGTACATCAAAATCTCCATGGTATGAAACACATACATCATGGAGGGGCTCACAGAGCACTGACCACCCGCCACCGGGCTAGTGGCTGGGGGAGTAGCCAATACGTTTCCTGTAGCCAATCCGTTTCCGATGAATAGACCTAATATTAATCATGTGTTCCAAGTCAGCTCGTGTGGCACGAATGCTTCGTACGTCTCACGCAAGTGAGTAAACTTATATTTTCTCTTTAATAACATTAATACTCTGGAGAGCATGAACAACCATATACACATTCACAAAGGTTTCTTTATAAGCCGCTCGTATTCATCTCAATTCAACCCGTTCAAATTACGAGGCCCACTGCAATTGATTGATAATGTAAAAAATCCGCATAAAACAAATGATCCTGTCTAATTACTTTCATAAAATGAACGGTATAAATGTCAAGTAGCAAACTCTAAAATTCAAATATGAACACTTACAAAGATGAGTGCCCAACAAGCAAATTACTCTGGTGGGGCCCACAAATTCTGATGGACGGGTCTCCACTAGAGCTTAAACCAAAGAACACGCATACAAAGATGAGTGCCCAACAAGGAAATTATTATTTTTTATTCTTGATTTTTCAAAAAAAAACTAATTCTTAATTTTTTAAGTTCTCAAAATTTTTAAAAATTCTTAATTTTAAGAAAATTCAAAATTCAAATCTTTTTCAAAACTCTCAATTTTTTTAAAAATTCTCAATTTTTTCACAATTGTCTCAATTTTATTTTAAATTCTCAATTTTTTCCACGGTTGTCAAAAAATTTAAAATTTATTAATTCTTTCAATATTATCAATATTTTTCAATATTCTTAAATGTAGACTTTTGGCCTCGGTTCCTATGTAACTGAGGCTAAAAAGTATACTTTTGGCCTCAGTTCCGATGCAACTGAGGCTAAAATGTAGACTTTTGGCCTCGGTTCCTATACAACTGATGCTAAAAAGTAGACTTTTGGCCTCGGTTCCTATGCAACTGAGGTTAAAAAGAAGACATTTGGCCTCAGTTCCTATGCAATTGAGGCTAAAAAGTAGACTTTTCGTCTCGGTTCATATGCAACGGAGGGTAAAAAGTAGACTTCTGGCCTCGATTCCTATACAACTGAGGCTAAAAAGTAAACTTTTCGCTTCGGTTCTGATGTAGAGCGAGTAGCGGACAATTACATGGCAAAGATGGATCAGAAAAGGCCCGGTCGGCGACAGAAGTGATCTGGACCATCAGACCTTAAATCAGGCATATCTCGCAATCCAGGATGAGTTAGCTGACGAAAAATATATGATTTTGGGGTAGAACGAGCTACTTTAGCCAACCAACCCGCTACGTCGGGTTGCGACGCTCGGAATTGCGAGAAACCCCTGATTTGACGGTCGTTTCCCTGTTTCAATTTCGTTTTTACTATAAATAGTAAGTTTTAGTTTGCTTATAACTCTTCATCCGTCGGGCTTTAGGAGTTGCGCCCAACGTGAAAAGAGCTTAGAATAATTAGGAGAACGGGTTGGTGAAGCCAAATAGGACACTTACTATTTTTGGCCGAAAACCTTGCGCACTAGTAGACATCACGACCGTCTATAAATAGTAAGTTTACTATTTATAGTAAGTCGCGAATTCTAGGAGTCCTAGTTGTAGTTTGATTCTGATTTCTTTCCCATTGCTTAGTACCCTTATTAAAGGGTTGTGAACTCGTTTTTATGGATTAATTAATCTATTTCGAATTTATTTAGAATTTATTTCTATTTTCTGCTCTCTCTTTCTCGTGGATTCGAGAAGTCTCTGTGAGGAGTCCAGAGAAGTTCCGTGGATTCGGAATAGTTACCTCTTGAGGAAGACGGTGCTCGACCTCACGTCCTCCCCTGCGTCAGTTTGGTATCAGAGCGAGGTTTCTCCTCGTGTCGATGGCTTCTTCTAACGACGGGTCGGACAACAATCCCATAGGCGGTGCTCCAGGAAATTTTCCTTTAACGGCGGCAACTTTTCAAGCAGCGCAGCAGGAAATCGACAAGCCATGCAAGGGCTGCAGCTTCCATGGACCGCATAGCGAATCTCTTGGTAGAAACCCTAGGGCAACTCCTTGTTCCTGGTGGTAATCCTCCACCACCAATTGCTGAAACCCGTAATCGCCCTGATCGCATGATAATACCACATTCCAGCAATGCATCCACGGCCGTCCCTGAGGACGGGGGTTCCAGTGAAGAGGAGATCGATGACGTGATCTTCCAACACCCCAGGCAAGGCGGCGATCGGGTAGATCGAGACTTCAAGATACGGGTTGATATTCCTAACTTCAATGGCCAGCTACACATTGAGGATTTTCTCTCGATTGGCTTTCTGAAGTTGAGCGATTTTTTGACTATGGATATCCTTGAAACAAAGAAGGTCAAGCTTGTGGCCTACAGTTGAAAGGAGGAGCTTCACTTTGGTGGGAACAACTGCAACTCGCACGAACCAGCAGATGAAAGCACCAATCCGCACATGGCAAACGAATGAAGCAGCTACTACGTGCCCGATTCCTCCATAAGCGATTACGATCAGGTATTATTCCAACAATACCAAATTGTCGACAGGGTAGTCGGTCGGTGAGAGAGTACGCAGAAGAATTTTTAACCGCCTAGCGGCGCGCACGATTTGGTCGAGACTGAATTGCACCAAGTCGCCCGATTCAACGGTGGATTGCGTATGGCGATCCAGGATCTGGTCCAGATGCAGTCCGTCTGGACGATGAATGATGCGATCAAGTTGGCTACTTGGGCAGAAGCGTAACTTGAACGTTCTAACACACGGCCTATCCTACTGCGAGGATCACTGCGGCAGGTCCACCCCAGGGAGCTCCACAACCTAAGGGGAAGGAGCCCGTAGGAGCACGCACTCAACCTCCTACGTCTGAGAACCGAGATCAGGAAGCGGGCAAGCTAGACCCCAAAGGGGCGTATCGACTGCCGCTGGTCCAAGTACAATCCCGAACCCTTATGCTCGGCCAAGCCCAACAACTGCTATCGTTGTGCCCAGCCCGGCCACCTGTCAAATACTTGTCCCCAACGAAAAGTGGCAAACCTCGCGATTAATGATGGTAGTGCTGATAATGCTTATGAAGATCCAGATATTGAAGAACAGGAGCATACCGCCGAGGACGAAGTAGATGATTCAGATTGGGTTTAACAAGATCACGGCGAGTTGTTCGTCGTGAGGCGGCTATTATATGCGCCAAGAAAAGAAGTGCATCCACAGCGGCATAACATCTTCCGCACTAGGTGTACGGTGAATCGAAAGGTTTGTGACATGATCATTGACAGTGGAAGCAGCGAGAACATCGTCTCCAGGGGCATGGTGAAAAAATTACAATTGAAAACAGAGCGTCATCCCTCTCCATATACAATCGGTTGGATCAAGAAGGTCAGTGAAACAAAGGTAACTGAACAGTGCACCATATCTTTTTCAATTGACAAATATTATAAGGATGAAGTAGTATGCGATGTGGTTGACATGGAAGCATGTCACATACTACTACTCTCTACTCTCTACCGACCCTGGCAATCTGACCGTGACGCCACTCATAAAGGGCGAGATAACATATATATCTTCGTCAAGGACGGCCGGAAGACCATATTGGCCCCTATGGATCCAGAAGGACTACCTGAAACTTCTAAAGTGGGGGGTCGTTTTCTCTTAACCATTCGGGCTTCGTGGAAGAATCCAAAGAAATAGGACAGACTTATGCATTAATTGTAAAAGGGGAAGAACTCGAGCCTACCATCATCCCTGAAAAACTAGGCCCCTTGTTACATGAATTCCAAGAAATCTGGCCCGAGGACCTTCCCGATGGGTTACCCCCTATGCGAGATATCCAACACCATATCGACCTTATCCCTGGGTCCAGTTTACCTAATCGTCCTCATTACCGAATGAGCCCGAATGAGTGCGAGATTCTGCAGGGACAAGTGGAGGAACTGATCCGTAAGGGTCTTATTCGATAAAGCATGAGCCCATGTGCTGTACCAGCTCTGCTAACTCCAAAGAAAGATGGGAGTTGGCGCATGTGTGTCGACAGCCGGGCCATCAACAAGATCACCATAAAATACAGGTTTCCTATACCACGGTTGGATGATATGTTGGATATGCTAGAGGGCGCAAAAATATTCTCTAAATTGGACCCAAGGAGCGGCTACCATCAGATTCGAATACGGCCGGGTGATGAGTGGAAAACAGCCTTCAAGACCAAGGAAGGATTGTACGAATGGATGGTCATGCCTTTCGGTCTTTCTAATGCGCCTAGCACATTCATGAGGTTGATGAACCAAGTTCTGAAACCTTTCATTGGGCGGTTCGTTGTGGTTTATTTTGATGATATTTTGATATACAGTCAAGACGAAACCACCAATATGGAGCACCTCAAGAAGGTCCTTCAAGTGCTCACTGAAAATAAACTGTACCTCAATTTAAAAAAGCGTAGCTTCATGACTGATAGCTTATCGTTTCTGGGTTTTGTGGTTACATCCACGGGCATTCGAGTGGATGAGGAAATGTGAAGACAATCAGAGAATGGCTGGTTCCCAAAAATATTCACGAAGTACGAAGTTTCTATGGGCTAGCGACATTCTATCTATCGTCGGTTCGTGAAAAATTTCAGTAGCATTGTGTCACCGATCACAGATTGCATGAAGAAAGGGCAGTTTCAGTGGACTGACGAAGCCGACAGGAGCTTTGCAGAAATCAAGCGCAGATTATCCACGACCCCGGTTCTTGTACTTCCCAACTTCGACAAACTGTTTGAAGTCGAATGTGATGTCTCATATGTCGGGATTGGGGGAGTTTTGTCTCAAGAAGGTAGGCCGGTAGCCTTCTACAGTGAGAAACTTAGTGATGCACGCAAGAAGTGGTCTACATATGAGATCGAGTTGTACGCGGTGGTCCAGGCACTGCGACACTGGCAACATTATTTGATTCAAAGAGAATTCATACTTTACACGGACCATCAAGCCCTCAGTTTATTATAGTCAAGCTAACATTAACCGTGTGCATGCTAGATGGATCTCATTTTTGCAGGAATTCACATTCGTGCTAAAGCATAAGTCAGGGCAACAGAACAAAGTAGCCGATGCGCTGAGTCGCCGTGCAACTTTGTTAGTCACTATGAGCAATGAAGTTGTCGGGTTCGATCGCTTCAAAGACATATATGCCGACGACGACGACACTTCAAGGACGCATGGTTAGATGTCAGGAAGGTCACCCCGTGAACATATACTACAAGATGACTTAAATACCGAGGCTTTTCCTTTTAGGGAAATCGACTATGTATCCCCAAGAGTTCGCTAAGGGAACAGATAATCCAAGAGCTACATGGAGGTGGCCTCAGTGGACACCTTGGACGAGACAAGACACGAGCTCTTGTGGAAGAACGGTATTACTGGCCGCAATTGGTACGTGATGTGGGAAAGGCAGTCCCACGCTGTTATATTTGTCAGACTTCCAAGGGGCAATCTCATAATACGGGCCTCTACCTCATACACCCCATTACCCGTGCCTGACGGCCCTTGGGAGGATTTATCTATGGACTTTGTGCTTGGTCTCCCACGAACACAACGCGGCATGGATTCGGTGTTCGTGGTAGTAGATCGTTTTTCCAAGATGGCGCACTTTATTCCATGCAAGAAGACTCTCGATGCAACACACGTGGCGAATTTATTCTTCAAAGAAATTGTACGGCTACACGGGGTTCCCAAGACTATTACTTCTGACCGTGACACGAAGTTCATAAGCCACTTTTGGTGGACTTTGTGGACTCGATTCGATACACGCCTTCAGTTCAGTAGTGCGTACCACCCACAGACTGACGGTCAAACTGAGGTTGTGAATCGCACATTGGGAAACCTCCTTCGATGTATTTCAGGAGAAAAACCAAAGCAGTGGGATTTGGCCTTGTCTCAAGCGGAGTTTGCATTCAACAACATGGTGAATCGCTCGACAAGAAAATACCTGTTCCAGGTTATTTACGGACGAGTACCTCGCCATACACTAGACTTGGTCCCTCTGCCCAAGCTCCCAGGCATGTAGCGAGCAAGCGGACAAGCATCGACGACAGAAAGTGTTCGAGGTGGGCGACCAAGTAATGGTCCATCTGCGCAAAGAAAGATTTCCGACCGGAACGTACAACAAGTTAAAGAATAAAAAGATTGGACCGGTACCAATCATCCGAAAGATCAATGACAACGCTTATGTTGTTGATCTTCCAGATGATATGGCGATCTCACGAACTTTCAATGTTACGGACCTGACTGAGTATCATGAACCAGCGCATAATGATAACTCGAGGGAGAGTTCTTTTGAAGTGGAGGAGACTGATGTAGAGCGGGTCGCGGACAATTACATGGCAAAGATGGATCAGAAAAGGCCCGGTCGGCGACAGAAGTGATCTGGACCATCAGACCTTAAATCAGGCGTATCTCGCAATCCGGGATGAGTTAGCCGACGAAAATATATGATTTTGGGGTAGAACGAGCTACTTTAGCCAACCAACCCGCTATGCAGGGTTGCGACGCTCGGAATTGCGAGAAACCCCTGATTTGACGGTCGTTTCCCTGTTTCAATTTCGTTTTTACTATAAATAGTAAGTTTTAGTTTGCTTATAACTCTTCATCCGTCGGGCTTTAGGAGTTGCGCCCAACGTGAAAGAGCTTAGAATAATTAGGAGAACGGGTTGGTGAAGCCAAATAGGACACATACTATTTTTGGCCGAAAACCTTGCGCACTAGTAGACATTACGACCGTCTATAAATAGTAAGTTTACTATTTATAGTAAGTCGCGAATTCTAGGAGTCCTAGTTGTAGTTTGATTCTGATTTCTTTCCCATTGCTTAGTACCCTTATTTAAAGGGTTGTGAACTCGTTTTTATGGATTAATTAAGCTATTTCGAATTTATTTAGAATTTATTTCTATTTTCTGCTCTCTTTTCTCGTGGATTCGAGAAGTCTCTGTGAGGAGTCCAGAGAAGTTCCGTGGATTCGGAATAGTTATCCTCTTGAGGAAGACGGTGCTCGACTTCACGTCCTCCCCTGCGTCAGGTTCTTATGCAACTAAGGCTAAAAAGTAGACTTTTCGCCTCGGTTCCTATGCAACCAAGGCTAAAAAGTAGACTTTTCGCCTCAGTTCCTATGCAACCGAGGCTAAAAAAGTAGACTTATAGCCTTAGTTCCTTAGCAACTGAAGCGAAAAATGAACTTTTAGCTTCAGTTTCTTAACATCCGAGACTTAAAAATACATTTAGCCTCCATTTTATCAACTGAGACTAAAAAATTGTGGTTAAAGGCCTATTTTCTTGTAGTGTATCTATGAACAAGTTGGATGACTAGTAAACATAATTGTGGGCCTTAGGAAGGTTTCGACAATGGAAATTATTATTCCTTTGATATGGTCCACTCGAGCTTTGGATATGATTCAATTTTGGGATATTATCATAATATCATTTGCACAAACGAATGTATGGTGAGGATTAAGTGTGGACGCAGACTGCGACATTGATAGTAGCCACGCTGTATGGTGAGTATATCTCTAATGACCATAGAGCCTAATAAGGCCAAATAAACAGTACATTTCTAAGATGACCGTGATTTACGAATTGGTAATAATTAAAATCACGTGATTTTGATGTGATTAAAAAAAAACCTTTTGATTTTGTTGAATTCCATTTCACATCAAATACACCAATTGTCATTGATTTATGCTCCTAAATAACCCCTAATTAAACCATATATTAGGACATCGAATGATACAGTTTTTTTAAGAAAAATGTGGATACATGTGTTAAAATATGGGTAAACCTCCATAAAAGAAGATGATAAATCCAGCCATGGATGGAGCATGTTTCTTTGCCTTTTCAACCATAGTTCCAAAACCTGAAAACTCGACTCGACATGATGTCCCACCAGGTCGGGTACACTCAAAAGACTTAACCAGTCTTTAATTGGCTTAACTTGATATATTAATAATTAATTACAAACTATATGATTTAATGGTTAATTAATATCAAACTTTTAAGGTATTGGTTAAATAAATTAAATCAATATAAGATGAGCACAACCCAGCTACTTGGCAGGCTGGTAGTGGGTATATCTATTTTATGGGGGAGAAGCATTTGAACTGGGTAAGTGAGTTACTCGAGTCTTGTCGAGTTGACTGAACTTGCCCAAGCCCATTTGGACCATTTGAGGGTGGTAGGAAGTACCGTTCATAATATCAATGGTTTGGATTGTTGTAGTGATCTGTGTATCTACCACATGGCCGCGTTGGTTGACTTGCATACATCCCTAATTTGCTAACATTATATACATGATTGAGATATAATGTGATTGTAGGCTGTCACAAAATCCAAGTTGGATCAACTTCTTGTGTGGAGACCCATTAATATGGAATATAAGTTGTAGGTGGTTTTCATTAGAACTGGGCATGGGATGACTCGACTCGTTCGGACCCGACTCGATCCAAACCGAATGGGTGAGTCGGTCCGAACCGAGTTGGCTTCACCCAATCCGAACTCAAACCAAGTCAAGTCCGAGTTACCTAGTAGCTTGACCCGACTTGACCAAAAATTCGATCCAATTAGATTCAACTCGGATTTTTTATATATATATATATATATATATATATATATATATATATATATATATATATATATATAACACCCTAGTTTTTAAGTATTTCTAAATCTGCTCGTCGCTTTCGACCCCGATCTGAACCCAAACTCTCTCTCTCTCTCTCTCTCTCTCTCTCTCTCTCTCTCTCTCTCTCTCCTTTACAGTCCCTCTGACTTGGTACTTTTGACCGGTTCAGACACGGCCTGGATCAGTTCAAGGCATACAGGACTCGGATCGAGTCACACATGCTAGACTTGGTACCGAGTCAGGTCGAGTTCGGATCAATCATATTTCAAGATCGGATCGAGTAGGGTCAGCCCTAACTCGGTCCGACTGGACTCAATGCCCTGCTCTAGTTTTCATTATATCTCCCCATTTTCCTCATATGAACATGGCCCACATGATGAGTATACTGGCCTCTTTTCTTGGATAGGACATGGTCATGTCCCACCTAACAATTGGTCCGGATCTCACATGCGTGTGAAACATGGCATATGTTTTAAATTTACCTAGTAGGAGCCATTATAACATTTTGTTTAAGGTGCCTACTATGATAAGTAGTAAAAAAAAAAGAGGAAAAAGAGAATTTTTCTTTGATAAAATATTTTGTTATTTGACATGCAAAGAAAGTTATGAATTTTATGCAATAATAACTAATGTTTTTTCATATTAATATTGTCAGGCAAAAAAAAAAAGGTGACCATTCTCTAAGAAATAATAAAATTTCACTTGTGAAATAAACAAACAAATTCCTAAAAATGGAATCCATTTCTTTGTCAATGCCTATGAAAATAATCATTATGATTTATTTTCTTTCACGAGGTTTTTCTACCTATCAAATAGGCTGGATGACCAAAATTGAACAGAATTATACAATTATTCCACCTAAAAAATGTATAATATATTCTTGCTTTCCAATTTCTGTTATAAGGGCCTTTTTTTATTTGAGGGAATTACGTGTAATTCTCGTTAATTGGATCATCATTACCTAAAAATTGTATACCACGTTTGAGTAACTGTGCGACTGTTGTAATTGCTCTGACAGTAACATTGATGGATCCATTGAGAAATATCTCCTTGTATTCAGAAATTGCATAATAAATCAAGGCGAATTCCTCTACTGCGAAAGTAATTCATAGGAATGTCATGCGACTTAAGCAAGGTGGGGCCCACTATGATGTTTGTGAGAAATCCACCTCATCCATTTGTTATTCTACCAATCATGTTAGGGCATTGGCCAAAAAATAAGGCAAATTCAAAACTCAAGTGGGCGCATCTATTTCTTTAGATCATGTTAGGGCATTGGCCCCAAAAATGAGGCAAATCCAAAACTCAAGTAGGCTGCACAACACGAGAAAGTGGGGAATGAATGTCTACTGTTGAAACCGTCACAAGGCCACAAAAGTTTTGGATTGGGTTAATATTTTTGTGTTTTCAGTTTATCCTAGTGGGAATGACCTTGTGAACGTCATGGACGGCATGCATATATATAAACCCTAAGAGGTTTCAATGGTAGCCATTTCCCTACCTATTTTTTCATTTCTCACGGCCCACATAGGTTTTGATTGAGAAGAATAGGCTATTGAAGTCACCTCCCATGTCACCATTAATGACTGTAGTCTGAGCTCCATGACTGCAAACCTTATGCAATGCTAATGGGGAGCATTTTGCAAATCACATGGTGGATTGGGGATTGAGATTTCTCTCTTATATCTCTGCTAGAGTAGCCCTCCATTTACAAAGAAATGTTTTTATGACGGATAAGTCATATCTTTATTTATTATTATTTTTTAAACACATACCCACACTATATGGGAATTTGATTCAATGATCTTAATGTTAAAACAGTCTATCTATCACTAAGCCATGAAGTTAGACCCACTTAAAGCCCATTGCAACAAAGGTTAGAGTCAGTGATCAAATAAACCCCACTTGCATAAACTAAAAGCTAGAGAATATTGTCTAATCTCTTACCTCAAGCATAGGTTGCTTAGATAAGTGTATATAGTCATTCTAGATTGATAAGAATCCTATGCAGCTGTGGCTAAAACACTTGCCCTACATGAAGCTCACCGTATTATATGTGTAACATCCACTTCTTCCATGAGGTGAGATACTAGATGTTGTGATCTGAGGCCAAACATCAACTCGATCTACAACTCGGGTGGGCCACACCACAGGGAACAATAGAGATGGGAAAACTTTCCAAATGTTTTGTGGGCTCATTGTAGAGTGTATATTTCATCCAATATATTCATCATGTGAGAATCACCATGATGGAGGAGAACTCCACAAATCAGACTGATAAAGCTGAAGTGGGCCACACCGTGTGAATTTAAAGGCCTTAGGTATGGTTTTTACATCGTTCCCCATGGTGTGGTACACTTGAGAATTTCTGCCCAACTAATTTTGGTGTTGTATGGTAAACACGAGGGGACGAACCTAAAGGGCGGATTGGATGTCACACACACAACACAATGGGCGCCACAGAGCTCTTGTCTGGAAGTCGAAGCGTCCTGGAAAGAGCGAAAAAAAGAGGAGAAGAGCAACCATGCAAATTTCAATATGACTACACGTCCCAATCGAGTGTGAATTAACCACCTTGTATGTATTATGGCCTGAAATTAATTCGGTCTAATGGTTATAATGTTAGATTTTAAACCAGAAATAAGTGAAAATCTGAGACCCGATTAAGGCAAATGACAGCTTGTTTCGAAGCTCTTCACGAGGAGAATGAAGTTAACGGATCAGATGTTCCATAGGAGGCCAAAATTTATGTTTAAAGTGGGTGGCAACACTTTGACCTAGTGTGTGATTCTAGGCCCCACACACTGATCCAATGGTTCAGTGGGTTGTGAGGCTCCACCCTAGTTAAGATGGGGTGTGCCCCACTTTCCAAAGTGGTCAGTAGACTCGATAGACTCAAAGAGTGGTGGAATTGGATAATGGGCCCAAATACCCGAATTGGTGGGCCTTAATTCATTCTGATGTGGGTCCAAAAAAGCCCAAATTGAGTGGTCGAATATGCTAAAAATGGGCTCTACAAGGTGATCACACCCATTCCGAATGTAGGGCCCAAGATGCTAAAAACAAGGGCCATGAATGGCCCTGAATGGATAACTCAAAACTGGCCCACAAATGGCCCTGACTTAACGGCTCAAATCTGACCAAAAGGATGCTATAAAAGTCAGTTCAAATCGTGGGAAGGACAGGGCCAAAGAGATGAGATTCTGTGATTGAAACAGTACAGGCCCACACAAGAGAGAACCCACTGCTGGGCTTCTCACAGCCATCAAAAGTTCGAGTCTGGGCCCCATGCTAGCCCGTCGCAACGCAGTAAATAGGCCCAATACAAGGCCTGGATTGATATTGAATGGATCAGGGCTAGTTATTTGGGTAGATGAAGTATGCACTCAATCTCTTACAACTTAGAGAATATTCCTTCATGATCACCTTTGATGTGCCGTGTGCAGGGCCATTTGACCTTTTTGTGTTTTTACACACGCACCCACACCCCACGCACTCACGCTGGTGGAATTTCACCACCTATGGGTACTCAAACCCTTGACCTGAAGTTGAAACTCCTGAGAGTCCACCACCTGAGCAAGAGTTAGGACCTGAGCAAGAGTAAGGGCCATTTGACATTTAAAAGACCAATAAAGCTAATTCAACTATCACATGGACTACCACATAATTTCAAAGTTTTTGGTTGGTTATTCATTATTTTCTATGACGTGGCCCACTTAATACTTAAATAATTGTAGGGTCCTATTTTTGGGGCATCTTCTTACCCTAGTGGGGCTCAAATAGCACACAGCTGCACCACATACGCTCCTAACATGGTAGGCGCCATATAAAACAATTAACAATCATAAAAAACCTCCAAACTCATGACATGGCTCACGTTATGGTTGAGTTGGCTGCCGTTTATGTTACTACCCCATTGATTTAAAAAGCCTAGCTTGACATGTTCCATTGGTTTTAAGACTTTCGGTTCATTGGATAAGTTCTTAGTTATTGGTATCAGAGCCTACATTACATCCTGTGTTTGAGTAACGGAACGAGCAACTTGTGGAAAGGGCTACCTGGATTGGAGTGAAAGTCATCACGGCATGGAAAGAGTTACTTGGATAACCATAGGCCCAAAGTGCAACCACCATACCCCAGAAAGAGCTACCTAAAATAAAAGCCAAAGTTAGTGCCGCCACAAAGTGGGTCACACAGAGTGTCGCCCACGGAGCTTGGTGGAATGTTACAATCCTAAGAGTTTAATATCATAACTTTACACGTTTCATCAATCTCGAGGCTTTTGAAGTAATGGTTAAGTTTTTAACAATTTAGCTCTTATGGTGGGTGACCTGATTTTTGGAAGGCATCCTCTCATCCTCGTGGGGCTCCTCGTAATGGACAGTGGCACAACAGACACATAACATGGTAGACGGTAGGTCTCCACATAAAACAACGGAAAATTATAAAAACTAACAAATTCATGTGGTGGCCCACATGATGGTTGAAATGGTCCGATTGGTTAGGTGATCCAACTTTCATGGTAGGTGATTTGATGAATGGGTTTGATGTCGTACACACGCCAAGTAAGCCCATGGTTCTATGTCACAGCACGCCCGAGTGAGCCCAATGCACTGTAATTAGAGCTTAGCGTGCAAGGACTAACGGTGGAACCGGCATCACTTTATTTTTATTTTTATTTGTAGGTACAAGATGCTTTTCTTGGTATACTTAGGTGGCAAAGCTTTTTAGGCCCCACCATGTGTTTTGCTGGATCATTGTAGGGTATGAGCTCAAAATAAGGCTGCGACTCCAATGGTTTAAAAAATCTAGCTTGATGCGATCTGTTGGTCATAGGACTTTTGGTGTATTGGTTGAGTTTTTAATAATTGGTATTATAGCGTACACCATGTCATGTGTTTGAGTCATAGAATAGACGGAACAAAAGACTTGTGGAAATGGCCTCCTAGACAAGAGTGAAAACCATTATGGCATGAAAAGAGTTACCGGGATAACTTGAGGTCTAGAGTGCAGCTGCTATATGACACAAGGATGAATGTGATGAGGTCGATTAATGTCTTCCTCAGGGGATAACTACTTCGAATCCACGAAACTTCTTTCGACTCATCATAGAGACTTTTACAATCCACGAAGAAAAATAGAAACTAAAAATAATTCTAGAAAGTTAAAATAAAGTTGTTGAATATTGATAGCTGAAATAAATGAGTCTACAACCCTCTAAATGGGAATACCAAGACTTGAAATAAGTTTAGGAATTAAACTATAACTAAAACTCCCTTACTATAAATAATAAATATTTTATTTATAGTGTCTTATGTGGCTTAACTAAAAATAATATATGGTATATCAAATAACTCATTCCGGTTTGCAAGATATGTCTGTTTTAAGGTCTTGACGTTTTTATTACTTCTGCCTCCGATCAGACCTTCTTTGATCCATCTTGGACATGAAATTGTCTGCGACCCACTCTATATCACCATACGATCCCAAGAACTTAACAACCTAACTTTACACATTTCATCAATCTTGGGGCTTTTGCCGTATTGGTTAAGTTTTTGACGATTTAGCTCCTACGGTAGTTGACCTATTTTTTGGGAGGCATATCCTCTCATCCTAGTGGGGCTCACACAATGGACAATGGCATGACAAACACATAACACAGTAGGTGTCCACATAAGACAACGGAAAATTATAAAAACTAACAAATTCATGAGGTGGGTCACATGATAGTTAAAATGGTTTGATCGGTTAGGTTATCCAACTTTCATGGTGGGTGATCCAATGAACAAGTTCGATGTCATACATAGGCCAAGTGAGCATGCACGCCCCAGTGATTCCAATGCACATCAATTACAGGAAGAGCCTATCCTACAAGGACCTGTGAAGGAATTGGCATATTTTATTTATTTATTTATTTATTTTTTAATTTCTTAGGTAGGAAATATTTTTCTTGGTATACTTAGGTGGCAAAACTTTTTGTGCCCCACCAAGATATATGTGTTTTACTGATGCCTTCCATCCATTTTGTTGTATCGTCGTAGGGCATGAGCCCAAAATCAGGCAGATCCAAAGTTCAAGTGGACAACACAAGGAAACTGTGAGGATTGAACTTTTACCATTGAAAATTTCTTAGGGCTACAAAAGTTTCGAATCAAGCTGACTTTTTCATTTTCCCTTTATCCAAGTCCTTTTGTCCTTTTGAACGGGTTGGATGTCAAATAAACATCGTGGTGGGCCCTAGGAAAGTTTCAACTAAGCATATCCAAAGCTCAAGTGGACTTTGAGTGACCATAGAAAACAGTGTGAATTAAATTGCCTACCCATGAATCTTCTCGGGGCCATAGAAATTTTAAATCAAGCTGATATTTGTGTTTTCCCTTCATCCATACTTGTATGACCTTATGAATAGATTGAATGACAAATAAAGATTACTGTAGGGCCTAATAAGGTTTGAAGGGTGGATGTCATTAGTCCACTTGAAATTTGGAATATGGTTCAATTTTGGGCTTATGCCATGAAATGATGGAGAAAAATGAATGGATAGTGTGGATATAATACATACATCATGGTGGGGGCCACGTAACTTTACCACGTCACCACAATTGAATTAGGTCCCACCATGAAATCCGCCTCTCCCAATTGGGCGCGGATTAGCTACTTAACCAGACGGTAGGGAGTTTCGCTGCTGAAGTGATGTCACCACGTTCTGTGGTCCCCGCCATGATGTATGTGTTGTATCTACACCGTTCATCCATTTGGAGGGATCATTTTAGGGCATGAGTCAAAGAATGACGAAGATCTAAAGCTCAAGTAGACCCACCACAGAAAACAGTGGAGAGAATGAGGTCCACCGTTGAAACCTTCATAGGGCCCAGCATGATGTTTATTTGAGATCTAACCTGTTTATAAGTTAAAAAAGACATGAAATAAGGGAAAAAACAAATATCAGCTTGATCGAAAACTTCTGTGGCCTTGAAATGTTTTTAAGGGTATGTGTTCAATCCCTACTGTTTTCTGTGGCGGGGTTTGCTTGAGCTTTCTTTGTCTCATGCCCTAAAATGGTCTCTCCAAATGGATGGAAGGTGTGGATACAACACATACATCTTAATGGCCCCCACAGAATGTAGTGACATCACTTCAGCAGTGACTATAGCTACTGTCAGGTTTCGTGGCTAATCCGCCTCACCCTCAATTGGCAAGCTGATTGAGTAGCGAGTGACTCAGTAACTTTAAACTCTATGGGGCGCACCTAGGATGGATGACTGTGGAAATCCTTACTTGCAAGAAGTAAAATGTATTTCAAATGGCCAGATGTGCTTCCTATATGTGCCTTGATATGCTTACTGTAGCTTACTGAGTTGCCACTATGCGATCAGCCTCCATGGTGTGTTGATGTGGCAAGGTTTTGTGCGCCCCACCTTGCGTATGTGTTATATTCATGCCGTCCATCCATTTTATGAGATCATTATAGGCCATGAGCTCAAAATTAAGGCAGATCCAATGCTCAAGTAAGTCGCATCATGAGAAAAAGTAGTAGGGACAGTGATGCCTACTATTGAAACCTTCTTAGGGTCCACCATGATGGTTTTTTGCCATCCAACCTGTTCATAAGGTCAGACATGAAGGGAGAACACAAATATCAGCTTGATCCAAAACTTTTTATGGCTCCTAAGATATTTTCACTGGTATGCATGTAATACTCATAACCTTTTGTAGTGTGGTTTACGTGAGCTTTCCATATACCACAATTTTAAGGTCATGCCTTAAAATGATATCGTAAAATGGATAGAGAACATGAATATAACACATGTCATAGTGGAACTCATAGAGCCTAACCATGTGAACACACCATGGAGATGGTGGGGCTATAAGAAGGTTTCAACAGTAGACATCATTATCATTGTTGCTTCCTATTGTGTGGTTCACTTAAGCCTGGTATCTGTCTCAGTTTTGGGCTTATACCTTAAAATGATATGGCAAAATAGATGGACAATGTAGATAAACCCATAAATTATGGTTGGCCCCTCAGAGCCCCATCCACTTTCGAGGTTGGGACAATGGGGTGCTACCAATATGCATCCACTCACTATGGGAAGAAATTGCGTATTGAGTTACTATAACATGCTGAGTAAATCTGTGGGGCCCACCATGGACACGTATCTTATCCACACCATCTATCCATTTTTCAAGCTCATTTTAAGGCATGGATCTATGAACATCCTCCTCCGATGTGTGTGCGCAAACTAAATGTATGTTGCTGTGGAAGATTGCCTTCACTGATGGTGTTTGCGTTGTTATATGTACGCGGTTGATCCTTTTTGGGCTGACTATGGCCTTATGTATATAGTTTGTTTAGCCCATATCGGCTTCCTTGGTCATGCAATGCATTTTCCAATAGTAGCTTTTGAATACTTCATTTAAAAGACTAGAGTCACCGCTAGCTAATTAGGATGTGACGTATCAACGGTCGACTAGAATCCGATGGCTTGCCTTGGGTGGGAGAATCGTGAAATTCCCCGGCCTGAATGATTCTGGATATATTGCTCTACGACCTGAGTAAGGGTCTCGATCATGAGAGAAGGAGGGGTTAGGCACATTCTCTCACCCGCACTTATGTGCAGTCTCTACTTTAAGGGACATGTAGTTTTCAAGAAAATCATTTATTTACAAGAAATGTTAGTCATATGGCTATGCTTTGCATAACCTTACAAGAAAGCCAGACAGCTAAAAGAGAAAAAGTAAACAGATCCTAACATTGCTTCACAAAGTTGAAAGATAATGGATAAGCAAACAAAATAAAATAAAATTTACAGGAAAAATAAAAGATCCTAGCCTTGCTTCACAGATCCAAAGCCTTAGGCAAGCGAGTAGAATAAGAAATAAAAAAGTAAATATGGTAAAAGAAAAAAAAATGATGTTTGCAGAAAAGGAATGTGCAAAGTGGATCGCATTTTGAACTTGATCGACATATGAGAAAGAGAAAATGGAAGTCAAATATACTTAAAAAAATAATCATAAAAGGAATAATTGGACGTCTTTAACCCTTACTTTACTCTTGATATGACAAGGTTGGATTTGCTAAGTGGGATTGATGTGGCTAGCTAAGGCAAAACCTAAGTGCAAGTATAGTTGTTGAAGGGGATCATAGGTGGTAGAAATTCCTTCTTGTTGAGGAACGGAAGCCAAGAAAAATTAAAAAAGACTTCTATAATATTCTTTATGCTATTTTTCTTTTTTTGCCCTCGCTTGGATTGGGAGCAGGTGCTAATTAAATAGGCTAGGAAATCTTCGGCTCACCAGGGGCCAACGGACACATGTCAATAATTTTTCATGCAAGGTGGACATGTGTCAAGAGTTAGACATACATGATGCACGTGACTGTTGGTTGATCAGTCGACAATCTACCTTGTCTATAAGCCCAAAATTGAAGCATATCCAGAGCTGAAGTGGACCACACCACTAGAGACAATGGCGATAATGATGTCCACCGTTGCATCCTTTATAACGACCCCAATGATGTTTATTTATCATCCAACCTATTCATAAGGTCACGCAATCATGGATGAAGGGAAAACACAAACATCAACTTAATCAAAACTTTTGTGCCCATAAGAAGTTTTCAATGATGGGAATTAATTCACACTTTTTCCTATGGTGTAGTCCACCGGAGCTTTGGATATGCTTTAATTTTGGGCTCATACCCTAAAAGGCTTGGTACAACATATCCAAGCATGGATAAGACACGTAAATCATGGTAAGCCCCCAAGAGTGTACCTCTGGCACTCAAAAAATTGTATACACAACTTAAATTAACTCAAATTAAATTAACTACATTGTGTAACCCACTATATGCAAGCTACAATATCCCAAGATCAAATGGGTTGAACAATCCTAATCTTTAATTGATTCGTGGACACTTGTTTTAGAGCAGGACCATTTAATATTTATATTTTTAACTATCAATAAATATTCATCAATCTTATATAACCAAACAAGCCTAATTTTTTATTCATAATACATCTAAATTGATTTAGGATGGATTAATTTGACTTACTTACATGAATCGGAGATGCTAATGGTTTCACACGATGCAATATTTTTTTCCAATGGAACAACTCAATCTCAAACGTTGAATTGGATGGTCAAAATACCGTGTTTTTTTTTTTTTCCAGAAATATGATCATTATATAATAATGATGTTAATTCCATCTAATGCAATTTAAAAACACCTAAGGAAAAGTATTCTCTGCTAAACTACTGGACAGCCTGGGCTCCCAATCCCATGATGTGTTTTATGCATTCTGTTCATTTATTTTTCCATATCATTTTAGGGCATGAGCCCAAAAAGAGGCATATTTAAATCTCAAAAGGGCTACACCAAAGAAAACAATGGTGATTAAGCTCTCATCATTAAAAACTTCCTAAGGTCCACAAGAGTTTTGGATGAATCTGACTCCGTTCGAATATCTGCTCTTTGATAGTGATTCACCAGACACTACATCAAGAGATACTGCCTTATTTTCAAAATTTTTTTTTATATAATAAACACAAGCACACACAACCCTCACACACTCACGCCTTAGTGGGATTTCACCACCTATGGGTACTCGAACCCTTTACCAGGTGTTTAAACTCCATTACTAGCACTCATGTAGGCTCATATTGCATTCAAATTCTAGGATCCCATGTCTTACGTCCATCGAGAGCATGCCTTTCCTTAAGCTTAGAACTGCAGATTTTAGAGGCGTTTTTACTACATAAGCTAAAACTTCAACTAGATATTGAAATTGATCTATTCAAATAGATGCTCATGGCTCCGTCCACCCACAGTAATATATAGTTTTATCCACCCTGGTTATCCATTTTAGCATATAAATTTAGGATATGATCCAAAATTGAGGTAAATCTAATTCTGAAGACACTACAAGAGGCAGTGATGATAATGATGCCCAACCTTAAACCTTAATAAGGCCACCGTAATACATCCAATCAATTCATAAGGTCAAATATAGAGGAAAACCCAAATATTAGCTTGATTCAAAACTTTTGCTGCTCATGAGAAGTTTTTAAGGGGGCATTTGACGCATGGGTTTAAAGGGAATTAGGTGGGAGTGGGCTTTAAGATCCCATGGATCATTGCAATGTCCTATTTGGGACTCACATCAGGTATGCGTTGTGAAGCCCCTTCTTGTAATCGGCACCTGGAAAAGGGATTTCCGCAATCCTACTTTGGTTTCGTGTGGGTGTTACTATACCCATTGATTTACGTGGTGTGGTCCATATAAACTCTAGATCCATCTCATTTTTGGGCCCATCCCATAAAATGAAGTCGCAAAACGAATGGATGGTGTGGATATAATACATACATCATAATGGGTCCGCATAACTGGGTGCGTGGTGGTTTGTGGCAATTCCAAACGGACTCGCTAGTGGTTAGTGCTACGTAACCCCACCATGATGTATGTGTTTTATCCATGCCGTCCATCCATTTTGAAATTGTAGCGCCCTGAAATTGAAGAATCGAGTAGCAACTCGGCTCTCAAATTTTCAGGTGCCACGTATGCAATGATGAGTCACGAATACGTACAGTTAGCAAGTATTAACAAGCAATGAAGGATTAAGCTAAACATATTCAGTACTAACCAGGTGAGTAAGATCCAAGTGCTACTCAAACATAAGTACATAATCATCCATAAATAAACCCGACAATTCCGAAATATCATCGTCTAGGGACCCTATCTTATACTTGTGTTAATCCCCAAAATGATCTGGGCTCTGGCCCAATCCCACCGTCATCCATCGTATTAATAAGGTCCGCCAAACGCCTGGAAATATACTCGCTCCTCGACGTCGTCTGCATCGACATCGTCCACCGAGTCCCGCTCCAAGGTACCTGCATCTATATCGAATTCTGGTTGGTGTTTTAGAACACCGCCCAAAATGGGAGTGAGTATGAAAAGGCCGAGCTAAATGTCTTAGAGGGGGGCTGAATAGGACTATGTTAAATTAAAAATAAATGCATAATATAAAGATAGATAATACAATAAAAAAGGAAAGAAGCACAAGTAAATAACAACCTCAAATGCACTAGTCTTGAGAGGTTAATACATACTTAGTTCTAAGGATAACTTAATATAAAAAATCAAAGGTTTTTGGCAGGACAACCTTATTAGAACATTTGTAAGTATCAAAAACCCAAACATTTATTACAACATTCACCACAAGTGCATAAAATAAATTACAACATTCACCACAAATGCTCAAAGTAAATTACAACATTCATACACAAAAGCTCATTCAATCATCCACCATAACTCCAGGAATTATAGTGGGTCGTTTGTGTGCACACCAATTGTTAGAAAATAGCCACACAACTATTCCACTCCCAATATTCACACCCACGGGATATTGGTTTTTACTATGAAAAAGGTTTTCCAAGGTTCATCTTGAAACCTTAACAATTATGTCTTTAGTTGGGCTTACACAATTTCAAAAACCCCACACTCTGAGATTTTCTGGATTACCTCAGATAAAACCAAAAATGAGATTTTCCTGACACAACCTCACAAACCACAAAAGATATACAAAATGTAAATGGTACTTATCTGAAAATTCTTATTCTGAAGAAGCCCGGTAGAACCAATCCAATGTAAACGAAGATGTTCAATGTCCAGTCTCACAGATGAAAAGGTTCTAGTTCTAAATGATTTTTAATTAAATCAACCTGGCTGGCTTGATTTGATTTTGATCTCAAGAAAGGGTAAAACACAAATCCCTTCTTAATATAAGATTGGAATGAAGATCACAAAATCAAATTATAAATTTTAATCAAAAGAATCTAAAATGAGCACAATATAGATTAATAAATTCATAAACTTATTTCTCAGAGTGGTGTCTTGATTTAGCTTAGAATGAATGAAATTTTTTTTAAGTTCGTACTCTATTTATAAGTGAAAATACTGTTCATTCGACTGGTCTAAGGGTCAATTCGTCTGGTCGAAGGACCAACCACATTTCAAAATTTTTGGCGTGATAAGAAAAGATCGTTACTCGACTGGTCGAGCAATGTACTCGACTGGTCAAGTGGGACCAGAAAAGCTTGTTGGACTTTAAGTCGAGCACTGCACCACTGGTCGAGCAGTCTCCAGGACTGGCCGAGAGTCCAACAGAAAATTTCAAAAAATTGCAACAAACCTTGGACTGGTCGAGAAAACTCTTAGACTGGTCGAGCCAGTACTTGGACTAGTTGAACAAGGACTAAGACTGGTCGAGAAAATGACCTATAAATATTTGAAATGACCCACATAAAATATGCAATAAATATGACTCAACCTATGGTCAATCTAGGGTCATCCATACCTTGTTTGTGAGTTGGAACAATTGAAACATCATTTGCTTCAGAACCTTGATTTCTTGTGATACGTGAAGCTTGAGTTCGATCTCTTGAACTTGAGCTTGAGTTACGCTTGAGTTCTTGAGTCTTTAGCGTACAATATTTGAATTTCAAATTTGAACTTGAGTTCTTGAGCCTTAGTTCTTGAATTTGAGCTTGAAACCATGAACTTTAAAAATCTTCTCTTCGACTTGGACAACTTTAAAATGCACGAACCTGATTAATTCAACTCAAAGCATGATACAAATTCTAAATGGTTTGACACAACAAAATTTGACAACTCTTCGGGTGCTAGATTTACACTATAACATTTACAATCTCCCCCTTTGTCAAATCTGTGACAAAACCAAATAAAGAATCATGCACCAATAAAGAATCATGCACTATATGAGCAACAAGTGATCAACAATCATCTCCTCCTCTTTCCATTACTCCTCCTCAATGTATGAGAGGTGATTTGCAGAACCTGTAAAAAAAAATTTTAATTCCATACATCCCTATATTCCATATTCCACAATCACACAATCATCTCCCCAATTTCTCCCCCTTTTTGTCAAAATATGACAAAGGGAAGACATATGAAGATAAGAGATGAAAATGAAATAAGAGAGGAAAGAGCATCACCATGACAATCATAATATCAAGTTAAAGCATAATATCATGTCCACATGGTAAGAAGTAAAAGTATAAGACCAAGAATTATCCAAACACACAAAGATTAGAAAGAGTTAATACATGTCCAGAATATAAAAAAAAAGCTAGTCAGATCCAGATGATGGAGCAGGAATAGATGGATCTATTTGATGTAGTCCCTTGTTAATGCGCCTAAGGTATTTGCATATGTATTTGAATTGATTTTCCTGGGACAGCATTTATATTTAAATATTTTGATATTTAAAAATTTATAAAAAAAATAAAAACATGCAATATAGTACAAATAAACACAAGCAATTCAGATCATATTGCACATACCCATATCCAATTTTAATTTAACAAACTTTTTTCTGTCAAGCGGTTTTGTAAAAATGTCTGCAAGTTGACTTTCGGTCTGAATATAATCCAAAGACATAATCTTATTTTTTACTAATTCACGAATATAATGATATCTAATGTCAATATGCTTAGTTCGTGAGTGCTGAATTAAATATTTAAAAATGTTAATTGCGCTAGAATTGTCGCAATACAAAACCATAGAATCTTGCGTAATTCGTAATCACTTAACATCCTCTTCATCCACACAGGTTGGGTGCATGCATTATCGGCTACAATATACTCAGCTTCAGCTGTGAAAAGTGATACGGAACTCTGTTTCTTACTATGCCATGAAACCAGACAGTTCCCTATATAAAAGCATCCACCGCTGGTAGACTTGCGGTCATCAATATTACCAGCCCAATTAACATCCGAATAGCCGCTTAATTAAACATTAGTATCATGAGGATACTAAAGGCCGAGTTTGGCCGAACTTGCGACATATCTCAAAATGCACTTTACAGCAATCAGGTGGGACTCTTTAGGGTCCGATCGATATCTAGCACAGATTCCTATGCTGAATGCAATATCAGGTCGACTCGCAGTTAAATATAATAAACTACCTATCGTGCTGCGATATAACTTAGGATTAATACTTTTACTTGTTGAATCCCTATAGAGTTTAAGTGTCGTACTCATAGGAGTATCGAAATTTTTACCGCTCTCAAAACCAAACTTTTTCACCAAGTTTAGAGCATATTTGGTTTGAGAGATAAAGAACCCATCAACAAGCTGTTTTACTTACAAACCTAAGAAATAGTTCAGTTCTCCAATCATGCTCATTTCAAATTTGGACTTCATTAAATTTACAACTCAACAGTTATGTTAGAATAGGTAGATCCATAGATAATCTTATCAACATATATCTGTACTATCAGTATGTGATCATTGTGTTTCTTTACAAAAAGTGTCTTATCAACACTCCCCAATATAAAGTTATGACTTAGTAAAAATTTAGTTAATTTCTTGTACCATGCCCTGCGAGCTTGTTTTAATCCATAGAGTGTTTTTTCAGCCGATAAACATGATCAGTATGTTTAGGCCTTCAAAACCTTAGGTTGTTCAACATATACTTCTTCATGCAGATCACCATTCAAGAAGGCAATCTTAATATCCATTTGATAAATTTTAATTTTTTTGTAACAAACAATGGATATAAACAGTCCGATAGATTCAAGACGAGCTACTGGGGCAAAAGTTTCATCATAATCGATGCCTTCTATCTGAGTGTACCCTTGTACAACCAGTCTATCCTTGTTACTTATAAAATTACCAAGTTCATCAGACTTATTTTCAAAAATTCATTTAGTTTCCAATAATATGTTTATTATTAGGTCTAGGAACTAAGTACCATACATCATTCCTTACGAATTGATTAAGTTCTTCTTGCATTGATACTATCTAGTTTTCATTAGCAAGCGCTTCTTTTACGTTAGCCGGCTCAATCTGGGATGTGAAGCACACATAATTACAAATGTTTTCTAATTATCGACGAGTGTGCACACCAGTGAGAGGATTCCCAAGGATTTGATCAGTTAGATGGTCTTTAACTGACTGTAGTTCATTGTCATTTTGACTAGATGAAGAGTCTGGTTTATCAAATAAAGAGACTTCATCATCTTCTGAACTCGAGTCAGGTGTATTTAGGTGATCATTTATAACCACATTAATGGACTCCTGAATTACACCGGTCCTCTTGTTGAGAATACGATACACTCGACTCTTTAGCGCATATCCTAGCAAAATACCCTCGTCACTTTTAGTGTCGAATTTTCCTAGATTTTCCCAGTCATATAGAATATAGCATTTGTTGCCAAAAACACGAAAGTATTTGACTGTTGGCTTCTTATCGAACAACAATTCATAAGCAGTCTTATTATTTGACTTTCTAGTATAAACACGGTTAATAATATAACAAGCTGTGTTCATAGCTTCAGCCCAAAGATTTTTAAGAAGTTTCATGTGTTTAATATCATATTAGACATTTCTTGAAGTATACGATTTTTTCTTTCAACAACCCCATTATGTTGAGGTGTTTTAGGAGTAGAAATTCATGCGATATACTATGATCGCTACAGAACTTCTCAAAACTGCTATTATCAAATTCAGAACCATGATCACTATAGATTTTAGAGATATGTGATTCCTTCTCAATTTGAATATGTTTGAGTACCCTTTTCACTTCATTGAGAGTTTTAGATTTCTCTCTCATGAAAACTACCCATGTATACCTGGTAAAATTATCTACTTTACCATAATATATTTCTTACCGCCTCGACTCTCCGTTTTAGTCGGTCGAACAAGATCCATGTGAAGGAGTTCAAGGGGTTTGGATGTGGCATTAGAGTTCACTTTCTTGTGAGCACTCCTAGTTTATTTTTCAACATGACATTCGCCACAAATTTTATCAATTTTCTTTAACTTGGGTAGACCTCCTATTACTTCACCTTTGCTCAGTTTATAAAGATTATGGTAGTACATGTCCTAGGCGTTTATGCCATAGTTTGGTCTCATTAGTTTGGACCATGTAACACGATAACTTAGACAAGTTTGAATCACTGACTATATAACAATTCTCATATGTTCTGCGACCAGTTAATATCACGGAACCATTCTCATTAGAAATCTCACACCCTTGGTTGGTGAATTTGATGCTATGTTTATTATCACAAATTTGAGAAATACTTAAGAGATTATGCTTAAGGCCTTCTACAAACAAAACATTCTCAAATGGAGGAAGATTAAAGAGTTGAACCGTACCTTGACCAATAATCCTGTAGTTGCTACCATCACTGAATGTGACTGAATTATCAGTCATATCTTTGAGATTGGTGAACAAATCTTTGCCACCTGTCATGTGTCTAGAGCAACCATTGTATAGGTACCACTTTGATTGACTCAAAGCCTTGAAAGCGGTGTTGACAACCAAACAAGCAACCTTAGGGACTTATTTCATTACAGTTTTGGGTTTTAGAGCATAGTTGGTTTTTCTATGCTTGTAGTTGTTGTATATTCTACCATTCGAGTTAGATTTTAGAAGCTCCTTGAGTAAATCAGCAATTTTCTCAGCTAAGGGGTTATGATTCTGATTTCTATAATTGATATGATTGCTTTTAAGTTTCATAACCTGAAAAGTTTTAGGATTTTTGAAACTATTTTGATTCAGACTTTTCCCTTTTCAGTTAGAGGACTCCCCTTTAACAAACTTAGGTGGAGTGGACTTACTTTTAGGAGGTGTATTCTTATCATAGCCTAGACCAGATCTATTGACACATTTCCTTGATCCGATTAACAGTTTTTCTAGTTTAGGTTCACCCTAGGCATACCTCCTAGTATCCTTCATACTCAAGAGAGAAGAGACTTCTAGTTTTAGTTTTTCATTTTCTGATTTAAGGTTTTCAATGTGGGATGTTTTGAAATCTAAATCACACATAGTTTTTTCAAAACAATCTGAAAGGTGTGATTTTTCTAAAACTAGATTATCAAAAAAAAAAAATTTAGCTTTAAAATTTTTTCTTTTTGAAGTTTTAGTTTTATATCTATCTTACAACTTTCCCTATATTATCATAGGCATCTTGTAAATCCTCATCATTTTCAGGATCACTTCTTAGATTTTCATCACAAGTTGAATCACAACTGTCTGAGTAAGTGACTTTGGCTAGAGTCATTAAGGCTTTAATGTAACATTTCAGAAAAATCCGTACAAAGACCCGAGTACCACCTCATGCAGAAATCACTAAGGGTCGAATTCTGTAGAAATTAGACGAAAATTAATTAAGTACTAAACTGAATTAATCGGTAGTTAGCTTAAACTACTTTTTATACGAACTGCAAAACCCAAAATCATTAAAATTGCTAACTTAACATTACCTAAAGACCTAAGAGAAATCTCAAACCCAGTTGCTCTCGGGAGCACATTGAAACTCTGTATCGGACCTGGACCGCGCGTCGAAAGTTCGATGACCGCGAAACTATAAGGTTATGATCACCTTACTGGGCTTGACAACCATCGCGAGAATTGAGTCCAAATAGTATCCAAAAACGCACAACTTGAGCCTGGAGCGAAGTGTGTGAGAAACGCGAATATCTTTGGAAAATGAACTCAAACTTAAGTAAATTGGGTCATTCGCTTGCAGGCTAAATTTAAGGTTTCAGACCGTCAGATTCTAATCCAATTACACCCTTGGATCAAGAAAATTTCTCTACACATGTCAGTGTACTTGTGGCCCTGATCGAGTGACGACGACCGTTGAACTGAAATTGGTCCTCCACGGTCGATCCACAAATCTGATCGGATCGAAATCTTAACCTGGCTTAGATCCATTATCAGAGAACTTTCTCCTGATCATATGCGAGCAATGGACCTCCGGATGAGCTCCGTTGGCCCGAAACAGATGCCTTTTGACTATATCCTAAGTATACAATGGCCTTGAGGCCATTGAGATCACTTTTGAGCCTATATAAGGCCCTTAAACCACCCCTCTCCCATGCCATACGAATTTTGCAAAAACCCTAGGTAAGAGAGAGAGAGAGAGATAGAGAGAGAGAGAAAGGGAGAGAAAAAGAAGAAGAAAGAAAGGAGAATTCTTGACGATTTTTGCTGGAATCTTTCCTTACTACTCTACACACCGAATCGCCTTTCTGCTAAGCTACTCCACGAGTTTCTATTTCAATTTGGGTAAGGAATCCAAATCCTTATCCCGATTTAGGAATCCAAATAGAGGAGTCTACGAATAACTAACTTATCTCTTTGCTTAGGTGTCCAACGTTCGATTTATAAGGAGAGAGTGTTCAAACCGGGTTTGCAATCGGTGTATCAGTGAAAGGTGCGAACTATAAACGTTTAGGTTATGGTTTTCAAGGCTTTCAATGTCAGTAATGATTTATGTCTGACTTGATTGCTGCTATATGACCTTAGTTGTGATGTCTTCGATGAATTACATATATGTATGAACTATGTTAATATGAAATGCATTCTATGTGTTTGTTGAAATGTTTGAATGAATATAGAATTATGATTTGTGCTTGCCATGATTATTAATTGAGAATACATGATTGTTGTGTGTGTGACAACTCCTTTGTGAAAGGATTTGCCATAATATATGTTATAACTAATTTATTACATGTATGTTGAAATGTGTAGTATACGTATTGGATAAAATGACTGAATGGGTAATTATTTGATGAAATGCATTTATTAAAGGTGTTGAGATGAGATTCTCAATTACCTTATCTATATGAATAGATTCCTTCATATAACGTTCATTACTACTATGTGAGTTATGTATAAAATGCCTATGTATAATAACATTTGCTATGTGTTTGATAAAATTCTCACATGACTAGTGTATTTGAATTGTTTGTAAAATGTTGTTATGATCAACATATGCGACTCTCTATTGCATTTGAGTATGTTTGGGACTACCAATTAGTCCAGGCAATCGGTAATGGCTCCTGATTGATTAGCCGAACTAGTTTTGCCACATTAGATATATTCGAGGAATCCGAGTCGTACGGTGATTCCCGACAGTGGTTAGGCCACGCGGAGTGCTTACACGTTATATGTTGATCAATTCAACGTACGCTCGTACTAATCGAACTTATCAAATAATCCAATCGGCCTAATATGTGTTTACCATGTAAGAACGCTACTGCTTGAATCTAAGGTACCACTTACCAATGAAAAACCCGTTTAACCTTGGTACCACAATCCGCTAAGACTCATGAGCTGGGCATGGTGGTATGGGACACCGTGGTCGAGCTGTCAGCCTACGCTGGGGTGACGAGCCTCCCCGTAGTGACCAGTGAGCAACCCAAACTCGTGAGCCGAATACGGTGGTATGGGACATTGTATTCGAGTTGTCGGCCTACACTAAGGTGATGAGCCTTTCCGTAAACTAGGCCTACGCTGAGGTGACGAGCCTCTCCATAGCGACCTGAACTTACCTATCCACTGCTTTTAAATCAGGGGTGATGTTGCCCTGTAACTTGCCTATCGTATGTGATTAACTAGAATTGATGACCCTAGATGGATCATTATTTGGGTAAATAATATAAAATGAGGTACCTTAGCTTCCCAAATTTGCTGTATGAATGAGCCTAAATAAGAACTTAGCTAACACGATCATGTCATGCATTGCATGTGCTTTGGCAAGGAAGCGCACATTTAGCGGGAGTGTTGCATGCGCAATCATGAGAAGATGTCGCTGAGGGAGTGCAGGCGAGGGCATGCATCATTATAGCATATCATTTTTGCATTAACAAGAGTACTTAGGACATGATTATTATAGCGCTTTATCATTACTACTTGACTAAATTGATAACATGTTAACATTTGCCTTATAGCTCCACTGAGTTGATCACTCACTCCCACTCCGGGACAGTGTTTTAAAACACCAACCAGATCCTATTTTAGTTTCAGATGATGGCAAGGCTTACGAGGTGGAGCCTGACTTTTATGATGACGAGAAGAAGTTTTCCTACATGCAACTCTTTGGCGAGTCTATGTAGACCTCGAGTTACGTCGCTGGGCTTACAGGGATTATTGATTTAGTCGTACATCCACATTTTGTTATTTTGTATATTTTGGAAATATAAATGTAATTATTTAACTTGTTGACATGTTCATACTCTGACGACTTACAACCACTTATGTATTTTATACATCTTTCACAGTCTTCCGCTTGCGTAATCTAATTGTCTCTGGAGTATGATATGCTGATTTAGTGTAATCCCATTCATGTTTAATGCACTAATACGGACAATATTTAATCATCATTCTCTATGTTGCATAAGTGATGCGATGGATCTCGAGAGTTGAGCCTTTGCTCGACCCTCGAAATTCGGGACGTTACATTTAACCTCATTAGTAGACTTAAATTTAGAATCTTTTGATTCAGAAGAGGCTTCAGAGCAAGACGATTCATCCTATGTAGTCAACATGCCTTTCTTTTTAGATTTGTCCCTCTTTAGACATTTGTTTGCTAGATGCCCGTATTCATGGCAGTTGAAACATTGACTGTCTTTAATAGATTTCCAAGTTTTAGATCTAGTCCTTTTCTTTTCAAAAGGTTTTTGAAAATTTACCCTCTTTTTACTTTTGAAATTTTTATAAAACTTCTTGGCTAAAAAAGTTATATCATCTTCAGAATTTTCATAATCAGAATTACTAGCATTTTCATAAAAAATATTTTTAAAAGAATTAAGGGCAATGGACTTACCTTTAGGAGCCTTAACGTTTAACTTGTAGGTTTGTAAAGAACCAACCAGCTCTTCAACTCTCATATTATCCGTATCACGAAGTTCTTGAATCCCAGTCACCTTAGAATTGAACCTATCAGGCAATGAACGCAATATCTTTGCACAACCTTACTTTCTAGGATACTATCACCAAGACCCCACATAGAGTTAACTATGTTATTTAACTTAGTATAAAAGTCCATGAAAGTTTCACTTTCTTCCATACGTATCTCCTCAAACAGAGTGGTGAGGATTTGAAGTTTGGATTTCTTGACTATAGTCGTACCATCGTGTGTTATTTCTAGAATGTCGTAGGCTTGCTTTGCAGTATCACAAGATATAATTCTTTTGAATTCATCCGGTGATAGTGCATAAGTGATTGCACTTAAAGCTTTTGCATTGACGCTACTCTAATTTTTCTGAAGTGTGGTCTAAGAAAAATATGGTGTAACCTTTACGGTTTTGGATCCATTGAAATGACGGTGAAGACCGCTTCTGTTGAAGTAGGAATATGCCAATATGTCTTAGAGGGGGGTGAATAGGACTTTTAAAATTTCTAAAATCTATTTCACTAATCCTTATAGATATGCAATTATCAGGATTACTCAAAAGTAACTCTACTGGCTTCCAAGCCAAGTAGAGGATCCAATCACAAACTATTTAAGAAGTAAACAATATTCAAGGTAGTTTATGAAGGATATGACTGTGCAGGTGTGTGAGGTGTGATCACAGATATTTAGATACGAAAGTATTAAAGTAAATCACACAATCAAAATATCAATCTCAAACATAGTCATTTTTATAGTGGTTCGACAACGTGTCTACTCCACTCCCGGCATCCACACTCAACCCTTGAGTGCACCGGATTTCACTAAGGAGGTTTTACACGGTTCACCTCAAACCCAGAATTTTATTGGTTCACTCCTAACCAGATATTTATGCTCTCTATAAAGCAAGGGTCCACACAACGCACCCACCTGAGGTTTTACACGGTTTACCTCAAACCCAGAGTTTTACTGGTTCACTCCTAACCAGATGTTTATGCTCTTCATAGAGCAAGGGTCCACACAACGCACCCACCACGTACACTCCCGCCGGAGGCCTCCTACGAGGGCTTCAAAGGGTGAGAACCACTTAAGACCCAATCCTACAAAGGAATGATCACAAGTGTTCTCTTGGACTCTAGATACTTATAGATAAGTTGATGAGTCTCGTTTAGCACAATGCCGAAGATCTCATCCTCCTTGTTGACGAAGAGTCTTTTGCTCCCTTGATCCGCAACACAAGATGATATACCAATACTCGGCTTCGGGTTGGGTCAAGGTTAGGACGGAAATCCACTCTCTTAGAATTTTCCTATAAGGAAGATAGAGTGATTCTCGTCACCTATTCATTCAAGGCATCCCAGCTTAATGATATGTTATTCATATAGTTGCTGGAGGATCCTTGAATGCAGAAGTTCATTCCCCAATCCACTCTATTATATGTCAATGATGAGAGTGGATTGGAAGATGAACTCCTGTGAGAGAAAGGGCTTTGGGTAAATGATGTGAAGCTTAAAACACTCAAAAACACTCTCTTCTTTCTCTACCAGCAATGAAGACAAGTCTCTCTTTAAATAGGCAAAAGGTTCCAACGGATATAAAACGGTCACATTTATGACAGAGTTCGATATCATCGAGCAGGGTCGATATCATCGAGCGTATACTCTCGATGGGATCGACTGTCCGCTCGATAACACAAACTCAAATGTCATACGCTTTTGAAACCTATTGCCAGCTGGTCGATGAGATCGATACTGGTGTCGATGTCATAGGATTTCGAACTCCGATTCCATCGATACTGGGATCGATCTATCGACATTTGAAGTACGAGAGAGACTTGACTTGAAATATTTCAGGTTTTTAGGATATGATCGGGGAACAATCGATGTCATCGGAATTTGTATATCGATGGTATCGGAGGCCGTGTCGATGGGATAGATAAATCGAATAGATTTATCTATAAGCTTGCTGGACGGTTTGTGTCCAGACTCGATCCAATCGACTCGGCCTCGATATCATCGATGTATGAATATTGATTTCCTCGAATTGCCCCCGATCAAAAATAAAAACAACCTGAAATATTTACTGGAAGAAATACGCGCCCAAGGTCGATATCATCGATTGACTTCCGATCTTATCGATATTTGATTTCAGATCATATTGGAAGTGTATCGATATATCGAAAGACCTTTATGATTTTCTTATAAAAACAGGGGCGCCGAATCACTGCTTGTCGATAATATCGAGCCACCTTCGATGGGCCCGAGATTTGAATATCGATGCTATCGATAGGTGTATCGATACATCGATAAATCGGTCCAGATAATTCTGTGGTTGCTGGACACTTTCAGTCCTCTTATCGATAATATTGTTAAGGTATCGATGACATCAACAGTGCAGGTCGATCATATCGACTGTGTTTCGATAAGATCGACAGGACAAAAAAACTTAGAGATTTTTCTATTTTGAAAAAGTTTTTTTATCATAAAACCTTATGATTTTCTAACTTGTTTTTAAGGGTTTTCTTCACCTGGTGTTTTGGGTCATGGGATGTGAGGCTTTAAATTTACCTGTGGCGAGCTTGCACACATCCGGTTGAGGCAGACGCTTGAATTGATCTTCATATTATGCTTTGTAGACACTCTGACTCAACACTCACGTAACTTGACAAACCAGGGCACTTTTATCCATTAGTGCCAGTCACTTCAGTGGTAGGAGGGGTCCGTCTAGTCACTGTGGCTTGCCACACACTCTCATCTATGGACCTTAAAAGGATCCTCATTCCGGCTTTCCAATAGGCATAATTGGAGCCATCAAAAGGTGGAGGCCTAGTGATTGACAGCCTATCAAAATTTGACATCTTATAAGCTCAGATCGGTTAGCTCAGGAAATGAATCCAAATAAGAAAAGAGCTATTAGGCTTTGATACTAATTGAAAAGGCCGAGCTAAACGTTTTAGAGGGGGGTGAATAGGACTATGCCAAATTAAAAATAAATGTCGAATATAAAGATATATAACACAATCAAAAAGGAAAGAAGCACAAGTAAATAACAACCTCAAATGCACTAGTTTTAAAAGGTTGATACAAACTTACTTCTAAGGACAACCTAACACACACACCAAAACCAAAGGCTTATGGCAGGACAACCTTACTAGAACGTTTGTAAGTATCAAAAACTCAAACCAATAAAGAGGCAAAGAAAATAAACTAAGTTATTACAACATTCACCACAAGTGCATAAAATAAATTACAACATGCATCACAAATGCTCAAAGTAAATTACAACATTCACACACAAAAGCTTATTCAATCATCCACCATAACTCCAGGAATTATAGTGGGTTGTTTGTGTGTACACCAACTATTAGAAAACAACCATACAACTACTCCACTCCCAATATCCACACCCACGGGATATTGACTTTCACTATGAAAAAGGTTTTCCAATGTTCATCTTAAAACCTCACAATTGTGTCTTTAGTTGGGCTTACACAATTACAAAAACCCCATACTCTGAGATTTTCTGGATTACCTCAGACAAAACCAAAAATGAGATTTTCCTAGCACAACCTTTCAAACCACAGAAGATATAAAAAATGTAAATGGTACTTATCTGAAAATTCTCCTTCTAAAGAAGCCCGGTAGAACCAATCCGATGTAGACAAAGATATTCAATGTCCAGTCTCACAGATGAAAATGTTCTAGTTCTAAATGATTTTTAATTAAATCAACCTGAGCTAGCTTGATTTGATTTTGATCTCAAGAAAGGGTAAAACACAAATCCCTTCTTAATATAAGATTGGAATGAAGATCATAAAATCAAATTACAAAAGCTAATCAAAAGAATCTAAAATGAGCACAATATAGCTTAATAAATTCATAAACTTATCTCTTAGAGTGGTGTCTTAATTTAACTTAGAATGAATAAAAAACTCTGAAATTCGTGCTCTATTTATAGGTGAAAATAAGGTTCACTTGACTGGTCTAAGGGTCGGTTTGACTGGTCGAAGGACCAACCACATTTCAAAATTTCTGGCGCGATAAGATAATATCGTTACTCGACCGGTCGAGTGGCTTGCTCGACTGGTTAAGTGGCCTGCTCGACAGGTCGAGCAATGCACTCAACTGGTTGAGTGGGACCAGAAAAGCTTGCTGGACTTTGAGTCGAGCACTGCACGACTGGTCGAACACTGTTCACTCGACTGGTCGAGCAGTCTCCACGACTGGTCGAGAGTCCAATAGAAAATTTTAAAAAATTGCAATAAACCTTGGACTGGTCAGAAAAACTCTTAGACTGGTCGAGCCAGTACTTGGACTAGTTGAATGAGGACTAAGACTAGCTGAGAAAGTGACCTATAAACATATGAAATGACCCGCATAAAATATGTAATGAATATGACTCAACCTATGGTCAATCTAGGGTCATCCATACCTTGTCTATGAGTTGGAACAATTGAAACATCATTTGCTTTAGAACCTTGATTTCTTGTGATACGTGAAGCTTGAGTTCGATCTCTTAAACTTGAGCTTGAGTTACGCTTGAGTTCTTGAGTCTTTAGCGTATAATATTTGAACTTTAAATTTGCACTTAAGTTTTTGAGCCTTAGTTCTTGAATTTGAACTTGAAACTATGAACTTCAACAATCTTCTCTTCAACTTGAAAATGTAGGTAAGTTCAACAAAGATATAGACAACTTTAAAATGCACGAACCTGATCAATTCAACTCAAAACATGATACAAATTCTAAATAGTTTGGCACAACAAAATTTGACAACTCTTCGGGTGCTAGATTTACATTATAACATTTACAGAGTAGCTAACTCAGTGGTACCATTAACTATAGGCCACACAAATTATTATGCATAGAATACATTTAATGAATAATATATAGCATAGAACCCTAAATATTGTTGTTAATGCAAATGCGTTGTTTAATGATATGATGCATGCCCCTCACCACCAATGCTCCCTCAAACGAAGACATCTGACGTTCTCAATGACCAATACTCTCTCAATTGCAACCTCGACTGCCTAATTGCCACAATAATGATGCAAAATCTTGAAACATGTTAGCCTGGTTGGTTAATTAGGTTTATTCATCCAGTAGATTGGGGAAACCGGAATACCCTTGGTGGAGTTACTGCCCTAACTCGATCGTGCGGCTTAAGGGTTGTGGTCATAGGACTCTCGCAATCCTTAGCCCTGTATGGGGTTATCAATCCCAGAAAACATGATTTCAGACGAAAACAATTGAGACTTTAATGTCCTACTCGCAGTCACTATAGGGAGGTCGTCACCCCAACACAGGCCGACAACACGGGCACAGTGTCCCATACCACTGTCTTCCGCTCACTAGTCTAAGTGCTCACTGGACACTATGGGGAAGCTCGTCACCCCAACATAGGCCGACAGCATGGGCATAGTATCCCATACCACTATCCCTGACTCATGAGTCTTGTGGGCCGTAAATTATAGTTAATAGTGGGTGCAGTGGCCTCAGGATACTTTTGGTTTATACAGACGTGATCAAACATGGTTAACGTACAAGGATAGTCGACTTTAGAGTCAATGTGCCCCGATGGACTGAACCGTGGCTAATCGGCCTGAGAACACTGTCTCGTGTAGTCCAACTACGGTCAACAACCTACAGTTTAGCTATTGAGGCTAGATTCACTTGCGGACAGGCCCAATAAAGACCGTCCGAATAATTTCAGGTAGTCGGCCGATCCATAGGGGAATATGCGTCATTACACAACAAGCAGGTCATCAATGGATACAATTCATTGCAGGACAAACACCATTTTAATATAAACAACACGTAGACAACAACATATGAAATTCTGCTCAATCACATGGACGGTTATATAACAATACACTGCACTTAATCTTCCATGGACTAACATAAATAACATAATTTAGACACACATTGAAAATCGAGGCAAGTAACTCAACTAGTCAGTCAATTTGTAATATCTCATGCCTTCACCCAAGCATAGTTAATCACGAAATCAGGGAATCAATCATCAATCAACAATTTACAGCAATTCATGTCTTCATTCTAAGAAAAATTAACAACTAATCAGGAAATCAACAACCAATTACAATTTTCAGCATTCCATAACTTCATTCTAAACATGATGATTAACACCTAAACAGGAAATCGTAAACAACCAGCAGTAATTTGGAGAAAATTAAATATTTGTACCCTACATGAGCATGCAAATGCACAAGTCATGTATTTGGAGTATTAGGGCCAAGCCCCTTCCCATAATTTTAATAATTTATAGTCCATTATCCTATTTATGCAGTCCAAATGAAAATTCAGCCATATGCACTAACAATTCACCAATCACGTTCATTAAACCCACGCTAGGTGCGATAATCGGCCACCTAAAGGTAATGGTCTGCACATATTCTTAACCGGAGATTGCTGAGATTGTCCTAGCGCTGCCGGGTTCGCAAGATCGAGGTGCTAGGGCCCTGCATTGCATGAAACGAAGGGTAAGACACATGCATGTTGTTAGAAGTAAGAAAAACGTGATTAGAGCCCTATTTAACCTTAGATGGGGATGAAATCTCACTCCAACAACGGAATGCGTTGGTGCTTTTCGGCAATGGAGAGGTGAGGTTATGGGGATTTCCAAATCCCAAACACCAAGCTCACATGCACACATCAAAGACTCTTTCTCTCTCCTCCCTTGCTCTCTCTGCTGCTGAAGTAATGAGATTGAGAGAGAGAAGGCTGGACTTTTATATGTCTAAATTTATTACAACTGACCCTAACGTTTTATGTAATTCCCCTAATGGCCCTGTGGAGCCATTTTCAGATTGGGATTGTTCTGATGGACCCCTGGCCCATCCGATTCATGGATCACGTGCCCCATGGCCTAATGAAGGATCGGGCAAAGTTTAATTGCAAACGGTAATGGCCCAATATGCGATCAAAGGTCACCGTTCCACGATCCATGGTCAAGTTTTGTAGGCAAGGGTAGGAAATTATTTATAACCTTCGTTGTGAATTTATAAGAGATCTAACGACTGAAATGCCCAAATTTGCTGTCTTAAGAAACATGACCAATTAATTTAAATTTCGGAATTTTCTTCTTTAGGCCTTACGACTCGTGGCTTTTAAGTGCCGGTTGGAAGTCGCAAGTTGTCCATCCTGGGGCATCGTCTGAGCCTGACATCTATGTGAGACCACAAGCCTAGCGTGACCCTTGGCCTACCAAAATTTTAGAATTTTTAGTCCTTCCTCGGGTGACGCACGGCCCGTACGAACAGTCGTTAAGTGCAGCTTGGCCATTTAGCTCTACAGCCCATGCTCGGTCCGATCACGATTGAATTTAATCATATCAACAACTAAATTTAAATTTAATTTATCAGTAATAGGCCCACACGTGCCACCGAATCACCCGATCCTGCGTCGGCTCGCACGTGAGCACCTCAGGACACTGTTCCTTTTTGGAAGGGGCGTTACGAAAATATAATTTTAGGGCTTGATCCTAAAAATGAGGTAGATATAAATCTCAAGTGGACCACACCATGGGAAAACAATAGTGCTTGAATTCCACCATTAAAAACCTTCTAGGGCCAACTATAATGGTTATTTGACATGTAACCGATTGACTATGTCATAAAGACTTGGATGATGGTTAAAAATATATATTAGCTTGATCCAAAACTTTTGTGGCCCCAAGAAGTTTTTAATGGTGGCTGTTCAATCAGCATAGTGCAGTCCACTAGAGATTTGGATCAAACTCATTTTTTGGGCTCATACCATAAAATGATTTGGAAGAAGTGTATGGCATAGATGAAACACATACATCATAGTGGGGCCCACAAAGAACCGACATGTAGTAGCTGGTTGAGTACCCAATCCGTTTCCAATCCAGACGCGCTACATTTTCATGTCTTCTCTTCCAAACATGAAGTGGGATGACATCCAAGCCATGTGATTACACGACAATCCTTAAGATCACGTAATTATTACATTTTTGTTAATTCCTTCCCACTTAAACCCATCTAATCTCATGCACCAATGGTGTGAGTTCAATCCCCACGGTACAATCCACTTAAGCCTTGGATCTGTCTCATTTTTGGATTCACGCTCTAAAATGTTCCGCCAAAATTAATAGAACCTATACATCACGATGGCACCATATAGCCCTGACTGGACGAGGCAGGATGCAATCCGCTTCCATCCATGTCTGTATGACCTCACCTAATCAACAGGTTGGATGGTAAATAAATGAAAAAATTAGCATTGTAGATGAGTCCGTACAATGCACAAAGTTTGAACACTAAATTAATTTTTTTAAGGTATGGACGGACGAAAATATCCCTCGGATGGAAGCGGTGAAAAAGTTATGGTTATTTTCATCCGAAACGAGCTTTTCCGTAGAGTAGAAGTCTAGATTGGCTACGAAAGTTGAGGGTCGGTTTAAAATGGTGATAAAAGGTCGTGTGTATGGTAAAAATTTACCCTAAATAAATATTACAGTGCCTTGGGAAGTTTGTAATGGTACGCATTCAATCACCAGTGGTCGACTCGAGATTTGGATCTGCCTATTTTTGGATGAACGGCATGGATATACATAATGGTGGAGCCTACGTAGCATCGTTCCGTAGTCTCCTCGCTACTGGCAAAGCAGAAAATCCGCATCGTACCACCGAATCCGGCGTTCTATGGAAACGGATTGGCTACTCCCCCTGACACCAGCCCCGGGGCAGGTGGTCGGTGCTCTGTGCTCTGTGGGCCCCACCATGATGTATTTGTTTCATCAATACCGTTCATCCATTTTTACAGATCATTTTATGGCTTAATACTAAAAATTAGAGGTATATATATCTCAGGTGGACCACACCACATGAAAACAATAGTGGTTGGATATCCATCATTAAAATCCTCCTAAGGCCCACTATATTGTTTATTTGACATCTAATATGTTGATCAGATCATACAGGCCCAGATGAAGCGAAAAAACAAAAATCATCTTGATCCAAAACTTTTAAGGCCACAAAATGTTTTTTAATGGTCGACACTCATTCAACACTGTTTCATGTAATGTGGTCCACTTAAGATTTGGATATATCTCATTTTTGGTGTCATATGGTAAAATAATCCGTCAAAATATATGGACAGCATGGATGAAACACATACATCATGGTGGGTCCCACGGAGCACCGACCACCAGCCATTGGCTAGTGTCAGGGAGAGTAGCCAATCCGCGTCCGCGTTCTATGCCTGCGTATCATCCATACACTGCCGGAGTATCGAAGTTTTTCTCCAATCCAATCACATCCCAGCAGCGACGAGAGCACATTTCTCGAGTAAAATCCATTCCCCAAAGGTTTGTCTTCTCTACCTTTCATGGAAATCACTACACTGACAACACTCTCAAAACCTCACGTCCTACAGCCGTCTATCTACCTCTCATCCAATCCCCACCGCTCAATTCCACTTCTCCATCCCAACATCTCCCTCTCCTCGTCCTCCTTCCCAAACTGTAAGCTCAGGGTCAAACGCAGACCATCGATGGCGATGCCTCTTCAATCTTCCACCGTTGGTCAGTAATTACGATTTTCCCCATCTTATCCCATCACGATCGTTCCTCGTCTTAGTTCTATAACATCTTTAATAGATGGTAGATTTGTTATTTTGTGTAATATCCTGTCTATTCTGTCACGGTTTTTTTCGTTTTGGATATGGATTTTTCCCCCTGTGGATGAATGCTGTTTTGATTATGTGGTTTTTATATATATTATATATATATATTATATATATATATTATATATATATATATATATATATATATATATATTTTATGATGATGTAATTTGTGATCGTTGGTTCTGAAAAGTGGAGATTTTGGTGGTCTGATGGTCGATCTAGGCCGTTTGATCGTTTCGGCGGTCTGATCGCAATCTAGGCTGTCTGATCATTTCGAGGGTCTGATTGTCAATCTTGGCTGTCTAACTACTTACCCTGTGAGGGAATTATGTGAGAATTTTTGTAATGAAGATGTAATTTGTGATAAGTCATCCTGAAAATTGGAGTCTGATCGTTGATCTAGGTCGTCTGATTATTTCAAGAATCATCTTGGCTAACTACTTACCCGGTGAGGGGATTATGTGAGAATTTTTGTAATGCTGTAATTTGTGATCATTCGTTATGAAAATTGGAGATCTTGGCAGTCTGATTGTCGATCTAGGCCTTCTGATCTTTTGGGCGGCCTGATTAACCACTTACCTGTAAGGGGATTATATGAGCATTTTGTAATGTTGATGTAATCTGAGATTATCCATTCTAAAATCTGGAGATTCCGGTGGTCTGATTGCTGATCCTTTTGGGGGGTCTGATTGTCAATCTAGGCCGGCTAACTACTTGCTCTGTGAGGGGAAAGGGGGGCATTACATGTTAATTGTGTCTAAGGTCTGTTACATGGCCTGTTATGGATGGGCCCCACGTGATTGAATCTTGTCGGTTGTTGTGGGGAACAGCTATGTGCACATATACGAGGATCTATGGATCTAATATCTAGGGTCAAAGATCAACATCGTGACAAGCAAATGAATAATGTGAGAGCATGGCAAGCTAACAAGCTCTAAGGGTGGGGCATGTTTGAGATATGGGAAATGGGAATTTGGTTCATAGTAATTAAGCTACAAATCCATGGATTTGTGGTGCATTTAGTGCAAGGCCATAGCTCTCATTGCTTTTGGGAGAATCTTGGTTATGATCCCCATTGGTTTAAGGGCCTATCTCAACATGTTCCATCAATCTTGGGGCTTTCGGTGTATTGCTTAGGTACCTAACATTTGGTATCAGACTTGGCACCATGTTTCGTGTTCGAGCCTTAGAGGGGAAACTTTTGGAAAGGGCACCTGGACCACCAAAAGGTGGAAAGAGCTTCCTGGAAGGCCAGAGCGAGAGCTGCCACAACATGAAATGGGTTCCTGGAAGCCAAAGTGAGCACTCCCCTGGACAATGGCTATGTGCACTAGGCTCAGGATGGTGTGTTATGATCGTATATGTGCACTAGGCTCAGGTTATGATCCCTAGTGGTTTTATCGACCGAGCTTGGTGCATTCTATCAGCCCCGGACTCCTAGCCATCCTAGGTGGAGGTGCAACTCGGGCAGGGCAGGGCAGGGCAGGTCGGGTCAGGTCGGTTGAGGGTCAACCTGAGTCCAACCCGACCTCAAGAGGACCTGAGCCTTAACCGACCTCAAGAGGACCCTACCTGCAACCGACCTGACCTGAATTCTAACTCGAGGTGCCAAACCCGATCCCAACCCAAAATTCCTCTATGCATAACCCTAACCCGACCCAACCCAACCCAACCCAACCCAACCCAACTCAACTTAACTTGGCAATTACATCTTGTTAGTCCAACCAGATCTAACCCGGTCCAATTTTCAACTGAACCCACTCCGATTTCAAATCGGGTCCTACCTTGATCTGATCTGAACTCAAGTTGGGTCAGCCTGAACCCAAGGCATAGCTATGTATAGAATGTGCTGTTCGTATTGGCTTTGTATTATCAATACGTTCTGATATAAATGCATTGTAGTGGAATGCCTTTTCATTGCATTTCTAAGCGAACAATTTTAATTTAGATTGATATCATTCCAAGGTCAAGATGCCTGAAGAGTATTGTCTTGGGAATCAACGTATCATGATAGATTCATACAGAGTTGGCATGATTAGATGATATTGTGAACCTTGATGATGATGCCATTGATTAATTACTTATTTGCATATTCTTACCTTTTATTTTATCATTGCACTCAATGTATTATGCAATCAATTTTAATTCTAAGTTATTTTTAGAAAGAAGTTTTATTACCTTTTGATGGATGCAGGAGCACCTAATGAAGGGCTGGCGGTTTCTTCTTCCGGTCAGGTTGGGCAAAATGATCTGTTGATTGTAGGGCCTGGTGTACTTGGCCGCATAGTAGCAGAAATATGGAGACAGGTATCCATCCTTCATTTGACGTGACAAGTTATACCCGTTTATTTTACCGCATCCTATTTTCTCCTTTCTATAATGAAACCCAATATCAACAGTTGGATGTATATTCTCCTAAGGATAAGTGAGCATCAACCACAATTGAGAACCGTTTGAAACTTTAGATTCCAGCAACCTTGAAGCTTGCTACTGTTTCAGGCTTCATTGTAAATGGAAGATCATTTTCATAACATTTCGAGTTTCCTTTAGGGTCAGTTTGTTTTTCAAATCTTATAGTAAATGCAATGTAAATGGGTAATTATTATTTACCCATGTATTTACATTCAATAGCCGCCTTTTGGCAATGACCTTAACATTGACAAAAAGCTTATTTGAAAAGCTCTTGTGATGGAATAGAGAGGGCCATGATTTTTCCACTAAAATAGGTGGGGCCCATTGTTATGTATATTTTTAATCCACACTGTCCATTCGCTTTTCCCTCTCATTTTAGGGCAAAATCCGAAAATTGACAAAGATCCAAAGCTTGGGCGGACCACACCACAAGAAACAAGAGAAAATGAATGCTTACCGCTCATTTTTTCTTTGGGGCCACCAAAGTTTTAGATCAAGTTTATTGTTTTTGGTTTCCCTTCATCCATAATTGTGTGATGTTATGAACAAGTTGGATGGAAGAATACATCCCTGTGGGCCCTAAGCTCATATAAAATTTCAATGGTAAGCGTTCAATTCCTCTTGTTTTCTGTGGGGTGGACTACTTGAGCTTTGTATCTGGATCATTTTTTGGCTCATGCCCTAAAATGAGCACGTAAAGTATATGGATGGCATGGATAAACACATGTATAACGACGGGTCCCACAAATTTTACCACCATAATTTTAGTAAGATAGCACCATTTCGTGCCACTATTTTGGAAGTGAAAGTACAACATTATTTTCTCTTTTCCAATCTCATAGGAAAAGTAATAATTACTCATTTACAATTCATTTATTGTGAATTTTGAAAAGCAAACATGCCCTCGAGAAAATTAGAGTAACTTTTATATTGATGCGACATTTTAATAATTTAAAAATATAATCATTATGATTATGCTATTTATATGTCAGTCTAAATACTTTGATTGACAGTAGACATGATTTAATATTTGTAATCATTACACTTTTACGTGGAGGGTAATCCAAACACACCTTAAGGGCTTGTTTGATTTTTTATGATACATGTAAATCATGGTAAATAAGTAATTATTACTTTTTCACCATGTTTGAAAACGTGAGAGTAATTCTACCTCAAAAATCGATATAAAAATATTGACTTAAATTTGTGGACTCCACTGTAATGTATATGATATATCCGCACCGTCTATCTATTTTATTTGAACATTTTAAGGCATGAGCTGAAAAATGAGGTAGATTCAATGCTCAAATGGCCCACATAAAAGGAAACAGTGGCCTTAATTCATCCATCATTGAAAGTTGCTTCTTTCACTGAACCCATATTAAGGTTTTTTTTTTTAATCATCAAATCTGTTCATAGGGTCACATAGACATGGATAAGGGGAAAACACAAATATCAGCTTGATCCAAAACTTTCAAAGGCCTTAACAAGTTTTTAATGGTAGGCATTCGATTCCCACTGTTTCCTTTAGTGTGGTCCACTTGAGCTTTGGATTTGCCTCGTTTTTTTTTTGGTCATGCATTAAATTCAGCTGACATAACAAATGAGCGGTGTAGATAAGTCACATACATCACGATGAGCCTCACATTGATTTTATAAAATTCTCGATTTAAGTGTTAAAAAAGTAAGTTGTCACATCAATATTGAGAAAAATGTGGTAATTACCTAGGTAAATAATTATTACCTATCTACATGGTAATTACGATTGAGCTGAAAAATCAAACAGGCCCTTATAAATTGTGTGTACGTGCATGTGTGCCTAGCTGAAAGGGAAGTGATAGGATGGGGATACTGAGCTTTCCGGTGTTGTGGCCTACTCGAGCTTTAGACCTGCCTTGTTTTGGGCTGATGTCCTAACATGAGCCGGCTCAACAGGTGTGCAATATAGATTTCACACAGTAATCCCAGTGGGCCCCACAGAGCCTTTGTTACACAATCTCCTTACTACAATAGTCCATGTTGGATACACTCAAGGAGGAGGAGAAGTGATAATCACATTCACATAGGAGTTCTGGAAAACAAAGATATATGGTCACCAGTGCTAGCCAAACCATAGTTTTTATACCATCCCCACACATGTGAAATTAGCCTCGTAGTGAGTATTAGATGGTTGATTGCAACCATGGTGTCCATGAGCTCATTCAGTGAGCAAGGTTTAGCTTGATTTCATCTTTGACGGCTTTATATGTTCGACTTATCTTCAATTGCTACTTAGTGGCCTGTCAAGGGTGGGCTGGACTGAAGGGTTGATTCATCTCAAAATATTGAAGTTTGTGTTTGAATGCAGGTATTCTGTAGGTTAGTATGGTGAACTTGGTGTCTATATTTACTATTCAGCAGACAAGACTATGGTGATTTGACCACTTTTTAAAATGGCAGTGGCTCATCCACCACACAAATTGTCGTTTATGTACATCAATCTCATCCAAATTGCAGGTCCCGTTATGGATGGAGCATAACACAGAAATCACCTGTTAAACAATCCTGTCCAATGGTGGCAATTAAATGGGAAGTTAAAACTGTCAGTGATCCAAATTCAACCAGCCAAATGAGGTGGCTTTGATTGTCCAATCAATTTTATTTTCCAGTTGTGTTCTATTCACATCAAGGTACGTAATGTATATGGTTCATGAGTAGTCATCATTTGAATAATGCTGGTAAACACACCTTAGTCTAGTCTTATGCCTATCACACACCCTAACCCACACTCACACCCTCACCCACCTGTAGAAGGCATCACACTTGCTTGGCTTGGGTAGACAATTCTCAATGGTTAAGATTGACTTGGATGGACTCGACTAGACTAAACTTGTGTGGACATTTCTCAACACTATTTTAATTGGATGTATGAAATTTCCATTTTCTCATTGGAGGCGGAAATGTTTACTGCATTTGGCCTTGGCCATTTTGTTTTGGAGTGTCAATGCATGTTCTCTGATGCACAATTCCATGAATGTTCAAGCGATGAAGGGTAAAATGGGATGCTTTGGTAACTTTATCACTTGGTTAATTCTCCTATTTCTGAGGATGCATTCTGAGAGAAATATTAACATGTAAGATATGCTTTGGAACAGGAACATCCAGGCTGTGAAATATTTGGGCAGACAATGACTACGGATCACCATGATGAATTGATAAAAATTGGGATAAACCCGTCAGTAAGAGAGTCAAACGCAACTCGCCAGTTTCCATATGTCATTTTCTGTGCTCCACCATCCCGAAGTGTGGACTACCCTGGTGATGTGAGGTAATCATGATATTGAAGCTTCTTGGCATGTATAAATTAGCTGATTAAGTATATGCCATAGTTTTAAATATCCGATATGATACGGCCGTGCAGAGGACCAGTATGTGGTCGATACGAGCCCATGTTGGCGGAGTGTGGATACATATCTGCCTGTATTGACCTTTCAAACAAACAAACAAAAAACTACCTATATTGTATAAGAAACTGGGGGCCGATACAACCCCGATACCAATATTTAAAACCTTGGTAGAATGCCTTTTTGCAATATGACCACAGTTACCGAACAAGGCTGCAGTCAGCAGAGTGATCTAATTTATTTTCTTGGTTTATCTTTCTAAGCCATGGTTTAGAAACAATGTTGTGACCTTCCAACGACTTACTAGCATTACCATTATGTAATTGAAATAGTTGTTGTAGAACATTAAAAATGGGAAAATGGAAAAGGTTGGGCCCATGGGAAAAATAATGGTTATTTCTTTATCAACAACTGCCTTAATCTTGCAAAAACATCATGCTATTATACTTAAAAAAGAAAAGGCCTGTGTAAGTAACAGCCATCATTCTATATATTGGCCATTATTAATGGTTGTTTTTCTCAACACAAGGTAGAGTGATCTTTCTAGCGATAATGACGTTGTGATGGGATTTCTGATTATTTTCTTAAACCATAATCAAAAGACATTCTGCTCTTCTACTTGGGCTGTGCCACAATGGTACCAGTGCCAAGGTATTCAATAATGGTAATGCTGGCCGTTATGGCCTTGTAATGATCAAATTTTTTTTTAAAGGGAAAAAAATGCATCGGCCCCATGTTGGAATGTTATGGGCCTGTTACAGGTGTTATTGCTGTTACGAGCCTGTTATGGACTTTTTTTTCTTCTTCAAATTGGGTGGCACGACCCTCTATCACATGACAAGCACCACCATTACTATTATGTAACTGCTTTTATGGCCGTAATATGACCCCTTTTTTAATACCATGACCAATACAACCATAACTTTATGATGGTACTAGCTATATGTTGTGCCCATGTAATTTATTCACACCATCCAAACCATCCATTAGATGCATCACCTTAAGAAACTTCTGAGGCCTAATGTTGACATTGAAATTTTGGCTAAGGTCGATCCACGCTAACCATCACTGGCCAGCGCTGGGTAGTCTGCCATCATCTACAAGTTAGCGCAGGACCAGGTTACGAACTAACTATTGTCAGTGTGAGACTATTTATGGCATTCTGCGAATGGTTAGGGCCAGTGCAGGTTCATCATTCACTTATCTCACTCACTGTCTAAGGACAATGTGGAAACCCTTTGGCACACTACGTGCCAAGAGTTAGGGCCAGCACAGGTCCTCTAGCATCCACTCCGTGCTCATTATCCAAGGTAGTGCGGGATAATAGTGGACAATTTTCAAGGGATCAAAATATAGTTTGCGCTTGTTGTCTAAAGGACAACGAGAAGCCTATGCTGGATGAACTGCACTAACTGATTGTGGGCAATGCGGTACCAGTTTATTTGACAGGAGTTCACACCAATAGACAATGCCAGCGTGGGACAACAGTTTGCACCTAGCACGTCGATAGAAAGTACTTTTGAGCTGTTCAATGGCGACGTGACACGTGTCTGTAGGTGGGAAATGACCAAATAACCTCCTCAAGGGTAGGAAATAACTCTCTCTTCACTATAAATACCCTTTTGGGCCTTCATTTCCATTAGCTATTCGGCTCCTGAAAATGCCTAAGAGCTCTCTAGATCCTTCACACAGGCTCGGGACAAGGTGAGAATGAGTCTAAAGATGGATCTGCACTAGCCTTTGAACTTTTTTTTTTTAAGAGATTGCCTTTGGACCTGCAGCAGTGGCTCTGCACCAACTGTCTGAGTACCGGCAGTCTGGCTCCATGTTGAGTGTCTGAGATGCTTGGGTAGTGGCCTATCACTGACCGGTCAGGGCTCTAGAGGTGGCTTCGCACTAACCATCCAGAGTCCTAAGCAGTGGCTTTGCATTGACTGTGTAGACTAATAAACTGAACCCTTAGGTGGTCCCACGCTAATTGTCAAGGCAATCTTTGCTGACCTCTGGTTTTCTCTAGAAAAATGGCCAAGTGATGTTTTTGCATGAGGTCTTTTGAATGTCTCAAGGCAAGGGAGACATGCTGCCGAATTTCTGAACTTCTTGGAACAATATAAGATATGAACATTAAGCCTATTTGAGTCCTTGAAGCATTGGAATGTCTTTCCCTAATCCAGAATCTGAACACTCTGAAGACAAAGGAGCATAGATTAGGACTTTATGCATCATTTGCATATTTATGTACCATGTAATAGATGTTTTTTTTTTTTTTTTTCTTTTTTTGGTTTTTACCTATTAATCAAAGCGTTTTCCTCAGGGAATGTAATTAAGGGCCTGTGTAAGACCACAACTTAGAATGTATCTTGTTTCCCAAATCAATAAAAGCCTCTTGATGGGGGCATATTTGGGTGCAAATGCTTGCAATGGAGTCAATTATCAAACTAATATCAAAATCCTATCAATCAATAGACATTTGTGTTATCCCAACCTAAAGCTAAAGTGGGCCATAGCAAAGGAAACAAGGTGGGAGGGGATGCCTACCCTTGAATTTAACAGGGGTACATAAGTCGTAAAACAGCCTGATTTTTGGACAGACCCTTCATCTGGGTCTGAAATTCTGAATGATTTGGATTCTATATATACAACATGGTAGGTTCCCCACTTTAATCAACGTTGGCCGTTTCCTCTCAGTATGTTCGATGTGCTATGGCCCACTTGAGTTTTGGATCGGTCTGAATTTTGGGGGGCTGGGGTTTTTTTGAGACGAAGCATTTGATGGATGTTGGATTCCATGAACACATCACTGGGTCCCACATCTGGCTGGTATCACCGCAAGGTTATGGTGGCACCTGTACTGCTGGAGTGCACCCCTTTCTAGTTATATTTGATTATTTATGCAATTTTTGTTATGTAATTACTAATTAGCTTACTTTGAGGGAAATACAATCTTAGTTTGTATACGAAGTTTATCCCCAGAAATGCATGTTTTTGACAAGCATTCAACCATATTTAGTTCTGTGAAACAGACCTTCTGTGTCTAGTTATCCATTTAATGATGGAACTGCAATTCTTTTTGGTATTAAGCAATGATTTTGAAGTGTCAAACAATGTGCAGGGAGGCTACATCAAGCTGGAGTGGTGAAGGTTCTTTCCTATTTACATCAAGCACTGCTGCATTCGATTGCAATGACAATGGATCATGCGATGAGGTGTTACATCTAATATAACACATTTTCTGCTGGTAACACATTTTCTAAAAAGAAGCTGTTTCTCAGATACTCTGATCTATGCATCTTTCTTCTCAATTTCTAAGCCCTAGTGACCTCCCACATTTTAACCTCTCAAATAATAATAATAATAATAATAATAATAATAATAATAATGAAAAAAGAAAAAAAGGTGACGTTCTGGATTTATCTACACGTTGGTCCTATGACATTTTTATTCCTGTTGTACTCGTAAACTTGTTTGGATAATTTCTAAGCGCTAGTGACCTCCCACATTTTAACCTCTCAAAAGAAAAGGAAGAAGAAGAAGAAGAAGAAGAAGAAGGCGACATTCTACATTTTTTACATCTTGGTCCTATGACATTTTTATTCCTGTCATACTCCTAAACTTGTGTGTGGATAATGGTACTCTTAATATTGAAAGTTAGGTCATAGTCTTGGTTATTTGTAGTAGTTTTGCTCTCGATGCTATTTTTATTGTCATGGGTGATTCTGAACTAGTGGTTAACATATCTTGCTGTTTTGTGATGGTACTGAGCCTTCTGACCTCTCATCAAGTCATTAGGTCGAATGAATTGGAAAGGCTAATTGATAAGGTTACATACCACAATTTTATTAAAGAAGCAAGAACCCAGACAATACAAGTGTATATGTTGAGTGACCTCCTCATCACTCAACTGCAACTAAAATACACACAAACAAAACATTCCAGCTGACAACTTTGAGAATGCTGACAAGAAATTTACTGCTTCCTAACCCTGGAAAGTTGACTTCCCTCGTTTGGGTTCTAAATTCTAATACAAAATAACAAACAAGTCACCATAAATTGCACAAGGGGGATGTGAACATCAAAGCTCAATGACCTGTTTGCCCACACAAATCCTTTTATTTTGCTTTTACGTTGCCATTCTACCACGAAAGATGTTGAATACTGCTGTGTTTTGGTGAATATAGCCCCATAAATCCTAATTTGTGGATAGAATTTTTTTTTATACTCCATCCATCTTTCTAATTAGCATTGTAAAGCAAGCTTAACTAAGTTGACATCTTAGCTTAAATTGTCCTTTGTTTTTGGTGGTATATCCTGAAGTTTGATCTAGCATTTTGGGCGTGGCCTTGCAGGACTCTCCGATAGTTCCAATTGGGAGAAGTCCGCGGACAGATGTCCTTTTAAAAGCCGAAAATGCAGTGTTGGAGGTTGGCGGTTGTGTACTTAGATTGGCCGGGCTTTACATATCCTACCTCTTGTTACTTTTCTTCCTCTTTTTTTCTTTTTTGCAAATTTTGGGGTTTTCCCTTTTTGTAACCAAAAACTGCAGTGATGCATGATGGAATTATATTGAAATCTTCAAAATAGCATTTCCTTAGCTATGTATACAAGTCAGATAGAGGTGCCCACGTCTACTGGCTGGAGAAAGGGACTGTTGACACTCGTCCAGATCATATACTCAATCTTATTCACTATGAGGTCTCAACTTTCATCTTTAGTTATTATTATTATTTTTTTGCCTTCATTCTATTATAATTCAAAATAATAGGTCATACATGTAATGTAATGCTGCTTTAAATGCACAGCTTTCTGTGCGTATACTATCTTGAAGTTCTCACTGTACATTTAGTGTAAGAAAGTCTACTGTTGATTTGGTTTTTAGCAATTTTGTCCATTTCTTGTTTTTTCTCGGATATTCCTTATATGGTTTTTATCCAGTTATTCAACTTGTCTTACAGGAATAGCATTTTCTTAGAGCTGGAACTAACTTTACTGAGTTTTTTCAAGTTCTTTCAACGGTCGAAAGTATCCTACTGTATTCAGGAGCCATCTTTTTTCAAATTATGTTGGTTCTTTCCAATCATAATGAGGTGGTTTCGCATTTCTTCACTATCTTTAGTTGTGGGTTCTAGGATTTGGAAAAGTCCTCCCTCCAAATTGTATGAAAACTCTCATATACATTAATGCCTGGACATGGAAATCTTTACCAATTTAAAGCTTTAGGTTAACATACTTTAAACACTAGTTTCATATTTGTTTTGGGTGTCGGTGAAGAATCCAACTTCTCATATCAGTGGAAACAAATTCTAATGTATGTTTTTAGTTGAAAACCTTGAGATGAGTGTGTACTGACCTATTTACATGCATAACAGGATGCTGCATCCCTCTCAATTGCAATTTTGAAGAAGAAGCTTCGTGGCCGTATCTTTCTGGGTTGTGACAATCATCCTTTATCAAGGTTGTGCTTTTTCCAACTTTACTCTTTAGGAATGTAGCTACTCAGATCATCAATGAACTAAAAGATAGTGAGCAACCCCAATCTGTACATTCATAACTTAACCATTCTATATGTATAATTGTGTGTAAATACGTATAATAATGTGATTTAATTCACAAACATTGCTGCCTTAAAATTTAAAAGCCATGAAGGTTACATGTCTATAGATGGTTCTAAAAGCAGTATTTTCTTGTAATAGTGTTTGTTTTTTATGTGCAAGCTGGGATGCTGGTTCTTTTAAGAATGATGGGAGACGTGAGCCCAACTTGATTCCACCACCTCCTAGGTTCTGAACCAAGGGGGACCACTTCCCATCACCTAGTGGCGATGAAATTTACCGACGGAAAACTCCCGCTCTGGGTGTTTGACAGCAGATGTTTTTCATTTATTTGTTTAGATGCCTTTCTATATAATGCTGGTAACTGAAATTATGTTGGTTTTCCGGATCGTCAAATTCAATAATGAATTTGCTTTACCATAAATTTAATTATGTGGTGTTTTCCTTGTTTAGGAGGTTTATTTGCTCCCATGTTGTCCTATTGCAGGCAAGAAGTAATGGACTTGGTAAACAGAAGTGGAAAATTCAGCAAAAAGTTCGAGGGTTTTACAGGCAAGCTCTTCCATGATGTTTGAAGACTGAAAAAGGCTATGTTTGGAAGTTTCCAATTCCCCAAGTCGGCATGATAGGCCAGTGCCAAGTAAGGGTGGCAATGGTTTGGGTTCATGCTGGGTCAGGGTCTGCCCAAGCCTGACCCATTTACTAAACAGGCCAAGCATTCTAGCCCAAACCTGACCCATGACCCACTTCTCTGTGGCGCAATCCAACCCACCTAAAATGTATCAAGCTCAAGCTTGACCTGAACTGACCTGACTCACCACAACTCAACTTGGGTTTATGAATGGAACATGAGGCTAAGGATATGCATAGCCTGGCCCAATCAGTGGATGGACAAATGAATCATCTATGCTTTCCTTTGTTTAGTTTCATGTTTTGGTTCAGACCTGTCATGTCATTTGGATATGGCCCAACCACTGACAAGCTGGGTGTGGGGATGCCAACTCGGGTGGGTTGTGTTGAGGGTCATCCTGAACCCAACCCAAACTCAAGAGGGCCCAACCTGCAACCTGACCTGGCCTGAATTCCAAGCAGAAGTGCCCAACCCAATCCCAACCCAAATTCCTCTATACCGGACCTGACCCAAATACATGATTATTCCCAATCTTGCCTAACCTGACCTGAATTATCTCAACTTGACCCAACCCAATTTCAAATCAGGTTGTTGTTTTCCAACCCAAACACAACCTGAGGGCCTTGACAATACAAATCAACCCAAGCCCGAACTTGGGTTGGGTCAATTTGGTTTGGGTTGACCTGAAACCAAGTTGCAACCCTACCTGGGCGGGTCAACTCGGGCAGGGTTTGACCGAAGCCCAACCCCAGCCCGCTACCCATTATGTTGGCCGAACCTGCCTCAAAAGCAGGTTGGGCCAGGTAACCTGTGCGATTGCCACCCCTGGTGCTGAATTTGAATTGAGATATGTTTGTGAACTTTCCCATACATATATATCTCACTTGTGGTTTGAGGCAAAAAAAACAGGAAAACAGGAGCTGGCTTAACACAGTATCTGTTTCCTACGTTGCCCGAACCGCAAAGCCAACCTCTCTGGCTTGGAAGTACTGCATAACGCAATTTGGTGGACATCCAAATGTGCCTGGAAGACCTCCCAATCAATATGATTACTTGTAGCTCTTTCGCTAACATTCTGAACATGAAAATGGATTTTCATTGCAGGCACTGCCGATCCTTTAGGAAAGAGAGTTAATAACTTAAAAACTCGTGCCGAAATTGGATGGGAGCCGAAGTATCCAAGCTTTGCTCAGTTTCTTGGATTGTCTGAATAGGATTGTCTGTTTTTCATGATTCTTTCAATTTACATGTAAAATGACTTGGTTTTGGGAAACATCATGTAATGTGTTGAGACAATGCATGCATAACTGAAGGATCTTCACCCTTTACAGCTGTGACATTGTCCTTGTTTGTACTTTGTAATGAGCAATCTTTTCTGTTGTATTTTTACACAAGTAAATACATGTGTGCACACTAATCCCACAGACCAGTCCCTACACAGCCATGTATATGTTGCCTTGTTTCATGTCTGAGCCTCGAATCAGGTCGGTCCATGGCTTAAAAAATAGGGCCAGTCCAATCATTGGGTGGGCCATGCATTCACATTGAATGTGAACTGTTAGGAGTTGTTTTAGCTCTTCATTTGTTTTCTTGTATACGGATTTTGAAGAAGATATTGTAATATTTCTCGTGGTATTCCATTCTGATTGATTATTCTCCCGTATTCTCAGAAAGAGATCTCCCAATCTGAAAATAGTGATATTTGTTAGGATATATAGAAATGTATATTTGTACAGCTGTACATAGGCTAGATAGATTATCTTTATCTGTACATAGACGTACTCTATGCTGTAATATAAGCTACATGGTGGAAAATTGGATGTATTGAGGTAGCTAAATTATATAAAAGAGCACTCGTATGTACAGAGAGAATTTATCTAGCCTATATATATATATATATATATATATATATATATATATATATATATATATATATATATATATATATATTCACGTATATCTATCCTAACAATATTCATCTGTTTTGTTAGAAATGAATATTTCCTCAATGATTTCTTGATATTTTCATAACGTCTCCGAAATCTGATAGAACCTTAGTTCTTCTTCACCAAAAGAAGAGGAAATGAGCACCAGCGTCAATGTACAAAGAGAGCACCAAAGAGTTGGTGTGCAGTCTCCCAGCTTAAAGGCAGTTGGCTGGAATCTAGCATGCATTTCAAAATGTGAATTTTATAATGTCCATTTGAAATGCATGTTAAGCTTCCCACCCACCGTTATTGGATGGTGAGAGATTGATTTGTGCACGGGACTCTCAGTGCACATTGCCTTGGTGTACAAGGCATTGGACTTTCTGCTACCGTCTTCAGTGTATGGATGGGATTTTTTGACATCACTTCTGATGGTTTATGGTAAAGTTTGGTACCACTTTTACATGCAGCATTCATGCCAATGTGTGACATACATGGGACATCTGTGCTTGCATAAGGTGGGTCCCACTGTGAAGATGGTCATTTTTCATAAAAAATAATTTTAGCCCACTCATCAGGTGGCTACTGCTGTATGAAGAGAATGGACTGTTTATGAAAATTGCCAATGGGTCACATTCTATATGCATATATGGCCCACTTGATGAGCTGACCAGCTTAGTTTCCACCTGCGGTTATCTTCATGAGGCAGTCTTACGTCCCCATGGTTACGTTTGCACATTGACAACTGTACATGTGGGCTGCTTGCAAATTGATGGTCACACAGTCTCACCTATCAAGGCATTTGAAGATTAATATTAGCACGTGGCACAAGGTGCTTGTCCGTATGCTTACATTTACATGTTGGCACCTTTAACACGTCCAATATTTGAAGATCGATTGTGGTGTATGTGGTTGTGTTTGAAGTTTTATGTTTGCACATGTGGCATGTGTAGAAAATAACATATACCAATGTGTACCATGGATATATATATATATATATATAATATATATATATATATATATATATATATATGATATGATATGATATTATATTATATTATATTTATAACTACGTAGTATCCTGCCTCTTTTAAGCCGCAAACCACGGATAAATAATGATGGGAAAGGAAATCAAACTTATAATGTCTATGCATTGGGTAAATCATAGGGAAGGGAATCAAACTCGCGACCCACTTAGCTAGCCATTCACCCAAATCCTAGGCAGGTTCTACGCAGGACACTGTCGCACACACCTCTTTCTACCCAACGACTATGCTTATTTCAGGGACGTACGAGTTCATTTTGCCTAGCATGGATCGGGATCCAGCTTGTGTTGCCACCTTATGGGTGTACATGCTGTAATGGTTATTGTCGTGAGCTGTCCCATATTCTCATTACTCTCATAAGCTATTATCACATAATTGTAATTTAAGTGATGATCCTAATCTTTGATTTTTAGAGTTGGAACATGAGTATAGTTCATAGTATGCAGAATTCACAACATGGATGGTTTCCATTAATCTTCACTTCTCTTGATGATTGTGTAAATCGCGGTATATTGACAAACTATGTATAAAGCTTTCAATACCAGTTGGTATTATCTGACAAACTAGGGATAAAGTTTCCAATACCAGTTGTACTGGATAAGTGATATCATGCTTCAACTTCTGTTTCAATCCAAATACCTTGAAAGCATTGGAGTTATTTCAATTAGTTAATGGCTGGTGACATGCACGTGAGAGAGAAGAGATGGGAGATACAAATCAGACTGATGTTGGGTGGGTCTGATCATTTGGTTGGGCTATGTTCACGGTGGGACCCACCCGATGAATGGCTTAGATCATCCAGCGTTTCCTCCAAGGCACGTGTATTTAGGAGAGATGAGGAGACCTACTTTAACAAGAAATTACATCATGCACCCTACGAAAGACTAATATCATAGGTTATATGATTCTAATAATATAATATGAGAGGCTGTGTTGGAGAAAGAGTCAAGTATTTTCATGGAACCTTCGCATTTTCATGCAAACTATATGATGTTAGGCTCACCTTGGTGCATCTTTTCTTCCTCCATTGTGTCTCATGGACAGGAAATCTGACCCGTGAAAATAGTAGGAAATGTCATGAAGATCACCTGCCTCAGGAATCAAGCCCGTTCACTCATCAGTTGGCCTACAACATCGAAATGAATGGACGGATGATGTCTGATCCAACATGTAAGTGTGGACCATCTCATAAGTGGATCAGCCTGGTTTTTCTGGCAGATGATCTTCATTATGGTTCCCACCTTTTCCACGGCTCTGATGTCATGCACGTCGACAGGTTGATGGGAAAATACAGTGTAGCATGGTAAGCTTAGCATACTATGGTTGTATCTTGTATGTAATGATTCCATTATTGATTTAAGCAGTAGTTATACTGAATTATGTAGATCTCGATAGTTTATATAGTCAAATCTGCACCACAGCACTCATGGAATAGATGGATAGTTTTGCACCATTGAAAAATGGTGGTGACAGACTCTTCAACCCTAGAAGGCAATCCGGACCGTCCAAATGTGACCTAACTGTGATGGATCACAACCCAAATCTGCAGTGAGAAGTTGGTACCAACAAACTAATTTTGCCCTTAGAATTTAGACTTCACACTTTCAGCCGTCCATTGATAGCCTTCATTTGGATGGTTAGGCTTAATTTATCAAATATCATTTTAGAGATATAATCCACCCATGAATATTCCCGATCCAGATAATGTAATGGGTGCCACATGTGAAGAGGATAAGTCACCACCATTTTCTAAACTGTCTACCACATGATATATATATATATATATATATATTTTTTTTTGTTTAATAATTTTTTTTTTACACACGCACACACACCCCCACACACTCACGCTAGTGGAATTTCACCACGTATGAGTACTCGAACCCTTGACCCGGATTTGAAACTCCTGAGAGTCTACCACCCGAGCAAGATTAAGGACCGCGAGTTGAATCTACATGTATAGATGGCCTTCATATTTATTTATTTATTTATTTTTTCTTCAATGCAAAGCAAAAACAAAACCATTACAAAAGAATAATAAAGACACAAGTGTTCAAATCCTTGAAAGTAGAGGTCTATTCAACCATTCCAGAAGTAATCTTTCTTGGACGCGGTTTGGCTAGTGGTCGGTGCTATGTGGACCCACCATGATGTATGTGTTTTATCCACGCCGTCCATCTATTTTGAAAGATAATTTTAGATGTTGATGTCAAAATTGAGTTAGATCTAGATCTCAGTTGGACCACACTATGGGAAAGCAGTAGTCATTGAATGTCCAACATTAAAAACCTCTAGGGCCCACTGTAATGTTTATTTGACATCTAACCTGTTTATTAGGTCATACAGACTTGTATGAAAGGGAAAAAATATATATCAGTTGATCCAAAACTTTTGTGGCCCAAAGAAGTTTTTAATGGTGGGCGTTCAATCAACACTATGCGGTCCACTTGAGATTTGGATCAACCTCATTTTTGGGCTCGTATCATAAAATTATCTGGAAGAATGGTTGTACGGAATGGATGAAACACATACATCATGGTGGGGCCCACAGAGGGTCAGTAGCCAATCCGTTTCCATCTTTCAAACTGCCAGGCCTATAGGTTATAGGCCCAGATCTATTTTCAAAACAACCATCACTTCTCTCACCCCATATAACTTAAAAGAGACTCCACATCCACCAACCACCACATGACCCTCCCATCCTACATCTTTGCACTGTATATAGATGGGTTTTCAATTTTTAGAAGTGGCCCTATGTTTTGGTAATCTAGACCATTGGTTTATTAAGTCCCACAATGGATAGATCATGCCCCAAAAATCTCCCATATATGAAAATTCCAGTAAACCATGCTATGACCTTTTTCAGTTGAATGTGGACCTACGTTAGAAACCCTTTTCAGCTGAATATTGACAGTTATTATGTTTTTCCTCCTAACTAACTGTAGGCCACACTTTGAAAGGTTAAGATTCTTTTATCCAGTAGAAATTTAATCACGAATCATTCATCCATGATGGGATACAACAGATCAATGGCTTGGATGACAGAACTATGGGCTCCATTTGCTGGAATTAAAAACAAGTGTACCATTACAAAGATGTGGAGCTATGTACCAGATAATTCCTTCTTTTTGTGATGCTCTCAATGGAGAGAAAAAAGCCAATTAAAAGCTGACCAAGACTTTCTTATCCCATCAAGTCTCACTATATGCCCCCACGTACCAAAGTGGCATACACGTGTTACATCCAAACCGTCCAGCAGGTGGGGCCGCTAACCTTGACTCTCACTATAAAATTCCTATCTCAACCTTGAGTCTTGTTTGCCTACAAAAAGAGTCCAAAACCATAACCAAAACCATTTTCTCATCCAATTCAAGAAGCTTAACTTGGTTTTTGTAATGGGAAAGTTGTGCTGCTCGGAATCTGACGATGGCGGCATCGATCTCATGGGACTCCTCATCGCAATGGTCATTGCTCTAGTCCTTATGCTAATCTGCTTGCAGCCGCCACGCCGGAAGATGGTGACCGTTTATCGTTGTTGTTGATCGATCGGACCGGTTAGCTTCATTTCTCTTTGTTTTCCATTATCTTATAAGCATAAAGGTACAAGTGTATATTAGATCTGAACTTTCTATCAGTGGGCCACACTTATATCTTTTGGCCTAGACATCAGATTTATAGAACATAGCTAAAACTTCCTTTGTTTATTTTAAGGTGTCTATTTGATTTGTGGACAGATGCCTACCTGAGGAATGAATCAGAGCTGTGTTTGGAAAGAAGGAAAACAACATGGCCCATCTGATGGAAAGCTTAGAAACCAGATTGGTAATTGTGATTCTCTCCGGATGTACTTTTTCTGTAGTAAGATTGTTGTTGAGTTGAATAAATACAATGTAGCTGAGATTTGAATGGTGAAATTACATTTCGTTTTTGCAAGTTTTTACACTCTCATGTACTAGATTCCACAAACATGGTTTGGTCAATCCAAACCGTTGATCTGATGGGTAAAAATATAGCCAAAAATCCCATATTAGAAGATCCTATATTTCAATCTTAGCCTACAGATGGATGGTTAAGAAGAGATACACCAATAATCCACATTTATTAGAAGAAGGATAAAAATGGGGCAGCTTTGATCTTCCAGTATGAGAGGTTTAGGGGGAGATAATCAGATCAATGGCTTGGATGGGTGCCGCACTGATGTTGGGTGGGTCTGATCTTTTGGTTGGGGTATGTTCACGGTGGGACCCACCTCTTGAATGGCTTGGATCCAGCGTTTCCTGTGAGGCATGTGTTATATATTTTGGAGAGATGGTTATACTCTGAGATAGTGTTTCGGATAAAGAGCCCACGTATTTTCGTGGAACCATCGCATGCAACCATAGTATGTGAAGCACACCTTGCTACACCATTTCTCCCACCTTTCTCCCACCAATGTATCAAATAGATAGGAAATCCGATCCGTGAAAATGGTTGGAAATGTCATGAATATCACCTGGAGGAGAAATCAAGCACATCCACTTATCATTTGTCCTACATCATCGAAATGAATGGATGGATGATATATGATGTAACATAAAATTATGGACCGAATGATGAGTAGATGGGATTGATTTTTGTGCCAGGAGATATTCATTATGGTTCCACTTTTTCGACGGATCCGATGTCGTGCACATTGGCAGGTTGGTAGTAAAAGATGGTGTAGCATGGTGAGTTTAGCATACTGTGGTTGTATATAATGACTTCATTATTATAAAAGCATGTATTTATTAATTAGTACGGCGTTTGGCATCTCTACTAACAATGGCTTATTTATTTATTCTTTAAAAAAAAGTAAGTTTTTATTTTGAAATTATATTGTTTAATAAAGTTTTAATTTTACACTTAATTTTGAAGAAATTAACAAAAAAAGTTTCTAAAATAGTTAGCAAAGTTATTTTTGTTGAGAAGTGGAGCCACATCTGGGGCCGCCCACGACCAGTCGAGGTTGCGCGGATTTCGTGTCGCAAGTCCTTTCGCAACTGGGATGCGAAAGGAGTTTCGTGGATTTCGTGTCGCAAGTCCTTTCGCAACTGGGATGCGAAAGAAGTTTCGCGGATTTCGTGTTGCAAGTCCTTTCGCAACTGAGATGCGAAAGGAGTTTCGCGGATTTCGTGTCGCAAGTCCTTTCGCAATTGGGATGCGGAAAGGGAAGTTGCCATAACTATAAATTGGGGTCCCCAGGGCTATTTCAGGTTAAGGTGAATTTTAGGAAATTATTCTGAGGTGTGGGCAAAGGATTTTCTCTGTACTTCCAAGGGAGAGGTTAGTATATTGCCTTGTAATCTTCGTTTCTCTTCATAGTGGAATTTTGCATCCGTGGTTTTTTACCCTAGTTTGGGGTTTTTCCATGTATATCTTGTCTTGTGGTTTGTTTTGGATTGCTTTGATCTATTTCTAGTTTATATTTCTTCCTGTCTATCGTTTGTGGGTGAGGCCTTAGATTGGATCTAGGCTCACTGCGTTGTTGGCGTGCTGCGCAACAACTGGTATCAGAGCTATTGGTTTAGTTCTATTGGGAGCGATGACAGAAGATGAGAAAATTAGAATTGAGAAGTTTGATGGTTCAAACTTTGCCTTCTGGAAGATACAGATGGAAGATTATCTGTATCAGAAGAACCTCTATATTCCTCTAGGAGGAAAAGAGAAGAAACCAGAAAAGTTGACAGATGATGAATGATTTTTACTAGATAGGAAGGCTTTAGGAACGATCCGACTCTCTTTGTCTAAGAGCGTCGCCTTCAATATATCCAAGGTAAAAACGACGAAAGAATTAATGGAAGCCCTAGCCACCATGTATGAAAAGCCCTCAGCATCCAACAAGGTTCATCTTATGAAACAACTATTCAACATGAAGATGTCAGATGGTGGGAGCGTGGCTGAACATCTAAACGAGTTCAATACAGTCACGAGCCAGTTGGAATCCGTTGGCATTGCTTTTGAGGATGAGGTCAGGGCGTTATTGATCTTATCCAGTTTGCCAGACAGTTGGGATGGTTTGGTGATTGCTGTGAGCAATTCTTCAGGATCGACAAAGCTGAAATTTGATGATGTGGCCGGTCTAATTCTCAGCGAAGAATCTAGAAGGAAGGCATCAGGAGTTTCAGGGAATGCTCTAAACGTTGAAGGAAGAGGAAGATCGCTGAACAAAGGAGGCAATAAACACGGGCGTTCCAAGTCAAGGAATAAGTCCAAGGGACCGAAAGACAAAGACGAGTGTTGGCATTGCGGCAAGAAGGGGCACATGAAACGTGATTGCAGGGCGCTCAAGAAACAAGAATGAAGCTCTCAAGGTGGGAAAGATTCAGTGAATCTGTCTGAGGAGAACGACACAGAGGCGTTGATCTTGTCTCTTGATGCGAGGAATGAGTCTTGGGTTATAGACTCGGGTGCTTCGTTTCATGCTACTTCGTGTAAGGAAGTTCTGCGTGATTATGTGTCAGGTGACTTTGGGAGAGTCTACCTGGGTGATGATGAGCCGTGCAATATTGTTGGAAAGGGAGATGTTCATGTAAATCAGAAAGACGGAACGGTCTTGAAATTGAAGGATGTCAGACATGTACCGAGTTTGAAACGTAATTTGATCTCAGTGGGACAGTTGGCTGATACCGGTTATGTGACGACATTCACCAGTGACTCCTGGAAGATCACAAAAGGTGCCTTGGTAATATCTCGAGGCAAAAAGGAAGGTACTTTGTACGTGACTTCAGGATCGTATAGTTCACTCACAGTCGCATCAACTGGAGTGAATGGGCAGTTATGGCATCAGAGGCTGGGACATATGAGTGAGAAAGGGATGAAAGTACTATTGTCAAAAGGGAAGCTACCAGGGCTAAAGTCTATTGACTTGGAATTCTGCGAGGACTGCGTGTATGGCAAGCAGAAGAGGGTAAGCTTCAAGAAGACGGGACGTGCTCCAAAGACACATTTGTTGGAGCTTGTACACACTGATGTGTGGAGACCACACAGGTATTATCTCTTGGTAGCTCACGTTATTTTGTTACCTTTATTGATGATGCTAGTAGAAAACTGTGGATCTACTTCTTAAAACATAAATCTGATGTATTTAATGTATTTAAGAAGTGGAAAGTTATGGTAGAAAATGAGACAGGTAAAACAGTAAAGTGTCTCAGATCTGACAATGGGGGAGAGTATTGTGATAAGAGGTTTGAGGAGTATTGTGCAGCAAATGGAATCAAACATCAGAAAACGATTCCAGGGACACCACAGCAGAATGGTGTGGCTGAGCGCATTAACAGGACCATCCTTGAGCGTGCCAGGAGCATGAGGTTACATGCAGGGTTGCCCAAGACCTTTTGAGCAGATGCTGTGAATACTGCCGCATATCTCATCAATAGAAGTGCCTCAGCACCATTGGATGGTGGGCTACCAGAAGAAGCGTGGACTGGGAAAGAAGTGAACCTTGCACATCTCAGAGTGTTCGGTTGCACTTCATATGTTCACATTGATGCAGAGCACAGAAACAAGCTGGATGCGAAGTCCAGGAGGTGCACGTTTATAGGCTATGGGCAACATGATTTTGGCTACAGGTTCTGGGATGCAGAAAACAGAAAAATCATCAGAAGCAAGGACGTAGTCTTTAATAAAAAAGTGATGCATAAGGACAGTGTATAGGAAAATAAGGCCGAGAAAAAGGAATTCGTAGAGTTGGAAGAGTTACCGGACATGGGTGTTATAGTGCCACAGGATGAGGCAAAGCCGCATACACTAGTTGTGAGGAGGTCTACTCGGGAGAGGAGACCCACGGTCCGATACTCACCCTCCTTACATTATCTACTACTGACAGATAATGGTGAGCTAGAGTGTTTTGAAGAGGCGTTACAGTCAGATATACGGGTTAAGTGGGAGCAGGCCATGGATGATGAGATGGACTCTCTTGAGTCTAATCGTACATGGGAGCTAGTCACTCTACCCAAGGGTAAGAAAGCTCTTCATAACAAGTGGGTTTACAGACTGAAGGAGGAGCACGATGGTTCGAAACGGTACAAGGCCAGATTGGTTGTGAAAGGGTTTCAACAAAAGGCAGGTATCGATTTCACTGAAATATTTTCACCGGTAGTGAAAATGTCTACGATTCGCATGGTCTTGAGTATAGTGGCTTCAGAGGACTTACATCTAGAACAGCTAGATGTTAAGACAGCCTTTCTTCATGGGGACCTTGAAGAAGAGATATATATGCATCAGCCGACAGGTACGTAGCACCAGGTAATGAGAACAAGGTGTGCAGACTGAAGAAGAGTCTATATGGCCTGAAGCAGGCCCCAAGGCAGTGGTACAAGAAGTTCGATAGTTTCATGTCGGAAAACGGTTTTAGGAGATGTCATGCAGACCACTGTTGTTACTTGAAGAAGTTTGATACGTCATACATCATCCTTCTTCTGTACGTTGATGATATGCTTGTGGCTGGCTTAAGCATGGAGGACATCTCAGATCTCAAAAGACAATTGTCTAGAGAATTTGCCATGAAGGATTTAGGAGCTGCAAAATAAATCCTAGGCATGAGGATAAAGCGTGACAGGGAAAACAAGAAATTAGTTTTGTCACAGGCAGAGTACATAGCTAAGGTACTTGATCGATTCAATATGGGAGGTGCTAAGCCGGTTAGCACTCCATTAGCCAACCACTTCAAGCTATCTAAGGAGCAAGGTGCAAAGACGCAGGAGGAACATGACTACATGGCTAAAGTCCCATACGCGTCAGCTATTGGGAGTCTCATGTATGCTATGGTGAGCACGAGGCCAGACATTGCTCAAGCAGTGGGAGTTGTTAGCAGGTTCATGAACAACCCGGGAAGGAACATTGGGAAGCTGTGAAGTGGATCCTTAGGTACTTGGTAGGTACTAAGGACGTAGGGCTGTGTTATGGTGGATCGAAAATCAAGTTACAAGGTTACGTGGATTCAGATTTGGCAGGAGATATCGACAGCAGAAGAAGCATTACGGGTTATATTTTTACTCTGGGTAGTGCTGCAGTCAGTTGGGTCTCTCAGTTACAAAAGATAGTATCTATCAGTACGACAGAAGCAGAATATGTTGCGGCTACAGAAGCATGCAAGGAGATGGTGTGGATGCAAGGTTTTATGGAAGAGTTGGGTAAGAAGCAAGCAGATTGCAAGCTGTACAGTGACAGTCAGAGTGCAATACACTTGACTAAGAATTCAGCCTTTCATTCAAGGACCAAGCATATTGCCATCAGATATCACTTCATACGTTCGTTACTGGAAGATGGATCGATTGCTCTGGAGAAGATTCATACAAGTGAGAATCCTGCGGATATGCTGACCAAGGCGGTCACAAGGGAGAAGTCGAAGCTCTGTTCAGCTTTGATTGGTCTTCAGGCTTGAAGACGGGGAGGTGGTGCACTCCGGATGAAGAAGACAAAGGTTTATGGAGATGTGTCTCCAAGTGGGAGATTGTTGAGAAGTGGAGCCACATCTGGGGCCACCCACGACCAGTCGAGGTTGCGCGGATTTCATGTCACAAGTCCTTTCGCAACTGGGATGCAAAAGGAGTTTCGCGGATTTCGTGTCGCAAGTCCTTTCGCAACTGGGATGCAGAAAGGGAAGTTGCCAAAACTATAAATTGGGGTCCCTAGGGCTATTCTAGGTTAAGGTGAATTTTAAGAAATTATTCTGAGGTGTGGGCAAAGGATTTTCTCTGTACTTCCAAGGGAGAGGTTAGTATATTGCCTTGTAATCTTCGTTTCTCTTCATAGTGGAATTTTGCATCCGTGGTTTTTTACCCTAGTTTGGGGTTTTCCACATATATCTTGTCTTGTGGTTTATTTTGGATTGCTTTGATCTATTTCTAGTTTATATTTCTTCCTGTCTATCGTTTGTGGGTGAGGCCTTAGATTGGATCTAGGCTCACTGCGTTGTTGGCGTGCTGCGCAACAATTTTATTATTATTTAAGAGCTTATTTGACTTAAGTGACAATTTGTCTTTAAGCTTTTTAAGTAATGCTCCATCTTGCCCAGTGCTCTTTTCTTTACCGGCTCTCTAAAGTGGGTCCACATGATGAATGATTCATATATTGAAGGTGGGGCCTCACAGGATGAGTTGTCCATAGGCCAACATAATGAACAGTTGACATCTAAGGTGGGTCCCACATGATGGATGATCGACATCAAGTGAGCCCCCCACATCAAAGTGGGACCCACGTGATGGATGATGGACATTGAAGGCGGGCTCACATGACAGAAGGTTGACATTAAAAGTTGGCCCACATGGTGAATGGCCACGTCGAGGTGGGCCCACATAATGCACGGTTCACATCAAAGGTGGGTCGTGCATGATGGAGTATCCACAACAAGTGAGCCCCACATTATGGACGGTCCAACACGGATTTACATGACAGATGGTAGACATTGAAGGTGGTCCCACATGACAAATAATTGACATCAAAGGCAGACCCACATGATGAAAGACCCATATTGAAGGTGACGCCCCACATAATGAATCATCCACATGATCAGGTGAGCCCACATAATGGACAGAGTGGGCCTCGCGTGATGGATGGTCCACATCAAAGTGTGGCATTCCTTGATAAACAGTTCACATCAAGTGGGGCCCCACCTAATGGATAGTCCACTTCCCAAGGTCTTACTCGATGGATGGCTCTCATATCCAAAGTGACCAAACATGATGGATGATACACAGAAAAGGTACACCCCACGTGATAGATGGTGAACATCAATAGTGAGCCCCACATGATAGGCAACCCACTTCAAGGGTATGGGGCCCACATGATGGATGCATCAAATATGAACTCCAAGTGATGGGTAGTGGACATTGAAGGGCCCCACATAAAAGTGCGATTAACATATTGATAGTGGGCCCCACATGTTATGGATGACTTACATCAAGGTGGGCCCCACATAATGGACAGTCCACGCTCAAAAGTCAGCCCCTAATGATGAATGGTCCACATCCAAGATGGGCCTTGCATGATGGACGACCTACTTAGAAGGTTTAGTCCATATGATGGGTAGTCCACATAAAAGGTGAGATCCATATGATAGACCATCCACATCTGGTGTTTGACATGATGGATGGCCTAAATATTTTAAAACATGAATATTATAGCCATTCATTCTTTTTTTTCATTTGGGCACGCTGGATCCATGATAAGATCCACCAAACCAACTGTCTGGATTGTTCTTATGGTGGAGTTGTTATAATTTTTAAAGATGACATTAACTATCTAAAAAAAAAAAGCACTTATTTAATTAAATGGTTTACCAAATGTTTTTATTTTAAATAAAGGCTTTTTCAGATAAAGTGATTTATTAAATTAAAAAAATAAACAAATTAGAATGGCTCTTATTTGAAAACTTTTATTAGATTTAAAGATGCCAAATGAGCCTGCATTTATACTGAACTATGCAGACCTTGATAGTTTGCACAGTCTAATCTGCACCATAGCATACAAAAATAGATTGATAGTTTTGCACTATTTAAAAATGGCAATGACAGAAGAGATGGGAGATACAAATACCTGAAATACCTAAATACACGTGCTTATTTAAAAATAGTTTTGCACTATTTTAAATAAAGGCTTTTTCATACTTAAAACTTCTTCTTCACTCCAAATACCTTGAAAGCATTGGAGTTATTTCAACTAGTTAATGGCTGGTGCCATGCACATGAGACAGAAGAGATGGGAGATACAAATCAGACTGATGTTGGGTGGGTCTGATCATTTGGTTGGGCTATGTTCACGGTGGGACCCACCCGATGAATGTCTTAGATCATCCAGCGTTTCCTCCAAGGCACGTGTATTTAGGAGAGATGAGGAGACCTACTTTAACAAGAAATTACATCATGCACCCTACGAAAGACTAACATCATAGGTTGTATGACTCTATTAATATAATATGAGAGGCTGTGTTGGAGAAAGAGTCAAAGTATTTTCATGGAACCTTCGCATTTTCATGCAAACTATATGATGTTAGGCTCACCTCGGTGCATCTTTTCTTCCTCCATTGTGTCTCATGGACAGGAAATCTGACCCGTGAAAATGGTAGGAAATGTCATGAAGATCACCTGCCTCAGGAATCAAGCCCGTTCACTCATCAGTTGGCCTACAACATCGAAATGAATGGACGGATGATGTCTGATCCAACATGTAAGTGTGGACCATCTCATGAGTGGATCAGCCTGGTTTTTCTGGCAGATGATCTTCATTATGGTTCCCACCTTTTCCACGGCTCTGATGTCATGCACGTCGACAGGTTGATGAGAAAATACAGTGTAGCATGGTAAGCTTAGCATACTATGGTTGTATGTAATGATTCCATTATTGATTTGAGTAGTAGTTATACTGAATTATGCAGATCTCGATAGCTTATATAGTCAAATCTGCACCACAGCACTCATGGAATAGATGGATAGTTTTGCACCATTGAAAAATGGTGGTGACAGACTCTTCAACCCTAGAAGGCAATCCGGACCGTCCAAATGTGACCTAACTGTGATGGATCACAACCCAAATCTGCAGCGAGAAGTTGGTACCAACAATCTAATTTTGCCCTTAGAATTTAGACTTCACACTTTCAGCCGTCCATTTGATAGCCTTCATTTGGATGGTTAGGCTTAATTTATCAAATATCATTTTAGAGATATAATCCACCCATGAATATTCCCGATCTAGATAATTGTAAATGGGTGCCACATGTGAAGAGGATAAGTCACCACCATTTTCTAAACTGTCTACCACATGAGTTTTTTTTTTTTTTTTTTTTTTTTTTTTTTTTTTTTTTTTTTTAATTAATTAATTAATTAATTTATTTAAATTTTTTAATAATTTTTTTTTACACACGCACACACACCCCCACACACTCACGCTAGTGGAATTTCACCACGTATGAGTACTCGAACCCTTGACCGGGATTTGAAACTCCTGAGAGTCTACCACCCGAGCAAGATTAAGGACCGCCAGTTGAATCTACATGTATAGATGGCCTTCATATTTATTTATTTTTTTTTTCTTCAATGCAAAGCAAAAACAAAACCATTACAAAAGAATAATAAAGACAGAAGTGTTCAAATCCTTGAAAGTATAGGTCTATTCAACCATTCCTGAAGTAATCTTTCTTGGACGCGGTTTGGCTAGTGGTCGGTGCTATGTGTACCCACCATGATGTATGTGTTTTATCCACGCGGTCCATCTATTTTGAAAGATAATTTTAGATGTTGATGTCAAAATTGAGGTAGATCTAGATCTCAGTTGGACCACACCATGGGAAAACAGTAGTCATTACATTAAAAACTTCTAGGGCCCACTGTAATGTTTATTTGACATCTAACCTGTTTATTAGGTCATACAGACTTGTATGAAGAGAAAAAAAAATATATCAGCTTGATCCAAAACTTTTGTGGCCCCAAAGAAGTTTTTAATGGTGGGCGTTCAATCAACACTATGCGGTCCACTTGAGATTTGGATCAACCTCATTTTTGGGCTCGTATCATAAAATTATCTGGAAGAATGGGTGTACGGAATGGATGAAACACATACATCATGGTGGGGCCTACAGAGGGTCAGTAGCCAATCCGTTTCCATCTTTCAAACTGCCAGGCCTATAGGTTATAGGCCCAGATCTATTTTCAAAACAACCATCACTTCTCTCACCCCATATAACTTAAAAGAGACTCCACATCCACCAACCACCACATGACCTTCCCATCCTACATCTTTGCACTGTATATAGATGGGTTTTAAATTTTTAGAAGTGGCCCTATGTTTTGGTAATCTAGACCATTGGTTTATTAAGTCCCACAATGGATAGATCATGCCCCAAAAATCTCCCATATATGAAAATACCGGTAAACCATGCTATGACCTTTTTCAGTTGAATGTGGACCTACATTAGAAACCTTTTTCAGCTGAATATTGACAGTTACTATGTTTTTCCTCCTAACTAACTGTAGGCCACACTTTGAAAGGTTAAGGTTCTTTTATCCAGTAGAAATTTAATAACGAATCATTCATCCATGATGGGATACAACAGATCAATGGCTTGGATGACAGAACTATGGGCTCCATTTGCTGGAATTAAAAACAAGTGTACCATTACAAAGATGTGGAGCTATGTACCAGATAATTCCTTCTTTTTGTGATGCTCTCAATGGAGAGAAAAAAGCCAATTAAAAGCTGACCAAGACTTTCTTATCCCATCAAGTCTCACTATATACCCCCACGTACCAAAGTGGCATACACGTGTTACATCCAAACCGTCCAGCAGGTGGGGCCGCTAACCTTGACTCTCATTATAAAATTCCTATCTCAACCTTGAGTCTTGTTTGCCTACAAAAAGAGTCCAAAACCATAACCAAAACCATTTTCTCATCCATTTCAAGAAGCTTAACTTGGTTTTTGTAATGGGAAAGTTGTGCTGCTCGGAATCTGACGATGGCGGCATCGATCTCATGGGACTCCTCGTCGCAATGTCATTGCTCTAGTCCTTATGCTAATCTGCTTGCAGCCGCCACGCCGGAAGATGGTGACCGTTTATCGTTGTTGTTGATCGATCGGGACCGGTTAGCTTCATTTCTCTTTGTTTTCCATCATCTTATAAGCATAAAGGTACAAGTGTATATTAGATCTGAACTTTCTATCAGTGGGCCACACTTATATCTTTTGGCCTAGACATCAGATTTGTAGAACATAGCTAAAACTTCCTTTGATTATTTTAAGGTGTCTATTTGATTTGTGGACAGATGTCCACCTGAGGAATGAATAAGAGCTGTGTTTGGGAAGAAGGAAAACAACATGGCCCACCTGATGGAAAGCTTAGAAACCAGATTGGTAATTGTGATTCTCTCCAGATGTACTTTTTCTGTAGTAAGATTGTTGTTGAGTTCAATAAATACATTGTAGCTGAGATTTGAATGGTGAAATTACATTTCGTTTTTGCAAGTTTTTACACTCTCATGTACAAGATTCCACAAACATGGTTTGGCCAATCCAAACTGATCTGATGGGTAAAAATATAGCCAAAAATCCCATATTAGAAGATCCTATATTTCAATCTTAGCCCATAGATGGATGGTTAAGAAGAGATACACCAATAATCTACATTTATTAGAAGAAGGATAAAAATGGGGCAGCTTTGATCTTCCAGTATGAGAGGTTTAGGAGGAGATAATCAGATCAATGGCTTGGATGGTTGCCGCGCTGATGTTGGGTGGGTCTGATCTTTTGGTTGGGGTATGACCACGGTGGGATCCACCTCTTGAATGGCTTGGATCCAGCGTTTCCTGTGAGGCATGTGCTATTTTGGAGAGATGGTGACACTCTGAGATAGTGTTTCGGAGAAAGAGCCCACGTATTTTCGTGGAACCATCGCATGCAACCATAGTATGTGAAACTCACCTTGCTACACCATTTTTCCCACCAATGTATCAAATAGATAGGAAATCCGATCCGTGCAAATGGTTGGAAATGTCATGAATATCATCTGAAGGAGAAATCAAGCACATCCACTCATCATTTGCCCTACATCATCGAAATGAATGGATGGATGATATATGATGTAACATAAAATTATGGACTGAATGATGAGTAGATGGGATTGATTTTTGTGCCAGGAGATATTCATTATGGTTCCACTTTTTCGACAGATCCGATGTCGTGCACATTGGCAGGTTGGTGGTAAAAGATGGTGTAGCATGGTGAGCTTAGCATACTGTGGTTGTATCTAATGACTTCATTATTATAAAAGCATATATTTATTAATTAGTACGGCGTTTGGCATCTCTGCTGGCAATGGCTTATTTATGTATTCTAAAAAAAAGTAAGTTTTTATTTTGAAATTATATTGTTTAATAAAGTTCTAATTTTACACTTACTTTTGAAGAAATTAACAAAAAAAAGTTTCTAAAATAGTTAGGGAAGTTATTTTATTATTATTTAAGAGCTTATTTGACTTAAGTGAAAATTTGTCTTTAAGCTTTTTAAGTAATGCTCCATCTTGCCCAGTGCTCTTTTCTTTACCGGTTCTCTAAAGTGGGTACACATGATGAATGAAAGGTGGGGCCTCACAGGATGAATTGTCCATAGGCCAACATAATGAACAGTTGACATCTAAGGTGGGTCCCACATGATGGATGATCGACATCAAGTGAGCCCCCTACATCAAAGTGGGACCCACGTGATGGATGATGGACATTGAAGGCGGGTTCACATGACAGAAGGTCGACATTAAAAGTGGGCCCACATGGTGAATGGCCACGTCGAGGTGGGCCCACATAATGCACGGTTCATATCAAAGGTGGGTCGCGCATGATGGAGTATCTACAACAAGTGAGCCCCACATTATGGACGGTCCACCACGGATTTACATGACAGATGGTAGACATTGAAGGCGGTCCCACATGACAAATAATTGACATCAAAGGCGGACCCACATGATGAAAGACCCATATTGAAGGTGACGCTCCACATAATGAATCATCCACATGATCAGGTGAGCCCACATAATGGAGAGAGTGGGCCTCGCATGATGGATGGTCCACATCAAAGTGTGACATTCCGTGATAAACAGTTCACATCAAGTGGGGCCCCACCTAATGGATAGTCCACATCCCAAGGTCTTACTCGATGGGTGGCTCTCATATCCAAAGTGACCAAACATGATGGATGATACACATAAAAGGTACGCCCCACGTGATAGATGGTGAACATCAATAGTGAGCCCCACATGATAGGCAACCCACTTCAAAGGTGTGGGGCCCACATGATGGACGCATCAAATATGAACTCCAAGTGATGGGTAGTGGACATTGAAGGGCCCCACATAAAAGTCCGATTAACATATTGATAGTGGGCCCCACATGTTATGGATGACTTACATCAAGGTGGGCCCCATATAATGGACAGTCCACGTCAAAAGTCAGCCCCTAATGATGAATGGTGCACATCCAAGATGGGCCTTGCATGATGGACGACCTACTTAGAAGGTTTAGTCCATATGATGGGTAGTCCACATAAAAGGTGAGTTCCATATGATAGACTATCCACATCCGGTGTTTGACATGATGGATGGCCTAAATATTTTAAAACATGAATATTATAGCCATTCATTCTTTTTTTCATTTGGGCACGCTGGATCCATGATAAGATCCACCAAACCAACTGTCTGGATTGTTCTTATGGTGGAGTTGTTATAATTTTTAAAGATGAAGTCAACTATCTTAAAAAAAAAGCTTTTATTTAAATGGTTTACCAAATGTTTTTATTTTAAATAAAGGCTTTTTCAGATAAAGTGATTTATTAAATTTAAAAAATAAACAAATTAGAATGGCTCTTATTTGAAAACTTTTATTAGATTTAAAGATGCGAAATGAGCCTGCAGTTATACTGAACTATGCAGACCTTGATAGTTTGTACAGTCTAATCTGCACCATAGCACACAAAATAGATTGATAGTTTTGCACTATTTAAAAATGGCAATGACAGACTCTTCAACCCTACAAGGCAATCCGGACCGTCCAAATGTAACCTGACTATGACGGATCACAACCCAAATTTACAGTGAGAAGTTGGCACCAACAATCTGATTTTGCCCTTTAAATTTACACTTCATACTTTCAACCATCCATTTGATAGCCTTCAATTGGATGGTTAGGAATAGTTTATCAGTATGATTTTAGAGATATGATCCACCCATAAATATTCCCCACAACGTAGATGGTCTAAATAATTATACGTAAGTGCCACATGTGAAGAAGATAATTGTCACCACCATTTTCTAAATTATGGTAAGCTTCCACATGAATCTATACCATAGATATCCTCTCTCTCTCTCTCTCTCTCTCTCTCTCTCTCTCTCTCTCTCTCTCTCTCTCTCTCTCTCTCTCTCTCTCTCTCTCTCTCTCTCTCTCTCTCTATATATATATATATATATTCTCTCTCCCTTTATAGATAAGTCCGAAAAAAAATAGAAAACTCCTTGAAATAACGACAAAAAAAAATACAAAGCAAAAACAAAACAATTACAAATTTAAAAAGATAATAAAGACACTAGCATCCGAATCCTTAAAGAGAGTTCCACTCATCCACTCAAAAAAGTGCTATTCCACCTACCAAGCCATGAAAACTACGTCTATTTTCAAAACAACAATCATTTCTCTCACCCCATGTAATTTAAAAGACACACAAAGCCAATCAACCACCACGCCACTTTCCCATCTTTACACTGTAAAGATGGGTTTTCAATTAGTGGCCTATGTTTTGGTAATCTAAACCATTGATGTATTAGGTAGGACTGTGGATGGAGCATGCCCCAAAAATCTCCAATATTGGAAAATTCCAGTTCCAGCAAACTGTTATAGGGGTTTTTGAGTTGAATGTGGACCTACATTATCAACCTTTTCGGCTGAATATTGACTGTTATTGTGTTTTTTCTCCTAACCAACTGTAGACTAAATTTTCAAAGGTCAAGATTCTTTTATCCAGTATATATTTTAGGAATCGTCCATCCATGGTTGGATACAACAGATCTATGGTTTGGATGACAGAATTATGGGCTCAACTTGCTGGAATTTAAAAGCAAGTGTACCATCGCAATGATGCAGGGCTGTGTACCAGATAATTCCTCCTCTACAGTTTGGATCTTTGTGATGCTCCCAATGGAGAGAGAGAAAAGGCAATTGAAATTGAACGAGCTTTTCTTATCCCATAAGTCTCACTGTAAACCCCCCACATGCCAGAGTTGCATACACGTGGGACATCCAAGCCGTCCATCAGGTGGGGCGGCCATGGATGTTTCTTGGCCCCAAGAAAAAGTCCAGTTCAAACATCAAGTGAGGCACAATGTACAAAATAAATGGACGGCTAAAACCATGCACTTCCTTTGCACAATGTGTGTACTATGTGTACGCACGTGTGGGGCTAAATGGCACAACCATTGGGGAGAAGGTGATGAAGAGTGGGTCGCAGATAATTTCATGGCCAAGATGGACCAGAAAAAGCCCGATCGGAGACAGAGGTGATCCGGACCGTCAGAATAAAAAACGAATGTATCCCACAAACCGGAATGAGTTATCCAACATGCCATATATGATTTTGGGGCATGAGGAGCTACTTTAGCCACCCAACCTTGCTATGTTGGGTTGCACATGATGAATTTGCAAAATACCATCAGATCGAATATCGAATTTTTGTTTTAATTTCATTTTTTAATATTCATAGTAAGCTTTAGTTTGAGTATAACTCTTCGTTCGTTGGGCATTAGGAGTGGCGCCCAACATGAAAAGTGCTTAGAATAATTAGGATAATTATGTAGTTGAGCCAAATAGGACACTTACTATTTTTGGCCGAAAACCATGCGCACTTGTAGGAATCATGACTGTCTATAAATAGTAAGTCATGATTTCTAGGAGTTTTAATTATAGTTTAATTCTGAAACTTCTTCCCAAGGTTTATGTTATTATTTAAGAGGTTGTAAGTTCCTTTTTCATGATAAATCAAATTATTATGAATTTTATTAGAATTATATTCTATTTTCTATTTTCTATCTCTCCTCGTGGATTCGAGACATCTCTGTGAGGAGTTCAGAGAAGCTTAGTGGATTCAGAATAGTTATCCTCGAGGAAGACGATGCCCAACCCTGCATCATAGGGATCTCTTACGATCCCAATGGTTTAAAGATCCTAGCTCGACGCATTCTACCAGTTATGTGGCTTTTAACATATTGGTTAGATTATTAACAATTGGTATCAAAGTCAAGATCATGACTCAAAAAGCCAATTAAAAGCTGACCAAGTCTTTCTTATCCCACCAAGTCTCACTATATACCTCCCACGTACCAAATTGGCATACACGTGGGAAATCCAAGCCGTCCATCAGGTTGGGCAGCCAACCTTAAGTCTCACTATAAAATTTCCTATCTCAACTTGAGTCTTTGTTTACCTACAAAAAGAGTCCAAAACCAAAACCAAAACCAAAACCATTTTCTCACTCAATTTAGGAAGCTTATAACTTGGTTTTTGTAATGGGGAAGATTTGCTGCTCGGAATTTGATGATGGCAGTGGCAGCGACATTGATCTCATGGGACTCCTCGTCGCAATGGTCATTGCTCTAGTCCTTATGCTAATCTGCTTGTAGCCGCCGCGCCGGAAGATGGTGACTGTTTATCGTTGTTGTTGATCTATCGGACCGGTTAGCTTCATTTCTCTTTGTTTTCCATCATCTTATAATCATAAAGGTACAAGTGTTTATTAGATTTGAGCTTTCTATCAATGGGCCACACTTATATCTTTTGGCCTAGACATCAGGCTGCTTAATTCCTCAGGTGGGCTACAATATACTGATTTACAGAACATAGCTAAAACTTCCTTTGTTTATTTTAAGGTGTTTTTTTGATTTGTAGACAGTGGTCCACCTGAGGAACGAATCAGAGCTGTGTTTGGAAAGAAGGAAAACAACATGGCCCACCTGATGGAAAGCTTAGAAACCAGATTGGTAATTGTGATTCTCTCCAGGTTTACTTTTTCTGTAGTAAGATTGTTGTTGAGTTGAATAAATACATTGTAGCTGAGATTTGAATGGTGAAATTACATTTCATTTTTGCAAGTTTTTACACTCGGATGTACAAGATTCCACAAACATGGTTTGATCAATCCAAACTGTTGATCGGATGGGTAAAAATATGACGCAGGGATGAACGCGATGAGGATAAATACTCCGAATCCACGGAGCTTCTCTGGAATCCTCACAGAGACTTCTCGAATCCACGAGGAAAGAAAACAGAAAATAGAAATATATTCTAATAAATTCAAAACTGATTAATTGATTAATAAAAATGAGTTCACAACCCTTTAAATAGGGATACCAAGCAATGGGAAAGAAATCAGAATCAAACTACAACTAAAACTCCTAAAATTCGCGACTTACTATAAATAGTAAACTTACAATTTATAGACGGTCGTGATGTCGACTAGCGCGCAAGGTTTTCGGCCAAAAATAGTAAGCGCCCTATTTGGCTTCACCAAACTGTTCTCCTAATTATTCTAAGCTCTTTTCACGTTGGGCGCAACTCCTAAAGCCCGACGGATGAAGAGTTATAATCAAACTAAAACTTACTATTTATAGTAAAAACGAAATTAAAGTAGGGAAACGACCGTTGATCTAGCGGTTTTTCGCAATTTCGGGCGTCGTAACCCGACATAGCAGGGTTAGTTGGCTAAAGTAGCTCGTTCTACCCCAAAATCATATATTTTACGTCATGTAACTCATTCCGGATTGCGAGATACACCCGATCTAAGGTCCGACGGTTCAGATCACTTTTGTCGTCGACCGGGCCTTTTCTGATCCATCTTGGCCATGAAACTGTCCGCGACCCACTCTACATCAGTCCCCTATACTTCAAAAGAACTTGTCCTCGAGTTCTCATCCTACTCTGGTTCATAATACTCGATCAGGTCCGCGACGTTGAAAGTCCGTGAGATCGCCATGTCATCTGGAAGATCAACAACATAAGCGTTGTCATTGGTCTTTCGAATGATTGGGATGGGTCCAATCTTCTTATTTTTCAACTTGTTATACGTCCCGGTCCGAAATCTCTCTTTGCGCAGATGGACCATAACGCGATCACCCACCTTGAACACCTTTTGTCACCGGTGCTTGTCCGCTTGTTTCTTGTACTTCTCGTTCGAGGCATGTAGCTTGGTCCGCACTTCTGTATGGATGCCTATGATCTTGTTCGCCATATATTTTGCTGCAATGCTCGTGCTTGGGTTCTTGGGCAGAGGGACCAAGTCAAGTGTGTGGCAAGACACTCGTCCGTAGATAATCTGGAACGGTGATTTCCCAGTAGAGCGGTTCACCATGTTGTTGAATGCAAACTCTGCTTAAGACAAGGAGAAATCCCACTGCTTCAGTTTTTCTCCTGAAATACAGTGAATGAGGTTTCCCAACGTGCGATTTACAACTTCGGTCTGCTCATCAGTCTGTGTGTGATAAGCACTGCTAAATTGAAGTCGTGTATCGAATCGAGTCACAAAGTCTGCCAAAAGTGACTAATAAACTTCGTGTCACGATCAGAAGTAATGGTCTTGGGGATCCCGTGTAGCCGTACAACCTCCCTGAAGAATAGATTCACCACGTGTGTTGCATCGAGGGTCTTCTTGCATGGGATAAAGTGTGCCATCTTGGAGAAACGATCTACCACTACGAACACCAAATCCATGCTGCGTTGTGTTCGTGGGAGACTAAGCACGAAGTCCATTGATAAATCATCCCAAGGACAGTTAGGCACAAGTAACGGGGTGTAGAGGCCCGTATTCTGAGATTGCCCCTTGGAGGTCTGACAAACATGACAACATTGTACAACTTTTCCCACATCACGTACTAATTGTGGCCAGTAATGCCTCTCTTCCACAAGAGCTCGCGTTTTGTCTCGCCTAAGGTGTCCACCGAGGCCACCTCCATGTAACTCCTGAATAATCTGCTCCCTTAGAGAATTTTGGGGGATGCACAATCGATTCCCTTTGAAGAGAAAATCGTCTTGTATATGAAGGTCACCTTCTTGACACTTCATCCAAGAATCTTTAAAGTCCTCATCCTCGGCATACAGCTCCTTGAGACAGTCGAAGCCGACCACCTCGTTGCTCATCGTAACAAGTAATGATGCACGATGACTAAGTGCATCAGCCACCTTGTTTTGCTGCCCTGACTTGTACTTCAGAACGAACGTGAATTCCTGTAAAAACAACCCATCTAACATGCACACGATTCACGTTAGTCTGGCTATTAATAAACTTTAATACTTGATGGTCAGTGTACAGAACAAACTCTCTTTGAATCAAATAATGCTGCCAATGTCGCAGCGCCTGAACAACTGCGTACAACTCAAGCTCATAAGTCGATCACTTCTTTCGGGCTTCGTTGAGCTTCTCGCTGTAAAAGGCTACCGGCCTGCCTTCCTGTGATAATACTCCTCCAATTCCAACGTATGAAGCGTCACACTCAACCTCAAATAATTTGTCGAAATTAGGAAGCACCAAGACCGGTGTTGTAGGCAAACGATGCTTGATCTCATGAAAGCTCTTGTCAACTTTATCGGTCCACTGGAACGGTATTTTTTCATGCAATCTGTTATAGGCGCGACTATGGTGCTAAAATCTCGCACAAATCGACGATAGAAAGTCGCCAACCCATGAAAACTCCTCACCTCATGAATGTTTGTCGGGATCGGCCATTTCCTAATAGCTCGCACCTTTTCATCGTTCACACGAATGCTTGTGAACGTTACAACAAACCCTAGAAACAACAGGCTGTCAGTTAAAAAACTACACTTCTTTAAGTTGAGGTACAACTTGTTAATTTGTAGGACCTGTAGCACCTGCTTGAGATGTTTCCTGTGCTCTGCCTCATCATGACTATATATCAATATGTCATCAAAATAGATACTACCACAAATCGGCCAGTAAACGGTTTTAGCACTTGATTCATCAAGCGTATAAAAGTACTTGGTGCGTTCGATAGGCCGAAGGGCATGATCAGCCACTCATACAACCTTCCTTGGTCTTGAATGCCGTTTTTCACTCTTCACCTGGTCGGATACGATTCTGATGGTACCCGCTCCTTAGATCTAGTTTAGAGAACACCTTGGCCCCTTCTAACATATCGAGCATGTCGTCCAACCGTGGTATTGGAAACCGATATTTGATGGTAATTTTGTTGATTGCCCGGCTGTCGACACACATGCGCTAGCTTCCATTTTTTTGGCGTTAATAATGCAGGTACGACACATGGGCTCATGCTCTTTCTCAAGAGACCCTTACGGATCAATTCCTCCACTTGCCCTTGAAGTATCTTACACTCCTTCGGACTCATCCGATAATGAGAGCGGTTGGGCAGACTATCCCCAGGGACGAGGTCTATGTGATGTTGGATGTCCCTCATGGGAGGCAATCCATCAGGTAAATCCTCCGGCCAGACTTCTTTGAATTCGTTTAGCAAAAGAAACTTGGAGGGATGTTTGAGGGTTCCTCTTCCTCGCCCTTCACTACTACGGCGTATACCTGGCCAGTTTCCTTGGATTCCTCAATGAAATTCCGAATGGTCAAGAGAGAACTCCCATCCACTTTAGAAGCTTCAGGGTGGTTCTTTGGTGTCATAGGGGCAATGATTATTTTTCGACTATCCTTGACAAATATGTAGACATTGTCTCGTCCCCGATGGGTTGCATCACGGTCCGACTGCCAGGGTCGACCGAGTAGCATGTGGCAAGCTTCTATGTCGACCATGTCACAAAGTATCTGATCCTTATAATTTTTACCAATTGAAAATGAGATAGTACATTGTTCAGTTACCTTGGTCTCATTCACATTTTTTATCCAGCCAATTGAGTACGGAGAAGGATGTTTCATCGTTGGTAGCCGCAACTTATCCACCATCACCCTTGAGACGATGTTCTCACTACTACCACTGTCTATGATCACATCACAGACCTTTCCGTTGACAATGCACCGAGTACGAAATATATTGTGTCACTGTGGATGTAATTCCTTTCGTGGAGTATACAGTAATCGCCTTACAACTAGAAATTCACCACGATTCTTGCCCGTGATCACTTCATCTCCACCTGTTATTTCTTCAGTGGTTTGTTCATGTTCATCATAGCCATGACCTTCTTCTGCAGCCTCATCTTCAGTGCCCCCTTCGTTTATAGTCAAGTGCGTTGCGGGACGTTGAGGACAGGTGTTTGATAAGTGGCTTGGCTGGCCACAGCGGTAACAATTGTTCGACCTTAGCTGAGCATAAGGATTTGAAACCCTACTCAGGCCCGCTGTTGTGGGTGCTGCACGTTGAGGTCTGGATGAGCAGCTCCCTATATCACGGTTTGCGATTGTAGGAGGTTGAAGACGTTCTCCTACTGGATCTTTTCCTCGTGCCAGCACTGGATCCTGCGTGAGACCCGTCATGGGGGGTTGAATTGAAGGATAGGGATGAGCAGGAACTCTTGCAAGTTGTGTTTCTTCCCTACCTGCCAATTGAACTACTTCATCCACGGTCCCGAATAGGTACATCTGAACTCGGTCCTGAATTGTTGGTTGCAACCCACCTATAAATCGTGCCACCTTCTGTGACTCAGATTCTGACAGATCGTTTCGTGTAGCCAATCGCTGGAATTCTTCAGTGTAATCTGTGACGGTTCGATTTTCTTCTTGGTAATTTTGGTATTGCTAGAATAATATCTGCTCATAATCACTGGGGAGAAATCGCGATCGAAGAAGACGTCTCATCAGTGGCCATGATGAGATGGGCGCCTTGTTCTGGCGGGCTCGTGAGAGTTGTAATTGTTCCCACCATACAGAAGCATCAGATTTTAACTTAAACGCCACCAATTTTACCCTTTTATGATCTGACTCGTTCATATAATCAAAATATCTCTCTACTTTGGCTAGCCAATCGAGAAAATCTTCTATACGTAATAAACCATTAAAACTAGGAAGTTCAGCGTTACCTCGATAGTCTCTTTTAGCACGATCTAGGTGATCGCCTCCATGGATTGGTCGTTGGGCAAAACCCTCATTAAGGTCCTCGTCGCTAGAACTTGAATCATCTGGCGTAGCCCTACGGTTTGCCACTGGTAGTGCTCTATGAAAATCGGGGTTGTGTCGTACAGCAACCACGGGTGGTGGAGTAACCCTGGGTGGTGGAGCAACCATAGGTGGTGGAGCACCGCCTGCGGCTCGGGGCAGAAGTAACGCATCCGCAAGACGGTCGAGGGTTACCTGCAGCCCTTGCATGGTCAACTGATTCTCCCGGTGGAAAGCTTCCATTCTTTTCGAAAGATAACGAATCCCTGGATCACTGTCCACAGGATTTTGATTCATACCTTTATTGTTTGCCATCGGCCTGAGAGGAATTCTCGCTCTGATACCAATTGACGCAGGGATGAACGTGATGAGGATAAATACTCCGAATCTACAGAGCTTCTCTGGACTCCTCACAGAGACTTCTCGAATCCACGAGGAAAGAAAACAGAAAATAGAAATAAATTCTAATAAATTCAAAACTGATTAATCGATTAATAAAAATGAGTTCACAACCCTTTAAATAGGGATACCAAGCAATGAGAAAGAAATCAGAATCAAACTACAACTAAACCTCCTAGAATTCGCGACTTACTATAAATAGTAAACTTACTATTTATAGACGGTCGTGATGTCTACTAGTGCGCAAGATTTTCGGCCAAAAATAGTAAGTGTCCTATTTAGCTTCACCAAACAGTTCTCCTAATTATTCTAAGCTCTTTTCACGTTGGGCGCAACTCCTAAAGCCCGACGGATGAAGAGTTAATCAAACTAAAACTTACTATTTATAGTAAAAATGAAATTAAAGCAGGGAAACGACCGTCGATCCAGGGGTTTTTTCGCAATTCCGGGCGTCGCAACCTGATGTAGCGGGGTTGGTTGGCTAAAGTAGCTCGTTCTACTACTCCAAAATCATATATTTTACGTCAGGTAACTCATTTCGGATTGTGAGATACGCCCGATCTAATGTCCAACAGTCCGGATCACTTCTGTCATCGACCGGGCCTTTTCTGATCCATCTTGGCCATGAAACTGTCCGCAACCCGCTCTACATCAAAATATAGCCAAAAATCCCATATTAAAAAATCCTATATTTCAATCTTAGCCCATAGATGGATGGTTAAGAAGAGATACACCAATAATCCACATTTATTAGAAGAAGGATAAAGATGGGGCGGCTTTGATCTTCCAGTACGAGAGGTTTACGTGGAGATCATCAGATCAATGGTTTGGATGGGCGCTGCATTGATGTTGGGTGGGCCTGATCTTTTGGTAGGGGTGTGTCCACGGTAGGACCCACCTCTTGAATGGCTTGGATCCAGCGTTTCCTGTGAGGCATGTGTTATTTTGGAGACATGGTTATATGATTCTAACATTATACCATGAGATGGTGTTTCGCAGAGAGAGCCCTCGTATTTTCGTGGAACCACCGCATGCAACCACAGTATGCGAAGCTCACCTTGCTACACCATTTCTCCCACCAATGTATCACATGGATAGGAAATCCGATCCGTGTAAACGGTAGGAAATGTCATGAAGATCCTGGCACAGAAATCAAACACATCCACTCATCATTTGGCCTACAGAATCAAAATGAATGGGTGGATGATGTAACATACAATTATGGACCAACTGATGAGTGGATGGGCTTGATTTATGTGTCAGGTGATCTTCATTATGGTTCCCACTTTTTCGACGGCTCCGATTGCACGTACATTGGCAGGTTGGTGGGAAAAGAAGGTGTATCATGGTAATCTTAGCATACTTTGGTTTATTTAATGATTTCATTATTATAAAATCATGGATTTATTAATTAGTACGCCGTCTGGCATCTTTGCTAACAAGAGCTTATTTATTTATTCTATAAAAAAGGTAAGTTTTTCTTTTGAAATTATATTGTTTAATAAAGTTCTAATTTTACACCTAAATTTTCAAAAATTAACCAAAAAAGTTTTTAAAATAGTTAGTAAAGTTATTTTTATTATTATTTAAGAACTTATTTGACTTAAGTGGATAATTTGTCCCTAAGCTTTTTAAGTAATTCTCCATCTTACCCTCTACTCTTCTCTTTACAGTCTCCTTAAGGTGGGTCCACATGATGAACGATTCATATTGAAGGTGGGCCCTTACATGATGAATTGTCCAAATTAAGGCGGGCCTACATAATGAATGGTTCACATCCAAGGTGGGCCCCTCATGATGGATGATCCACATAAGTGGGTCCCACTTGATGAACGGTCCATATCAAAGTGGGACTCACATGATGGATGATGGATATTGAAGGTGGGATCACACAACGGAAGGTTGACATTAAAGGTGGGCCCACATACTGCAAGGTTCATATCAAAGGTGGGTCATGCATGATAGAGTATCCACATCAAGTGAGCCCCACATGATGGACGGTCCACCACGGATCTACATGATAGATGGTAGACATTGAAGGTGGGCCCATGTGACTAATAATTGACATCAAAGGCGGACCTACATGATGAAAGACCCATATTCAAGTTGATGTTCCACATAATGAATCATCCACATCAAGGTGAGCCCACATAATGGACAGAGTGGGCCTCACATGATGGATGGCCCACATCAATGTGTGGCCTTTTGTGATAAATAATTCACATCAAGTGGGCCCCACCTAATGGATAGTCCACATCCAAGGTCTTACTCAATGGGTGGCTCATATCCAATGTGGGTGAACATGATGGGAGATACACATAGAATGTGCGCCCCACATGTTGGATGGTGAACATCAATAGTGGGCCCCACATGATGGGCAACCCACTTCGAAGGTGGGGCCCACATGATGGACGCATCAAATGTGAACTCCAAGTGATGGGTAGTGGACATTGAAGGGCCCACGTAAAGGATGACAAACATATTGATAGTGGGCCGCACTTGATATAGATGACCTACATCAATGTGCGCCCCACATAATGGACCGTCCACGTCAAAAGTCAACCCCTAATGATGAATGGTCCACATCTAAAATGGGCCTTGCATGATGGACGGCCTACTTAGAAGGTTTAGTCCATGTGATGGATGGTCCACATCAAAGGTGGATTCCATATGATGGACAAGCTACATCCGGTGTTTAACATGATGGATGGGCCTAAATGTTTTAAAACATGAAGATTATAGTCATTCAATTTTATTTTATTTTATTTTATTTATTTTTTTGCCGCCTGGGGCACAGTCAATCCATGATAAGATTCACCAAAATAACCGTATGGATTGTTCTTACCCAAGAGTTGCTATCATTTTTAAAGATGACATCCACTAACTTTAAAAAAAGCTCTTATTTGAATCATTTATCAAATGGGTTTATTTTAAATAAAGGCTTTTTAAGTTTTGAAAAGTGATTTTATTAAACAAGCTTATCATAAAACAAGAGTTAGCATAAAAAAAACTAATTAGAATAATTATTATTTGAAAAACTTTTATTAGATTTAAAGTTGTCAATCTAATCTGCACCATAGCACACAAAATAGATGGATAGTTTTGCACCATTTAAAAATGGTTGTGACAGACTCTCGAACTCTACAAGGCAATCTGGACCGTCCAAATGTTACCTAACTGTGATGGATCACAACCCAAATCTACAGCGAGAAGTTGGCACCAACAATCTGATTTTACCCTTGCAATTTAGACTTCATACTTCCAACCATCCATTTTATAGCCTCCAATTGGATGGTTAGTACTAGATTATCAGTATGATTTTAGAGAAATAATCCACCCATGAATATTATTCCCCGCAATGTAAATGGTCTAGATAATTGTACATAAGTGCCACATGTGAAGAAGATGAATCACCATCATTTTCTAAATTATGTAGGCTACCACATGAATCCATACCACAGATAGCCTGCATTTTCTTTCTTTTCTCTCACTCGCTCTTTTATTTTTTGTTTTTTTCCTCTAAGATAACAAACAACCTTTATAGATAAGCCACTGGAAATAAAGGTGGCAAAACAATACAACCTGCCTCGAAATAATGACAGGAAGAAAATACAAAGCAAAAAACAAAATAATTACAAATTTAAAAAGAAATAAGGGCACATGCATCCGAATCATTAAAGACGGAGGACCATTCAACCACTCAGAAAGTGATATTCCCAACCACCAAGCCTACGGAACCGCATCTATTTTCAAAACAACCATCATTTCTCTCACCCTATCAAATTTAGAAGACACACCAAAGCCAACCAACCACCACACCACTTTCCCATCTTTACAATGTATAGATGGGTTTTCAATTAGTGGCCCTATGTTTTGGTAATCTAGACCATTGGTGTACTAGGTAGGACTGTGGATAGAGCATGCCCCAAAAATCTCCCATATTGGAAAATTCCAGTTCCAGTAAACCGTTATAGGGCTTTTTTGAGTTGAATGTGTACCTACATTATAAAACTTTTCAGGTGAATATTGACTGTTATTGTGTTTTTCCTCCTAACCAACTGTAGGCTAATTTTTGAAAGGTTGAGATTCTTCTATCCAGTAGATATTTTAGGAATTGCTCATCCATGGTTGGATACAACAGATCAATGGTTTGGATGACAGAACTATGGGCTCCATTTGCTGGAATTTGAAAACAAGTGTACCATCGCAATGATGCAGGGCTGTGTACCAGATAATTCCTCCTCCACGGTTTGTCCCTTTGTGTTGCTCCCAATGTTGTGAGAAAAAAGCCAAGTGAAATTGAACAAGCCTTTCTTATCCCAAAAGTCTCACTATAAGCCTCCCACATGGCAGAGTTGCATACACGTGGGACATCCAAGCCGTCCATCAGGTGTGGCAGCCATGGATATTTCTTGGCCCCAAAAACAGTTCAGTTCAAACATCAGGTGGGCTACAGTGTACAAAATAAATGGACGGCTAAAACCATTCATTTCCTTTGTACTATTTCCTTTGTACTATGTGCACGCATGTGTGGAGCCCACTTATAATAATGGCGCAAACCATTCATTTCCTTTGTACTATGTGTACGCATGTGTGGAGCCCACTTATAATTATGGCGCAATGGTTGAGGAGAAGGTGATGTAGAGCGGGTCACAGATACGTTCATGGCCAAGATGGACCAGAAAAAGCTCGATCGGAGACAGAAGTGATCCGGACCGTCAGAACAAAAAACGGATGTATCTTACAAACCAGAATGAATTATCCGACATACCATATATGATTTTGGGGTAGGATGAGCTACTTTAGTCACCCAAATTTGTTATGTTGGGCTGCACATGCCGAATTTGCAAAATACCATCAGATTGACGGCAGAATTCTTGTTTTAATTTCATTTTTACTATTTATAGTAAGCTTTAGTTTGAGTAAAACTCTTCATCAGTAAGGCGCAAGGAGTTGCCCCCAACATGAAAAGTGCTTAGAATAATTAAAATAATCACATAGCTAAGCCAAATAAGACACTCTCTATTTTTCCGAAAACCATGCGCACTAGTAGGAATCACGATCGCCTATAAATAGTAAGTAACGATTTTTAGGAGTTTTAATTATAGTTTAATTCCGAAACTTTTTCTTAGGGTTTATGTTATTCTTTAAGAGGTTGTGAGCTCATTTTTCATGATAAGTCAAATTATTACAAATTTTATTAGAATTTTTTTTTATTTTTTATCTCTTCTTGTAGACTTGAGGCATCTTTGTGAGGAGTTCAGAGAAACTTTGTGGATTAATTCAAATTAGTTATGCTCGAGGAAGATAGCCCTTGACCCACCGTCATAAGGATCTTTTACAATTCCAATGGCTTAAAGAGCCTAGCTTGGTGCAATCTACCGGTAATGTGTGGCTTTCAATGTATTGGTTAGATTATTAACAATTGATATCAAATACCAAGTCAAGATCATGACTCGAGAAGGTAACATGGACGAGAGTGAAAGTTATTATGGCGTGATAAGGACTGCCTGGATATAACTAAAGTGCATCTTGACTGCAATCATCAAATCAGGAAGGTGATATTGGGCCATGTGAAATTCGTGATGGATCCCTCCAACCCAATGATCTACCTTGACCAAAGGTGGGCCCATTGGACCCCACATGAACAGAGATCAATCCAACCAACCATACTCCAATAATTTCTGTCGTCATTGTATTGGATTTCTCTACAGAGAATCCAACTTTAATAATTTCTATCTTCACTATATTGGATTTCTTTATAGAGTCCTTCTCATTTTATAATTCCCAAGTCACCCTTAGAATCTTGTTTGCCTACAAAAACACTCACAAAACCAAAACCAAAACCAAAACCAAAACCAAATCCCAATTCAAGAAACTTAATTTGGTTTCGTAATGGGGATGATTTGCTGCGCTGAAACCAACGATGGCATCAATCTCATGGGATTCATGCTCGCAGTGGTCTTTGCTCTAGTCCTTGTGCTAATCTGTGTGCAGCCGTCCGGGCGGAGAATCGTGGGCATTTATCATCGTTGTTGTTAATGGGGACCGGTTAGCTTCATTTCCCTTTGTTTTTCATCATCTTATAAACATAAATGTAAGTGTATGTTAGATCTGAGCTTTCTATTAGCAGGACATACTTAGATCTTTAGATCTTTTGAACTAGACATCGGGCCGTTTAACTTCTCAGGTGGGCCACACAGCTGAAATTTCCTTTTATTTATTTTAATCCGTCCATTTGATTTGTACACAAAGGCCCACCTGAGCAGTGAATGAGAGAGGTGTTTAGAAAGAAGAAATAAGACAGTATGGCCCACCTGATGGAAAGCTTAGAAACCAGATTGGCACTTGTGCTTCTCTTTCTGTAGTGAGATTGTTGTTGATGTGAATAAGTACATGTAACTGACATTTGATTGGTGAGATTACAATTTGGTTTTTTACAAGCTTTTATATTCATCTATGAGAGTTACACTCTCTGATGTACAAGATTCTACACGTTTGGGAAACATGGTTTGGGCAATCCAAACCGTCGATCTGATTGGTATAAATATACCAAAAATTCCATATTAGAAGATCTTATATTTCAATCTTACCACACAGATATTGATGGTTAAGAAGAGATACACCAATAACCCACATTTAGTGGAAAAAAGGATGGGGCAAGTATGATCTTTCAGTATGGGAGATTTTAGAGGCCATCATCAAATCAATAGCTTGGATGGGAGCTGGACGAGCTAAATGGACGGTTGTCATGGCGAGTCGCACAAAATACCCCTTCAAACCCACAAAAATTTGGAATCGGATTGTGTACTGAGTTACTCAGTACCTTAAGGGGTACTGAGTTGACGTGGAAAGAAGCTATTCGCTGTAAGATGTGGGCCCGTTTTCCCCTCCAAACGGCGACAGAAACGCCGTTACGTTCTCTCTCTTTTTCTCTCTTCCGTAAAAGGAAACAGAGACGTAAATCCGATTCTCTCTCCAGTGGAAATCGGATTGCGCGGTAAGGTATTATCATACTGTGTAAACTTAGTTGGGCCTACCTTGAATGTATGTGATCTATCCACACCGTCCATCCATTTTTACAGCAAATTTAAGGTGTTGAGCTCAAATTTTAAGCATATCCAAAGATCAGGTAAATCATATACCACAGGAAAACATCATGAGTAATGATTTCCACCGTTGAAACCTTGTTAGGCCCACTAGGCCCTACAGTGATTTTGCTCAGAACCGACCGCGGGGCAACTGGTTTTGCTTAAAACCGGCTAAGTACCAGCCGGGTTTGGACAAAACTGGCTTCCTCACTGTCGCCAGGACCAATCTGACCCATCCATTGTATTCCTGGCATTTTTTCAGCTGCGTATCTGCTTTGATCAGGGGTCGAAGGTGATCCAAGATAGAGAATAGCTATCGCTCGAATGTGAGGGTGTCTACAGCCCTCCAACAATTTTTAATGGTGGGCGTTCAAGGTGAACGTTCAATCAACACTGCTTTTGTGGTGTGGTCCACTTAACCTTTTGATCCACTTCATTTTACGAATCATGCCCTAAAATGAGCTGGCAAAATAGATGGACGGCGTGGATAAAACAAATACATTACAGTAGGCCACATGGAAGCATCTGTCGAGAGCACAAATGGAAGGACGGTGTTTCAATCTAATCTGCTTATATAGTTATCAGTGCTGTGGACCACAAATGGTTGAAATAAGTACCATATCAGAGGATAGAAGCTATCATACAAAATGTAGGGGAAATGTTGGATGGTATTCTCTAATAAGTTTGCTTTTTTACAAGAAAAGCCATCTTGATAGGACCCTATTAACACATCACTCTGCCACGTGTGCTGCATAGGGATGTCTCTACCCTGGAAGAGGCCCATACTTGGTAAATCCAAGCCATTGATTTGATGGCCTCCATCATGGACGAAGATCCTAGTTTTTGGATCTTTGTTCTTTTTTCCTTTGAATGTGTATTGTTAGCTCATGTCTCTGTAACCAATGATCGAAATATTAGAATTGACCAATGGAGGAGATTCTTTTGTCATGATCTATTATGAGGGCCATCAGATCAAGCCAATGGCTTGGATAAACCAAACATCACTCTCACGTGTACACACGTGTATAACCCTACACACCCACACGCAAGCAAGCGGGCCAATATGTCTCATGTGTGCTAGATCCAGGCTTATCCTGACATTCCAATGGAGAGAGAATCGGATTTACGTCTCTGTTTCCTTTCACGTAAGAGAGAAAAAGAGAGAAAGAACGTAACGGCGTTTCTGTCACCGTTAGGAGGGGGAAAACGGGCCCCACATATTACAGCGAATAGCCTCTTTCCACGTCAACTCAGTACCCCTTAAGGCACTGAGTAACTCAGTACACAATCCGATTCCACCAGTGCCTGCATATAGACGCAATTATTAAGGCAACGGACCCACAATCCAAAGAAAATTGGCGATTAGCTCAAACAGATGGGGTCTTTCTAATCCCAAAGACTACTTGGACATCCACTGTTACAAATATATTGATTTTATATATTTTTTAATAATATATTATAATAAAAAATTTGAAAAAATTGTTTAAAAAACACGTTTTTCAAGGTTTTGGGAATAGTCCCACATGGGAAAGGGAAGAGAAGGAAAATTGATTTAAATGAAAACAGTGAAATATTATAATATTTACCTTCGTAGTCCGTGGACTATGAACCTTGCGTGAACACCCGCGCTCGGGCTCGGGCACCGGCACGGGCATGGGCTCGGGCTCGGTCTCGGACTCGCAGTGCGACTACGTCGCTTAGGCGGGTAGTTGGTTGGAAGAGAGACTAGAGAACTGAGAGAGAGATCTCTCAGTATATATAGACTGATTGAAAAGAGATGTTGCACCTGCTGCATGGCTAGCCCAACAGTCAGAAAATAACCATAAAATGGCTAGTTTTCCAATAGCCAGAAATGGCTTAATGGAATTTAAGTCTCTGGACCATAACCCCCTAGCCACCATAGTCTATAAAAGGAGAGCCTGGATGGATTTCCAAACCATCTCACAAACCAATCCAGCACTACCATACGAATTGAGAAAGCCCACTAATCCTCTCTTATACTCCAGTAATTCCAGCAACAAGACAGCAAGGGTTTAACCATTGCAAGAAGAACAGACCAACAGTGTGGTCTAGGACGGTTCAACTGAACCAGTGGCTGAAGACTTGACCAAAGCAGTGGTCTAAAACACAATTTTCTTCTTCTTTTCTTTCTTCTGGGATTTTTCTTTGTTGTATTTCTGTCAGAAATTGTGTAATTGAGTTTCAATAGGTGGGCCTTCGTGTTTGCTGAACGCAGACCCACACCAGGCTTGTCGTATCCTAGAAGCTAGTTGCCTGTAACCTATCAGCTTACTCAATTCACTTGAGTAGGGGCAAATAACGCTTTAAGGACAGTGTTTTTCAGTCGTGCTTCAGTCTGTCCTTATTTCTGATTAAAGTGATTTTTTGGTTTCCATATTATACAGAAATTATACCAATCTGTATAAAATTCTCTACATCCACCAACCACAGCAGGGACCCAATTTCTAGCGAGAAAAAAAAAAAAAAAAACACTTGCTTTTGAATGCCATATCTAAAACAGAGACTACCAAACACATTCATGAAATTCCACCAACGTTCCGACTGTCCCTCCAACCATTTCTTCTGCAATTTCTCACTACAGTGAAAGCAATAATTTGAAGACGATAACTTAAAAGCTCCAAAGCCAACAGATTTAACCAAAAACCAAAAAAAAAAAAAACAAACAAAAACAAAAACAAAAGAAGGAAAAAAAAAAAAACTGGTAAAAAAGATTTTATAAAGTTTATCGTCCCGGTGCCCTTTGGATGGTGGTAACTGGTCTGCATTGTAAATGATTTACTGGTAAATCACTTAAAGGTTGTAAATGATTTACAGCCCATCTATTTGGTTTTAAGTTATAAATGATTTACTAGTAAATCATTTACCATGTTTGGTGTTCACTCCCCAAGTATAGGGTTGTGATGTAGTAATAACTCGGTAAGATCGAGGTCGAATCCACAGGGACTGGTCGTCACAATTCAAATTTACGATTCTCCTTAACTAATTCAACAAATAAAGGATCAAATTGCTAACACAAATTTATGGAAAATAACTATTGAGAATAGGGAAGAAAATTTAATCAGAGAAAGAGAACTAGGACTTTCGAATCCACCCCTAATTATCCTAACCCTTGTCTTGTCTGTTGATTCACCTTGATCTAGATTGATACCACTTAAATAGAGAAAGTACAATCTGTGTCCTTAATCGGGCATACAGACTGTCTAATTCCTTTAAGCAATGCCATGAACAACATATCTCATATCCTTGGTCGGGCATATGGAATGTACATTCATTAAAGCACCCTGTTTCTTCCTCTATAGGAAACTTGTTCTTGATCAGACCCAAGCACCTGTAATAAGCATCCAAACAACATCCATCTATATACTTTGATCAGGTTCATAGATGGAGAAGTATGGAATTTAAACCCATAAAGCCCACTTAGAGAAAAAAAACAAATTAATTGATATTCAAAGTAAATCAACCAATACAAGAGCTGATCAAATTAGGGGCTTCATCTCAGCCCTAGCTGAGAGATTAGTGACCCATAAAATCCATGAAAAAATATTCAATAAAATTCATAAAATCAAAACACCAAACCAATCGATCTCTCTCTCTTTCTCCTTCTCTTTCTTCTCCTTCTTCTCTCCCTGGCTCTGGATCTCGAATTCTCTGGATCTGAATATCCTCCCTCATGTTTTGGAACTCTTTTTATAGCTGATGGAGTGGCTGGAGTGGTAAAAATCGGATCTGGGAAGCTGTCGCACGCGCAGCGAAAGCTTTTTCGCAGCTGAGTTCGGGGCCTCGAAATACCACACTTTCCTCGTTCAAATTCCAACAAACATCGTCCCTTAGGACTTTCTTGGGTCCTCTACATGATGGACGGTTCAGATCTGCCATATGATCAAAGATGGTAGCCCACAATCGCCTGGAAAACCGGATTTCCAAATTGTGCGAAACCTTTCGCACCCTTTCGCTGTCGTGATCGGTGAGCCCCACAGAGGTGTTTTCTGGAAAATCCACCCCGTCCATTAGATTCAGGACGAAATTTCAGTCAAGAATGGGTGGTTTTGAAGGTCCATTAGCACGGCCCACAGAAGAAATCACAAACAAACTCAGTTTTTAACGTCCCGGGGCAGTCCACTTTTGGCTTCTGTACCGCACACGTGTGTACGCATAGGAGTGGAATCTCAGCATAGTTTTGTAGTTCTCATGGCCCTCTACAAGATGGACGGATCGGATCGTCCAGACAGGTGACGGGTGGGGCTCACTGACGTCCGTAAAAACGGCCAGCGGCCGTTCGTCGCTGACGCAACCGCGGACGCGGTTTCCTTCCGCTGCGAAGATGGTGGGGCCCACTGTGATGTGTACTTGGAAAATCCAAGACGTCCACCGAATTTCTGTCGAAATTTCGGTCAGAAACACATATTTTTTCTCTATTCTGCTGTTGGCCACGGAAGATCTCGTTCCACCGTCCATTGCATTGTTGAACGGCTGGATTCTATTCTATGCTTTGATTTGAATTTTTGCCACCTAGGTAATGGTAATGTAGGCCATTTAGACCTAATGGACGGTCCAGATCAGACCTTCGAACAACGGATGGATCCTAGAAAAAAAGGACCGCAAGTCCCTGTTCGAACGCTGGAAAACGGAAATTTCCGTTTTTTTGAATGGGAGTAGGTGGGGTCCCTTACTTGGTATCTTAGAAATCCACTCCGCTCATTGGATGGGGGAGGAATTTCGGTAAGAAGGGACGATTTTGGTTGTCCGTTGATGCAGTCCAGAGAAGCAATCACACCAGGATCAATTCTACGTTGCATAGGAGTCCACTTGTGGCCTCTGTACTGAACACGTGTACACGCATGGATACAAACTGTCAGCATGGTTTTGAAGTTCACGAACCCATCTACAAGATAGACGGTTGGATCAGCTTTATGGGTGATGGGTGGGGCCCACTATCTTCCGCAAATAGTCCCCGCGCCGTTCACTGCTACCGAAAACGGAAGCTTCCGTTTTGAGAGAGATGACGCGGTCGCAGCAATTCCAGTGTTGCGCGTGCACGTGTGCACACTGTGTACACACGCTGCACAAAGGGGGCCCACTGTAATGTGTTTCAGAAATCCAATCCGACCATACTGTTTCTCAGGCAATTTTAACCGCTGGGACTAAATTGAGGCAGTTCCAGATATCAGGTGGGCCCAGAATCAACGGTTTTATGGGCTGATTTGTCAGTTGGGGCACTTCCATAGTGATCCAGGGCTGAAATTTGAAATGTACGGTTAATTAATGTCCCTAATCCCTGTATAAAGTTTCGAGTTGATCGGATGGCGGGAAATATGTGATCTTGCATTTTGCACCAATTTCAGGCCTCTTTATCGTGCTTTCCTCAGATCCCAGGCGTGTATATTCTTCACCATTGGTTTTCTGGAGTACATCTCGTGCTCTGGTAATTTTGGAGCGTCAAATCTATGCTTTTAACATCATTTTGCTATACACGCTCCTAATTTCCTCCTGTAACAAAAACACGAGTAAAATCTGGCATTAAATATTATCATGTATGTAAAATCAAGTAATTACTGGGGTCTGATATGCAATATTCGACCCTGATCACAACCCCAACCAGCATTTTGCTAGTCCCGAGCAAAACATGCGAAAAATAATTTCAGAAATAAAAGACAATTCCTGTAAACTCAAGTGACTTGTGAACAGATAGCTTGAGATGTGAAAATTCTAAGATTCATGATTGGTGTGTGGAATTTTTCTCTTGGAATCAAGCTCTCAGCAGATTTCATAATCAAGTTTAAAATATTAATCCATTAATTTGAACATTCCTAAACATTGAGTTCCACGAGTGTATAGTATATTCTCGACGTACAATCATTAAGAGATCCAATTGTCAATTTCATGATATCTTTAGTAAGTTGCCAAGCTTGAAACCAACACTTATCTCACAGATTAACTTTTCATTTTATCAACCTTTGATTTTTTTATTTATGAGCAGTAACACAAATGACGGGAATCAAATTCTCACCTATAGGGAGCAAACCTATGGCGAAAACTTGTCGCCTAACTTTTTTTTTTTGTTAATTATGAGGAATCGAATCTTCATCTATAGGGAGCAAACCTATGATGACGATTATGTGACTTAGCCTTTTAATTCTTCTTTTTACCAAGTTAATCATTCAGTTATCGAACTGAAAACTTAATGTGTAAGCGAGATGTGATATGTGAAATCATGGCTCAATCAATGTTTTCAATTTCTAATCATGGATTATCAATTCAAAATTGACTGTGAAATCAAGTAGATGGCCGAATCCAAGAGTCATAAGTTACCAACATCACATATCTTATAATGTTAAAATCACAACTATCCTTCAAAATCACTTTGAATTCAATAGAAATTCCAGAAAAAATTTTAAAAATTTCACAAATTTTGCTCAAGACCAAGAAAATACTGATTAGGTACCCTAATCTCCCACCCCCAACCTAAAATCTACATTGTCCTCAATGTAAAAGAAATAAGCATGCAATGCACATGGGACAGCGAGAATAAAAGATGAGTGATGGAAAGATAGTACCTTGATGGAGAATCAAGAAGCTTTCTCAAAAAATTTCATCATAAAAGCAAGTTAGCACAAGAGAGAGATCAACAGAAGTTAAAATAACAAAAGGAAAAACAAAAGAAGATCCTACCTATACCACTTTCGCAGGTGCTCTCGATTGCATTTAGCGTATGCAACAAGCCTTTAAACCCCTAGGTTACCCCTAGTGGACGAGTTGTAGTCTCGTGAGGGTTTGCAGTAATGTTACCCACAAACATTGAACTAACTAACAAAGAAATCAAAGAAATGCTGGGTTGCCTCCCAGGAGCGCTAAGTTTAACGTCTTCAGCCAGACAAGAACGGACCATGAATTTATTACTCTTTAAGACCAGGGTCCGCCAAAGAACTTACCTCAACACTGTGGTTAACCAATCCCAGACAAGTGATGTGAGTTCCCATGAGCTGTGCTATCTGCAATGAGGTAACTGACACTGTCGTCAAATAAGTTAAGGACTTCTGCTCGAACAACTTCTTTCATGTTAGGATCATGCTTCCATTGCATTTTACGTGACATTTCCACAGCATGATCCTTACATACAGTGGGGCACACTCCTTGTATTTCTCTATCTTCCGTTCAATTGCTGTCTTATATGTTCGAAGAACATTAAGCAACCTGTTCTCTTTTGCCTTCTCAGAGTTAGAAACTGTGTTGTCAGTAAGAGTCTCAGAGGGATGAAGAGGTTCCACTTTCACTCTCCATTTTTCAGTCTCCAATATAGGAGTAGAGTCGAGCAGTGCATTGACTTCGTGGATGGGACTATCGATGTCAAAATCCATGTCCGATTGTGCTAAGCAGGTCTCAAGAGGATCTTCAAAAGATGTACGGAAGGAGTCCTGCACAAGGCTCTCGATCATGTCCACTTCAAATATGTCATCCAAATCTGCGGATTGTTGTCCTGCATTAAAAACATTAAGTTTAATATTCATGTTACCAAAGGACAACTTCATAACTCCATTTCGGCAATTTATAATAGCATTAGATGTGGCCAAAAATGGACGACCCAAAATGACTGGGATCTGACTATGAGGATTCTGAACAGGCTGAGTATCTATAACTATGAAATCCACGGGGAAATAAAATTTGTCAACCTGGATTAGCACATCTTCAATAACACCACGGGGCACCTTGACAGATCTATCAGCTAGTTGTAATGTTATTTTAGTCGGTTTCAACTCGCCAAGTCCTAGCTGCTCATAAACCGAATATGGTAACAAATTGACGCTCGCCCCTAAATCAAGCAATGCCTTCCCTATTTATGATCTCCTATGCCGCAAGAAATGGTGGGAGCTCCTGGATCCCTAAATTTAGGAGTGTTATGTTGAATCATGGAGCTAAGCTGCTCTGCAAGGAAGACTTTCTTATGAACATTCTGCTTACGCTTTTGAGTGCATAAATCTTTAAGAAACTTAGCGTAAGGAGGGACTTGCTTGATAGCGTCAAGCAACGGGATGTTGACTTGCACTTTTTTAAACACATCCAAGATTTCATCAAAGTTGTTTCTTTTCTTCATTGGTGCCAGACGTTGAGGAAAGGGTGCTTTGGGCACGTCAGCGGCTCTTGGAGAGTCAGAGAGTTTTTGGACTTTGGATGCATTGGTGTGTCTCTCTACTTCACCTTGATTTGATTCATCCCTAGGTATCTCTATTTTGTTGTCAATCTGTTTGCCTGACCTAAGGGTAATGATCGATTTGGCTTGCTCATGATATTGCCCTTGGTTGGAATTAGAGCCAATCTCATACTGTCCCTTTGGATTAGCCACAGGTTGGCTAGGGAACTTACCCTTCTCTCTCTCACTCAATGTGGCAGCTAGTTGACCCATTTGTACTTCCAGCTTGGCAATGGATTGCGCATTTGCATGTAAGCTTTGCTGGTTGGCTAGTAAGTTTGTTGGGTGTCTTTTTGGAATTGGAGAGAACTCTGCATAAAAAGATGGAGTGTATCCTCAAGAGATGGTTTCCTTGATTGTGCAGGCATTTGTTGATATTGTGGAAACTGCTGAGGTTGCATAGGAGGATTTCCAGATGGTCCTCCTTGTTGTGGTCCCTTTGCCCAAGAAAAATTTGGATGTCTGGCCCACCCTGGGTTGTATGTGTTCGAGTAAGGATCATTCCCAGGTTTTTGAAAAGTATTCATAGCATGTACTTGTTCAGAGAGAAGTTCTGGGGATGCTGCACCAGATGGACAAGACTGCATAGGATGGGCAGGCTAGAGCATATGGCACAAGCCTCAGCTTGAGTTGTGGAGGTCCATTATGCAACATCAGAGCATCAACCTTCTTGGTTAGGTCATCAATCTTGGCATGGAGATCTGGCGTGACTCCTATCTCATATATACCACCTCTCTTTTGTGGTTGGGAACTTCTGTCATCTCTATTTGAATAGTCCCATTGCTGGGAATTTTCACATAAGGTTTCAAAGAAGTTCCATGCTTCAACATCACTTTTGGTCATGAATGACCCTCCACTGGTGGCATCAACCATGCGACGGTTTTGGGGTGTCAGACCGTCATAGAAGTATTGAACCTGTTGCCACTTTTCAAAGCCATGGTGTGGACATTTAAGAAGTAAGTCCTTCCATCTTTCCCAACATTCATGAAAGTGCTCTCCCTCTTTTTGTGTGAAATTAGTGATTTCTCTACGGAGAGCATTTGTTTTGTGAACAGGGAAGAACTTGTTTAAGAACTTCCTAGACAATTGGTCCCATGTAGTGATAGACCCAACTCCTAGAGAATTCAACCATGCTTTCGCCTTATCCTTCAAAGAAAAAGGAAAAAGGCGCAAACGGATCGAATCGTCTGAAAAGTTTTGAAACCTAAAGGTAGAGCAAATGTCTAGGAATTCTTTCACATGATGATATGGGTCCTCCTTGTCTAACCCATAAAAAGAAGGCAACAACTGTATGACCCCAGTCTTCAGTTCAAAGTGTGCTGCCGTGGTGGTGGGCAACACTATGCATGAAGGCGCATTGAATTGGACAGGAGCTGAATAATCTCTAAGAGCTTTAGTTCCATTCTCTTCTGCCATTTCAAATAGGATGTTTCTAAATCTTTTACGAAAAGTTCTTTCTATTTCAGGATCAAAAGGTGCTAGTTCTATATTCAGAGATCTACGTCCTAGCATAAACTATGTTATTGCAATGTAAGAAAGGAAACTAAACTAAAAAGCAACCTAAGAGAAATAAAACTAGAACTAGAAACTATGAGATTCTAAAACAAGTTAAAACTATGTCAACAAGAATGGGAAGAAAGAACCCAGGAAAGGAGATGATTGATGTCAGAAGATTTAAGAAGCTCCTCCTTCACTTAGTAGCTTCCTTCCCCAATTCCTGTAAATAAAAACAAAAACAAATTAAGTTTCCTAAAATAATGATAGAAAAATCCTAAGCACGGTTAATTTCTAAAAAAAAATTTCTAAAACTAGAAAATAGAAAGTTACCAAATCCAAAGTTAGAAAGTAGAAAATTCCTAAAAATTGAAAACCTAAATCTCAAAATAGAAAGTAGAGAGGACTGGAGAATTTAGAAAGATGTTACCAATTGGAGATCTATGTTAGAATCCTGCAAAAGAAAACAAACAAGTTAGTTTCTAAAACAGAAAATCTAAAATTAGAAACTTCCTAAAGAACAAAAAAGAAGAGTTAGTTTCTAAAAAGGAAAGAAATCCTAGAATTAGAAAAAAAATAAAAAGCTAAGTAGGTTTCTAAAAAGGAAAAAGAAATTTCTAAAACTAGAAAATAGAAAGTTACTTAAAAGAAGAATCTAAATCTAAAAATAGAAAATTTAAAAATCAAAAAAAAAAAAAAGGAAAAAAATTCTAGAATTAGAAAATTCCTAAAAAGTAAAATCCTAATTCTAAAAATAAAAATTAGAAAAAATAAAGAATTTAGAAAGGGATTACCAAATTAGAAGTTTATTTCAGGACCCTACAAAATAGGAAACAGGTTAGTTTCTAAACAAAAACTCTAATCTAAAATTAGTAAAATCCTAAGACTATGAATTATGATAAGAGAGAATCTTAAATCCAATTTGGATCGAAACAGTCCCCGGCAACGGCGCCAAAAACTTGTTCACTCCCCAAGTATAGGGTTGTGATGTAGTAATAACTCGGTAAGATCGAGGTCGAATCCACAGGGACTGGTCGTCACAATTCAAATTTACGATTCTCCTTAACTAATTCAACAAATAAAGGATCAAATTGCTAACACAAATTTATGGAAAATAACTATTGAGAATAGGGAAGAAAATTTAATCAGAGAAAGAGAACTAGGACTTTCGAATCCACCCCTAATTATCCTAACCCTTGTCTTGTCTGTTGATTCACCTTGATCTAGATTGATACCACTTAAATAGAGAAAGTACAATCTGTGTCCTTAATCGGGCATACAGACTGTCTAATTCCTTTAAGCAATGCCATGAACAACATATCCCATATCCTTGGTCGGGCATATGGAATGTACATTCATTAAAGCACCCTGTTTCTTCCTCTATAGGAAACTTGTTCTTGATCAGACCCAAGCACCTGTAATAAGCATCCAAACAACATCCATCTATATACTTTGATCAAGTTCATAGATGGAGAAGTATGGAATTTAAACCCATAAAGCCCACTTAGAGAAAAAAAACAAATTAATTGATATTCAAAGTAAATCAACCAATACAGAGCTGATCAAATTAGGGGCTTCATCTCAGCCCTAGCTGAGAGATTAGTGACCCATAAAATCCATGAAAAAATATTCAATAAAATTCATAAAATCAAAACACCAAACCAATCGATCTCTCTCTCTTCTCCTTCTCTTTCTTCTCCTTCTTCTCTCCCTGGCTCTGGATCTCGAATTCTCTGGATCTGAATCCTCCCTCATGTTTTGGAACTCTTTTATAGCTGATGGAGTGGCTGGAGTGGTAAAAATCGGATCTGGGAAGCTGTCGCACGCGCAGCGAAAGCTTTTTCGCAGCTAAGTTCGGGGCCTCGAAATACACACTTTCCTCGTTCAAATTCCAACAAACACCGTCCCTTAGGACTTTCTTGGGTCCTCTACATGATGGACGGTTCAGATCTGCCATATGATCAAAGATGGTGGCCCACAATCGCCTGGAAAACCGGATTTCCAAATTGTGCGAAACCTTTCGCACCCTTTCGCTGTCGTGATCGGTGAGCCCCACAGAGGTGTTTTCTGGAAAATCCACCCCGTCCATTAGATTCAGGACGAAATTTCAGTCAAGAATGGGTGGTTTTGAAGGTCCATTAACACGGCCCACAGAAGAAATCACAAACAAACTCAGTTTTTAACGTCCCGGGGCAGTCCACTTTTGGCTTCTGTACCGCACACGTGTGTACGCATAGGAGTGGAATCTCAGCATAGTTTTGTAGTTCTCATGGCCCTCTACAAGATGGACGGATCAGATCATCCAGACAGGTGACAGGTGGGGCCCACTGACGTCCGTAAAAACGGCCAGCGGCCGTTCGTCGCTGACGCAACGCGGACGCGGTTTCCTTCCGCTGCGAAGATGGTGGGGCCCACTGTGATGTGTACTTGGAAAATCCAAGACGTCCACCGAATTTCTGTCGAAATTTCGGTCAGAAAACACATATTTTTTCTCTATTCTGCTGTTGGCCACGGAAGATCTCGTTCCACCGTCCATTGCATTGTTGAACGGCTGGATTCTATTCGGTTTAGTTGAATTTTGCCATGAATATGTGGAATTCCAGACCACTAATGGTAAATGGTAATAATAGAACCTTCCTTAGACACAATCGACGGATGGCCATTCGATGAGCGACTTGAACAATGGGATGGATCCCAGAAAAAAAGGACCGCAAGTCCCTGTACGAACGCTGGAAAACGGAAAATTTCCGTTTTTTTGAATGGGAGTAGGTGGGGTCCACTTACTTGGTATCTTAGAAATCCACTCGCTCATTGGATGGGGGAGGAATTTCGGTTAAGAAGGGACGATTTTGGTTGTCCGTTGATGCAGTCCAGAGAAGCAATCACACCAGGATCAATTCTAACGTTGCATAGGAGTCCACTTGGGGCCTCTGTACTGAACACGTGTACACGCATGGATACAAACTGTCAGCATGGTTTTGAAGTTCACGAACCCATCTACAAGATAGACGGTTCGGATCAGCTTTATGGGTGATGGGTGGGGCCCACTATCTTCCGCAAATAGTCCCGCCGCGCCCGTTCACTGCTACCGAAAACGGAAGCTTCCGTTTGAGAGAGATGGACGCGGTCAGCAGCAATTCCAGTGTTGCGCGTGCACGTGTGCACACTGTGTACACACGCTGCACAAAGGGGCCCACTGTAATGTGTTTCAGAAAAATCCAATCGACCATACTGTTTCTCAGGCAATTTTAACCGCTGGGGGACTAAAATTGAGGCAGTTCCAGATATCAGGTGGGCCCAGAATCAACGGTTTATGGGCTGATTTGTCAGTTGGGGCACTTCCATAGTGATCCCAGGCTGAAATTTGAAATGTACGGTTAATTAATTGTCCCTAATCCCTGTAAAAGTTTCGAGTTGATCGGATGGCGGGAAATATGTGATCTTGCATTTTGCACCAATTTCAGGCCTCTTTATCGTGCTTTCCTCAGATCCCAGGCGTGTATATTCTTCACCATTGGGTTTTCTGGAGTACATCTCGTGCTTAGGGCGTCTTTTGGAGCGGTCAAATCTATGCTTTTAACATCATTTTGCTATACACGCTCCTAATTTCCTCCTGTAACAAAAACACGAGTAAAATCTGGCATTAAATATTATCATGTATGTAAAATCAAGTAATTACTGGGGTCTGATATGCAATATTCGACCCTGATCATTTGGATAGCTTGAAATATGCTTTATAGGCTTTCATTAAAATAAAATAAAATAAAAATAGAGCCGTTGCCATCTCCTCATTTATTAGTAAATGAGAACGGGGCTTTGCTTGTAATCATTTACAAGTAGTAAATGAGTTACTAGCAAATTAGAGCATCTGAACAGAGGTAGTAAATGATTTACTACTTGCCTTGTTTACCACCATCCAAATGACCCCTAAATACTTAAAGATTGTGTTGGGAGAACTGCGGAAGCACCTGAGTTGAATCAAGGATATATAGCAATCCAAAATCACCAAGCAAAAGGGAGAAGAACACAATGATTTAACGTGAAAAAATCCTTTCGGGAAAAAAACCATGACAAAGTAACAAATGATTACTATGAAAACATAATTACAAAGTATAGAGCTTACCTAATTCGAATAACCTCGAATCTCACCCCTGCTACACCCATTTGAAACCCTTAGACGATTTGGAAACCCTAGAACACTTGCATCCCATCCCAATTCCGATTACACTTCAATATATAGCCTTTGGAGGAAACCTAATAAAAAAGGAAACAAATCCCACAAATTTGCAACTCTGTGAAAATCTGCGCTGATCAGTTCAATGACATCGAACGCCCTTCTATGTCATCGAAACTTATCCTTCGATGACATCGAAGTCGGGTGATGACAGAACTAACACCCAAACAGTCTAGAGACAAAACCTGATTTTCTGAAATATCTTGATTGCATCGGGCCTTCATTGATGTCATTGACAGTGCAATCGAACACCCTTCGATGGCATCGAAAAAATGCCAAGATAGGTCAGGGTCAGCGACCAACTGGAGAAAATTTGAAAAATCTCGATGGGATTGATCACTGTTCGATGTCATTGAAGGTGACATCGAACAGTTCGTCGATTGCATCGACATGCCGAGTAATAAACTCGATTTAAGACATATATTATAATAATCTCCATCATGTCTTCAATCATCAAACTTGTAGCTTATTGTCCTCTTCACTTATCTCTGCCTCGCATCATAGATCCATCATTACTTCTCGTGCACACTCCATCTTCCTTTTATGCAATCACCAAGCTCAGAGAAGTTGCACAGAACTTAAACTTCTTCGTAAGAACCAACTTGGTTAGCATATCCACTGGATTCACGTTGGTGTGAATCTTCTCCAGAGTCACTCCTCCTTTCTCAAGCAAATTGATAAATAGAATTTTTAACCAAATTGATAGCGCTCTCTACTGAAGCCCCAACTGATTTATCATGCCTCTAAAATAAAAACCTTCCTTAAACGCTTCCACCACTACCATATACTCTGTTTCGGTTATGGAAAAAGCCGCCATGGAATGCAGCTTCAACATCCAACTAATTGCTCCACCCACTAGTACACGAGTAACCTGAAGTCGACTTTCTGGAATCCACATCGCCTGCGTAGTTTGAATCCACATACCCTACCAACTTTTTTCCTGTCTTCTCAAAAGTTAAGACGTAGTCTTTTGTACCTCGAATGTATTAAAGTAGCCATTTCACCGCTTTCCAATGTTACTTGTCGGGGTTTGACATGTATTAGTTCACAACACCGACTGCCTGCGAAATATCCGATCTCGTACAGACTATGACATACATTAAACTGTCAACCACATTCGAATAAGGCACATAAGACATATCCTTCTTTTTCTCATTAATTTTTTGACATTGTTCTAAGGAATGTTTGAAGTGAGCCATGTGGGAAACACTCACTGGCCTTGCATAGTCCATCCCATACTTGATCAAACTTTTTCAAGGTATTCTTCCTGTGATAACCAAAGACTGCTCCTCTTCCTGTCTATATGAATATCTATGCCAAGAATCCTCTTTGCAACCCCCTGATCTTTCATCTCGAATGTCCATGATAACTGAGTATTCAGTATATCGATTTCAGACATGTCATGATTGACGATCAACATATCATCAATATACAATACTAGGATGATAAATTTTTCATCACTTAGTGTCTTGTAATAGACATAATGATCATATTCACGCCTGGTAAATTTCTGACTCAACATGAAATAATAATTTTTTTTATACCACTCCCTAGACGATTGTTTAGGCCATACAATGACCTCATTAATCTGTAAACTTTGTTCTCTCCCCCTTTAACTTCGTAGCCCTATGGTTGTTTCATGTAGATCTGCTCTTCTAACTCCCTGTGCATGAATGCATTTTTGACATCCATCTATTCTAGGTCGAGATTGTATTGGGCAACTGGCGCCAATACGAATTTGATAGACACCTGCTTAACAACCGGCGTGAATATTTTTGTGAAGTCGATTCATTCTCTTTGAGCATAACTCTTCGTTACCACCCTCGCTTTATATTATATATTCATATTTCTTTTGAATAACCACTTGCATCCGATTGCTTTTCGACCTATTGGAAGCTCCACTAGCTCCCACGTGTGGTTCTTGTACAAAGGGTCAATCTCATCGTCCATAGCTACCTTCCACTTTTATGCATCAGGCTCATCAAGAGCCTTCTGAATAGTAGACGGGTCTCCCTCATATGTAATGAGGGCATATACGATATTAGAGTCGTCCTTGTATCTTGCCAGTAACTTGCGATTACGCAGTAGGTTTCTTCTCATAGGTGGCTGCTCCACTTGCTCCTGTACCTCTGTCTGCGCATCTGTCTCGGCCTTCATGCCCTTCTCACTCATGTGGCCCAGACGAGTATGCCACATATGAGCAGAAGTGGAATCCGTTACGGCCACTACAACTCCACTCGTTGAAGTGCTCCCGATCAATATGTAAAGGTTTTCGAGTCTCTGTGCTTTCATAATCACAAGTGCCCCCTTAGATACTTTAAGGGCAACATCAAATTTGATGAACTTGCATCCTATTGCCTCAAGTGCACTGAGAGAAATCAGACTCTTCTTCATGTCGAGAACGTACCTCACCTCAGTCAAGGTACGCTCTGTCCCATCAAACATCTTGATGCGCACCATACAATAGCAACAACGTTACAAGCAATGTTATTACCCGTAAACACCTGTCCACCATCACACTCTCTGTACCTAGCGAACCAACTCCGATAAGGAGTCATGTGATAAGATGCCCCTATGTCTAGAATCTACTTGTACATTCATCAGACGTGGCAGCGTTGGCCTCCCTGGAAGAAGCCTCAGAGTCTTCTCTCTTTGATTTAGGATTTACACAATCTTTCTTCATGTGTCTTGTCATCACACAGTTTCAGCAATTTAACTTTCCTTTGCCCTTACCCTTGGATTTGGATATCGACCTTGAAAATCCTGTATCTCGTTCGGTATTCCTGTCTCTCGTAAGCAGTGCATCAGAAGAGGTCCTTATGCTACTATTTATCTTTCTCATAACCTTCCCTAAAGGGATGAGATAATGGTGTCCACACTCAGGGACTTATTATCGGTGCACAATGAGTCCCTGAATGACTCATACGAAGCCGCAAGAGAATTCATCAAAATATATGCCTGATTTTCATCTTTGACCACTTCCACCATGTTTAGCAATTTGCAAATTAACTTATTAAAACTACTGATGTGGACCTCCATATCTCCGTCCTCTGCCATCCCGAAGTTGTACAACTACAGCTTTAAGTGTAGGCGATTCTTAAGGTACTTTTTTTTGCATAAACGTCCTCTAACTTCACTCACAAACTCGCTCCGATTTTCTCCCTAAAAACATTGTAGAGAACCTCATCTATGAGACACAATCGGATAGAGGATAAGACATTCTTATCAAGAGTATTCCAGTCTTCGTCACTCATAGACGGTCGTCGCTCCTCAAGAGCCCCATCTGGCTTGCTTAATTAATAGACTAATAATCTTAACCTTCAATAACTCAAAATTATTTTTGCCCGAGTACTTCTAATATCATATTTAACGTTTCCCATTGATACTAATCCTTTTGATTAAGCATGCGCCCCAATGTTATCTCTGATACCACTTGTTGGGGGATCGCGGAAGCACACAAAAATGAATAAAGGATAGCAATCCAAAAGCATCAAGCAAAAGGGAAAAGAACACAACGATTTTAACGTGGAAAAAACCCTTTTGGGAAAAAACCACGGCATAAATCGACAGATGATCACTATGAAAGCAAAAATTATAAAGAGAGAGCTTACCCGATTCGAACAACCTCGAATCTCCCCCTTACTACACCCCTTTGAAACCTTTAGACGATTTTAAACCCTAGAACACTTGCATCCCATCCCATCCCAATTTCGATTGCACTCCAATATATAACCTTTGGAGGAAACCCAATCAGAAAAGGAACAAATCTTGCAAATTCGCAACTCTGAGAAAATCTGCGCTGATCAGTTTGATGGCATCGAACACCCTTCGATGTCATCGAAACTTATCCTTTGATGGCATTGAAGCCGGGTCGATGGTATCGAATTAACACCCAAACAGTCCAGAGACAAAACCTGATTTTCTGAAATATCTCAATTGAATCGGGCTATGTTCAAAGTCATCGAAGGTGCAATCGAACACCCTTCAATGGCATCGAAAAAATGGCAAGATAGGTCAGCGACCAACTGGAGAAAATTTAGAAATTCTCGATGGGATCGAGCACTGTTTGATGTCATTGAAGGTGACATTGAACAGTCTGTCGATTGCATCGACAGGCCCAATAATAGACTCGATTTAAGACATCTATTACAACAAATTGTTGGCCTCTTGCTCAATGCAGAAATCTCGTGTACACACCCCCTAACGTCACTCGCTCTTCTTCTCCTTCTTCCTTTTCTCTTTCTCCTTGCTTCGAGTTTCAACTTCTTGTCCCTCAACGTGGATGCTCGCTACTCCCTCCTCTATTTCCTCATGCTTTCTCTTCTTCTCCAACCTCTTCAAGCTGTGAGGGCTCTGCTCCTTTATGCTTCCTCTTCTTAGAGGGCGGTGTCTCTTCCGCTCTTCAACTAGTTTCTTTGCTGCTAGTTTACGGATCTCCCTAGTACTGAATCGGCTGTAGTGTTGTAGGTCTGTACATGCAAGCAAATGACCTTATTGAGTTTAATTGACCACGAAAGTGGTTGTATTGAGTTCCAAAAAAGAAAGATAATGTTACAAGTTGCAACCATTATAGGAGGTATTTCGGAGGTGTACAATACATTTGGATTTCAAGATTATACAAGTGGGGGCACATGATGCAGTCGTAAGACTTTATGTGGAATTGTAAGGACTGTGCTATGCATCGGATATGGAGATCAAGAAAACTGAATACATGGAGTACCTGACTGAGAGGCCATTGCTGTAGATAGGATGCCAAAGTCTTCCTCTCCTTACACCCGTATATAAGCTGTGATGAGGTTGAAGCTTTTGTCAATGGTGTTGGATTTGGGACCGAGCACTGTTTTATATATGTTAAAGGTAGAGGAGTTTGAAACCCATCAAAGCTCCTCTCCCCAAAGGCTCCACACAATTGCAATCCGGGTTACACTTGATTACTATATTTGTGTTATAGTTCTAGCATCTCACCCCTACATGAATTTCTGGATGTATCACAATTAAGTGAGGCCCACTGGTACACTTGATCACATTATCCAACCCTTAGGATAATCCAAACCCTTGATCAAGAAGGCCCACTTTATAGAGTTCTTACAGCAGCAATCCAGAATGTGGGAATGATGGGACTTTGTGGATGGCCTATGTACCAAAAATCCCTAGTTTTGAAAGAGCTAGCAATGGTATTGATTGCTTGAATGTAATAGTTGTCACATTTTTCTTTTATCAATGCTTCATCGACCACATATTAAAAGGAGAAGGATTATTGAATATGAGAAAATTTTGGTGCATTGAACTTCCATGGTGGGGCCTACAGTATTAAGGGTTTCACTGAATAATGGGCACACTTAAACAAACTAAAAGACCAAATAGTACTATACAATTTCCAGCACTACCATTTTGGTGCTTAAAAATATCATATATTTCAATGGCAAAATGGGTAGTAAAAAGAGTTCAAGAGTTTAAACCATAAATTTGTTGTAGGTGATATCTTTATGGCCAAAATTGCTTAAGGAGTGGAGTAACAACAACGCCAAGTTGGCCGACTTTCATGGTGTACTGCACATGTTCGTGTGGAAAAAGAGATAACGATCACCAACACGTGATGTCACAAGAGAGACTCTTGTTCACGTAACAGGAGTTTGATGTACAGGCAACCAATGACCAACCCATGACAATGCCTAGAAGTGACGTTACTTAATAAGCCACAACCGTCTTCAGGCCTAGACGAGTTTTTCACATTAGTAGACATGAGAGTAGCCATGCATATCTCTCTTCAGCTACTACCCCAAAATTCTATAAATAGGAGAAAGATTGAAGAGCTTCAGGCCCTTGCTAACTAACACAAATCAACTCTATACTGTAACATTGTCTATTTAATCCTAACAAATAGTATAATCCAACCTATCGACGTTGCTATGCTAGACCAGCTTTAGCATATGAGTATTGTAATCCCGTCTATCTACACTGATATGCTGGACTGACCTAAATTAGGAGTAGTATAATTCCCTTCCTTCTATGTCCAACCATTAGATCGCCAAAATATGACTTCTTTTTTTTTTTTTTTTTTTTTTTTCCTTTTTAGTAGTGTCATTCCTTTAGTTTACGCCCAAGTCACTAGATGAAGGAAGACTTAGATATATGGCTTCACTATCTACGCTATAGACACAGGATAACTGAGGGATACATTTGTAAGTTTTTATTATATTTCATTTAATATAATTTAGTTAATTCTACTCTCACATTATGCAAATTGAATTATCTCTGCTAACATGCTAATAAAAAGTCTGTTGACTAATAGATAAAAAAGAACTCATTACAAGGATGAACCCTTCTCTTCACAAGTTACCCCATTTTATTTATAGGTGGGTGAATAGATGGTTGAACTGCTTCATTCTTGGTTATAGACGACCACTCATAGTCTCTTTGTCTATCTGGCACTTAGGGTGATTGGTGTTTGGTTAGAATCCAGTTGTAATAGGCTTTGGCATGCCCGCATTATAAACATGTATTAACAACCAAATTTTGAGTCAAACACCTTCTTTGGCACACTTGGAGTAACCTATGTGCAATCTTCATTTGATTTTACAATGCCATGAATGGAAGGTCGACAAGAATTTTTGCAAATCCTAAGATCAAGAGATGGACATCTACATGAAGAAATTCTTGTAAACATTGAGCCTCAACTGCCCGGCTCTACTCCCTAGTCTCCAGAGAGTTCCTTTGGAAGTCGGGTCATCTTCGTTATGTAACACATTGGAAAGTGTGTTGGGATGCCTTGCACAAACCTTAGGATCTAGCCTCCCGAAACAAACCAGAATTATGGATAATAAAAGCAATGAAATAAATCAAAGCATCAATCACACACTACACAAGAGATTTTTACGTGGAAAACCCTCAAAGAGGTAAAAAAACCACGGGACCTCGTCCAGATCAACAATCCACTATGAAGTAGAACGTTTACAACCTTCTTCACTCACGCAGGAGTGGATAAACAATGAGAGAAAAAAAGGAAACTAGAGAGATCTCACCGATCACAAGGACGTAGAAGCGCTGAGACGACGGCTCCCTTCCACAAGCTTCCTCTCTCTCTTTCTCCCTCTCTCTCACCTTTGATAGCCCTAAACCCTTTAGCAAATCCCTTGCAAAGCTTTAGGAAACCCTCTTGCTATTTTGTGATGCCTAGAAAAACCCTAGGCAACCCTTTTATAGTTTTGGGAAACTCCTTTCCGCATCCCAGTTGCGAAAGGACTCAAATCCGCAGTTTCGCGCAAAATCGCGGAACAACTGCGTAACCTACGACCAGTCCTGGAAATTTCAGGACTGGTCTTAGCCTCCTACGACTGGTCGAGCTCACCTACGACTGGTCGTAGACCACCTACGACCGGTCGAAGCTCACCTACGATTGGTCGAAGACCTCCAAGAAAAACAGCACGAACTCGCTGGACTTTGAGTCGTGCCAGGGCTCGAACCTACGACCGTCGAGCGCCTCCCACGACCGATCGAGCGGGGCTCAGGACCGGTCGAAGACAGGGAAAAAACCCCATCAAATCTCCCCCTTTTTTACCCAGGAGGGATCCACCTTCTTCAAGCCAGCCAGGTTTCTACAAACCTCAAACTTGCCCTTGAGCAAAGCCTTGGTCATCATGTCTGACCCATTATCGTCCGTGTGGACTTTCTCAAGCTGTAACACCTTCTGTTCCAAAGTATCCCTGATCCAGTGATACCGAATCTCTATGTGCTTCGACTTGGAATGCTGACTTGGATTCTTGCTCAAGTGTATAGCACTTGACTATCGCAATAGACCACGTGCTCCTCCTGCTTTAGGCTAAGTTCCTGTAGGAACCTTTTCATCCAAAGCATCTCTTTACATGCTTCTGTGACTGCAATGTATTCGGCCTCTGTCGTCGACAATGCTACGACCTTCTGTAGCTTGCTCTGCCAAGAAACCGCTCCCCCTGCAAACGTGAACATGAACCCCGATGTAGACTTCCTGGAGTCTATGTCACCTGCCATATCTGCATCTGTGTAGCCCTCTAACACAGGTTTACCGTCACCATAGCATAGGCTCAACCTGGATGAGCCTCTTAGATACCTCAGTATCCACTTTACCGCTGCCCAATGCTCTTTGCCAGGATTGGCAAGATACCGGCTGACAACACCATCCGCATATGCTATGTCTGGGCGTGTACACACCATAGCATACATCAAACTTCCTACTGCTGACGCGTAGGGTATTTTCTGCATCTCTTCCACCTCTTCCTTCGTCTTGGGACACTGCCTGTCGCTCAATCTGAAGTGACCATCCAGTGGAGTACTGACCGGCTTCGCTGCATTCATATTGAACCGCTCTAGGACTTTCTCAATATACCGCTCTTGTGACAGCCAAAGCTTCCTGCTGCTTCTGTCACGGGTTATCTCCATTCCTAGGATCTGTTTAGCCGGGCCCAAGTTTTCATCGCAAAAGACTTGCCCAACTCCTGTTTCAGCCTGTCGATCTTCTTGATGTCTTTTCCCATGATGAGCATGTCATCAACATATAACAGCAGAATTAAGAAATCACCGTCTGAGAACTTACGCGTGAACACACAGTGGTCCGACTCCGTTCTGTCATACCCACGCTGTAACATGAACGAATCGAACTTCTTGTACCATTGCCGTGGAGCTTGTTTCAGCCCATACAAGCTCTTCCTCAGCCTACACACCATATGCTCCTTGCCCTTGACTTCGAACCCCTCTGGTTGGTGCATGTAGATCTCTTCTTCCAGGTCACCATGAAGAAAGGCAGTTTTAACATCTAACTGCTCTATCTCCAGATCCATGCTAGCCGCCAACCCAAGCAACACCCGTATGGATGTCATCTTCACCACTGGTGAGAATATCTCCTCGAAGTCTATGCCTTTCCTCTGACCAAACCCTTTCACCACAAGTCTGGCCTTGAACCTCGTCTGTGAATTCTTCTGCTCAATCTTCTTCTGAACACCCACTTGTTGCTCAGAGCTTTCTTGCCCTTAGGCAGTTTCACCATGTCATAGGTGTGGTTCTTATGCAAGGATTCCATCTCCTCTTGCATAGCTTTCAACCACTCCCCCTTATGCTCGTCGGCTAGGGCCTCAGAATAATCTTCTGGCTCTCCCCCATCGGTTAGCATAATGTACTCATGCGGCGAGTACCTCTTGGACGGCTGTCTGTCCCTAGATGACCTCCTCACCTGTGGCTCAACAGGTGGATCAAGTGGGGACTGCTCCCCTGGTCCATCTTCTGAAGGAACTCCTCGTCCTCTGCACCTTGCTGTACTCCCCCGTCATCAGGCACCACGGGAGGAGTAATCGGATCCATGTCCTCTAGCTCACCTGAACTAGGCTGGTTCTTCTCTGGCTTACCAATGTCTTCGATACACTGATCTTCAAAGAAAACCACATCTTGCTCCTGACGAGCTTCTTCTCGGTCGGATCCCATAACCTGTAACCGAATTTTTCATCACCGTACCCTAAGAACACACACTGCCTGATCTTCATATCGAGCTTGGACCTCTCGTCCTTTGGTACGTGAACGGATGCCCTGCATCCAAACACCTGAGATGACTGTACGATGGATCCTGTCCAGTCCACACCTTCTCAGGCACTTCTCCATTCAACGGGGCTGATGGAGACCTGTTTATCAAATACACTGTCGTGCGCATTGCTTCTCCCCAGAACGTCTTGGGCAACTTCGCATGGGATAACATGCATCTGATTCTCTCAACAATGGTGCGATTCATTCGCTCAGCTACACCATTATGCTGGGGGGTCTTGGGAACCGTCTGTTCATGCCGTATACCCTGGGATTGCAGTACTCGTGAAAGTCGCCAATGTATTCACCACCATTGTCAGTGCGGATGCACTTCAATGGTCTACCTGTCTCTCTCTCGACCATAGCATGAAACAATTTAAACACACCAAAGACCTCGTCCTTGGATTTCAAAGCATAAACCCAAACCCTCCTAGATGCATCATCTATAAAAGTAACAAAATACAATGCCCCACCCAAGGTTTTTGTCCTCATAGGACCACAAACATCAGAATAAACCAAATCTAATGCATGCACTTTATTAACATGAGAAGCAGTTTTAACGAATGAAACTCTATGCTGTTTCCCTGATAAACAATCAAGACAGGTTTTAAGAGGCATACCTGTCACGTCTGGAAGGAGCTGCTTCTTTGCTAGTACCTGAAGCCCTTTTTCACTCATGTGGCCTAGACGCCTGTGCCACATGTCAATAGCTGAATCTTCCGCTGCGTTCAACCCACCCTTGCATACACTGACACTTGCCTTGTACAGGGCGCAACACTTCTTTGCTCTGGCTGCGATCAACGAACCCTTGATGAGCTTCCAGCGCCCACCAGCGAACCGGCTTTCATAGCCATCATCATCCAACCTTCCCGTCGACATCAAGTTGAGGCGAAGGTCTGGGATATGCCTCACATCCCTGAGAACCAATGTGCAGCCCACATCAGTTTTCACACAAATATCACCAACTCCCACGATCTTTGATACGCCAGAATTTCCCATCCTCACGGTCCCTAAGTCGCCTGACTTGTAGCTTGTGAAGAAGTCTCTGTGCGGAGTGGCATGAAAAGAAGCTCCCGAGTCAATCACCCAGTCAGTGTCCTGACTCGTATCTGTGAGACACACATCATGATCTGCTGAAAGAATAATAACAACGTCGCCATCTGAAGCGACCGTAGTGGAATCTGATTCATCTTCCTTCCCTTTTCCTTTCTTGTCGTTCTTACGACATTCATGCTTATAGTGGCCCTTCTTGCCACAATTCCAGCATTCAACATCTTTTCTGTTGCTCGACTTGCCTCTTGATTTATCTCGGGCCTTCCACCCTTCCTGTTCTTTCCTCTCCCCGTTCCTGCGTCACAAGAGCCTCTTGCTGAGTAGACCCCTGAGACTTCCTCCTTGTCTCCTCATTGAAGAGACAACTGGTTACCTGTTCCATGGATATCTTTCCGTCTGGCGCGGAGTTACTTAGAGACACTACCAATGTCTCCCAACTGTCAGGCAATGAACTAAGCAATAGTAAAGCCTGCAATTCATCATCCAGGACCATCTTCATAGAGGTGAGTTGGTTCACTATATTGCTGACCTCATTCATGTGCTCGGCCACAGAACCACCATCCTTGAACTTGAGATTCACAAGTCGCCTTATCAGAAATATCTTATTACCGGCTGTCTTCCTCTCATACAGCCCTTGTAATTTTAGCCATAGGCTAGCGGCTGAGGTTTCCGTAGACACATGGTGGAACACAGAATCATCCAACCATTGTCTAATAAACCCCACTGCCTTTCGGTCCATCTTCTTCCAATCATCATCAGTCATATCCTTGGATTTTGCTGATATGCCTGAGATTGGAGAATATAGGTCCTTCCAATAAAGCAAGTCCTCCATCTTAGCCTTCCATATGGTCCAGTTAGAACCATTGAGGCTGATCATCCTTGAGCCACCTTCCATAATTCAAAACCGATCCTACCCGTTCAATGAACTTAGCTTTGATACCACTTTGTTGGGATGCCTTGCACAAACTTAGGATCTAGCCTCCCGAAACAAACCAGAATTATGGATAATAAAGCAATGAAATAAATCAAAGCATCAATCACACACCACACAAGAGATTTTTACGTGGAAAACCCTCAAAGAGGTAAAAACCACGGGACCTCGTCCAGATCAACAATCCACTATGAAGTAGAACGTTTACAACCTTCTTCACTCACGCAGGAGTGGATAAACAATGAGAGAAAAAAGAAAACTAGAGAGATCTCACCGATCACAGGACGTAGAAGCGCTGAGACGAGGGCTCCCTTCCACAAGCTTCCTCTCTCTCTTTTCTCCCTCTCTCTCACCTTTGATAGCCCTAAACCCTTTAGCAAATCCCTTGCAAAGCTTTAGGAAACCCTCTTGCTATTTTGTGCCTAGAAAAACCCTAGCAACCCCTTTTATAGTTTTGGGAAACTCCTTTCCGCATCCCAAGTGCGAAAGGACTCAAATCCGCAGTTTCGCGCAAAATCGCGGAACAAACTGCGTAACCTACGACCAGTCCTGGAAATTTCAGGACTGGTCTAGCCTCCTACGACTGTCGTAGCTCACCTACGACTGGTCGTAGACACCTACGACCGGTCGAAGCTCACCTACGATTGGTCGAAGACCTCCAAGAAAACAGCACGAACTCACTGGACTTTGAGTCGTGCCAGGGCTCGAACCTACGACCGGTCGAGCGCCTCTCACGACCGGTCAGCGGGGCTCAGGACTGGTCGAAGACGGGGAAAAAACCCCATCAAGTGTTATAGGAACTTGTACAATGCACAAGCTAAGCTATAACAACCATCTGAACAAGTGAGGATCCAAACAAGCAAGCATGGCTTCAATCGAGTAAGCAAGGATTTATACCAAAAATCTCAACAAGCTCATGGGCCTTTTGTTTGAAAGGTTCCTCGGTGGTCAGCATATTAACATGGATCCCTATTCCAACCAAATCCTCTTTAGGATCATTTTCCTATATACTGTTTCCAATCATGTCGCCCACTTGAATTATGAATGAGGTTGATTTTTTTGCCATATGCCTAACATGGTGTGACATACTTGATGGTCAGGGTGGGTTTGACATAAACACTAAGGTGAAGCCCACCTAAGCTAGCTATGACCCACTTTCCTAAACATATAACTCTCACCCCGGTGTGTGCACGAAATAACTCCCCTAGGGACATTATTTTTTAGGGGACCTACCGTGATGTGTATATGAGATCCACTCGAACTGTTAGGAGTGTAATCCTACATTATGACCATGGCTAAAAAATTTGGATAGCCCGTGATTTAGGTGGGCCACACAAGGAAAACCGTCGGGAGAGAGGCATATAGCTACCTTGATATTAGACATCACTCTTGATGATTACAAGGCCCACCATGATAATTATGTAAAATCCATTCCAACCATTAGATACCACATACCCATCAGGTGGGCCAAATAAAGGGAAAGAGTTTGGAGGGGGAGCGTTGCTTTGTACACTATTTCTAACCGTGTGGTCCACCTGAAACACAAATGGGGTTGATTTTTGGGCCTTGGGCCTAATATGTGGTGACACACTTGATGGTAGGGATAGATTTCACATAAACACCATGGTGGGGCCCAGCCAAGCCGGCAATCCCTTTTGTGTATTGTGAAATAACTTTTCCCTAATCGATTTTGAAACGAGGTATATTTCTGACACAGCTCAGCTCCAACAGTCTGTTTAAGCCCAACTAACCCAAGCTAAATTGAGTTGAATCAAGTAAGCTAGCCGAGTTGACTTGGTTTGTGGTCAGCTCCACAAGTTGGGAACCGTTGGGTGTATGCGATCGGTTATCTTCTTGTTTATGGAAAGAGCATGCTGTTCTAGTCTGTTGCACGGGACCCCCGTTGTACAATTGGCCCATCTTTTGTGATTGGGATTGTTCTTCTAGTGGCCTCGACCATTGATAACTTACGCCGCCTAAAATCACCATGCTCAGACAACCCATAGCATCCGTTGGATATATAAGATTTCGGGCCGAGAAATGCTAATTGCCTGATTTTTAAATTAGGAGTAGTACAATTTCCTTCCATCCATGTCAAGCACTAGATCACAAAGATGACTTTTTTAATTTTTTAATTTTTTCCTTTTTATTAGTGTCATTCCCTTCGTTTACGCCCAAGTTAGTGTACCAAGGAAGACTTAGATTTATGGCCTCACTAGCTATCTATGCTATATAGACGCTAGATATCACTGAGGGGTACATTAGTAAGTTTTCATTCTATTTCATTTAATATAATTCAGTTACTTCTACTATCACATTGTGTGAATTGGATTATCTATGCTATCATGCTGAGAAAATGTCTTTTAGACTGATAGCCAAAAAGAATTCATTAGACATTGCTCTTGACATTTATTGGCCCACCATGATTATTATGTAAAATCCACTCCAACCATTAGATACCACACCAAAACTTGGGCATGAGGCATTATTCAGGTGGGCCACACAAAGGGAAATAGTTTGGAAGGGGAGTGTTGCTGTTTACACTATTTCTAATCGTGTGGTCCACCTGAGACAAGTTGGGATGGATTTCACATAAACACCATGTGGTGCCCGCCTAAGCTTTGTGAAATAACTTTTATCCTCCTCGATTTTGAAATTAGTCAGAGATTTTTATCTCGGCTCGGCTACAACAGTCTGACCAAGCCCAACTAACCCAAGCTATATTAGGCTGAATTAAGTGAGCTAACCGAGCTAGCTTGGTTTGTGTTCAGTTATAGCTACACGTTGGGGTGATCCGTTCTCTTCTTGTTTATGGCAATAGCATGCTGTTCTTGTGGCTATATTAGCCAGAACTTTGCTTGGCTTTATAAAGCTTAAGAATCAAACTCACTGGACATGTGAAAGTTGAGAAGAGAAACTTTGCTTTTTAAGCCCGTTGCTTACATGCCTGTAGCAACGGGCTTAAATCTGACAAAGGACGGAGAAGGAAGAGAGCAGCGTCGACTCGACTATATTCAAGAGTCTGATTGGAAGCCTAAGGTACCTCTAATCACAAGGCCGGATATCGTCTACAGTGTTGGGCTTCTAAGTAGGTACATGCAAGCATCAAAAGAATCACACCGGCTATCTGCAAAAAGAATTCTCTGATGCCAGTTTGTTGGCTGTATTAGCCAGAACTTTGCTTGGCTTTACAAAGCCTAAGAATCAAACTCACTGGACACGTGAAAGTTGAGAAGAGAAACTTTGCTTTTACTGTTGCTTACAGTTCTAGTATGCTTACGCACGGACCACCATTGTACAACTGGCCCATCTTTTGTGATTGAAATTGTTCTTCTAAGTAGCCCCTACCAGCCTAAAATCAACCCATAGCATCCGTTGGATAAGATTTCAGCTGAGAAATGCTAATTGAACTCACTCAAGTATACTCTTCACACGTGTTGAAGAGCGGGCCGGTTCATCAGCCATAGCATTTGTGTGCATCACACGTGCCTATAATTAGAAAATACCGTTATCAGGTAGGCCACATGTGAACAGATTTAAACCAGTGGTTTTTATTATTATTATTATAACTTTTGATTTATTTTCAACATATATGGCCCACCTAATGTTCATTTAGCCCTGGTTTTTACATACGGCATTTACCTGTTGAGATCACCTGACGAGCGGCCTCAATCTTGCAACATTGCTAAAGGCAACACCAACTAACTGTAATTTCTTTACTCCGGTGCGTTGCCTGCCTTTTATCTGCATGTATGTTTTTCAGCTTTATACCGCTAGATAGGGTGAAGCGGATGCGTGGTGGTGGGGGGGTGTCGATATCACCAAGTGATGTGGCCCCATCATGATGTATGTATTATATCGACACTGTCTATCTATTTGTGACATTATTTTAGGATATGGACCAAAAAACAAGGCAGATCCAAAGCTCAAATAGATCATAATCAACTGCAAAATATTCCTATTAAAAATTTGGGAATAAATAAGCATATTAAATAACTGAGAATGATAAATTCCAGAATAAGATCACCTACCCTCACAAAAGTCTGATGATAGACCATCTCTCTCTCTTCTCTCTCTTCTCTCTCTCTCTCTCTCTCTCGCTCTTCTCTCTTCTCTCTCTCTCTCTCTCGATCTACAGAGCTCTCTCTCTCTCCCCCTCTCTACTTTGATTTGATTGATTCCTTCATTTCTTTCTCTCTTTTTTTTTTTTTTTTTTTTTTTTTTTTTTTTTTATAAAGGTTTGCGTAATGGAATAGAAGAGAGGGGATTATGGGATGGTTTCATTTAGTTGAAGAGTTCGGCACCCATTATCGTACAAAAAGGAAGGAAGAATGAAGGAAGTGGTTTGGTCGGCGTGCAGAAGTTATAAAAATTTTATTTTTATTTTTTATTATTTTTTAGATATGGTGGTCCCACTACGATAATATAACTCTACTCCGTCCATTATCTCGGCCTGGCCAAGAGAAGATGTAAGGCCAAAAATGAGGTGATCTAAACCAGTGGTTCACATGCAAGCGGACGATGGGGTTAGTTTCCACAAAAAAAAAAAAAAAAAAAAAAAAAAAAAAAAAAAGAGGGTTGCTACAAGCATCCCTCTTCAAATTGTTTAATGCTTAAAAAATATATAAGAAGGCAAACCCTTGGTTTTTTTGGGCTTGCCATAATGTGTATGTGATATGTACCTTGACCATTAGATGTGTAATTTTATGTTATGTCTATGGCCAAAAAATCAGGATCCCATTATTTAGGTGGGCCACACCATGTTTCTTATTGGGAGAAATGTCCACCCGTATTTCTTATCGAACCACCGTGATTATATAAAATCCACTTTAACCATTAGATGCAACATCGATATTTAAGCACAGCGCCCAAAATCCACGAGAGACCCACCCTCCATGTGGATGAAACTTTTCATGGGACACATTTTTTATTTTTAGGAGACATACCATTATGTGTATGTGAGATCTACTCCAATCATTAGGTGTGTAATCCTATGTCATGACCATGGCTAAAATATCAGATGACCCGAGATTTAGGTGGCCTACACAAGCCGAAGCAGTTGGGAGAGAGATGTCACCCTTGATATTTATAAGCATCACCATGATGATTATGTAAAATCCACTCCAACATTAGATACCACACCAAAAATTAGGCCCGGGGCCCAAACATCAATCCCATCCATTATCAGGTGGGCACATAAAGCGAATCAATTTAGAGCTGCGTTGCTTTGTACACTATTTCTAACTATGTGGTCCACTTGAGACATGGAGGGGACTGATTTTTGGGCCTAGGCCTAATGTGAGGTAACACACCAGGTGTCAAATTGGATTTCACATAAACACATGGTGGGTCCCACCCAAGCCAACAACCCTTTTGCCTAGCGTGAAATAACTTTTCCCTCCTTTGTTCCTTCTCCCTCATCTACTCTTCAACTAATAAAAATTTGAAAGTGATTTTTAAAACTCTACTAGGCCAGGCCAGGACAGGCCTACCAACTTTCGGACATTTTAGTCCTAAAATTTAAGCCCGACCCAGCCCTTGAGACTAGAGCTGGAAAACAAACCAAGCCAGATCGAAAGCTAGGCTTGGATTGATTCGAATAGAATTTCAAACAAACCAAGCCTAGAAGTTAAGCTTGTTTAAAAAAAAAACAAACCAGGCTCAAAGCAGTGGTACATTGTTTGGCTCGAAGCTCAGTGATTCAGCTTATAGATTGTATGGACATTGTTTCTTGTTGTGTGATCCACTTGAGATTTGGATATGACTCAAATTTGGGATCATGCCTTAAAATGATATGTAAAATGGATGGGACGGAGTGGATAATACATATACATGACGACATGGATAATAAATAATACATATACACGAATACCCACTGTTTATTGTTTGGTCCACTGAGCTTTGGATATGATTCAATTTTGAATTATGTATTAAAATGATATGTAAAAATTGTTGGGATTTTTGGCCTGCGGAATCACACAGATCTAGATCTAGGATGGTAATCCAATGGCACCAAGCACATACACAAGAAAAGAGAACACACAGATTTAACGTGGAAAACCCTTGCAGGAAAAAACCACGGCACAAAGCGGAAATCACCACTATGAAAGCATCAATTACAAGAGAGAAAGGACTTACCCGATTCGAACAACCTCGAATCTCACCCTTGCTACACCCTTTGATACCCTAGAACCCTTTAGAATACCTTTAGGAAGTCTTAGAATCATTTAGAATAGCCTAGGGACCCCAATTTATAGTTTTGGCAACTTCCCTTTCGTATCCCAGTTGCGAAAGGACTCGCGTCACAAATCCGCGAAACCTCCTTTCGCATCCCAGTTGCGAAAGACTTGCGTCAAAAAATCCGCGAAACTCCTTTCGCATCCCAGTTGCGAAAGGACTTGCGATACAAAATCCGCGAAACTCCTTCCGCATCCCAGTTGCGAAAGGACTTGGATTTAAGACATCTCGCAACAATCTCCACCATGTCTTCAATCTTCAACCGTGTAGCTTCTTGACCTCTTCTCTTATTTCGCTCACATCATAGCTCAAGATCATATGGCCAACCAGCGCCAATCACGGATCTGATAGATAATGCTATTACCGTCGACGCGAATATCTCTGAGAAGCCGATCTCTTCTCTCTGAGAATAAACTCCTCGCTACAAACCTCGCCTTGTATCTATACTGTATCCTCTTGAAGGTCCACCTGCATCCAACTGCTCACTGGCCCACTGGAAGCTCCACCACTCCCATATGTCGGTCTGGTACAACGAATCCATCACATCGCGCATAGTCAACCTTCCACTTCTCAGCACCAGGCTCACCTAGAGCCATCAGAATAGAAAATGAATCCCCTGCAATATTGGAGTCGTCCATGTACCTTGCCGATATCCTTGCAATCATGCCATGTGGTCTTCTCACAGGTGCTGCTCCACTTGCTCTGTATCCCTGTCCGCGACGTCTCCGCCTTCCTGCCCTGCCCGCTCATGTGGCCATGCCATCATGCCACAACACGTGCAGAGGTGGAATTCGCTAAATCCACCGTAGCTCCACCTTTGAAGTGCTCCCGATCAACTGTAAACATGATCGAGTCGTTGCGCTTTCATGACTACCGTGCCCCTTGGATAACTTAAGAGCACCATCAATACCGGTGTACTTGCATCCCTTTGCCTCAAGCACACCAAGAGAATCAGATTTGTTTCAAATCAGGAACGTGCCTGACATCAGTCAAAGTACGCCCACCCCATCAAACATCCTGATGCGTACCGTACCAATAGCCACAACATTACAGGCAATGTCATTGCCCATAAATACCTATCCACCATCGCACTCCTATAGCTGGTGAACCCACTCCGATGAGGAGTCATATGAAAAGATGCCCCTGTGTCTAGCATCCACTCGTCCTTACGATCATTGTATGACCGTCTGAGCGAAGACACAGACACACATCACCACACATCCACTCGATTCATCTGACGTGGCAGTGTTAGCCTCCCTGCATGAAGCCTCAGAATCTTCCCTCTTAGATTTAGGATTTTCACAATTCCTTTTCACATGTCCTTCCTTCCCACAATTCCAGCACTTTACCTTTCTTTGCCCTTGCCCTTGGATTTGGATCTAGAACCTGAAGAACCTGTACTGTGTTCAGAATTCCTACCCACTGTAAACAGTGCAGAAGATGTCCCTATGTTGTTGTCTAGCTGTCTCATAGCCTTCCCTTGAAGGGCTGAGATAAAAGGTATCAACACTCAGGGTTTTATTCATGCTGCACATAGTGTCCTTGAATGCCTCATAGGACGCGGGAGAGAATTCAGCAACATACATGCTGTTCTTCATCTTTCATCACTTCATCCATATCGAGCAATTGCAAACCAATTTATTAAATTTGCTGATGTGAGCCTCCAGATCTCCACCTTCTGCCATCTTGAAGTTATAACACTGCCGCTTCAAGTGGAGACGATTTTCAGAGGATTTCTTCGCATAAACATCCTCCAACTTCGCAATAAATTAGCCGCAGTTTTCTCCCTCATGACGTTGTAGAGAACCTCATCCGTGAGACATAAACGGATCGATGATAAGCTTTCTTATCAAGAGTATTCCCATCATCATCTTCATGGTGGACTTCGCTCCTCAAGAGCACCATCTTCGCCTTGCTTAATTAAGGAACTCATCATCTTGATCTTCCATAACTCAAAATTATTTTTCCCTGAGTACTTCTCAATCTCATACCTGGCGCTCGCCATTATTACTAATCCCTCAGATTTAGATCTGTGTCCCAACCGATTGCTCTGATACCACTTGTTGGGATTTTTGGCCTGCGGAATCACATAGATCTAGATCTGTGTGATTCTGCAGGCCAAAAATCCCAACAAGTGGTAGTATGTGCTTGGTGCCATTGGATTACCATCCTAGATCTAGATCTGTGTGATTCCGCAGGCAAAAATCCCAACAAGAAAAGAGGAACACACAGATTTAACGTGGAAAACCCTTGCAGGAAAAAAACCACGGCACAAAGCGACAAATCACCACTATGAAAGCATCAATTACAAAGAGAAGGGACTTACCCGATTCGAACAACTCGAATCTCACCCTTGCTACACCCTTTGATAACCCTAGAACCCTTTAGAATACCTTTAGGAAGTCTTAGAATCATTTTAGAATAGCCCTAGGGACCCCAATTTATAGTTTTGGCAACTTCCCCTTCGTATCCCAGTTGCGAAGGACTCGGTCACAAAATCCGCGAAACTCCTTTCGCATCCCAGTTGCGAAAGGACTTGCGTCACAAAATCCGCGAAACTCCTTTCGCATCCCAGTTGCGAAAGGACTTGCGATACAAAATCCGCGAAACTCCTTTCCGCATCCCAGTTGCGAAAGGACTTGGATTTAAGACATCTCGCAACAAAAATGGATGGACATTGTGAATAATTCATATACATGACGGTGGGCCCACAAAGTTTACTCATTATGTTAAAGCAGGATTCGAATAGATGGGTAACCTCAACACTAAGCTTTATGGGCCCGACCTATTCGAACTTGGCTCGGTTCAGCTCAACTCATATATTTGGACCAATTCAAACCATACTTAAACAATAGAGATAGGCTCAAAGTTCAGCTCGTGTAAGACGTGAATTGGGAGTGCCCCAAAAATAAGCCAAACCAAAACTTGGTAAACTCAAGTCTACTTAATTCTGTACAGCTCTACTAGAAACTGATACTCCAGAACAAGCTAGGCATAAGGCAAGTAAGGCCCGAAAGCCCGCAGGCCAACCCAGCCCATTGTCTATATATATAAATGTGGCCCACGTATCATGTGCACGTGTTATAAACAGGCTTGCATGTATAAGAAAAATTCTCCAATATGAAAATTTTACTCTTTTTACAGCAAGGCCAACACCGAACGCTTCCCTGATACCTTGTATGTTCAACCGGTCTTTTTTACTAGGCCATGTTAAGGTTATCGATCGGAGAATATAAAGGGCTACAAGTGGCAACATTTGATGAACGGAACTGTTGTAATGTTGGACCACGAGGTGGTTGTCCATATCCCAAAAATCAGGGGACTACGTTAGCCATCCCATAAATAGCCTTCAAAAGCAGTTAAATCAGCATTAATTGAACTAATGAACTCAAGCTGGATGATTAGAGTTGTCTCATCAATTTTTCCTTTGGGTATAACCCTCCCGTGGTGTCCCACCAGATGGACGGCCCTGATCACCATTTATTTGCCATGTCCCCTGAAAAGTGAACTATACCACAACTTGTGGTACAGTATCTTCCTTCCATCATTTACCACGTTTGTAGGACATAAGGATCATGTTAACGATAGGGCCCACGACCATGAGGTAGAACTCTGTGGGCCCCACTGTGATATGTGTTGGATATCCACCCTATCAGTCAGGTACACCATTTCATGGTGGGGCATGGGCCTAAAAATCAGGTCACTTCATGACTCATGGCCGGGGCTACAAAAACACACACAACAGTTGAGAGTGATTATCCGCCCATTAAAAACTTCATGATCCTTTATAAGGCCTACCAAGATGTGGTTCATTACACATCCAACCCATCCATTGTGTGTGTCTCACTTGGATGAGGGGTCAGACAGTCATATACAAAAACTCAGGTGAGTCTCACAAGTTCTTTAGATGTTATAGTTATGTTTTCACGTGATTTTAAATGCATGATATGGCCACCTATCCAAAAATCAGGTGGAGAGGGGACCCACCAAATGCATGGCATGGATGTCCAATACACAACTCCGAATCGTAACCTGTGTGTGAAAGGTGCCATGAGTTTGAACCCTTTTTCTCTGCACGTATGTTTTCATCGTTTTATACACGCTAGGTAAGGGAGCCATGGCGAGCCAAAAACACATTTAGCGTGCTCGTGTCCTTCATCACCACCGCACATGTAGCATGCTTTGATGGCATGCAGTGGTATTGATATTCATTGACCTAGTGGGCCACCAGGAGAATGGACCCACATTCAAAATTGCATCAATCGGTCAGTTATGATCGTCAAATCAGTCTTTTTATGTTTACGGACTACTCAAGCGGGTCCCACCAGATAAATAGTTCTGATATCCCTAGAGATGGTTCTAGACACATGGCCCATTGCTACGTATGGTGGAGAGGCAGTAGACTGCACCATGGCTACGTAGGGAGTAGAAGGCATGTGGGGTAGCCACGAATAGAGGTGAGATCTATGATGCATGACAGGACTGTTAATGGGTCGGCCCTTGGTGTAGGAATTTCAAACGGGTCAGCACAGGCCAGCTGTTGAAGGGCAAACCCAGCCACTTTACAGATTTGCTAGGCCCAGCTATATGATGGAAGGATACACATGCTGTCATGGTATGCATAAATAAATTGTAGCTAGATGATTTGGTTAATTATCACCTTTGAATGTGGTGATCCACCAAAACAATGGCTTTTAATCATCCCAGGGCCAGTTCAATGTGCTATTGGGCCTCAAACGCAAACCCAATACATCCTGAAGTGGGCTAAATGGAGTTGAGGTCCAGCCATCCGGCCCATATTCATTCGCATCAAATAATACCATGGATTGCATACTAATCAAAGAGGGCTCCAGTGGGTACTCTGTGGTGCGCGCCATGTGATGTGTGGACCACATCCAACCTGCTCAAGAGGTGTGCCCACCATGATGGGTACACCTCAAAACTAACGCAATCCAGGATGTGTAGTGGCGCCCAAAATACAGGCCAATCCAGTATCCGGTTTTTGGGCTGTTTTATTTTGTTTCCTACGTGTGGCCTACTTGATGACTTAATTGGCCTTCTTCAGTATTATAGTGGGGCTTGTTAGGGAACTGTAGAGGAGCTGTAGAAACAGAAACTCATAGACGAATCAATCAAAATACTCGCAATGGCACAAATAAGTCCAAATAAGAACAATTCAAATTTTACGTGAAAATATTCTTGCGAGAAAAAACCACGGCATGAGTTGAGAAGTATGCACTGTAAAAGCAGAAGTTACAAGAGATAGTGTTACTGATTCAAACAAGCCTCAAAAGCATTTTACAAGCCTTAGCTATGCCCTTGAAACCATTAGAAATGAATTATAAGCCCTCTACATTTTTACTAGTCCCAACCAATATATATACTATTACAATCGGATTAGGAAACAAATTCTTCACTTACACAATTCTGTGTGCATCTTTGATTGCATTGACAGCCCTAAATTTCATCAAACTTACTTTGAGAACATCGAGTAACAACACTAAAAGGTTCCACCAACCAACATGGAATTTCTGAATTTTCTCAATACGATCGAGCACCTATCGATAGCATCAAGTGGTCTATCAATAGCGACAAAACCTATTATTAATAGATTTAAGACATCAACAACAGGGCTCACTTCTTGGGTGGGTTGGATATCATCTAAATATCTCATGGTGCCCACAATGGCCTGGTACAACCTAATTTGCTTAGGTGCTACCACCTGATGGACCAAGCTGATTTTAATGGGTCTAGCTTCCATTTATTAGAATTGTTAAAAATCAGTGGGGTTTGGGTCTCACCTTTTAGCCTCTCTTAAAAAACAGGTACAAGTTAGGTCCATGTGATGAACTAGGTTAGATTCAAGTCAACTAAACCCTATCAACTCAAACTTGATACGGTTCAGTGAACTTCTACACCCAGATCCTAGCTCAACTGGCAGTTTCAACACTTGAGGTCTTGGTATCGATCCCTAGTGGGGGGGGCTAACATGGCGTGTGTGTTGTGGGACTGGTTGTGGTACTAACAAGCCAACCCAAAATTTTTTATTTATTTATTTTTTTAACGCAAGCACGCACTCACACTTCAATGGAATTTCACCACCTATGGATGCTCGAACCCTTGACCGGGTGTTGAAACTCCTGAGAGTCTACCACCAGAGCAAGAGTAAGGATCCATGAACTTGACTGGGGTTGAATGAAGAGTAGGACAAGTCGCCATATGAAAAATCAAAATAAAAATCAAAATCGAAATCGAAATCTTCGCAATAATTCCTAAGATTCTAGGGAAAAATAGAGGTGTCCTACAGTGGCGGGATATATTGATTTGATTCAAAGACAAAAAGTTTTATGGCTTGATATAAAAATAAGCACATCAAAGCTCAAGCATACCACACTATAGGAAACAGTAAACAGTGTGAATTGAACTTCTACTGTTGAAAATTTCTTAGGGGATCCAGAAGTTCTGGATCAAGCTGATATTCTTATTTCCTCCTCATCGATGTCTGTGTCATCTTATGAACAGGTTGGATGGACAAATAAACATCACTGTGGGCTCTAGGAAAGTTTCAACAGTGGAAATCATTATTCCCACTATTTCTTGTGTTATGGTCCGTTTGAGCTTTGGATATGCTTCCAGTTTTGGCTCAAAACCCTAAAATGAGCTGGAAAATTGGATGGATGGCATATATAAACCACATATATTCACGGTGGGCCCAACAAAGTTTACTCAATATGATAAAAGCTGCGTAACTCAATACCTAATCCGATTTTGGACATTTATGCTGGGATGGGAATGTGGAGTAACTCACCCCACACAGCGTGTTGAGTAAACTCGTGGGGGGCCACCCTAATGTTTGTGTTTATCAGCGTTGCTCATGTGTTTGTTCAGTTCATTTTAGTACACAAGTTATAATTGAAGCATATCCAAAGCTTAAGTGAACCACCCCAACAGGAAATAGTGGGGATTGAATGGCTACCTTGAAAACTTCTTATGTGCCACGGAAGTTTTGAATCAAGCTGATATTTGTGTTTTCTGTCATCTATGTCTGTGAACAAGTTAGACCTCATGAACATGGGACAACAAATAAACATAGCTCTAGGCCCTAAGAAGGTTTCATCGGGGTCCACTTTAGCTTTGAATATGCTTAAATTTTAGGATCATAAGTTGCTTAAAATAAGATACTTATTCAATAAGTAGCTTATCTAGTTTCTATTTATTAAGAAGATAAGTATGTTAGGCAAATAACATACTTATCAGCTTCTCTTCTCTTTCATCTCTCCTAATGCCTCTCTTTAGTAACTTATGAAAAGTAGTGAAGCTAAATAAAATTAACTAAAGTGATTATATCCTTTTAAGTAAAAGAGAGTTACTTGTAACTAATTGTAAACCCTTAATAAGTGCAAAAAGAAAATAATAATAATAATAATAATAATAATAATAATAATAATAATAATAATAATAATAATAATAATTAAATTAAAAGTTGCTTACTAAGAAAATAAGTGTGTTTGGCAAACAACATATTCATCGGCTTCTCCTCTCTTTTATATCTGATGGCTCTCTTCAGCAACTTATGAAAAAGTAGGAAAGCTTTTTTTTTCTTTTTTTTTTTTTAAGTTACTTATAACTATGGGTCCCTACTCTTGCCCTGTGGTAGACTCACGATAGTTTCAACACAGGTCAAGGGTTCAAATACCCATAAGTGGTGAAATACCACTACCACGATGTGACTGTGTGTGAGGTGTGTGCGTTGTGTTAAAAGAAAACTTAATCATCAAACTAAACTTATTGAAATAAGTCACTTACACTGCTGTAAGTAAAATATTAAAAAAAAAAAAAAAAAAAAAAAAAAAAAAAAAAAAACCTTATTTCATGGTATCCAAACGACCCTAAAATGAGCTGCAAAAATATTTATTTGCCATCTAATCTATTGATAAGGTCAGGGAAAACACAAATATCAGGTTGATCCAAATTTTTTGTGGCCTTTAAAAAAGTTTTCAACTGTTTAATCCCTACTTTTCCTATGTAGTTTACCTGATAGTTGGATTACCTATTTTTGAGATCATGACCTGAAATGATCTGAAAAAGTGGATGGATAGAATGGATGAGACACGTACATTGTGGAGGAGCCCACAGAGCACTGAAGGCAGCCTCAATGGCCAATCCGCGTCCTTTCAACAATTATCAGAATACAAAATCTGTGAATTTTGTTCGGTCCTGCGCTTGGAACACGGATTGCGGTGATCCACCCCAGAGGCAAAGCTCTGTCAGACCCACCATAATGTATCTGTTATCCACACCGTTCATCTATTTTCCGTCACATTTTAGGCCATGAGCCGAAAATTTAAGTATATTCAATGCTCCAGTGAACCCATCACAGGAAACAGTGGGGATAATGACGTCCACCACTATGGTATGGTCCACTTGTACTCTTGATGTGCTTCAATTTTAGGCAACTAGCCACAAATAAGTTCGCAGAATGGATGGACGGTTTGGATAAATACATACATTACCGTAGGCCCCACAGAGTCCTTCCACCAGGAAATCGAATTTGTACACACACTCCATGCATGTTAGCCACCCCCACTAGGGATCGACACCAACACCTCAAGTGTTGAAAGGAGGTATCTCCACTCAGTTCAATCTCATCGTACAGAGTAAACCCAGTTGGGCCCCACCTTAAATGTATATTGTCTATCTACGGTGTACATCCGTTTTTTCCTTCTAATTTAAGGGTTGATCCTAAAATTGAAGCATATCCAAAGATCAAGTGTATCAAATCACAGAAACAGGAACAGTACGGATAATGATTTCCACCATTGAAACTTTTCTAGGCCCTACAGTGATGTTTATTTGTCATCCAACCTGTTCATAAGATCATACGGACGTGAATGAAGGGAAAACACTAATATGAGTTTTGATCCAAAACTTTTGTCACCCTCAAGAACTTTTCAACGGTAGACGTTCAATTCAACTATTTCCTGTGATGTGGTCCATTTGAACATTTTACATGCTTCAATTTTGGGCTGAGGCCCTGAAATTATCTGGTAAAATGGATGGACAGAGCGGATCAGATACATAAATCATGATGGACCTCACTGAGTTTTTACTACACTAAGCATAGTGAGTAACTCACTACGCAATCCGCTTTCGCCAACAAGAAGGTTGGTGGCTTCTAGTTTGGGTCCTGCGAGGACAAGTCCCACTTGTCCGGGAACGGCTTCGGTGGATCTCGTTGGGATCTCCGACTATGGGTGCCATCATATGTATTTTCGTTGTATTCACGCCATCCAAACATTTTGAAAACTTATTTTGGAGTAGGATCTTAGAAATGAAGCGGTTCAAATCTCAGGTGGACCATAATATAGATGTCAAATAATTGTGGGTGATGGATCTTGGATGGAATCGACTCATTTGTAGGGTGTCTTATTTTCGAAAGCTTTGGGATGTGATTAAGAGAGTATTGCGTTTGACTAGAGTCATGACGTAGGGATGAACGTGATGAGGTCAATCACCGTCTTACTCGAAGATGACTAGTCCAAATTCACAAAGCTTCTCTGGATTCCTCACAAAGACTTCTCGAATCCACGAGAAATGAAAGTAAGAAGAATATAAATAAATTTTAATAAATTCATAATTTGATTAATGAATGAAATAAACGAGTTGATCACAACCCTTTAAATAGGGATACTAAGCAATGGGAGAGAAATCAGAAGCAAACTATAACTAAAACTCTTATAATTTGCAACTTACTATAAATAGTAAACTTACTATTTCTAGGCTCTTTTCACGTTGGGCACAACTCCTAAAGTCCAATGGATGAAGAGTTATAATTAAACTAAAACTTACTATTTATAGTAAAAACGAAATTAATATAGGGAAACGACTGTCGATCTAGGGGTATTTTGCAAATCCGGCCCGCGTAACTCGGCGTAGATGGGTTGGGTGGCTAAAGTAGCTCGTTCTACCCTAAAATCATATATTTTATGTCCAATAACTCATTCCGGATTGTGAGATACGCCCTATCTAAGGTTTAATGATCTGGATCACTTCTATCGTTGACCGGGCCTTTTCTGATCCATCTTGGCCATGAAACCGTCCGTGACCCACTCTACATCAAGTCACCACTAGCTGATTTATTTGTTCCTACAGTCAGCTATCCTATAGAAACAATGGGAGCAAGAGTCCAATAATTCTCAACCATAAATTGTTCCTTTGGTCCTTCATTAGAGATTCTGAGTAAGTGATTGCATTTACAAAAAAGAAATGTGTTAAACGCCCACTTTACTCGCACTAATGTATGGTCTTCACTTTACAGGATTTAACTATTCTTAAAGGTTAAAGATTAGTTATTGTACATAAATGATGTGTGATATGTATTGAAGGCAATGCTTGTGACAAAGTGTGAACTAATCAGCACGGTATCTGATGGGCGTGATTCGATTATATTGGCAAGCCGAAGAGCTTACTCCTGAGCTAATTTGGTGCAAAGGTGTTTTAAATGAATGAGATGAGTGTGGCACGATACACATTAAGTGAGTGGCTGAATCGGTGGCCGATCTCATCATATTTCAGTCATACACTATGTGTCTGCCTATCTTTGCACTTAGGGTTAGAGTTGTTTGGTTCGAATTGAGCCGTGAGTTCAATTCTGGCATGGCCACATTTCAACTACCGAAAACAAGCAGTAATAATAATCTCATGATATTATTGAGATAACATCACCGGATAAACTTCCGACCAAAAATATTGAAATTTTAGAGGCAAAGGGACATAAAAGAAGATATGTAGAATTATTAAATATAAGGAAAAAATGAGTGAGATCTCTTCTTTGATTATATTAATTTAATTTTGTGGAGATACCTCGTTTCAACACTTGAGATCTTGGTATCGATCCATAGTAGGGGTGGCTAACAGTGGAGTTGTGTACTGACATGAGTGTGTACTAACAAGCTAACCCAAAATATATATATATATATATATATATTATATATAGATATATATAATATATATATATATATATATATATATAGAGTATATATTTAATTTAATTAATTTTCACATAATTTTTTAACAGTCCTTCCAACATCCCTTTAAAACCTAGAGTTCACAACTTTAAGAAAGACTAATAATTATGGGGTACAATTGTTCACATTTTTAAAAATGTTTTCAAAAAAAAACTAATTGGTTAACCATATGATTATTATTCCACTAACTTTCATAACATTTCTTCACTGGTTGGTGGATGTGGCTTTGCTGCTTGGATTGCCCCCACCACAATATTTATTAAAATTCATCCTGACTACTATATGTGTCACCTGTTGTGAAGCTAAGGGACCCTCACCCCATCCCGTGATTTAGGTAGACCATATTATTAGAAACAGTGTATAGACAATAATCGCCCTCTAAACTGTTTTCCTTGGTATTGCCCACTCGAATCACAAATGAGCCAGATTTTTAGGCCCCAGGCCTAAATTTTGGTGTGCCATCTAATGGTTGGAGTAGATTTATGTGATAAGCACGGTGGGTCTTGTAAAAATTAAGAATGGACCCTCGCTCTTAACTCTTTTCTTTGTTGTGGCCTATCTAAATTACGTGTCAGCCTGATTTTTTTGCTCGGGCCTAAACTGAGTTATGCGGAGTGGATTTCAAATAAATAGCATATTGGCCCTGCCAAACATCCCTTTCAACCTAAAGAGATTATTTAGAAAAGGGCTTGTATTATATGCTCTCTTGATTTTGACGGGCCCAACATAATATTTATTAAGATCCACTCCAACCATTAGATTTTTAATCCCATGTTAAGCCTAGAAATATAAAATTAGGATGACCCGGGATTCTAATGGCCACACCAAAGGAAACAGTTGGGAGAGATGCCACCTTAAGTTTTACAAGGCCTACTGTGATAATTATATGAAATCCACTCCAAACCATTATATTCCACGCAAAATTATGCATTATTCCAAAATATCATACCCATTCATGATTCACTTGGGCCATACTAATGGAAACAGTTTGGAGGTAAGCATTTGCTCCGTACACTTTTTTCAATCATGTGGTCCACTTGAATGACAGATGGAGCCGATTTTTGGACCCTTAACCTAACATGGAGTGACGCACATGGTGATCAGGGTGGATTTTAGGATTTTTACATACAAATCATGATAGATTTTACATAAACATTTGGTTGCCCGTATGCATGGTGGAATGATAATTATATTGATTAATGAGATAATTTTTTTTGAAAAAGATACTGAAGTATCAATTACTTATTAATTAGGTAGTTTTTTAATATAAAATTCCCTTTGTTTTTTAAGATAACATGAAATTTTATTTAAAAAACAAAAAGGAGACAAAAAAGAATGATTAGAAAATCATCCGACTGATACAAAGAAGAAGAATCATCCGGCTAATACAATGACAGCAGAATCAGCCCAAGCTCATTCCATAGCCTGCCACTTAGCTTTGGGAACACCATTAGGAATTTTAAAATTTTGTCATTGAAGGTCCTACTATTTGGTTCCCACCAACATAATCCAAGTAAATTTAGATTGGTATACTTTTAATATGGATCCTAATATGTGTACAGCTTAGTAGAATTAGATTGGTATCCTTTCAATATAGGTCCTAATATAGTAGAGCTGTACATATATTATCTGGGTAGCTGCTCAACTCGCCCTGACCTAACTTTAAGCCGAGCTTGGGACCTACTAGCTTGGTCCTTGGACTGCGATTAGACCTCGCATGCACGGCCAGATCAATTTCAGGTTGGGCTTGAGCTCAAGTCAGTTTAGCCTGACCTAGCCTAGTCCTACGTCTAATAAATATGCTATTTTAATCCTTACATAGATAATCATCTATCTTGAATGTAGACATTGGTGTGTTCCTCAAAAATGTTTCTTTCTTTGTGCATGTTTGGAAATTCCACAGGAATATAGGTATTTCATCAATTTGGGCTGACCACTTTGTTGGACTTGGGTCGAGCTCAGACCTTGGTTTAAGTATCAGGTTGGGCCTAGGCTGAGGCCTGACCCAGCCCGAACATGGCACATTTTCACCCTAATTGAGATGATGGACGTTTTCCCCATTTCCAAGCATAATAGAGTGCATCCATTAGGCAATATCATTTAATCAATGTATTTGTTGCAAATGGGGGTCTTCCAAGTGTCAACTAAAAGGATCTCAATATATCGGTACCAGTCTTA
>JAJHSJ010000018.1:13284201-13333297 GCA_021015155.1 Magnolia officinalis | reverse complement strand
ATCCGTGGTTAGTTGGCCCCCATTTTAGAATATTTGGGAATGTTTAATGAAATCATCATCATAGACACTCTAATTTTGGATTTGGGGTAGATGGGCTGATTTGTGGAAAATTAGGGAAAATTTGAAAATTTTCTAGATTTTCTCAAATCGAAGAGGATGAGTACTAGCGTTATGTTAGAGACTATCTTTGCTAGTATTATTCTACTATGACCTGGGCATGGTATTGTCAATTTGTGGAGCAACAAATTATGCTCAGCTTCAACGAGATGAAGATGATGATTTTGAGCCACCACGCAGCTCTATGTGGGTTTGAGCCACATCCACGCACATTGTTCATGGGTATATTTCTAGTTTTCCTCTTCTTTTGCTTTTGAATGTATTACTTGTGTTTTCATACATGTCTTCTTACATTTATAAATTATATGAATAGACTTTGAATATACTTGCATCAGTTTTAAACAGACAGTGCATAGATCAGGACCCCATACAAAGAAAACCTATTATGTACATTTGTTTTTTGTGATGTTTTGATTTCTAAGTGTATTGATGTCTTTTTTAATAATCCTTGAAGTTCCATTGAAAAATTCAACTAATTTCTCAATGTTTCCCCATGTTTCCCAACAATAGCGATACATTACACGATACAACCGATATATCATATGCGATAACCGATATGTATCTGTATTTCAAGGTAGCGATACATTATGCGATAACGATACAGAAAACATTACAACCACCATCCTTGTTGGTAAAAGTAGGACTCCTTCGTAATCATGCATAATATGCATGCCTTTTGGGGTGCTAGTCCAAAGAACTGTAAAACCATGTAGCCACACCATCATGCAATGTCCTCTTTGGCGCCTTGACATGTATTTTTCTAGATCTCCAGGTCTGTTGCATCGTCCTATGCAAAAGAGTAGTAGTTACAACTTACAACGGAATTCAGCCTTATAAAACTCTAAACACTTTCAGTTTGGGTGACTTTTCAGACAACATTTTTAAAGAAACCCTAAAATGCCTCATTGCCTTAGCAAAAGTATTGGAGAGTTTCTTTATGAGGATTTAGAAATACTCATAAAAGATCAATTTAGTGTGTATGCCATTATTTGGGCATATGGGAAGAGAGAAAATTTAGAAAATTTGACAATAGGACGTCACCCTTGTGTAGAGCGAAAGAGAATTAAATTCCTTACAGTGAGTTGAGGGCTCAACAATGATTTTAAAGGTGCGTAAATGTTTGGATTTGGATAGAAGTTTGGTGTTCAATCATTCCAGATATGAATGAGCCCAAGAGAAGAATCGACAATTGGGAGACTTGCCGCCTCTTGGGTGTTGGAAGTTGAATGTTGACAAAAATTCAGTAGAAATCTAGAGATAATTGGTATTGGAGTTGTGGCGAGGGCTGGTAAAGCCACTATCTGTAGGACTTTCTCCAGTCCAAGTGGCATAGGACTCGAATTATGTGGAGTTGATGGCAAAAGTACAGGTGGATTTTAATGCAGGGGCATTTTCACACCGAGCTCGAATGGGGTGGCTTGTGGTATGCAGGGGCACACTTGGGGTGGGCGGCCTGTGTGGCTCGTGTGAAGCGGAACCCATGTGAAGTTGTAAGAGCATTTTCACACCGGGCTCGAGTGGGGTGGCCTGTAAGATGTAGGGGCACACTCGGGGCCGGTGGCTCGTGTGAGGTGGGCCCCACCTGTGTGAGGCGGGTGGCTCGTGTGAAGCGGAACCCATGTGAAGCGGAGCCATGAGGGGGCTTTGGCCGAGGTCATAACCCATGGGATGCGGGCCTGGGCTATAAGATAAAGGTATTGATTCACCATGCTCTATTAGTTCGAGCTTTTAGAGCAAGTGGTTAGTTGTCCTGCATCAGATTTGTTTTTGTAGTCTTCCCAGAACATGTTAATTGTGGAAGGGATTCCAAATTGCAATTGCCTAGGCAGATGGAAAAAGCCTTGCCATGGAGATGTCTCTTGTTGGTTGACGTAATTAAGTCTAAAGTGCTTGTGAAAAGGTATGCATTTCAAGAAGTCTCGAGGGAAACCAACTTGTAAGCGGACTCTTTAGCCTAGGAGGGAACCACGGGAATTGTTTTGGATATCAAAACCATGCATTGTCTTAATGGATGTATGGTTACATTTTTAATTCAATATAAGTTCAAATGGAGCTTCTTTTTTTTTTTTTTGAAAGACAACGATTTTTATTTTTTATGACGAGAAGGTGTCCCTACCCCTTTTTTTATGGCAAGACTAATCCCCGCAGATGCACGCAATCACCCGCAAACCGCGTGCATCGGGTAAATCACAGGGAGAGGAATCAAACTTGCGTCTGTGGGTAGCAAACCCATGATGCTAGCCATTTGTCCAAACCCAAGCCGGTTAAGACAATGAAATTTTATTAGAAGCAAAAGCCAAAGAGGAACTTAAAGGTAGAATACAACTGCAAGGGCTAAACCAAAGAAGGAAAATTGCACTTGTCAAGGCACTTCATACAGGAAGCCCAGCCCAATACATCAAACTTAGCCCTTCTAAAAAAGCACACTCGCATGAGCAGCATTAATCCCACTCTCACTGTGGTTGCCATGTGGAACATGTGTAAAAGATCCAGGCAGTTCATCTGGTTGGCCCCTTCTATTATGTTCCATTGCCCAAAAAATCATGTCACTTTGTTCATTAGGTAGCGATGGGTGTATGGAAAGAAATGGATGGTTGAAAAGAAAGAAAAAAAAATGAAAATCTACATGCAATATACGTGTCTCACCTGTTGACCAGAACAGTGGGGCCCATGTCCAGATCTCATACACTTTCTATGTTAGCGGTTGTGGAGAGCTTGTTACTCACACATACCTTTGCTTTATCGTCTTATGTGGGTAGTATCATGCAATAGGCATTTTTCACGAATTCAATGTTTTTGGACTGCTAATTCGTGGTCCCTCTGTGATGCTTTAACATGCAGGATGAGACTGGAGTATACAAGAATTTGCTTCAAGAAACGGCCCATAGAGCCGGGTTAAACCTGCCAGTTTATACCACAGTTCGGTCTGGACCAGGTCACATTCCCGTCTTTCATGTACAGTTGAGCTTGCAGGGATGAGCTTTTCAGGCGAACCAGCAAAGACCAAGAAGCAGGCTCAGAAGAATGCTGCCATGGCTGCATGGTCTGCACTGAAGCAATGTATGCATTTTCTTTCCTCCTCACTGGAATCTAGTTTTCTTCATGTTTTTCATCAACTTTCTAAGTGATTATCAAAAGATCCATACTGCAAAATGAGAGTGAAACCCTCTACATCTATGAACTATCCCATTTTGATAGGAGGAATCTGTGGGAAAAGAATTTGTTTTGCAGAAAATTGTTGTTTTTGACTGTTTGGATTGCAAAAAACAGCGAGTAACCCTCAATTCTATTTCTGCCACATCTATTGTGGTTTGGAAATCATGGCAACCTTATACCACAAAATCATCTTCCACTGTTTGGATTGCAAGGAACGGTGATGAATCATCTCTAGCATTTATTGAGGATTTCTCTAGGATGAGAAATCATGATTAACAAATCATTGTTTTTCACTGTTTGGATTGCAAGAAACGGTGGGGAATCTTCGATACCATTTTCCACTGCATTTATTGTTGTTTTGGAAATCATGATTACATTTGTCCTTGCCTCAAATCCTCCTATCCAAGAAGGCCTCAAATGTGTTTTTGAAAAGAAATAAAACCTTGGATTTTATTTTTAGGCAAACACGAGGCTTTGGTAATCCTACGTTGGTGCCCACATACATGGGCCCACAATGCCAATGTGGCATGCATGTGCCACATAGAAACTGTACATCATAACCTCACCGCATAGATGCCCTGACCCTAAAGCAAGGTGATCCAATCATCAGGTGGGCCAGATATGCTCCTTGAATCTGGACCCATTCCTTTCGGACAACATGACTCACTTGATGATTGAACCAGACTGATTGTTGGCCTGGGGCATCTAATGGTGATGCCCAGCTGTGGATGTGTATGGCCTTGTATAGGTAGGCGTAGAAATCTGCGTGTAGTATTACCTAACCTCAAAACAACTTTCTGGGGGAAAAGTAATCTTGAACTGCTGCTTATTTTATGTGAGATGGGAATGTCTCAGTATCTGAAAATTGCATGAAACTGGAATAATTCCTTGCCTATGTGTATGGAGATGCTCCAATGCTCTTGGAGCACTATTAAGTTATAGTGCTCCTAGTTGCATTGGGAAACTTACACATTCTAATTCATTGATCCAGACTGTCCATTAGGTCTAACGCACTTTTTATGGGCTACCATGCAAACTTCACGTGATTTTGACCAATGCTAACCATTTGATGAATGGCATTTAATATGGATGCTCTAGATCATTTACACAAAAATAGGCCCAATCAACAGTCTGATCCATCTATTTGTTAGGGACCATCATGGATTGCTTATGAATCTAATGAAACACCTTTGTTAGGCTATCATAACAATCCCATCTATGGCTTCAAAAAAGGATGGCTATAGGAAAAAGAAGGTCAAATCAAGGATGGATTGAATCGCCCAATTATGTTATTTTTCCGAAGTAGCCCATGAAAAGTGTTTGGACTTGATGAACAATTCAGATTAATCGTTTGAACGTCCGAGTGGACCAACAGACCTAGGAGCACTATTACTTACAATGCTCTGAGGGCTTTATTTTCTTAATGCTTTTATGCTGAATACATCCAAATAAAAAATTTTCGTGAGGAATTTTATGCCCAGGAAATTACCGACAATGAATCTTTCACTCCGTGGTGTATGTGCAGTGCCACATTTGGGTGGTTCATCATCAGCATCTTCCTCCACATCCGTAGAGCCCGAAAGCAACGACGAACAGGAGCAAGTCATCATTGCTCGAGCTCTTGCCAGTTTGCATGGCACGGATGGAAGCAAGCCACCACCACAGAACGATCGGCAACGTGGAAGGCGGAAACCCGCTTCTGCCCGCAGAGACACGAACCTGTCTAGCAGCCTATCTGTCTACCCCATGCCATACCAGAGCTGGGCATACTCCAATTTTTCACCCGACGTAGCCATGTACCAGATGTGGCAGCAAGAACAAGTGTCCCAGCAGCAAACCCGCATGCTAGCCCTTCCGGCCCCACCTCCTCCATCTGATCCTAGAATCTTGCCATTTATACAGTCCATATTCCAGCCGAACCATAGCCAGTATTTCCCAGCAAGAGAGCAAGAACCGATTGGGGGAGTACCGGGCATCGCCATGTCAGGCCCAGGTTCACCGCTGTATTTCCCAAGCCACTCTGTATCAATTCCAATTCGAAGTAGGGTGACCATACAAGAGATACACGAGGAGAAGAACCAAGGGGAAGAGGAGTGGCTACGAGGTGGGACGTCAGATGCAGACGGTGATCCCGAGAGCCGGAGAATCAATCTCCAGCCAAAGAACCCGGGTTTTCCACAGAACCCTCCTGTATCAATGAACGGACGCGCCAAACCCGAAATTCAGGAGCCACACGAGGACAAGCAAAAGAATGGCGGGCCGGGCATCTCAAACATGTCCTCCGACAGAGAAGCCAACTTGGGTCACCCTAGTTTTAAGCCAGTTTCTTCTGGTTCGGGCCTGCCAGCATCCCACAAACCCGTTGATCCTAAAAATGTCCAGGAGATTCAACCAGAGGGGGTCCGAACGGAACCGTTCGAATGGACTCGTGGGGTGTCCATGCACAGCCAAAGGGAGACTGGATTCATGCCTGGTGCTCCAACCCCAAGCCACATCCAGTATCAGTTGCAGAATCCTCGTGTTTTGTACTCTTCGCGGGCCAATCAGAGGCCCCATCATCAATTGAATCCGGGCTATTCGAGAGCGGCTAAAGGTCTCAGACCTTCGTCGTTGGCAGCCCCAGTGACAATCAGAACTGCAGTACCTGTATGCTCAGCAAGGCCCAGAGCTGAAGGTCTGATCAACACTGTCATGCCTCCTGTTAATTTCATGGCTCCAGCAGTTCAGGTGAGATCAGTTATTCCCGTCTGTTCAGCACCACCCACGAGGAGTATCCCTGACACAAGCCATCAAGATCCAGAAGACATGTCGGCAGCGAATTCAGAACTTGGTAAGCTTCGAATATGAGCTTTTTTTCCTTTCAGATTTGTGTATGTGGATCTTTCTGATTACCAGATAATATATTTATATATATAGAATGCATCCTTTTACTAACCCTGCGAACTTAGAATGCTTATATGTTTGAGAAGCCGAAATGTGGAGTTCCGATTGCCGGTGGTCTGGCACTTCACATTGAAATAAAAAGAGAGTTGGAATGATTCATGAAAGAACTGCATTCTGGCTCTCTTTTTTCGTTGAAGTTCATGACACTTTCTTGTGTTTCTTTTCCTGTTGTCGGAGAGTAATGTTGTATTGGCTATTTGTCAAAAAATAAAAATAAAAATCCAAGTGTTTCACCATGTCATGAAGAATGAAGGATTCTCGCCAATGGCACATCTGCAAAAGCTCCAAGCCTTTCATCAGGTGGGCCCCGCTGGGTATGTGATCTGGCTTGAGAGTTGGGCTGGTCCAGTCATCAGGTGCAGTGTGGGGCAACAAGAGAAATGGACATAGCAATGGGCATGTAGCTCGTGTTTGACGTCATGGTTTTAAGACTAGGATGCAACTTCTCCTTGTTGACTTGGACTTGGTCGGATCATGTCTGGTTCGATACCACAAGTTACCCCTCCGAGTCAGCCCGACTTGGGTTATTCGGGATGATTCAGCTCGACTTGGGTTAGTTGTGAGTCAACTCCGGGCTGATGAGTTGAGTCTAGTCACAGAGTCTTTTAACCATGTTTGACATACATGTGTGGCAACTGGTCTATTTTCAGGCCCTGGTACATGCATTACGGTCCATTCATGTTTTGGTTGATTTTTTTGGATTATTATTATTATTATTATTATTATTATTTTGTTCTAATTTGAGTCTTATGAAATGATTTCAGAGTGCATCTAAAATCAAAGTGCTTCCTGGAATGTTTTTGCCAGTGAAAAAAAGGACGGTATTTTTGTGGGCAGACGGTATACACTGGCACACAGAGAATTGGCGTGCACGCCATCTCTCACCATTTGATGATGATTAGCAGGAACCTAACAGCATCCGTCTCTCACCATTTGATGATGATTAGCAGGGACCTAACAGCATCTAACGAATTTGAATACAGCAATGCCCATTGCGAAATGCATGTTAAGATTCCGGCCCACCATTTCTGGATGGTGGGTGATAACCCTCATATACTATGCTCATAGAAAATTTCCCATATTTTTTTGGATTTTTGCTTAAAAGCAGTGTTTTAAAAACTGAACTGTGCAGCAGGACCCGTCTGGACAAGAGCCGGCAGCCAGATTCCAACAGGTTACACTTAATCTATGTTCTGTGCTCACAGCAGATTACTTGTCAATCTTCTTTATGATTTTTGACAAAGCTGATGTTAGGCGAAAACATGGGTCTAGCCTGTTCAACCAGTAGTTGAATCAAATGGCCCTAAAAAAATGCGTCTGGGTTGGGCCGATGTTGTCTTGACTCTCATGAGCCCAAAACATCTCTACTGTATATAATGCGAGTAACGACAGACAGATGCGTTTGGAAATCTAGTAAGACTGGTACCGATATATTGAGATCCTTTTAGTTGACACTTGAAGACCCCCATTTGCAACAAATACATTGATTAAATGATATTGCCTAATGGATGCACTCTATTATGCTTGGAAGATGGGGAAAACGTCCATCATCTCAATTTAGGGGTGAAAATGTGGCATGTTCGAGCTGGGTCAGGCTCAGCATAGGCCCAACCTGATACTTAAACCAAGGTCTGAGCTCGGCCCAAGTCCAACAAAATTGGTCAGCCCAAAAATTGATGAAATCCCTATATCCCTGTGGAATTTCCAAACATGCACAAAGAAAGAAACATTTTTGAGGAACAACACCAATGTCTACATTCAAGATAGATGATTATCTATGTAAGGATTAAAATAGCATATTTATTAGACGTAGGACTAGGCTAGGTCAGGCTAAACTGACTTGAGCTCAAGCCCAACCTGAAAATTGATCTGGCCGTGCATGCGAGGTCTAATCGCAGTCCAAGGACCAAGCTAGTAGGTCCAAGCTCGGCTTAAAAGTTAGGTCAGGCGAGTTGAGCAGCTACCCAGATAATATATGTACAGCTCTACATATATTAGGACCTATATTGAAAGGATACCAATCTAATTCTACTAAGCTGTACACATATTAGGATCCATATTAAAAGTATACCAATCTAAATTTACTTGGATTATGTTGGTGGGAACCAAATAGTAGGACCTTCAATGACAAATTTTAAAATTCCTAATGGTGTTCTACAAAGCTAAGTGGCAGGCTATGGAATGAGCTTGGGCTGATTCTGCTGTCATTGTATTAGCCGGATGATTCTTCTTCTTTGTATCAGTGGGATGATTTCTAATCATTCTTTTTTGTCTCCCTTTTGTTTTTTAAATAAAATTTCATGTTACCTTAAAAAAAGCAAAGGGAATTTTATATATAAAAAATTACCTAATTAATAAGTAATTTATATTTCAGTATCTTTTTCAAAAAATTATCTCATTAATTAATATAATTATCATTCCACTATCTTTGTCATCATGCATACCTGCAACCAAATGTTTATGTAAAATCTATCACGATTTGTATGTAAAAATCCTAAAATCCACCCTGATCACCGTGTGCGTCACCCCATGTTAGGTCAAGGGTCCAAAAATCGGCTCCATCTGTCATTTAAGTGGACCACATGATTGAAAAAAGTGTACGGAGTAAATGCTCACCCTCCAAACTGTTTCCATTAGTATGGCCCAAGTGAATCATGAATGGGCATGATATTTTGGAATAATGCATAATTTTTTGCGTGGAATATAATGGTTGGAGTGGATTTCATATAATTATCACAGTAGGCCTTGTAAAACTTAAGGGTGGACATCTCTCCCAACTGTTTCCTTTGGTGTGGCCATTAGAATCGCGGGTCATCCTAATTTTATATTTCTAGGCTTAACATGGGATTAAAAATCTAATGGTTGGAGTGGATCTTAAAAAAATATTATGGTGGGCCCGTCAAAATCAAGAGAGGCATATAATACAAGCCCTTTTCTAAATAATCTCTTTAGCTTGAAAGGGATGTTTGGCAGGGCCCAATATGCTATTTATTTGAAATCCACTCCGCATAAACTCAGTTTAGGCCCAGAGCAAAAAAATCAGGCTGACACGTAATTTAGATAGGCCACAACAAAGAAAAGAGTTAAGAGCGAGGTGTCCATTCTTAATTTTTACAAGACCCACTGTGCTTATCACATAAAATCTACTCCAACCATTAGATGGCACACCAAAATTTAGGCCTGGGGCCTAAAAATCTGGCTCATTTGTGATTCGAGTGGGCAATACCAAGGAAAACAGTTTAGAGGGCGATTATTGTCTATACACTGTTTCTAATAATATGGTCTACCTAAATCACGGATGGGGTGAGGGTCCTTAGCTTCACAACAGGTGACACATATAGTAGTCAGGATGAATTTTAATAAATATTGTGGTGGGGACAATCCAAGCAGCAAAGCCACATCCACCAACCAGTGAAGAAATGTTATGAAAGTTAGTGGAATAATAATCATATGGTTAACCAATTAGTTTTTTGAAAAACATTTTTAAAAATGTGAACAATTGTACCCACATAATTATTAGTCTTTCTTAAAGTTGTGAACTCTAGGTTTTAAAGGGATGTTGGAAGGACTGTTAAAAAATTATGTGAAAATTAATTAAATTAATATAATCTTTTTTTTTTTTTTTTTTTTTTTTTTTGGGTTAGCTTGTTAGTACACACTCATGTCAGTACACACTCCACTGTTAGCCACCCCTACTATGGATCGATACTAAGATCTCAAGTGTTGAAACGAGGTATCTCCACAAAATTAAATTAATATAATCAAAGAAGAGATCTCACTCATTTTTTCCTTATATTTATATAATTCTACGTATCTTCTTTTATGTCCCTTTACCTCTAAAATTTCAAAATATTTTTGGTCGAAAGTTTATCCGGTGATGTTATCTCAACAATATCATGAAATTATTATTACTGCTTGTTTTCGGCAGTTGAAATGTGGCCATGCCAGAATTGAACTCACGATTCAATTCGAACCGAACAACTCTAACCATAAGTGCAAAGATAAGCAGACATGTAGTGTATGACTGAAATATGATGAGATCGGCCACCGATTCAATCACTCACTTAATGTGTATCGTGCCACACTCATCTCATTCATTTAAAACACCTTTGCACCAAATCAGCTCGGGAGTAAGCTCTTCGGCTTGCCAATATAATCGAATCATGCCCATTAGATACTCTGCTGATTAGTTCACACTTTGTCACAAGCATTGCCTTTAATACATATCACACATCATTTATGTACAATAACTAATCTTTAACCTTTAAGAATAGTTAAATCCTATAAAGTGGAGACCATACATTAGTGCGAGTAAAGTGGGCGTTTAACACATTTCTTTTTTGTAAATGCAATCATTTACTCAGAATCTCTAATGAAGGACCAAAGGAACAATTTATGGTTGAGAATTATTGGACTCTTGCTCCCATTGTTTCTATAGGATAGCTGACTGTAGGAACAAATAAATCAGCTAGTGGTGACTTGATGTAGAGCAGGTCACGGACGGTTTCATGGCCAAGATGGATTAGAAAAGGCCCGGTCAACGACAGAAGTGATCCAGATCGTTGGACCTTAGATAGGGCGTATCTCGCAATCTGGAATGAGTTATCGGACATAAAATATATGTTTTTGGGGTAGAACGAGCCACTTTAGCCACCCAACCCATTTACGCCGAGTTGCGCGGGCTGGATTTCAAAATACCCCCAGATCGACAGTCGTTTTCCTATTTTAATTTCGTTTTTACTATAAATAGTAAGTTTTAGTTTAATTATAACTCTTCATCCATTGGACTTTAGGAGTTGCGCCCAACGTGAAAAGAGCCTAGAAATAGTAAGTTGCTAATTATAAGAGTTCTAGTTATAGTTTGCTTCTGATTTCTCTCCCATTGCTTGGTATCCCTATTTAAAGGGTTGTGAATTCGTTTATTTCATTCATTAATCAAATTATGAATTTATTAAAATTTATTTATATTCTTCTTTCTTTCTTTTCTCATGGATTCGAGAAGTCTAGGAGTCCAGATAAGCTTTGTGAATTTGGACTAGTCATCTTCAAGGAAGACGGTGATTGACCTCATCACGTTCATCCCTACGTCATGACTCTAGTCAAATGCAATAATCTCTTAATCACATCCCAAAGCTTTCGAAAATAAGACACCCTACATATGAGTCGATTCCATCCAAGATCCAACACCCCCGATTATTTGACATCTATATTATGGTCCACCTGAGATTTGAACCGCTTCATTTCTAAGATCGAACTCTAAAATAAGTTTTCAAAATGTTTGGATGGCGTGAATACAACGAAAATACATATGGTGGCACCCATGGTCGGAGATCCCAACGAGATCCACCGAAGCCGTTCCCGGACAAGTGGGACTTGTCCTCGCAGGACCCAAACTAGAAGCCACCAACCTTCTTGTTGGCGAACGCGGATTGCGTAGTGAGTTACTCACTATGCTTAGTGTAGTAAAAACTCAGTGAGGTCCATCATGATTTATGTATCTGATCCGCTCTGTCCATCCATTTTACCAGATAATTTCAGGGCCTCAGCCCAAAATTGAAGCATGTAAAATGTTCAAATGGACCACATCACAGGAAATAGTTGAATTGAACGTCTACCGTTGAAAAGTTCTTGAGGGTGACAAAAGTTTTGGATCAAACTCATATTAGTGTTTTCCCTTCATTCACGTCCGTATGATCTTATGAACAGGTTGGATGACAAATAAACATCACTGTAGGGCCTAGAAAAGTTTCAATGGTGGAAATCATTATCCGTACTGTTCCTGTTTCTGTGATTTGATACACTTGATCTTTGGATATGCTTCAATTTTAGGATCAACCCCTTAAATTAGAAGAGGAAAAAACGGATGTACACCGTAGATAGACAATATACATTTAAGGTGGGGCCCAACTGGGTTTACTCTGTATGATGAGATCGAACTGAGTAACTCAGTCGGCAATCCGATTTCCACACCCACATCCATAGCTCAACTGGCAGACTGAGTGGAGATACCTCCTTTCAACACTTGAGGTGTTGGTGTCGATCCCTAGTGGGGGTGGCTAACATGCATGGAGTGTGTGTACAAATTCGATTTCCTGGTGGAAGGACTCTGTGGGGCCTACGGTAATGTATGTATTTATCCAAACCGTCCATCCATTCTGCGAACTTATTTTGTGCTAGTTGCCTAAAATTGAAGCACATCAAGAGTACAAGTGGACCATACCATAGTGGTGGACGTCATTATCCCCACTGTTTCCTGTGATGGGTTCACTGGAGCATTGAATATACTTAAATTTTCGGCTCATGGCCTAAAATGTGACGGAAAATAGATGAACGGTGTGGATAACAGATACATTATGGTGGGTCTGACAGAGCTTTGCCTCTGGGGTGGATCACCGCAATCCGTGTTCCAAACGCAGGACCGAACAAAATTCACAGATTTTGTATTCTGATAATTGTTGAAAGGACGCGGATTGGCCATTGAGGCTGCCTTCAGTGCTCTGTGGGCTCCTCCACAATGTACGTGTCTCATCCATTCTATCCATCCACTTTTTCAGATCATTTCAGGTCATGATCTCAAAAATAGGTAAATCCAACTATCAGGTAAACTACATAGGAAAAAGTAGGGATTAAACAGTTGAAAACTTTTTAAAGGCCACAAAAAGTTTTGGATCAACCTCATATTTGCGTTTTCCCTGACCTTATCAATAGATTGGATGGCAAATAAATATTTTTGCAGCTCATTTTAGGGCCGTTTGGATACCATGAAATAAGTTTTTTTTTTTTTTTTTTTTTTTTATATTTTACTTACAGCAGTGTAAGTGACTTATTTCAGATAAGTTTAGTTTATGATTAAGTTTTCTTTTAACACATGCACACTCCTCACACACAGTCACATCGTCATAGTGGTATTTCACCACTTATGGGTATTTGAACCCTTGACCTGTGTTGAAACAATCGTGAGTCTACCATAGGGCAAGAGTAGGGACCCATAGTTATAAGTAACTTAAAAAAAAAAAAAAAAAAAAAAAAAAGCTTTCCTACTTTTTATTAAGTTGCTGAAGAGAGCCATTAGAGATGAAAGAGAGGAGAAGCCGATGAGTATGTTGTTTGCCAAACATACTTATTTTCTAGTAAGCAACTTTTAATTTAATTTATTATTATTATTATATTATTATTATTATTATCTTTTTGTACTCATTAAGTGTTTACGATTAGTTATAAATAACTTTCTTTTACTTAAAAGTACATAATCACTTTAGTTAATTTTATTTAGCTTCGCTACTTTTCATAAGTTACTAAAGAGAGGCATTAGGAGAGATGAAAGAGAAGAGAAGCTGATAAGTATGTTATTTGCCTAACATACTTATCTTCTTAATAAATAGAAACTAAGATAAGCTACTTGTTGAAAAAGTATCTTATTTTAAGCAACTTATGATCCTAAAATTTAAGCATATTCAAAGCTAAAGTGGACCCTGATGAAAACTTCTTAGGGCCTAGAGCTATGTTTATTTGTTGTCCCACTTGTTCATGAGGTCTAACTTGTTCACCAGACAGAGATGACAGAAAACACAAATATCAGCTTGATTCAAAACTTCCGTGGCACATAAGAAGTTTTCAAGGTAGCCATTCAATCCCCACTATTTCCTGTTGGGTGGTTCACTTAAGCTTTGGATATTCTTCAATTTAAAACTTGTGTACTAAAATGAACTGAACAAACACATGAGCAACGCCGATAAAACACAAACATTATGGTGGCTCCCAGAGAGTTTACTCAACATGCCATGGCGGGTGAGTTATTCCACAATTCCCATCCGAGCAGAAATGTCCAAAATCGGATCAGGTATTGAGTTACGCAGCTTTTATCATATTGAGTAAACTTTGTTGGGCCCACCGTGAATATATGTGGTTTATATATGCCATCCATCCAATTTTCCAGCTCATTTTAGGGTTTGAGCCAAAACTGGAAGCATATCCAAAGCTCAAACGGACCATAACACAAGAAATAGTGGGAATAATGATTTCCACTATTGAAACTTTCCTAGGGCCCACAATGATGTTTATTTGTCATCTAACCTGTTCATAAGATGACACAGACATCGATGAGGAGGAAATAAGAATATCAGCTTGATCCAAAACTTCTGGATCCCCTAAGAAATTTTCAACAGTAGAGCTCAATTCACACTGTTTACTGTTTCCTATAGTGTGGTTTGCTTGAGCTTTGATGTGCTTATTTTTTATATCAAGCCATAAAAATTTTTGTCTTTGAAAATCAAATATCCCACCACTGTAGGAGACATCTATTTTTCCCTAGGAATCTTAGGAATTATTGCAGAAGATTTCGATTTTGATTTTGATTTTGATTTTTCATATGGCGACTTGTCCTACTCATTCAACACCAGTCAAGTTCATGGATCCTTACTCTTGCTCGGGTGGTAGACTCTCAGGAGTTTCAACACCCGGTCAAGGGTTCGAGCATCCATAGGTGGTGAAATTCCACTAAAGTGTGAGTGTGTGCGTGCGTTAAAAAAAAAAAAGTTTTTTTTTTTTGGGTTGGCTTGTTAGTACACACCCAAGTCAGTACACACACTCCATGTTAGCCACCCCCACTAGGGATCGATACCAAGACCTCAAGTGTTGAAAGCGAGGTATCTCCACTCAGTCTGCCAGTTGAGCTATGGATCTGGGTGTAGAAGTTCACTGAACCATATCAAGTTTGAGTTGATAGGGTTTAGTTGACTTAAATCTAACCTAGTTCATCACATGGACCTAACTTGTACCTGTTTTTTAAGAGAGGCTAAAAGGTGAGACCCAAATCCCACTGATTTTTAACAATTCTAATAAATGGAATCTAGACCCATTAAAATCAGCTTGGTCCATCAGGTGGTAGCACCTAAGCAAATTAAGTTGTACCAGGCCATTGTGGGCACCATGGGATATTTAGATGATATCCAACCCATCCAAGAAGTGAGCCCTGTTGTTGATGTCTTAAATCTATCAATAATAGGTTTTGTCGCTATTGATAGACCACTTGATGCTATCGATAGGTGCTCGATTGTATTGAGAAAATTTAGAAATTCCATGTTGGTTGGTGGAACCTTTTAGTGTTGTTACTCGATGTTCTCAAAGTAAGTTTGATGGTATTTAGGGCCGTCAATGCAATCAAAGATGCACACAAAATTATATAAGTGAAGAATTTGTTTCCTATTCCGATTGTAATAGTATATATATTGGGTGTAATTGGGATTTGAGAGTAGTAGAGGTTGGGACTAGTAAAAATGCATAGGGCTTTATAATTCATTTCTAATGGTTTCAAGGGCATATCTAAGGCTTGTATAATGCATTTGAGGCTTGTTTGAATCAGTAACACTATCTCTTGTAACTTCTGCTTTTATAGTGCATACTTCTCGACTCATGCCGTGGTTTTTTCTCGCAAGAATATTTTCACGTAAAATTTGAATTATTCTTATTTGGACTCAGTTGTGCCATTGCGAGTACTTTGCTTGATTCGTCTATGAGTGTTTCTACAGATCCTCTACAGTTCCCTAACAAGCCCCACCATAATACTGAAGAAGGCCAATTAAATCACCAAGTAGGCCACACGTAGAAAACAAAATAAAACAGCCCAAAAACCGGATACTGGATTGGCCTGTATTTTGGGCGCCACTACACATCCTGGATTGCGTTAGTTTTGAGGTGTACCCATCATGGTGGGGCACACCTCTTGAGCAGGTTGGATGTGGTCCACACATCACATGGCGCGCACCACAGAGTACCACTGGAGCCCTCTTTGATTAGTATGCAATCCATGGTATTATTTGATGCGAATGAATGTGGGCCGGATGGCTGGACCTCAACTCCACTTAGCCCACTTCAGGATGTATTGGGTTTGCGTTTGAGGCCCAATAGCACATTGAACTGGCCTTGGGATGATTAAAGCCATTGTTTTGGTGGATCACCACATTCAAAGGTGATAATTAACCAAATCATCTAGCTACAATTTATTTATGCATACCATGACAGCATGTGTATCCTTCCATCATATAGCTGGGCCTAGCAAATCTGTAAGTGGGCTGGGTTTGCCCTTCAACAGCTGGCCTGTGCTGACCCGTTTGAAATTCCTACACCAAGGGCCGACCCATTAACAGTCCTGTCATGCATCATAGATCTCACCTCTATTCGTGGCTACCCCACATGCCTTCTACTCCCTACGTAGCCATGGTGCAGTCTTCTGCCTCTCCACCATACGTAGCAATGGGCCATGTGTCTAGAACCATCTCTAGGGATATCAGAACTATTTATCTGGTGGGTCCCGCTTGAGTAGTCCATAAGCATAAAAAGACTGATTTGACGATCATAACTGACCGATTGATGCAATTTTGAATGTGGGTCCATTCTCCTGTTGGCCCACTAGGTCAATGAATATCAATACCACTGCATGCCATCAAAGCATGCTACATGTGCGGTGGTGATGAAGGACACGAGCACGCTAAATGTGTTTTTGGCTCGCCATGGCTCCCTTACCTAGCGTGTATAAAAGATGAAAACATACATGCAGAGAAAAAGGGTTCAAACTCATGGCCCAGTGGTACACAGACTACCTTTCAACACACAAGGTTACGATTCGGAGTTGTGTATTGGACATCCATGCCATGCATTTGGTGGGTCCCCTCTCCACCTGAGTTTTGGATAGGTGGGCCATATCATGCATTTAAAATCACGTGAAAACATAACTATAACATCTAAAAGCACTTGGTGAAACCCACCTGAGTTTTGTATATGACTGTCTGACCCCTCATCCAAGTGAGACGCACACAATGGATGGGTTGGATGTGTAATGAACCACATCTTGGTAGGCCTTATAAAGGATCATGAAGTTTTTAATGGGCGGATAATCACTCTCAACTGTTGTGTGTGTTGTAGCCCCGGCCATGAGTCATGAAGTGACCTGATTTTTAGGCCCATGCCCCACCATGAAATGGTGTACCTGACTGATAGGGTGGATATCCAACACATATCACAGTGGGGCCCACAGAGTTCGACCTCATGGTCGTGGGCCCTATCGTTAACATGATCCTTATGTCCTACAAACGTGGTAAATGATGGAAGGAAGATACTGTACCACAAGTTGTGGTATAGTTCACTTTTCAGGGGACATGGCAAATAAATGGTGATCAGGGCCGTCCATCTGGTGGGACACCACGGGAGGGGTTATACCCAAAGGAAAAATTGATGAGACAACTCTAATCATCCAGCCCTGGTGAGTTCATTAGTTCAATGTAATGCTGATCTAACTGCTTTTGAAGGCTATTTATGGGATGGCTAACGTAGTCCCCTTGATTTTTGGGATATGGACAACCACCTCGTCGTCCAACATTACAACAGTTCCGTTCATCAAATGTTGCCACTTGTAGCCCTTTATATTCTCCGATCGATAACCTTAACATGGCCTAGTAAAAAAGGACCGTTTGAACATACAAGGTATCATGGAAGCATGTTCGGTGTTGGCCTTGCTGCAAAAAGAGTAAAATTTTCATATTGGAGAATTTTTCTTATACATGCAAGCCTGTTTATAACACGTGCACATGATACGTGGGCCACATTTTATATATATAGACAATGGGCTGGGTTGGCCTGCGGGCTTTCGGGCCTTACTTGCCTTATGCCTAGCTTGTTCTGGAGTATCAGTTTCTAGTAGAGCTGTACAGAATTAAGTAGACTTGAGTTTACCAAGTTTGGTTTGGCTTATTTTTGGGGCACTCCCAATTCACGTCTTACACGAGCTGAACTTTGAGCCTATCTCTATTGTTTAAGTATGGTTTGAATTGGTCCAAATATATGAGTTGAGCTGAACCGAGCCAAGTTCGAATAGGTCGGGCCCATAAAGCTTAGTGTTGAGGTTACCCATCTATTCGAATCCTGCTTTAACATAATGAGTAAACTTTGTGGGCCCACCGTCATGTATATGAATTATTCACAATGTCCATCCATTTTTACATATCATTTTAATACATAATTCAAAATTGAATCATATCCAAAGCTCAAGTGGACCAAACCATAGAAAACAGTGGGTATTCGTGTATATGTATTATTTATTATCCATGTCGTCATGTATATGTATTATCCACTCCGTCCATCCATTTTTACATATCATTTTAAGGCATGATCCCAAATTTGAGTCATATCCAAATCTCAAGTGGATCACACAACAAGAAACAATGTCCATACAATCTATAAGCTGAATCAAGCTGAGCTTCGAGCCAAACAATGTACCACTTGCTTTGAGCCTGGTTTGTTTTTTTAAACAAGCTTAACTTCTAGGCTTGGTTTGGTTTGAAATTCTATTCGAATCAATCCAAGCCTAGCTTTCGATCTGGCTTGGTTTGTTTCCAGCTCTAGTCTCAAGGGCTGGGGTCGGGCTTAAATTTTAGGACTAAAATGTCCGAAAGTTGGTAGGCCTGTCCTGGCCTGGCCTAGTAGAGTTTTAAAAATCACTTTCAAATTTTATTTAGTTGAAGAGTAGATGAGGGAGAAGGAACAAAGGAGGGAAAAGTTATTTCACGCTAGGCAAAAGGGTTGTTGGCTTGGGTGGGACCACCATGGTGTTTATGTGAAATCCAATTTGACACCTGGTGTGTTACCTCACATTAGGCCTAGGGCCCAAAAATCAGTCCCCTCCATGTCTCAAGTGGACCACATAGTTAGAAATAGTGTACAAAGCAACGCAGCTCTAAATTGATTCGCTTTATGTGGCCCACCTGAATAATGGATGGGATTGATGTTTGGGCCCCGGGCCTAATTTTTGGTGTGGTATCTAATGGTTGGAGTGGATTTTACATAATCATCATGGTGATGCTTATAAATATCAAGGGTGACATCTCTCTCCCAACTGCTTCGGCTTGGTGTAGGCCACCTAAATCTCGGGTCATCTGATATTTTAGCCATGGTCATGACATAGGATTACACACCTAATGATTGGAGTAGATCTCACATACACATAATGGTATGTCTCCTAAAAATAAAAAATGTGTCCCATGAAAAGTTTCATCCACATGGAGGGTGGGTCTCTCGTGGATTTTTGGGCGCTGTGCTTAAATATCGATGTTGCATCTAATGGTTAAAGTGGATTTTATATAATCACGGTGGTTCGATAAGAAATACGGGTGGACATTTCTCCCAATAAGAAACATGGTGTGGCCCACCTAAATAATGGGTGATCCTGATTTTTTGGCCATAGACATAACATAAAATTACACATCTAATGGTCAAGGTACATATCACATACACATCATGGCAAGCCCATAAAAAACCAAGGGTTTGCCTTCTTATATATTTTTTAAGCATTAAACAATTTGAAGAGGGATGCTTGTAGCAACCCTCTTTTTTTTTTTTTTTTTTTTTTTTTTTTTGTGGAAACTAACCCCATCGTCCGCTTGCATGTGAACCACTGAGTTTTAGATCAACCTCATTTTTGGCCTTACATCTTCTCTTGGCCAGGCCGAGATAATGGACGGAGTAGATTTATATTATCGTAGTGGGACCCACCATATCTTAAAAAATAATAAAAAAATAAAAATAAAATTTTTATAACTTCTGCACGCCGACCAAACCACTTCCTTCATTCTTCCTTCCTTTTTGTACGATAATGGGTGCCGAACTCTTCAACTAAATGAAACCATCCCATAATCCCCTCTCTTCTATTCCATTACGCAAACCTTTATAAAAAAAAAAAAAAAAAAAAAAAAAAAAAAAAAAAAAAAAAGAGAGAAAGAAATGAAGGAATCAATCAAATCAAAGTAGAGAGGGGGAGAGAGAGAGAGCTCTGTAGATCGAGAGAGAGAGAGAGAGAGAGAGAGAGAGAGAGAGAGAGAGAGAGAGAGAGAGAGAGGTCGGATCATCAGACTTTTGAGGGTAGGTGATCTTATTCTGGAATTTATCATTCTCAGTTATTTAATATGCTTATTTATTCCCAAATTTTTAATAGGAATATTATTGCAGTTGATTATGATCTATTTGAGCTTTGGATCTGCCTTGTTTTTTGGTCCATATCCTAAAATAATGTCACAAAATAGATAGACAGTGTCGATATAATACATACATCATGATGGGGCCACATCACTTGGTGATATCGACACACCACCACCACGCAATCCGCTTCACCCTATCTAGCGTGTATAAAAGCTGAAAACATACATGCAGATAAAAGGCAGGCAACGCACCGGAGTAAAGAAATTACAGTTAGTTGGTGTTGCCTTTAGCAATGTTGCAAGATTGAGGCCGCTCGTCAGGTGATCTCAACAGGTAAATGCCGTATGTAAAAACCAGGGCTAAATGAACATTAGGTGGGCCATATATGTTGAAAATAAATCAAAAGTTATAATAATAATAATAAAAAACCACTGGTTTAAATTCTGTTCACATGTGGCCTACCTGATAACGGTATTTTCTTAATTATAGGCACGTGTGATGCACACAAATGCTATGGCTGATGAACCGGCCCGCTCTTCAACACGTGTGAAGAGTATACTTGAGTGAGTTCAATTAGCATTTCTCAGCCTGAAATCTTATCCAACGGATGCTATGGGTTGATTTTAGGCTGGTAGGGGCTACTTAGAAGAACAATTTCAATCACAAAAGATGGGCCAGTTGTACAATGGTGGTCCCGTGCGTAGCATACTAGAACTGTAAGCAACAGTAAAAAGCAAAGTTTCTCTTCTCAACTTTCACGTGTCCAGTGAGTTTGATTCTTAGGCTTTGTAAAGCCAAGCAAAGTTCTGGCTAATACAGCCAACAAACTGGCATCAGAGAATTCTTTTTGCAGATAGCCGGTGTGATTCTTTTGATGCTTGCATGTACCTACTTAGAAGCCCAACACTGTAGACGATATCCGGCCTTGTGATTAAGAGGTACCTTAGGCTTCCAATCAGACTCTTGAATATAGTCGAGTCGACGCTTCTTCCTTCTCCGTCCTTTGTCAGATTTAAGCCCGTTGCTACAGGCATGTAAGCAACGGGCTTAAAAAGCAAAGTTTCTCTTCTCAACTTTCACATGTCCAGTGAGTTTGATTCTTAAGCTTTATAAAGCCAAGCAAAGTTCTGGCTAATATAGCCAACAAGAACAGCATGCTATTGCCATAAACAAGAAGAGAACGGATCACCCCAACGTGTAGCTATAACTGAACACAAACCAAGCTAGCTCGGTTAGCTCACTTAATTCAGCCTAATATAGCTTGGGTTAGTTGGGCTTGGTCAGACTGTTGTAGCCGAGCCGAGATAAAAATCTCTGACTAATTTCAAAATCGAGGAGGATAAAAGTTATTTCACAAAGCTTAGGCGGGCACCACATGGTGTTTATGTGAAATCCATCCCAACTTGTCTCAGGTGGACCACACGATTAGAAATAGTGTAAACAGCAACACTCCCCTTCCAAACTATTTCCCTTTGTGTGGCCCACCTGAATAATGCCTCATGCCCAAGTTTTGGTGTGGTATCTAATGGTTGGAGTGGATTTTACATAATAATCATGGTGGGCCAATAAATGTCAAGAGCAATGTCTAATGAATTCTTTTTGGCTATCAGTCTAAAAGACATTTTCTCAGCATGATAGCATAGATAATCCAATTCACACAATGTGATAGTAGAAGTAACTGAATTATATTAAATGAAATAGAATGAAAACTTACTAATGTACCCCTCAGTGATATCTAGCGTCTATATAGCATAGATAGCTAGTGAGGCCATAAATCTAAGTCTTCCTTGGTACACTAACTTGGGCGTAAACGAAGGGAATGACACTAATAAAAAGGAAAAAATTAAAAATTAAAAAAAGTCATCTTTGTGATCTAGTGCTTGACATGGATGGAAGGAAATTGTACTACTCCTAATTAAAAATCAGGCAATTAGCATTTCTCGGCCCGAAATCTTATATATCCAACGGATGCTATGGGTTGTCTGAGCATGGTGATTTTAGGCGGCGTAAGTTATCAATGGTCGAGGCCACTAGAAGAACAATCCCAATCACAAAAGATGGGCCAATTGTACAACGGGGGTCCCGTGCAACAGACTAGAACAGCATGCTCTTTCCATAAACAAGAAGATAACCGATCGCATACACCCAACGGTTCCCAACTTGTGGAGCTGACCACAAACCAAGTCAACTCGGCTAGCTTACTTGATTCAGCTCAATTTAGCTTGGGTTAGTTGGGCTTAAACAGACTGTTGGAGCTGAGCTGTGTCAGAAATAAAGCTCGTTTCAAAATCGATTAGGGAAAAGTTATTTCACAATACGCAAAAGGGATTGCCGGCTTGGCTGGGCCCCACCATGGTGTTTATGTGAAATCTATCCCTACCATCAAGTGTGTCACCACATATTAGGCCCAAGGCCCAAAAATCAACCCCATTTGTGTCTCAGGTGGACCACACGGTTAGAAATAGTGTACAAAGCAACGCTCCCCCTCCAAACTCTTTCCCTTTATTTTGCCCACCTGATGGGTATGTGGTATCTAATGGTTGGAATGGATTTTACATAATTATCATGGTGGGCCTTGTAATCATCAAGAGTGATGTCTAATATCAAGGTAGCTATATGCCTCTCTCCCGACGGTTTTCCTTGTGTGGCCCACCTAAATCACGGGCTATCCAAATTTTTTAGCCATGGTCATAATGTAGGATTACACTCCTAACAGTTAGAGTGGATCTCATATACACATCACGGTAGGTCCCCTAAAAAATAATGTTCCTAGGGGAGTTATTTCGTACACACCGGGGTGAGAGTTATATGTTTAGGAAAGTGGGTCATAGCTTAGGTGGGCTTCACCTGAGTGTTTATGTCAAACCCACCCTGACCATCAAGTATGTCACACCATGTTAGGCATATGGCAAAAAAATCAACCTCATTCATAATTCAAGTGGGCGACATGATTGGAAACAGTATATAGGAAAATGATCATAAAGAGGATTTGGTTGGAATAGGGATCCATGTTAATATGCTGACCACCGAGGAACCTTTCAAACAAAAGGCCCATGAGCTTGTTGAGATTTTTGGTATAAATCCTTGCTTACTCGATTGAAGCCATGCTTGCTTGTTTGGATCCTCACTTGTTCAGATGGTTGTTATAGCTTAGCTTGTGCATTGTACAAAGTTCCTATAACACTTTCCAATGTGTTACATAACGAAGATGACCCGACTTCCAAAGGAACTCTCTGGAGGACTAGGGAGTAGAGCCGGGCAGTTGAGGCTCAATGTTTACAAGAATTTCTTCATGTAGATGTCCATCTCTTGATCTTTAGGATTTGCAAAAATTCTTGTCGACCTTCCATTCATGGCATTGTAAAATCAAATGAAGATTGCACATAGGTTACTCCAAGTGTGCCAAAGAAGGTGTTTGACTCAAAATTTGGTTGTTAATACATGTTTATAATGCGGGGCATGCCAAAGCCTATTACAACTGGATTCTAACCAAACACCAATCACCCCAAGTGCCAAGATAGACAAAGAGACTATGAGTGGTCGTCTATAACCAAGAATGAAGCAGTTCAACCATCTATTCACCCACCTATAAATAAAATGGGGTAACTTGTGAAGAGAAGGGTTCATCCTTGTAATGAGTTCTTTTTATCTATTAGTCAAACAGACTTTTTATTAGCATGTTAGCAGAGATAATTCAATTTGCATAATGTGAGAGTAGAATTAACTAAATTATATTAAATGAAATATAATAAAAACTTACAAATGTATCCCTCAGTTATCTTGTGTCTATAGCGTAGATAGTGAAGCCATATATCTAAGTCTTCCTTCATCTAGTGACTTGGGCGTAAACGAAAGGAATGACACTACTAAAAAGGAAAAAAAAAAAAGAGTCATATTTTGGCGATCTAATGGTTGGCATAGAAGGAAGGGAATTATACTACTCCTAATTTAGGTCAGTCCAGCATATCAGTGTAGATAGATGGGATTACAATACTCATATGCTAAAGCTGGTCTAGCATAGCAACGTCGATAGGTTGGATTATACTATTTGTTAGGATTAAATAGACAATGTTACAGTATAGAGTTGATTTGTGTTAGTTAGCAAGGGCCTGAAGCTCTTCAATCTTTCTCCTATTTATAGAATTAATTTTGAGGTAGTAGCTGAAGAGAGATATGCATGGCTACTCTCATGTCTACTAATGTGAAAAACTCGTCTAGGCCTGAAGACGGTTGTGGCTTATTAAGTAACGTCACTTCTAGGCATTTGTCATGGGTTGGTCATTGGTTGCCTGTACATCAAACTCCTGTTACGTGAACAAGAGTCTCTCTTGTGACATCACGTGTTGGTGATCGTTATCTCTTTTTCCACACGAACATGTGCAGTACACCATGAAAGTCGGCCAACTTGGCGTTGTTGTTACTCCACTCCTTAAGCAATTTTGGCCATAAAGATATCACCTACAACAAATTTATGGTTTAAACTCTTGAACTCTTTTTACTACCCATTTTGCCATTGAAATATATGATATTTTTAAGCACCAAAATGGTAGTGCTGGAAATTGTATAGTACTATTTGGTCTTTTAGTTTGTTTAAGTGTGCCCATTATTCAGTGAAACCCTTAATACTGTGGGCCCCACCATGGAAGTTCAATGCACCAAAATTTTCTCATATTCAATAATCCTTCTCCTTTTAATATGTGGTCGATGAAGCATTGATAAAAAGAAAAATGTGACAACTATTACATTCAAGCAATCAATACCATTGCTAGCTCTTTCAAAACTAGGGATTTTTGGTACATAGGCCATCCACAAAGTCCCATCATTCCCACATTCTGGATTGCTGCTGTAAGAACTCTATAAAGTGGGCCTTCTTGATCAAGGGTTTGGATTATCCTAAGGGTTGGATAATGTGATCAAGTGTACCAGTGGGCCTCACTTAATTGTGATACATCCAGAAATTCATGTAGGGGTGAGATGCTAGAACTATAACACAAATATAGTAATCAAGTGTAACCCGGATTGCAATTGTGTGGAGCCTTTGGGGAGAGGAGCTTTGATGGGTTTCAAACTCCTCTACCTTTAACATATATAAAACAGTGCTCGGTCCCAAATCTAACACCATTGACAAAAGCTTCAACCTCATCACAGCTTATATACGGGTGTAAGGAGAGGAAGACTTTGGCATCCTATCTACAGCAATGGCCTCTCAGTCAGGTACTCCATGTATTCAGTTTTCTTGATCTCCATATCCGATGCATAGCACAGTCCTTACAATTCCACATAAAGTCTTACGACTGCATCATGTGCCCCCACTTGTATAATCTTGAAATCCAAATGTATTGTACACCTCCGAAATACCTCCCTATAATGGTTGCAACTTGTAACATTATCTTTCTTTTTTTGGAACTCAATACAACCACTTTCGTGGTCAATTAAACTCAATAAGGTCATTTGCTTGCATGTACAGACCTACAACACTACAGCCGATTCAGTACTAGGGAGATCCGTAAAACTAGCAGCAAAGAAACTAGTTGAAGAGCGGAAGAGACACCGCCCTCTAAGAAGAGGAAGCATAAAGGAGCAGAGCCCTCACAGCCTGAAGAGGTTGGAGAAGAAGAGAAAGCATGAGGAAATAGAGGAGGGAGTAGCGAGCGTCCACGTTGAGGGACAAGAAGTTGAAACTCGAAGCAAGGAGAAAGAGAAAAGGAAGAAGGAGAAGAAGAGCGAGTGACGTTAGGGGGTGTGTACACGAGATTTCTGCATTGAGCAAGAGGCCAACAATTTGTTGTAATAGATGTCTTAAATCGAGTCTATTATTGGGCCTGTCGATGCAATCGACAGACTGTTCAATGTCACCTTCAATGACATCAAACAGTGCTCGATCCCATCGAGAATTTCTAAATTTTCTCCAGTTGGTCGCTGACCTATCTTGCCATTTTTCGATGCCATTGAAGGGTGTTCGATTGCACCTTCGATGACTTTGAACATGGCCCGATTCAATTGAGATATTTCGGAAAATCAGGTTTTGTCTCTGGACTGTTTGGGTGTTAATTCGATACTATCGACCCGGCTTCAATGCCATCAAAGGATAAGTTTCGATGACATCGAAGGGTGTTCGATGCCATCAAACTGATCAGCGCAGATTTTCTCAGAGTTGCGAATTTGCAAGATTTGTTTCCTTTTCTGATTGGGTTTCCTCCAAAGGTTATATATTGGAGTGCAATCGAAATTGGGATGGGATGGGATGCAAGTGTTCTAGGGTTTTAAAATCGTCTAAAAGTTTCAAAGGGGTGTAGTAAGGGGGAGATTCGAGGTTGTTCGAATCGGGTAAGCTCTTTCTCTTTATAATTTTTGCTTTCATAGTGATCATCTGTCGATTTATGCCGTGGTTTTTTCCCAAAAGGGTTTTTTCCACGTTAAAATCGTTGTGTTCTTCTCCCTTTTGCTTGATGCTTTTGGATTGCTATCCTTTATTCATTTTTGTGTGCTTCCGCGATCCCCCAACAAGTGGTATCAGAGATAACATTGGGGCGCATGCTTAAATCAAAAGGATTAGTATCAATGGGAAATGTTAAATATGATATTAAGAAGTACTCGGGCAAAAATAATTTTGAGTTATTGAAGGTTAAGATTATTAGTCTATTAATTAAGCAAGCCAGATGGGGCTCTTGAGGAGCGACGACCGTCTATGAGTGACGAAGACTGGAATACTCTTAATAAGAATGTCTTATCCTCTATCCGATTGTGTCTCATAGATGAGGTTCTCTACAATGTTTTTAGGGAGAAAATCGGAGCGAGTTTGTGGGTGAAGTTAGAGGACGTTTATGCAAAAAAAAGTACCTTAAGAATCGCCTACACTTGAAGCTGTAGTTGTACAACTTCGGGATGGCAGAGGACGGAGATATGGAGGTCCACATCAGTAGTTTTAATAAGTTAATTTGCAAATTGCTAAACATGGAGGAAGTGGTCAAAGATGAAAATCAGGCATATATTTTGATGAATTCTCTTGCGGCTTCGTATGAGTCATTCAGGGACTCATTGTGCACCGATAATAAGTCCCTGAGTGTGGACACCATTATCTCATCCCTTTAGGGAAGGTTATGAGAAAGATAAATAGTAGCATAAGGACCTCTTCTGATGCACTGCTTACGAGAGACAGGAATACCGAACGAGATGCAGGATTTTCAAGGTCGATATCCAAATCCAAGGGTAAGGGCAAAGGAAAGTTAAATTGCTGAAACTGTGTGATGACAAGACACATGAAGAAAGATTGTGTAAATCCTAAATCAAAGAGAGAAGACTCTGAGGCTTCTTCCAGGGAGGCCAACGCTGCCACGTCTGATGAATGTACAAGTAGATTCTAGACACAGGGGCATCTTATCACATGACTCCTTATCGGAGTTGGTTCGCTAGGTACAGAGAGTGTGATGGTGGACAGGTGTTTACGGGTAATAACATTGCTTGTAACGTTGTTGCTATTGGTATGGTGCGCATCAAGATGTTTGATGGGACAGAGCGTACCTTGACTGAGGTGAGGTACGTTCTCGACATGAAGAAGAGTCTGATTTCTCTCGGTGCACTTGAGGCAATAGGATGCAAGTTCATCAAATTTGATGTTGCCCTTAAAGTATCTAAGGGGGCACTTGTGATTATGAAAGCACAGAGACTCGAAAACCTTTACATATTGATCGGGAGCACTTCAACGAGTGGAGTTGTAGTGGCCGTAACGGATTCCACTTCTGCTCATATGTGGCATGCTCGTCTGGGCCACATGAGTGAGAAGGGCATGAAGGCCGAGACAGATGCGCAGACAGAGGTACATGAGCAAGTGGAGCAGCCACCTATGAGAAGAAACCTACTGCGTAATCGCAAGTTACTAGCAAGATACAAGGACGACTCTAATATCGTATATGCCCTCATTACATATGAAGGAGACCCGTCTACTATTCAGAAAGCTCTTGATGAGCCTGATGCATAAAAGTGGAAGGTAGCTATGGACGATGAGATTGACCCTTTGTACAAGAATCACACGTGGGAGCTAGTGGAGCTTCCAATAGGTCGAAAAGCAATCGGATGCAAGTGGTTATTCAAAAGAAAATATGATAAATATAAAGCGAGGGTGGTAACGAAGAGTTATGCTCAAAGAGAATGAATCGACTTCACAAAAATATTCACGCCGGTTGTTAAGCAGGTGTCTATCAAATTCGTATTGGCGCTAGTTGCCCAATACGATCTCGACCTAGAATAGATGGATGTCAAAAATGCATTCATGCACAGGGAGTTAGAAGAGCAGATCTACATGAAACAACCATAGGGCTACGAAGTTAAAGGGGGAGAGAACAAAGTTTACAGATTAATGAGGTCATTGTATGGCCTAAAACAATCGTCTAGGGAGTGGTATAAAAAAAAATATTATTTCATGTTGAGTCAGAAATTTACCAGGCGTGAATATGATCATTATGTCTATTACAAGACACTAAGTGATGAAAAATTCATCATCCTAGTATTGTATATTGATGATATGTTGATCGTCAATCATGACATGTCTGAAATCGATATACTGAATACTCAGTTATCATGGACATTCGAGATGAAAGATCAGGGGGTTGCAAAGAGGATTCTTGGCATAGATATTCATATAGACAGGAAGAGGAGCAGTCTTTGGTTATCACAGGAAGAATACCTTGAAAAAGTTTGATCAAGTATGGGATGGACTATGCAAGGCCAGTGAGTGTTTCCCACACGGCTCACTTCAAGCATTCCTTAGAACAATGTCAAAAAATTAATGAGAAAAAGAAGGATATGTCTTATTTGCCTTATTCGAATGTGGTTGACAGTTTAATGTATGTCATAATCTGTACGAGATCGGATATTTCGCAGGCAGTCGGTGTTGTGAACTAATACATGTCAAACCCCGGCAAGTAACATTGGAAAGCGGTGAAATGGCTACTTTAATACATTCGAGGTACAAAAGACTACGTTTTAACTTTTGAGAAGACAGGAAAAAAGTTGGTAGGGTATGTGGATTCAAACTACGTAGGCGGTGTGGATTCCAGAAAGTCGACTTCAGGTTACTCGTGTACTAGTGGGTGGAGCAATTAGTTGGATGTTGAAGCTGCATTCCATGGCGGCTTTTTCCATAACCGAAACAGAGTATATGGCAGTGGTGGAAGCGTTTAAGGAAGGTTTTTATTTTAGAGGCATGATAAATCAGTTAGGGCTTCAGTAGAGAGAGCTATCAATTTGGTTAAAAATTCTATTTATCAATTTGCTTGAGAAAGGAGGCGTGACTCTGGAGAAGATTCACACCAACGTGAATCCAGTGGATATGTTAACCAAGTTGGTTCTTACGAAGAAGTTTAAGTTCTGTGCAACTTCTCTGAGCTTGGTGATTGCATAAAAGGAAGATGAGTGTGCACGAGAAGTAATGATGGATCTATGATGCGAGGCAGAGATAAGTGAAGAGGACAATAAGCTACAAGTTTGATGATTGAAGACATGATGGAGATTATTATAATATATGTCTTAAATCGAGTTTATTACTCGGCATGTCGATGCAATCGACGAACTGTTCGATGTCACCTTCAATGACATCGAACAGTGATCAATCCCATCGAGATTTTTCAAATTTTCTCCAGTTGGTCGCTGACCCTGACCTATCTTGGCATTTTTTCGATGCCATCGAAGGGTGTTCGATTGCACCGTCAATGACATCAATGAAGGCCCGATGCAATCAAGATATTTCAGAAAATCAGGTTTTGTCTCTAGACTGTTTGGGTGTTAGTTCGATGTCATCCACCCGACTTCGATGTCATCGAAGGATAAGTTTCGATGACATAGAAGGGCGTTCGATGTCATTGAACTGATCAGCGCAGATTTTCACAGAGTTGCAAATTTGTGGGATTTGTTTCCTTTTTTATTAGGTTTCCTCCAAAGGCTATATATTGAAGTGTAATCGGAATTGGGATGGGATGCAAGTGTTCTAGGGTTTCCAAATCGTCTAAGGGTTTCAAATGGGTGTAGCAGGGGTGAGATTCGAGGTTATTCGAATTAGGTAAGCTCTATACTTTGTAATTATGTTTTCATAGTAATCATTTGTTACTTTGTGTCGTGGTTTTTTTCCCGAAAGGATTTTTTCACGTTAAATCATTATGTTCTTCTCCCTTTTGCTTGGTGATTTTGGATTGCTATATATCCTTGATTCAACTCAGTGTGCTTCCGCAGTTCTCCCAACACAATCTTTAAGTATTTAGGGGTCATTTGGATGGTGGTAAACAAGGCAAGTAGTAAATCATTTACTACCTGTGTTCGGATGCTCTAATTTGCTAGTAACTCATTTACTACTTGTAAATGATTTACAAGCAAAGCCCCGTTCTCATTTACTAATAAATGAGGAGATGGCAACGGCTCTATTTTTATTTTATTTTATTTTAATGAAAGCCTATAAAGCATATTTCAAGCTATCCAAACATGGTAAATGATTTACTAGTAAATCATTTATAACTTAAAACCAAATAGATGGGCTGTAAATCATTTACAACCTTTAAGTGATTTACCAGTAAATCATTTACAACGCAGACCAGTTACCACCATCCAAAGGGCACCGGGACGATAAACTTTATAAAATCTTTTTTACCAGTTTTTTTTTTTTTTTTTCCTTCTTTTGTTTTTGTTTTTGTTTTTTTTGTTTTTTTTTTTTTTTGGTTTTTTGGTTAAATCTGTTGGCTTTGGAGCTTTTAAGTTATCGTCTTCAAATTATTGCTTTCACTGTAGTGAGAAATTGCAGAAGAAATGGTTGGAGGGACAGTCGGAACGTTGGTGGAATTTCATGAATGTGTTTGGTAGTCTCTGTTTTAGATATGACATTCAAAGGCAAGTGTTTTTTTTTTTTTTTTTTCGCTAGAAATTGGGTCCCTGCTGTGGTTGGTGGATGTAGAGAATTTTATACAGATTGGTATAATTTCTGTATAATATGGAAACCAAAAAATCACTTTAATCAGAAATAAGGACAGACTGAAGCACGACTGAAAAACACTGTCCTTAAAGCGTTATTTGCCCCTACTCAAGTGAATTGAGTAAGCTGATAGGTTACAGGCAACTAGCTTCTAGGATACGACGAGCCTGGTGTGGGTCTGCGTTCAGCAAACACGAAGGCCCACCTATTGAAACTCAATTACACAATTTCTGACAGAAATACAACAAAGAAAAATCCCAGAAGAAAAAAAAGAAGAAGAAAATTGTGTTTTAGACCACTGCTTTGGTCAAGTCTTCAGCCACTGGTTCAGTTGAACCGTCCTAGACCACACTGTTGGTCTGTTCTTCTTGCAATGGTTAAACCCTTGCTGTCTTGTTGCTGGAATTACTGGAGTATAAGAGAGGATTAGTGGGCTTTCTCAATTCGTATGGTAGTGCTGGATTGGTTTGTGAGATGGTTTGGAAACCCATCCAGGCTCTCCTTTTATAGACTATGGTGGCTAGGGGGTTATGGTCCAGAGACTTAAATTCCATTAAGCCATTTCTGTCTATTGGAAAACTAGCCGTTTTATGGTTATTTTCTGACTGTTGGGCTAGCCATGCAGCAGGTGCAACATCTCTTTTCAATCAGTCTATATATACTGAGAGATCTCTCTCTCAGTTCTCTAGTCTCTCTTCCAACCAGCCACCCGCCTAAGCGACGTAGTCGCACTGCGAGTCCGAGACCGAGCCTGAGCCCATGCCCGTGCCGGTGCCCGAGCCCGAGCGCGGGTGTTCACGCAAGGTCCATAGTCCACGAACTACGAAGGTAAATATTATAATATTCCACTGTTTTCATTTAAATCAATTTTCCTTCTCTTCCCTTTACCATGTGGGACTATTCCCAAAACCTTGAAAAACATGTTTTTTAAACAATTTTTTCAAATTCTTTATTATAATATATTATTAAAAAATATATAAAATCAATATATTTGTAACAGTGGATGCCCAAGTAGTCTTTGGGATTAGAAAGACCCCATCTGTTTGAGCTAATCGCCAATTTTCTTTGGATTGTGGGTCCGTTGCCTTAATAATTGCCTCTATATGCAGGCACTGGTGGAATCGGATTGTGTACTGAGTTACTCAGTACCTTAAGGGGTACTGAGTTGACGTGGAAAGATGCTATTCGCTGTAATATGTGGGGCCCGTTTTCCCCCTCCAAACGGCGGCAGAAACGCCGTTACGTTCTTTCTCTCTTTTTCTCTCTTACGTGAAAGGAAACGGAGACGTAAATCCGATTCTCTCTCCATTGGAATGTCAGGATAAGCCTGGATCTAGCACACATGAGCCATATTGGCCCGCTTGCTTGCGTGTGGGTGTGTAGGGTTATACACGTGTGTACACGTGAGAGTGATGTTTGGTTTATCCAAGCCATTGGCTTGATCTGATGGCCCTCATAATAGATCATGACAAAAGAATCTCCTCCATTGGTCAATTCTAATATTTCGATCATTGGTTACAGAGACATGAGCTAACAATACACATTCAAAGGAGAAAGAACAAAGATCCAAAAACTAGGATCTTCGTCCATGATGGAGGCCATCAAATCAATGGCTTGGATTTACCAAGTATGGGCCTCTTCCAGGGTAGAGACATCCCTATGCAGCACACGTGGCAGAGTGATGTGTTAATAAGGTCCTATCAAGATGGCTTTTCTTTAAAAAAGCAAACTTATTAGAGAATACCATCCAACATTTCCCCTACATTTTGTATGATAGCTTCTATCCTCTGATATGTGTACTTATTTCAACCATTGCGGTCCACAGCACTGATAACTATATAAGCAGATTAGATTGAAACACCGTCCTTCCATTTGTGCTCTCGACAGATGCTTCCATGTGGCCTACTGTAATGTATTTGTTTTATCCACGCCGTCCATCTATTTTGCCAGCTCATTTTAGGGCATGATTCGTAAAATGAAGTGGATCAAAAGGTTAAGTGGACCACACCACAAAAGCAGTGTTGATTGAACGTTCACCTTGAACGCCCACCATTAAAAATTGTTGGAGGGCTGTAGACACCCTCACATTCGAGCGATAGCTATTCTCTATCTTAGATCACCTTCGACCCCTGATCAAAGCAGATACGCAGCTGAAAAAATGCCAGGAATACAATGGATGGGTCAGATTGGTCCTGGCGACAGTGAGGAAGCCAGTTTTGTCCAAACCCGGCTGGTACTTAGCCGGTTTTAAGCAAAACCAGTTGCCCCGCGGTCGGTTCTGAGCAAAATCACTGTAGGGCCTAGTGGGGCCTAACAAGGTTTCAACGGTGGAAATCATTACTCATGATGTTTTCCTGTGGTATGATTTACCTGATCTTTGGATATGCTTAAAATTTGAGCTCAACACATTAAATTTGCTGTAAAAATGGATGGACGGTGTGGATAGATCACATACATTCAAGGTAGGCCCAACTAAGTTTACACAGTATGATAATACCTTACCGCGCAATCCGATTTCCACTGGAGAGAGAATCGGATTTACGTCTCTGTTTCCTTTTACGGAAGAGAGAAAAAGAGAGAGAACGTAACGGCGTTTCTGTCGCCGTTTGGAGGGGAAAACGGGCCCACATCTTACAGCGAATAGCTTCTTTCTTCACGTCAACTCAGTACCCCTTAAGGTACTGAGTAACTCAGTACACAATCCGATTCCAAATTTTTGTGGGTTTGAAGGGGTATTTTGTGCGACTCGCCATGACAACCGTCCATTTAGCTCGTCCAGCGCCCATCCAAGCTATTGATTTGATGATGGCCTCTAAAATCTCCCATACTGAAAGATCATACTTGCCCCATCCTTTTTTCCACTAAATGTGGGTTATTGGTGTATCTCTTCTTAACCATCAATATCTGTGTGGTAAGATTGAAATATAAGATCTTCTAATATGGAATTTTTGGTATATTTATACCAATCAGATCGACGGTTTGGATTGCCCAAACCATGTTTCCCAAACGTGTAGAATTTTGTACATCAGAGAGTGTAACTCTCATAGATGAATATAAAAGCTTGTAAAAAAACCAAATTGTAATCTCACCCATCAAATGTCAGTTACATGTACTTATTCACATCAACAACAATCTCACTACAGAAAGAGAAGCACAAGTGCCAATCTGGTTTCTAAGCTTTCCATCAGGTGGGCCATACTGTCTTATTTCTTCTTTCTAAACACCTCTCTCATTCACTGCTCAGGTGGGCCTTTGTGTACAAATCAAATGGACGGATTAAAATAAATAAAAGGAAATTTCAGCTGTGTGGCCCACCTGAGAAGTTAAACGGCCCGATCTCTAGTTCAAAAGATCTAAAGATCTAAGTATGTCCTGCTAAGAAAGCTCAGATCTAACATACACTTACATTTATGTTTATAAGATGATGAAAAACAAAGGGAAATGAAGCTAACCGGTCCCCATTAACAACAACGATGATAAATGCCCACGATTCTCCGCCCGGACGGCTGCACACAGATTAGCACAAGGACTAGAGCAAAGACCACTGCGAGCATGAATCCCATGAGATTGATGCCATCGTTGTTTTTCAGCGCAGCAAATCATCCCCATTACGAAACCAAATTAAGTTTCTTGAATTGGGATTTGGTTTTGGTTTTGGTTTTGGTTTTGATTTTGTGAGTGTTTTTGTAGGCAAACAAGATTCTAAGGGTGACTTGGGAATTATAAAATGAGAAGGACTCCATAAAGAAATCCAATATAGTGAAGATAGAAATTATTAAAGTTGGATTCTCTGTAGAGAAATCCAATACAATGACGACAGAAATTATTGGAGTATGGTTGGTTGGATTGATCTCTGTTCATGTGGGGTCCAATGGGCCCACCTTTGGTCAAGGTAGATCATTGGGTTGGAGGGATCCATCACGAATTTCACATGGCCCAATATCACCTTCCTGATTTGATGATTGCAGTCAAGATGCACTTTAGTTATATCCAGGCAGTCCTTATCACGCCATAATAACTTTCACTCTCGTCCATGTTACCTTCTCGAGTCATGATCTTGACTTGGTATTTGATATCAATTGTTAATAATCTAACCAATACATTGAAAGCCACACATTACCGGTAGATTGCACCAAGCTAGGCTCTTTAAGCCATTGGAATTGTAAAAGATCCTTATGACGGTGGGTCAAGGGCTATCTTCCTCGAGTATAACTAATTTGAATTAATCCACAAAGTTTCTCTGAACTCCTCACAAAGATGCCTCAAGTCTACAAGAAGAGATAAAAAATAAAAAATAATTCTAATAAAATTTGTAATAATTTGACTTATCATGAAAAATGAGCTCACAACCTCTTAAAGAATAACATAAACCCTAAGAAAAAGTTTCGGAATTAAACTATAATTAAAACTCCTAAAAATCGTGACTTACTATTTATAGGCGATCGTGATTCCTACTAGTGCGCATGGTTTTCGGAAAAATAGAGTGTCTTATTTGGCTTAACTATGTGATTATTCTAATTATTCTAAGCACTTTTCATGTTGGGGGCAACTCCTTGCGCCTTACTGATGAAGAGTTTTACTCAAACTAAAGCTTACTATAAATAGTAAAAATGAAATTAAAACAAGAATTCCGCCGTTGATCTGATGATATTTTGCAAATTCGGCATGTGCAGCCCAACATAACAAATTTGGGTGATTAAAGCAGCTCATCCTACCCCAAAATCATATATGGTATGTCGGATAATTCATTCTGGTTTGTAAGATACATCCGTTTCTTGTTCTGACGGTCCGGATCACCTCTGTCTCCGATCGAGCTTTTTCTGGTCCATCTTGGCCATGAACGTATCCGTGACCCGCTCTACATCACCTTCTCCTCAACCATTGCGCCATAATTATAAGTGGGCTCCACACATGCGTACACATAGTACAAAGGAAATGAATGGTTTGCGCCATTATTATAAGTGGGCTCCACACATGCGTACACATAGTACAAAGGAAATGAATGGTTTTAGCCGTCCATTTATTTTGTACACTGTAGCCCACCTGATGTTTGAACTGAACTGTTTTTGGGGCCAAGAAATATCCATGGCTGCCACACCTGATGGACGGCTTGGATGTCCCACGTGTATGCAACTCTGCCATGTGGGAGGCTTATAGTGAGACTTTTGGGATAAGAAAGGCTTGTTCAATTTCACTTGGCTTTTTTCTCACAACATTGGGAGCAACACAAAGGGACAAACCGTGGAGGAGGAATTATCTGGTACACAGCCCTGCATCATTGCGATGGTACACTTGTTTTCAAATTCCAGCAAATGGAGCCCATAGTTCTGTCATCCAAACCATTGATCTGTTGTATCCAACCATGGATGAGCAATTCCTAAAATATCTACTGGATAGAAGAATCTCAACCTTTCAAAAATTAGCCTACAGTTGGTTAGGAGGAAAAACACATAACAGTCAATATTCACCTGAAAAGTTTTATAATGTAGGTACACATTCAACTCAAAAAAGCCCTATAACGGTTTACTGGAACTGGAATTTTCCAATATGGGAGATTTTGGGGCATGCTCTATCCACAGTCCTACCTAATACACCAATGGTCTAGATTACCAAAACATAGGGCCACTAATTGAAAACCCATCTATACAGTGTAAAGATGGGAAAGTGGTGTGGTGGTTGGTTGGCTTTGGTGTGTCTTCCCTGTTTGGGCAACTGGATTAGAAGGGATTAGGTTGGATTGGATTCAAAAAAACATCATTATTACCCATGGCAGGGATTGTCCCCTGATTCCATGGGATTAGATTAATGCTCTGCTTTGTTGGTAATATGGTGGTACATTGAATGGATATACCCATCATTATTTGAAATTACTAGAATAACACACATGTATTATATCTAAACCGTTCATTTGTTTTGTAACCTCATTTTATGGTATGGGCCGAAAAATGAGGTAGATCCAAAACTTATGTGGCCCCAAAGAAGTTTTCAACGGTAAGTATTCAAACTTATTTGCTTTCAGTGGTGGGTCCGCTTGAGCTTTAGAATTACCTGATTTTTGGCCCATGCTCTAAAATAATCTCAAAAAATGGGTGGACGGTGTGGATATAGTCCACACATCAGGGTGGGACCTACACAACTTGCTAGCATTGAGTGAATTTGGCACGGACCTAATGCAATTCCATCCTATCTAATTCCAAGCTTTTCCAAACATGGAGTGGAATTGGCACGGAACCAGATGAATCCAATCCCACCTAAACCCTTCTAATCCCGTTGCCCAAACAGGGCCTAAATTTGATAGGGTGAGAGAAATGATGGTTGTTTTGAAAATAGATGCGGTTCCGTAGGCTTGGTGGTTGGGAATATCACTTTCTGAGTGGTTGAATGGTCCTCCGTCTTTAATGATTCGGATGCATGTGCCCTTATTTCTTTTTAAATTTGTAATTATTTTGTTTTTTGCTTTGTATTTTCTTCCTGTCATTATTTCGAGGCAGGTTGTATTGTTTTGCCACCTTTATTTCCAGTGGCTTATGTATAAAGGCTGTTTGTTATCTTAGAGGAAAAAAACAAAAAATAAAAGAGCGAGTGAGAGAAAAGAAAGAAAATGCAGGCTATCTGTGGTATGGATTCATGTGGTAGCCTACATAATTTAGAAAATGATGGTGATTCATCTTCTTCACATGTGGCACTTATGTACAATTATCTAGACCATTTACATTGCGGGGAATAATATTCATGGGTGGATCATTTCTCTAAAATCATACTGATAATCTAGTACTAACCATCCAATTGGAGGCTATAAAATGGATGGTTGGAAGTATGAAGTCTAAATTGCAAGGGTAAAATCAGATTGTTGGTGCCAACTTCTCGCTGTAGATTTGGGTTGTGATCCATCACAGTTAGGTAACATTTGGACGGTCCAGATTGCCTTGTAGAGTTCGAGAGTCTGTCACAACCATTTTTAAATGGTGCAAAACTATCCATCTATTTTGTGTGCTATGGTGCAGATTAGATTGACAACTTTAAATCTAATAAAAGTTTTTCAAATAATAATTATTCTAATAAGTTTTTTTTATGCTAACTCTTGTTTTATGATAAGCTTGTTTAATAAAATCACTTTTCAAAACTTAAAAAGCCTTTATTTAAATAAACCCATTTGATAAATGATTCAAATAAGAGCTTTTTTTTAAGTTAGTGGATGTCATCTTTAAAATGATAGCAACTCTTGGGTAAGAACAATCCAGACGGTTATTTTGGTGAATCTTATCATGGATTGATTGTGCCCCAAGCAGCAAAAAAATAAAATAAAATAAAATAAAATTGAATGACTATAATCTTCATGTTTTAAAACATTTAGGCCCATCCATCATGTTAAACACCGGATGTAGCTTGTCCATCATATGGAATCCACCTTTGATGTGGACCATCCATCACATAGACTAAACCTTCTAAGTAGGCCGTCCATCATGCAAGGCCCATTTTAGATATGGACCATTCATCATTAGGGGTTGACTTTTGACGTGGACTGTCCATTATGTGGGGCGCACATTGATGTAGGTCATCCATATCATGTGGGGCCCATTATCAATATGTTAATCATCTTTACGTGGGCCCTTCAATGTCCACTACCCATCACTTGGAGTTCACATTTGATGCGTCCATCATGTGGGCCCCACCTTTGAAGTAGGTTACCCATCATGTGGGGCCCACTATTGATGTTCACCATCCAACATGTGGGGCGCACATTCTATGTGTATCTTCCATCATGTTTGCCCACATTGGATATGAGCCACCCATCGAGTAAGACCTTGGATGTGGACTATCCATTAGGTGGGGCCCACTTGATGTGAATTATTTATCACAAAAGGCCACACACTGATGTGGGCCATCCATCGTGTGAGGCCCACTCCGTCCATTATGTGGGCTCACCTTGATGTGGATGATTCATTATGTGGAACATCAACTTGAATATGGGTCTTTCATCATGTAGGTCCACCTTTGATGCCAATTATTAGTCACATGGGCCCACCTTCAATGTCTACCATCTGTCATGTAGATCCGTGCGTGGTGGACCGTCCATCATGTGGGGCTCGCTTGATGTGGATTCTCTATCATGCATGACCCACCTTTGATATGAACCTTGCAGTATGTGGGCCCACCTTGATGTGGCCATTCACCATGTGGGCCCACCTTTAATGTCAACCTTCCGTTGTGTGATCCCACCTTCAATATCCATCATCCATCATGTGAGTCCCACTTTGATGTGGACCGTTCATCAAGTGGAACCCACTTATGTGGATCATCCATCATGAGGGGCCCACCTTGGATGTGAACCATTCATTATGTAGGCCCGCCTTAATTTGGACAATTCATCATGTGAGGGCCCACCTTCAATATGAATCGTTCATCATGTGGACCCACCTTAAGGAGACCGTAAAGAGAAGAGTAGAGGGTAAGATGGAGAATTACTTAAAAAGCTTAGGGACAAATTATCCACTTAAGTCAAATAAGTTCTTAAATAATAATAAAAATAACTTTACTAACTATTTTAAAAACTTTTTTGGTTAATTTTTGAAAATTTAAGTGTAAAATTAGAACTTTATTAAACAATATAATTTCAAAAGAAAAACTTACCTTTTTTATAGAATAAATAAATAAGCTCTTGTTAGCAAAGATGCCAGACGGCGAACTAATTAATAAATCCATGATTTTATAATAATGAAATCATTAAATACAACCAAAGTATGCTAAGATTACCATGATACACCTTCTTTTCCCACCAACCTGCCAATGTACGTGCAATCGGAGCCGTCGAAAAAGTGGAAACCATAATGAAGATCACCTGACACATAAATCAAGCCCATCCACTCATCAGTTGGTCCACAATTGTATGTTACATCATCCATCCATTCATTTTGATTCTGTAGGCCAAATGATGAGTGGATGTGTTTGATTTCTGTGCCAGGATCTTCATGACATTTCCTACCGTTTACACGGATCGGATTTCCTATCCATGTGATACATTGGTGGGAGAAATGGTGTAGCAAGGTGAGCTTCACATACTATGGTTGCATGCGGTGGTTCCACGAAAATACGAGGGCTCTCTCTCCGAAACACCATCTCATGGTATAATGTTAGAATCATATAACCATGTCTCCAAAATAACACATGCCTCACAGGAAACGCTGGATCCAAGCCATTCAAGAGGTGGGTCCTACCGTGGACACACCCCAACCAAAAGATCAGGCCCACCCAACATCAATGCAGCGCCCATCCAAACCATTGATCTGATGATCTCCTCGTAAACCTCTCATACTGGAAGATCAAAGCCGCCCCATCTTTATCCTTCTTCTAATAAATGTGGATTATTGGTGTATCTCTTCTTAACCATCCATCTATGGGCTAAGATTGAAATATAGGATTTTTTAATATGGGATTTTTGGCTATATTTTGATGTAGAGCGGGTTGCGGACAGTTTCATGGCCAAGATGGATCAGAAAAGGCCCGGTCGATGACAGAAGTGATCCGGACCGTTGGACATTAGATCGGGCGTATCTCACAATCCGAAATGAGTTACCTGACGTAAAATATATGATTTTGGAGTAGAACGAGCTACTTTAGCCAACCAACCCCGCTACATCAGGTTGCGACGCCCGGAATTGCGAAAAACCCCTGGATCGACGGTCATTTCCCTGCTTTAATTTCGTTTTTACTATAAATAGTAAGTTTTAGTTTGATTAACTCTTCATCCGTCGGGCTTTAGGAGTTGCGCCCAACGTGAAAAGAGCTTAGAATAATTAGGAGAACTGTTTGGTGAAGCTAAATAGGACACTTACTATTTTTGGCCGAAAATCTTGCGCACTAGTAGACATCACGACCGTCTATAAATAGTAAGTTTACTATTTATAGTAAGTCGCGAATTCTAGGAGGTTTAGTTGTAGTTTGATTCTGATTTCTTTCTCATTGCTTGGTATCCCTATTTAAAGGGTTGTGAACTCATTTTTATTAATCGATTAATCAGTTTTGAATTTATTAGAATTTATTTCTATTTTCTGTTTCTTTCCTCGTGGATTCGAGAAGTCTCTGTGAGGAGTCCAGAGAAGCTCTGTAGATTCGGAGTATTTATCCTCATCACGTTCATCCCTGCGTCAATTGGTATCAGAGCGAGAATTCCTCTCAGGCCGATGGCAAACAATAAAGGTATGAATCAAAATCCTGTGGACAGTGATCCAGGGATTCGTTATCTTTCGAAAAGAATGGAAGCTTTCCACCGGGAGAGTCAGTTGACCATGCAAGGGCTGCAGGTAACCCTCGACCGTCTTGCGGATGCGTTACTTCTGCCCCGAGCCGCAGGCGGTGCCCACCACCTATGGTTGCTCCACCACCCAGGGTTACTCCACCACCCGTGGTTGCTGTACGACACAACCCCCCGATTTTCATAGAGCACTACCAGTGGCAAACCGTAGGGCTACGCCAGATGATTCAAGTTCTAGCGACGAGGACCTTAATGAGGGTTTTGCCCAACGACCAATCCATGGAGGCGATCACCTAGATCGTGCTAAAAGAGACTATCGAGGTAACGCTGAACTTCCTAGTTTTAATGGTTTATTACGTATAGAAGATTTTCTCGATTGGCTAGCCAAAGTAGAGAGATATTTTGATTATATGAACGAGTCAGATCATAAAAGGGTAAAATTGGTGCGTTTTAAGTTAAAATCTGATGCTTCTGTATGGTGGGAACAATTACAACTCTCACGAGCCCGCCAGAACAAGGCGCCCATCTCATCATGGCCACTGATGAGACGTCTTCTTCGATCGCGATTTCTCCCCAGTGATTATGAGCAGATATTATTCTAGCAATACCAAAATTACCAAGAAGAAAATCGAACCGTCACAGATTACACTGAAGAATTCCAGCGATTGGCTACACGAAACGATCTGTCAGAATCTGAGTCACAGAAGGTGGCACGATTTATAGGTGGGTTGCAACCAACAATTCAGGACCGAGTTCAGATGTACCTATTCGGGACCGTGAATGAAGTAGTTCAATTGGCAGGTAGGGAAGAAACACAACTTGCAAGAGTTCCTGCTCGTTCCTATCCTTCAATTCAACCCCCATGACGGGTCTCACGCAGGATCCAGTGCTGGCACGAGGAAAAGATCCAGTAGGAGAACGTCTCAACCTCCTACAATCGCAAACCGTGATATAGGGAGCTGCTCATCCACCCTCAACGTGCAGCACCCACAACAGCGGGCCTGAGTAGGGTTTCAAATCCTTATGCTCAGCTAAGGTCGAACAATTGTTACCGCTGTGGCCAGCCAAGCCACTTATCAAACACCTGTCCTCAACGTCCCGCAACGCACTTGACTATAAACGAAGGGGGCACTGAAGATGAGGCTGCAGAAGAAGGTCATGGCTATGATGAACATGAACAAACCACTGAAGAAATAACAGGTGGAGATGAAGTGATCACGGGCAAGAATCGTGGTGAATTTCTAGTTGTAGGCGATTACTGTATACTCCACGAAAGGAATTACATCCACAGTGACACAATATATTTCGTACTCGGTGCATTGTCAACGGAAAGGTCTGTGATGTGATCATAGACAGTGGTAGTAGTGAGAACATCGTCTCAAGGGTGATGGTGGACAAGTTGCGGCTACCAACGATGAAACATCCTTCTCCGTACTCAATTGGCTGGATAAAAAATGTGAATGAGACCAAGGTAACTGAACAATGTACTATCTCATTTTCAATTGGTAAAAATTATAAGGATCAGATACTTTGTGACATGGTCGACATAGAAGCTTGCCACATGCTACTCGGTCGACCCTGGCAGTCGGACCGTGATGCAACCCATCGGGGACGAGACAATGTCTACGTATTTGTCAAGGATAGTCGAAAAATAATCATTGCCCCTATGACACCAAAGAACCACCCTGAAGCTTCTAAAGTGGATGGGAGTTCTCTCTTGACCATTCGGAATTTCATTGAGGAATCCAAGGAAACTGGCCAGGTATACGCCGTAGTAGTGAAGGGCGAGGAAGAGGAACCCTCAAACATCCCTCCAAGTTTAAGACTGTTGCTAAACGAATTCAAAGAAGTCTGGCCGGAGGATTTACCTGATGGATTGCCTCCCATGAGGGACATCCAACATCACAGAGACCTCGTCCCTGGGGATAGTCTGCCCAACCGCTCTCATTATCGGATGAGTCCGAAGGAGTGTAAGATACTTCAAGGGCAAGTGGAGGAATTGATCCGTAAGGGTCTCTTGAGAAAGAGCATGAGCCCATGTGCCGTACCTGCATTATTAACGCCAAAAAAATGGAAGCTAGCGCATGTGTGTCGACAGCCGGGCAATCAACAAAATTACCATCAAATATCGGTTCCCAATACCACGGTTGGACGACATGCTCGATATGTTAGAAGGGGCCAAGGTGTTCTCTAAACTAGATCTAAGGAGCGGGTACCATCAGAATCGTATCCGACCAGGTGAAGAGTGAAAAACGGCATTCAAGACCAAGGAAAGGTTGTATGAGTGGCTGATCATGCCCTTCGGCCTATCGAACGCACCAAGTACTTTTATACGTTTGATGAATCAAGTGCTAAAACCGTTTACTGGCCGATTTGTGGTAGTCTATTTTGATGACATATTGATATATAGTCATGATGAGGCAGAGCACAGGAAACATCTCAGCAGGTGCTACAGGTCCTACAAATTAACAAGTTGTACCTCAACTTAAAGAAGTGTAGTTTTTAACTGACAGCCTGTTGTTTCTAGGGTTTGTTGTAACGTTCACAAGCATTCGTGTGAACGATGAAAAGTGCGAGCTATTAGGAAATGGCCGATCCCGACAAACATTCATGAGGTGAGGAGTTTTCATGGGTTGGCGACTTTCTATCGTCGATTTGTGCGAGATTTTAGCACCATAGTGCGCCTATAACAGATTGCATGAAAAATACCGTTCCAGTGGACCGATAAAGTTGACAAGAGCTTTCATGAGATCAAGCATCGTTGCCTACAACACCGGTCTTGGTGCTTCCTAATTTCGACAAATTATTTGAGGTTGAGTGTGACGCTTCATACGTTGGAATTGGAGGAGTATTATCACAGGAAGGCAGGCCGGTAGCCTTTTACAGCGAGAAGCTCAACGAAGCCCGAAAGAAGTGATCGACTTATGAAGCTTGAGTTGTACGCAGTTGTTCAGGCGCTGCGACATACATTGGCAGCATTATTTGATTCAAAGAGAGTTTGTTCTGTACACTGACCATCAAGTATTAAAGTTTATTAATAGCCAGACTAACGTGAATCGTGTGCATGTTAGATGGGTTTTTTTACAGGAATTCACGTTCGTTCTGAAGTACAAGTCAGGGCAGCAAAACAAGGTGGCTGATGCACTTAGTCATCGTGCATCATTACTTGTTACGATGAGCAACGAGGTGGTCGGCTTCGACTGTCTCAAGGAGCTGTATGCCGAGGATGAGGACTTTAAAGATTCTTGGATGAAGTGTCAAGAAGGTGACCTTCATATACAAGACGATTTTCTCTTCAAAGGGAATCGATTGTGCATCCCCCAAAATTCTCTAAGGGAGCAGATTATTCAGGAGTTACATGGAGGTGGCCTCGGTGGACACCTTAGGCGAGACAAAACGCGAGCTCTTGTGGAAAGAGGCATTACTGGCCACAATTAGTACGTGATGTGGGAAAAGTTGTACAATGTTGTCATGTTTGTCAGACCTCCAAGGGGCAATCTCAGAATACGGGCCTCTACACCCCGTTACTTTGCCTAACTGTCCTTGGGATGATTTATCAATGGACTTCGTGCTTAGTCTCCCACGAACACAACGCAGCATGGATTTGGTGTTCGTAGTGGTAGATCGTTTCTCCAAGATGGCACACTTTATCCCATGCAAGAAGACCCTCGATGCAACACACGTGGTGAATCTATTCTTCAGGGAGGTTGTACGGCTACACGGGATCCCCAAGACCATTACTTCTGATCGTGACACGAAGTTTATTAGTCACTTTTGGCAGACTTTGTGGACTCGATTCGATACACGACTTCAATTCAGCAGTGCTTATCACACACAGACTGATGAGCAGACCGAAGTTGTAAATCGCACGTTGGGAAACCTCATTCACTGTATTTCAGGAGAAAAACTGAAGCAGTGGGATTTCTCCTTGTCTTAAGCAGAGTTTGCATTCAACAACATGGTGAACCGCTCTACTGGGAAATCACCGTTCCAGATTATCTACGGACGAGTGTCTTGCCACACACTTGACTTGGTCCCTCTGCCCAAGAACCCAGGCACGAGCATTGCAGCAAAATATATGGCGAACAAGATCATAGGCATCCATACAGAAGTGCGGACCAAGCTACATGCCTCGAACGAGAAGTACAAGAAACAAGCGGACAAGCACCGGTGACAAAAGGTGTTCAGGTGGGTGATCGCGTTATGGTCCATCTGCGCAAAGAGAGATTTCGGACCGGGACGTATAACAAGTTGAAAAATAAGAAGATTGGACCCATCCCAATCATTCGAAAGACCAATGACAACGCTTATGTTGTTGATCTTCCAGATGACATGGCGATCTCACGGACTTTCAACGTCGCGGACTGATCGAGTATTATGAACCAGAGTAGGATGAGAACTCAAGGACAAGTTCTTTTGAAGTATAGGGGACTGATGTAGAGTGGGTCGCGGACAGTTTCATGGCCAAGATGGATCAGAAAAGGCCCGGTCGACGACAAAAGTGATCCGAACCGTCGGACCTTAGATCGGGTGTATCTCGCAATCCGGAATGAGTTACATGACGTAAAATATATGATTTTGGGGTAGAACGAGCTACTTTAGCCAACTAACCCTGCTATGTCGGGTTACGACGCCCGAATTGCGAAAAACCGCTAGATCAACGGTCGTTTCCCTACTTTAAATTCGTTTTTACTATAAATAGTAAGTTTTAGTTTGATTATAACTCTTCATCCGTCGGGCTTTAGGAGTTGCGCCCAACGTGAAAAGAGCTTAGAATAATTAGGAGAACAGTTTGGTGAAGCCAAATAGGGCGCTTACTATTTTTGGCCGAAAACCTTGCGCGCTAGTCGACATCACGACCGTCTATAAATTGTAAGTTTACTATTTATAGTAAGTCGAATCGAATTTTAGGAGTTTTAGTTGTAGTTTGATTCTGATTTCTTTCCCATTGCTTGGTATCCCTATTTAAGGGTTGTGAACTCATTTTTATTAATCATTAATCAGTTTTGAATTTATTAGAATATATTTCTATTTTCTGTTTTCTCTTCCTCGTGGATTCGAGAAGTCTCTGTGAGGATTCTAGAGAAGCTCCATGGATTCGGAGTATTTATCCTCATCGCGTTCATCCCTGCGTCATATTTTTACCCATCCGATCAACAGTTTGGATTGATCAAACCATGTTTGTGGAATCTTGTACATCCGAGTGTAAAAACTTGCAAAAATGAAATGTAATTTCACCATTCAAATCTCAGCTACAATGTATTTATCAACTCAACAACAATCTTACTACAGAAAAAGTAAACCTGGAGAGAATCACAATTACCAATCTGGTTTCTAAGCTTTCCATCAGGTGGGCCATGTTGTTTCCTTCTTTCCAAACACAGCTCTGATTCGTTCCTCAGGTGGACCACTGTCTACAAATCAAAAAAAACACCTTAAAATAAACAAAGGAAGTTTTAGCTATGTTCTGTAAATCAGTATATTGTAGCCCACCTGAGGAATTAAGCAGCCTGATGTCTAGGCAAAAGATATAAGTGTGGCCCATTGATAGAAAGCTCAATCTAATAAACACTTGTACCTTTATGATTATAAGATGATGGAAAACAAAGAGAAATGAAGCTAACCGGTCGATAGATCAACACAACGATAAACAGTCACCATCTTCCGGCGCGGCGGCTACAAGCAGATTAGCATAAGGACTAGAGCAATGACCATTGCGACGAGGAGTCCCATGAGATCAATGTCGCTGCCACTGCCATCATCAAATTCCGAGCAGCAAATCTTCCCCATTACAAAAACCAAGTTATAAGCTTCCTAAATTGAGTGAGAAAATGGTTTTGGTTTTGGTTTTGGTTTTGGACCTCTTTTTGTAGGTAAACAAAGACTCAAGTTTGAGATAGGAAATTTTATAGTGAGACTTAAGGTTGGCTGCCCAACCTGATGGACGGCTTGGATTTCCCCGTGTATGCCAATTTGGTACGTGGGAGGTATATATAGTGAGACTTGGTGGGATAAGAAAGACTTGGTCAGCTTTTAATTGGCTTTTTGAGTCATGATCTTGACTTTGATACCAATTGTAATAATCTAACCAATATGTTAAAAGCCACATAACTGGTAGAATGCGTCGAGCTAGGATCTTTAAACCATTGGGATCGTAAGAGATCCTATGATGCAGGGTTGGGCATCGTCTTCCTCGAGGATAACTATTCTGAATCCACTAAGCTTCTCTGAACTCCTCACAGAGTGTCTCGAATCCACGAGGAGAGATAGAAAATAGAAAATAGAATATAATTCTAATAAAATTCATAATAATTTGATTTATCATGAAAAAGGAACTTACAACCTCTTAAATAATAACATAAACCTTGGGAAGAAGTTTCAGAATTAAACTATAATTAAACTCCTAGAAATCATGACTTACTATTTATAGACAGTCATGATTCCTACAGTGCGCATGGTTTTCGGCCAAAAATAGTGTGTCCTATTTGGCTCAACTACATAATTATCCTAATTATTCTAGCACTTTTCATGTTGGGCGCCACTCCTAATGCCCACGAACGAAGAGTTTATACCAACTAAAGCTTACTATGAATATAAAAATGAAATTAAAACAAAAATTCGATATTCGATCTGATGGTATTTGCAAATTCATCATGTGCAACCCAACATAAGCAAGGTTGGGTGGCTAAAGTAGCTCCTCATGCCCCAAAATCATATATGGCATGTTGGATAACTCCTTCCGGTTTGTGGGATACATTCGTTTTTTATTCTGACGGTCCGGATCAATCTGTCTCCGATCGGGCTTTTTTCTGGTCCATCTTGGCCATGAAATTATCTGCGACCCACTCTTCATCACCTTCTCCAATGGTTGTGCCCATTTAGCCCCACACGTGCGTACACATAGTACACACATTGTGCAAAGGAAGTGCATGGTTTAGCCGTCCATTTATTTTGTACATTGTGCCTCACTTGATGTTTGAACTGGACTTTTTCTTGGCCAAGAACATCCATGGCCGCCCCACCTGATGGACGGCTTGGATGTCCACGTGTATGCAACTCTGGCATGTGGGGGTTTACAGTGAGACTTATGGGATAAGAAAGCTCGTTCAATTTCAATTGCCTTTCTCTCTCTCCATTGGGAGCATCACAAAGATCCAAACTGTAGAGGAGGAATTATCTGGTACACAGCCCTGCATCATTGCGATGGTACACTTGCTTTTAAATTTCAGCAAGTTGAGCCCATAATTCTGTCATCCAAACCATAGATCTGTTGTATCCAACCATGGATGGACGATTCCTAAAATATATACTGGATAAAAGAATCTTGACCTTGAAATTTAGTCTACAGTTGGTTAGGAGAAAAAACACAATAACAGTCAATATTCAGCCGAAAAGGTTGATAATGTAGGTCCACATTCAACTCAAAAACCCCCTATAACAGTTGCTGGAACTGGAATTTCCAATATTGGAGATTTTGGGGCATGCTCCATCCACAGTCCTACCTAACATCAATGGTTTAGATTACCAAAAACATAGGCCACTAATTGAAAACCCATCTTTACAGTGTAAAGATGGGAAAGTGGCGTGGTGGTTGATTGGCTTTGTGTGTCTTTTAAATTACTGGGGTGAGAGAAATGATTGTTGTTTTTGAAAATAGACGTAGTTTTCATGGCTTGGTAGGTGGAATAGCACTTTTTTGAGTGGATGAG
>JAJHSJ010000018.1:13216100-13284101 GCA_021015155.1 Magnolia officinalis | reverse complement strand
AGTGTGATGGATAATACACAGGCACTTAGAAATTACTTATAAATTGCATATTTTAAATATAAGTAATTTAAATTAAACTTTCCAACTTATATATACAATCTTATATCGACTTTAGAATAAAAAATTAACCTTATTCGATCATCCATCTATCTAAATTACTGGACGGTTAAAAATAAAAAGCATGAAAGTCTTATTTAAACAAACAAGCGTCCACGGATCAGAGGCTATAATATCTCTACGAACCTGACTGTTGGATTTGGAGTCAGATACAGCGAGTTTCACGATATAATCGGTTTATTTTGACTTAAGTCATGCCACGTATACAGTTTCTGAGAGCCCGCGTATCAAGCGTGCGCAGAGTATCAAATTACACTCGATTTCCAACCCGAAAAAGCTTGCGTCACTTTCGTCCGAATTGGCCGTTCCCTTTTGCTGACATGGACTGAACAACTTCACGTGGATAAGATCCGACCGTTCATCAGGTCCGCTGTGTTTGAAATGGGGCCGAAAATTAGCCGGATTCAACGGTCATGTGGTCAACACCATACGAATTAGTTGAGATTGGAAGTCCCACTATCAAAACCGTCCATGTTGTGTGCCCGATCCATCGTGGTGTATAAATAACATCCAATCCATCCATCTGATGCACCACATGAGTATGAGCGGATTACCCAAAAATCAGGACATTTCAATACTCAACCGGCCACACTACGTGAATTTAGAGGTTTCAGAATGCATTTACACCGTTACTTCTGGTATGGCCCACATAAGTTCTGTATTTGAATTTTGTTTAGGATGAATGGTGAGAATGTGATGGTTCATCTTATAGACGGGGAGGATCTGATGCATGTATGTCCCATGGAGAGATCAGACGGCGCATGTGCAGGCGGTCGGCGTGCATACGCAAGTCAGGCTAGCGCAGTCCTTTCCAACCTCTCCGTCTGGAGAGAGTAAAAAACCACAGTCTCTCTCTCTCTCTGCATCTTCAATGGCAGATTATTGTCTTTCCGCATTATGCTACCGTAAATCGCGGAACATGTGAATCATTACTCCTCTCCTGTCTGTCTCCACGAAAAGCTATTGCTTCTCCAAGACTAAGGATCACCCGAATCCCTGTCCCGCACCACCTCGTTTTTCTTTCTTTTGTTTTACTCTTTCAAGGCAGATATGGAAAAGCCAAAACCCTAAAGGTAGAGAGAGAGAGAGAGAGAGAGAGATGAGAGATGGGCTGCGTCTTCGGCAGACCGGATTCTTTGCCGCAGAAGGAGAGCGATCTTCCGTCGTCGGCAGCGGCGGCGGCGGAGGCCGATCGCAAGCCTTCTCAGATTGCCGCCCCGAATCTCGAGAGCGGCCCTGCCGATCATGCGGTCAGGAACGGTAGCCAGGAGGAAAAGGCCCAGAAGGATCGGCGGCTGCGGCGGGGCGAGCGGAGACGGCACAGGCCTGACCCGTGGCTCAGCAATCCCCCGAAGAATGTGCATGGCGAGCAGGTTGCCGCCGGGTGGCCGTCTTGGCTGTCTGCCGTCGCTGGCGAAGCCATCCAGGGGTGGACCCCACGCCGAGCTGATTCTTTCGAGAAGCTCGATAAGGTCAGTTCCTAAGTTTTCTTTCTTTCTTTCATTTTTCAAAGATATTGGATTGCTTCTAATGGTGTTTGATTTTTATTAGATTGGACAAGGGACTTATAGCAATGTTTACAAGGCTAGAGATTCTTTGACGGGTAAAATTGTTGCGTTGAAGAAGGTCCGGTTTGATAATTTGGAGCCGGAGAGTGTGAAATTTATGGCGAGAGAGATTCTTATATTGCGGAAGCTTGATCATCCGAATGTGGTGAAATTGGAAGGTTTGGTGACGTCACGGATGTCGTGTGTGTAGTTTGTATCTGGTTTTTGAGTACATGGAACATGATCTGGCAGGGCTTGCTGCAAGCCAACGATCAAGTTCACGGAACCTCAGGTTGGCTTGGATTTTGCTGGATGGTTGCTTGTTTGGGTGCTTGGAAATTTTGAATTGGGTGATTCTTGAATCATCTCATTAGTGAATAGGGCAATGGGGACTTTAATCAAATGGTCATTTTGTTTGGATTGGGTCTCGATTGCGAATGAAAGGACTTTGAGTGGACTTGTTTTCATGTCATTTTGAATTGGGGTACTTCACGTGTTTGGACAGCCACGAAAGCACGTGGGATGGTCATTTCACTGCCAGTGCTAGATTATTTCTCCAATGTGCAAATGAGGTGCTTTTAGTCAGGATATGTTTTCATCTCATCTGCAAATTTGGGGCGCGGGGTTTTGTACAATGATGAAGACACCAGTAGAATGGTCATTTCACATTTGGGTGTTTCCCCATTTCGCAATGAGATGATTTTAAGTCCAACCTGCTTTCATCTCATCTGGGAATTGGATGGTCATGAATCGGAGCATTTCCCGGTTATGCATTGATCACAGTTGATTTCCATTCTGAAATGGCAGGTGAAGTGTTACATGCATCAACTGTTATCCGGCCTGGAGCACTGTCACAACCGTTGCGTGCTGCATCGTGACATCAAGGGCTCGAATCTCCTCCTCGATAATGGTGGATTACTTAAGATTGCTGATTTTGGGTTGGCGTCATTCTTTGATCCAGACCACAAGCAGCCGATGACGAGTCGGGTGGTAACTCTATGGTATCGACCTCCAGAGCTTCTTCTAGGGGCCACAGATTATGGTGTAGGTGTAGACCTTTGGAGCGCAGGTTGCATACTGGCAGAGTTGTTGGCTGGGAAGCCTATCATGCCTGGACGGACAGAGGTAACTCCTATATGTATGTTGTTTCTATGCAGGAATACTGTTGATTGCAGCACATGGACATCTGTAATCTTGCTTTGATGTTGTTTCTCCGAATCTTTCCATTACACTCCTTATAGATCATTTGAGGGATATTACTCTGATTGGAAACTATAGTGATTTTTGTTCATGTCATTGCAGGACTTAAGGATACAACTGCTCTTTTTCATTAAAGGGTGGGTTTTGTGATATTTTGTTATATTTGCAATATCTTATCACTTATTCTCCTTCGCCAAATGAAACACCAAACAACTGCCAAACTGCTGGTTCATCATGACGTTTTGACAGAACATGTTGTTATGTACCTGCAATACTATGTATTCCTTACCTAAGTAAATTTTTTGAACCTTCCTTACCTAAGTAATTTTTTTGAACCAAATAATTTCTAGGATACCTGCAATACAATGTGTTCTTCTCTTTAGTTAATTTTGAAAGAAATTAACTTCAATGATACTCATTAATAACTAAAATTTTGAGCAAAAGAAGACAAAGGAAACCAAAAAGAAAAAAAGACAAAATCTCGGAATCGGTCAAGCTGATACATAGTTCTCATTTTTAATTTTGCACCTCAGGTTGTTTGGTTACGTTTAGAGCTGGGCAAATTGGGTCCGATCCGGTGGATCCGACCCAATTCGAACCGATCCGACGGGCTGGATCGGTGCGGATCGGGTAGGCCCATCCAAATCCGTTTTTTTTTTTTTTTTCGGGTCGGGTTCGGGTGGGCTTGACCCGACCCGACCCGATCGGAATCCGATATGATTGGATCCGATTCGTACCGATCCGATCCAATCCGGAAATATTAAGTAATATTTATTTTTTTGAAGTATTTTTTACTATTTTAAAATTTTTTACCGATCCAAATTGTGGCCAATCCGATCCGACTCGGTTTTCCTGACCGAGTTGGACTTGGATCGGATCAGTCCAGTGAGTTTTCGGTTCGGTCCGAGTCAGGCGACCCGGATTCGGTACCGGATCGGATCGGGTTCGGGTCAGGCCAATGGTATTTCGGATCGGTCCAGGTTGGGCCCAATCCGATCCGACTCAGACCGAAACCCTAATTACGTTTTTGGTGCATGTTCCTCTCACAGTTCCAGTTCTTATACTCTCTCGATTTGCTCATGTTAGCACTTAATTAACCATTTATGTATGTAACTAGTCCTGTTTCTAGTTTCCTTATTCATGGCTGTTCAAGAACTGCATTTCAGGTTGGTTTTGACTTTGAGTTAGATTTATTCATGCCCTGTAAATATTATACAAAATTATGTCATGGTGATGCAAGGAAAATCAAAAGCTGTTGCTCAAAAGATTTGCTATCCTGTTATGCATTTAGTAGGGATTATCTGCCCTGGTAGTGTTACCTTTCAAAACAAAAAAAGGGATTATGTACCCTTCATTAACCTACCAGCCCTTGTAGATGTCTATGATTTAACCCAAATTTAACTTGAATTCGACTGCAACCTAGTTGTTCGCTGTTGTTTCTACACTGGGTATGCGGGCGTGCCAGAATTGGAATTGCGGCTCCAATTCGAACCAAACAACAATGACCCCAAGCGCCGAGGTAGGTAGACACGTAGTGTATGATCGAGATCTGGAGAGATTGATCGCCTATTCAGCCACTAACTCAATATGTAAATTAAATCAGGCAATATTCAGAGGGTGGAGTTTGTCCTCTGGTGATGGGTCACTCCTTTGCCTTCCGTACGAAAGGACTTTTCAATACAGATTAAATGAAAAGAGAAAGAAATTCTTATAGTCGGTCGTGCGGAACAGCTGAAGAACGTCTCCTTGATGGAATGATTTGAGCCTAGTGTGTGAGCATAGACTCGAATTACAACTAAGATTACGTGCTACAGGATTACTACTACGGTTTACGCTAAGAAATGTAAATCAGCAGACTTGGAAAGTAAAGATTGCGCCGGAAACGTAAACTTGCTTGATAAGGAAAGTAACAAATACACTAGGAAATGTAAATTGACAGGATAATTTGAAAGATAGATTTGGTTTGTTTGGGTTGGTGTGAGGCTATTTTCCTTGCTGTATTCCTCTTCTATTTATAGCTATGATCCAGCTGTTTTGGATCCTTCCCACGTTTTGACGGTTATCGTAACTGCTCTCCACTACTCGGCTTCTGGATGCTTCCCACGTTTTGCTTCATTCGTTTCTCCGTTCGCCATCTATCCTGCGATCGATCAAGCTCGACTGCTCTCCTCTCGATCGCTTCAGTGATGCATGACACCTCCTGATACGTCATGGCTCCTCTTACCGAGAGATCTCTGTACATATTTGCAGATCTCTGGGCACGCCATGCACATCCGTATAGATCACACATACTCCCCTCTGATTGGTTGTTGCAAGGTATGATCGTAATGGGGATGAACACTAGTGAGTCGGCTCGGTTCAACTCACTCAATTTCTTCTCTCTTTCTTTCTCCTCTCCTTTCTTCTCTCTTTCTCCTTCTTTCTTCTACTTAGACCTACGTCCAACAAAGTCTCTGGATACAACGCAACTCGACTTAGTAAACCAGCTTGTCGACTTGGAAAGTCTCTCTCTCTCTCTCACACACACACACACACCACGATTTCTTCTTTCTTTCTTTTTGTTTGTTGTAATTCAATCACTTCCAATTCAGGGGGTTTTATAGTTTCTCCGGCCTCTCTCGAAAGCTCCGAAAACATGTTTGAAAGGATGGTTTTGCATCAAGTTGTTTTATGCGGAGAACATTTTAGCGACACACTTTTTCGTTGTTGTTTCGTGTTACTAACACTGGTCTGATCTTGATTTGAGAATGATCCAACAACCCACTAGATGGTCAATTTGGATCTTGGACCAGTTTCTTTATAAAACAACTACAATTGAGCTTCTTTATCGGGAAAGAAGCTGGATCTTCATCCGGGTTGTTTTTCTTCAATCCGTTGATCACGGATGGCGTGGATTGATCATATGGAGCTTATGGAATCATAAGATTGAAGCTTTAGAAGGTTTTCACCGGTGGTTCACGTAGTTGAAGGTTTCGGGAGCTGTTGGCATGAGGCCGAGAAAAGCGGATAATAACGGTTATTGTTTCGATTTCTTGTAATCTAACTGGGAGTCTTAAATCTTCTTGATGCCAAAGATTGAAAGATCTTATACTTGGATGGTCTTGATCGTCAGGTCATAGGCTTCATCACGAACCCATGTTCTTTCGCCAACTATGAGTTTCCGAGAAAAGCGGCGAGAAGAAGATACAGTATCTTCGGTGTGTGGTATTCTTGTAACACAACTTGGATTCGAATAGAGATTGTGTGGTCTGGATTGCATCTAGTCAGTGTTCGGCGACGAGGAGGGAAAAACATGAAATTTTGTTTTTCTTTTTTGCTAGCATCGCTATCTGTGATATTCATTGATGACCATACTCTTGAAATCAGATGGCTATAACCTATCTAATAGATGGTTTAGATCACACAAGAACAACTCTTCCAGATCATAGTTAGTTTCAGATTTCCTGTCGTACAAAACGGAGAGGATAACTCTCCCTTGTTTGTTGTCTTTACTCTCGTTGGATGATTTTTGGGCTCCGATCTATATGCACGCACATAGGTTGACAGGGTGTACCAAATCGGTTATGTATCAGCTGTAAAGACTGATACGTAATGGTAACAGTCGAGTCTGTTACGCGATACAGGGGTTAAAATGGTGACCCCCCAGTTTTTGGCTCGGATCGGCCATCGCGGGGGTCATAGCGGTCATTACGCCCCATAATGGCCGCTACTGCCCTGTAACGGTCATAAATGGCCGGTCTTTTTTTTTTTTTCTCTCTCTCTCTCTCTCTTTTTAAGTTACGATTTTTCTCATTTTTGGCACTTTTCTCTTCCATATTCTTTCTTATACTATTCTATTGCAAATTCTGACCACTCTTACCTTGAATTTGAGGATCAAAACAAGTTATTTCAAGGATTTTGTTGAATCAAAGCTTCGTAAGTCGTTTTCAGGAAATCTTTAAAAATAGGTATTTATACATTAAAATAAAATAAAATAAAGTCTCTGTTGTTATGGTTGAATATGATGTGTTATCGTTATTGCGTTTTTTTTTAATCTTTGCACTAGTGTCTGAAATATCGGTATCACGTTACGTATCGCACCCTTGGGATACGGATACGGACAGTGTTCGAAATATCGGTATCGCACAATGTATCGCACCCTTGGGATACAGATATGTATCGGTTGTCGCACTGGATATATCGTTTGTATCGCATAGTTTATCGCACTTTTTAGGAAACATGGGGAAACATTGGGAAAATGGTTGAATTTTTTAATGAAACTTTGCGGATTGTTAAAAAGGCCCTTAATACACACTTTTAAATCATAACATCTCAAAAAAAAGATGCACATAATAAATTTCCTTCGTATAGGGTCCTAAGTTATGCGATGTTTAACTGAACTAATGCAACTATATTTAAATTGAATGCATGATATTTATAAATATATCATAGTCATGTATGAAAACACAACCAATTCATTGAAAAACAAAATAAGAACTGAAGAAGTAAAATTTGATAAATATACATATCTTTGATGAGGACTAGTTGTGGTCTAGACCCACATAGAGTTGCGTGGTGGCTCATAATCATCATCTCCATCTCGACGTGGCTGGGCATAGTACCGCTGCTCCACTAATCCACAATATTGTACCCAGGTCATAGAAGAGTGGTACCAGTTAAGATACTCCCTAACATAACGCTGGTACTCATCCTCTCCGATCTGAATTAATACGCCCATTCGTGGGTACTGCGTAATCGTCACAGTCTGTAACTGATATGGATCTGGGAAGGGCAGATATGAAGCTCCTTGGTATCCATATTGTTGGCCATATCCATACTGCTGCTCATATCCTTGCCCATATGCAGAAGTAAACTCTTGACCAGGGTTGAAAAATGATGTGCAGTAACTACTGGAGTCACTCGTCGCATATCTACTAGGTCCATATCCATGCCCATGCTGTGGCACAAAACTCGAGCTACTCTCCAGTGTTTGTGATCCGGATTCATGTTGTGGCCTGTAGCTCGAGCTCCCCTCCCTCGTCCGTGATCCAAATCTAGAGCCACCTCGCCTGCCATGAACGCTTGTGTCCCTCATGCATTTTGCCAGCAGCTCCTCAAAATCTGAAAGTTTACGAGTCTTCTTTTTCTGCAGTAGCTTTTGACGCGTGTATGTCTTATTGTAAACAAGACGAGGTCGTGGTTCTCCTGGACGAGAACCATGGTCAGTGTCCTGCGTGGAATGATCGAAATTCTCCTCCCCGGTAAAAGGGCTAAGAGGCCTCTTATCCTGACTCTCACCCGCGTCACCACCACCATCATCATCATCATCATCATCATCATCATCCTTACTGTCATCAGAGTCATCGTCACCCTTATCGCCGCCATCATCATCACCGGACTCATTTCCCGCATCACTCTCCGACTGAGTCTCGGTGTCAGACAATGTTTCCCCACCACATGTCCCTCGTGATAGTGACTGCTGTGGGCTGCCCTCCGGACTCCTCGTTAATGGGTCGAATGCCTTATCAGGAGACCTCTGTTGCTCTACATGTTTGTCAACGTCAATCCCTTGTGTCTCTGCTTCTACCGCAATATGTGGCTCTGGTTGCCCATCCGAGGTATCTAAGTCATCCGACCTAACCCACTGATAAACTATGTCATCCTCCGCATCCTCAGCATATGCATGCTGTCCGACCGTCATCAGGTCTAGTGGGTCTTCCTGTGCTTTTCTTCTTCCTTCCGAGTGGAGCAACCTCTCTCGTAACTTCATATTGTAGTGACAATACACTAGCTTCTGAAGCCTCTCATATCCTATTCTATTACGTTTATTTGTATGTATGAGGGAGAATGTACTCCAATTCCTTTCACAGGGTGACGAGGACACCGTCTGTGCAAGCACACGGACAGCCAGTCGTTGTAAAACCTCGCAGTCAGTCCCATACATGGACCACCATTCGCCTGCGTATCATAAGATTCTTTCATTATCCTAAATTTTCCAAAATAATATAAATGCTAAGTTTACTACAGTGACTCACATGGCATCATGGCGTTCCTTGACTTCACCGCAGGGTGACACCCAAACATCCCAACTGCGTCGCGGAATTTAACAATCTGTTGATGGCGTATAGCAACTAGAAGAAGTATTTAATAATTGACATGAAGATAAGGAGAATGTAAGTGCGGAACATATTTACCTCACTACCAAAGGTGTCTTTCCCCGGACAGTCGGGGAATAAGTGATCGTACACCTCATGCACAACCCTCTTTAATGAATTATTTTCGAAGAGGTTCCGGCTGTAGTGGTATTTGGGATTTAGGAAATATGCTGAAAACCAACATATACACATCAGTACAACCCTCGCTTATTATTGCATATGGAAAAAAAAATCCATTTAGGTACTTACCAGCCTGATGTAGTGGGTGAGAAAGCGTCCTTTCCCAACGGTCGTCTATTATTGCATGCACCCACTTATATGCATTGGGAGCTTTAACTATGATGGCATCTTTCATTAGTTGTATAGACGGATACAACGACCCCATCGACGGATTTGTCTCATTGTCCATCATCCTCAACACCACATAAATGGGCTCTAGAATACCCACAACACCACGCACTTTATCCCAAAATGTCTTTCCCAGCACCAGCTCCTCAATTCTATAGGTTACTTTCGTCAACCTCCTTTTCCATTCTACGTAATCATGAGAGGCGAAAAGCTCTCGTAACCCTTATTTGTGTTTGAGAAGGCTACTTAAGGCGATATAATTTGTGGCGAATCGCGTCGCTCCGGGGCGCACTATATCCCCACCACACCTCTCGTGCATTGCGGCTAATATCCAGCCGTGGTTGTATACAAAGTTTGTGATGAGCCGTGCATTAGTAATTACAGTCTTCACCGACGGCCTATCCCCGATCCTCTCCAGCAGGAGATCGATGCAATGGGCTGCGCAGGGGGTCCAATACATATGATACTTGCTCTGAATATCCTTCCCCGCCTTAACAAATGCACTCCCATTATCCGTAACAAACTGCACAATATTTTTCCTCCCAACATCTTGCATGATGTTGTGCATTAGTTTGTAAATGTAGTTATAATCTTTGATCTTACTACTCTCATCTATACTCTTTACGAACACCGCCCGTCCCCTGGAATAAACCATAAAATTATAATCGACATCTTCGTCAGTCCGGTCCAACCGTCACACGTGATGGTACAGCCGTACATCTCCCATGACTGCCGATACGAATTAACGTATGTCTTCATTTTTGCATGTTCCTCATCCAAGTATTTTCCCATGATCTGTGCGGGTGTAGGCGGCTGCACACCCTCTCCCCCACGCTGCACTTCACTTATCATATTTTTGAAGTGCGGGCTTGCTGCGGCATTTGCGGGGATTTGACCGTATATAAAAAATTTTGCTATAAATTTTTCAACTTTTTTCCTCACATCCCATCTCCTTTATTTTCTTTTGTATCCCTCCCGCCACTTGGTACATCCTCGGATCCGAAGGTAGATCCGGCACCCGCATGCTGCTACTCCTACCTATGCCCCATATTCCTCCTCGCCTACTACCCTCCCCTGATCCACCCCTAGCACTCTCCCCTGCTCCACTCCCCCCACCACGCTCATGGATAGACCCCTCAAATCGAGGCCTACTTGTGTTCCACCTCCTATCTTGATCCCTCTCCCATCGATCCCGTATGGACTCTTGAATTGCGCGTCTATATTCGGGATCATCATCATCTTCGAGATCCACTACATCATCCTCACCTGCATATGGTGGTCGCCCCAACTCCTCCCTAATCTCCCTCTCTCGTGCATGTCGTTTATCTTTTGTCTTCACATTTTTTCCAATATGGTCCTCATCTGTTCTCGCACATCTTGTGGACATTTGGGCAATCCACAACATTGCGATACCCTCCCGCTAAATGCTCCTTTAAGCGGGTTACCCCACCACTCCTCGATACATGGCCGCATAAATTACAAATACTCCCGAATCGATTATCGGGAATGGGCTGACCGTACCTCCACCCTATATCAGGTTGCCTACCTCCTCTTCCTCCTGACATATTTTCTCTGTAAAATAATATTATATAAGTCTTTATCCAAAAAATGAAGCTTACTAAAAAATCATGTGGACCACACGAAGGCAAACGATGTGAATTGAATGTCTACCATGAAACCCTTATTATTGTGAAAAACATTGAACAAGGAGGGGATAGAAAGAGAGAGAGAGAGGAGAGAGCAAGATGTGATAGAGGTAGAGTTCTCTACAACACTCACTCCATTCATCATATTCTATATTCACTATCAGGTCTTGAGGTAAAAATCAGTTACATTTACCACTCAAATGCACCATATCATATGGAATAGTGTGAATGGAACGTCAACCATAAGTTCATGTGTGGGCCACCATGACTTTATTTAAAATGTCTTTTCATATGGAGAAGGGTTAGAAAATTATCCTCTACTAAGTCGAGATTACTCAGGTACATTTTTCTAAGTGATGTTTTATCATTAATTGTTTCTCTCCATTTACTCAACCAAAACCAATTTGCAATTCAAAATCTGACTGATCCAATGGTAATTAGGGTTATTATTATCTCAGCTCCACAATTCAAGGCTCACGTTCCTTCTAATATTGGACCCACCAATAAATAGTTTAGCTAGAGTCTTTCCATTTCCAGTTTATACCACATACAGTCAATTTCCTACAGAACTTAGAGAACTTGCAGGGAGTCCATGTAACAAAAAGCTACATCAGTTGAGCTGGGTCCAACTGATCTTACACGAAGGCAAATTAAATTGTTTAACGGTGAAAATCATATTTTTCGCTGCCATCTGTGGTGTGGTCCAGCTGATATTTGGATATGATTCATTTGTTGGATAATGCTCTAATATGATCTCTAAAAATAGATGAACGGTGTAGATATAATAAATACATCACTTTGGGCCCACGTAACTTTGATCTCCTTTGAACCGTTCGTGCAACTGGAGCTCAAGGAGCATCAGTGCTCGTCTTTGCACGGACGCGGATTGCGTCCTACCCCTACCCGTCTCTAGCCCACAACGGGCAGTTCTGTGGGTTGGGCCCACCTTGAACGTATGTGATCTATCCACACCGTCCATTCGTTTTTCCATCTAATTTAAGGGGTTGAGCCAAAAATTGAATCATATCTAAAGATCAAGTGGACCATACCACAGGAAACAACAGGGATAATGATATCCACCGTTGAAACCTTGCTAGGCCCAACAATGATGATTATTTGTCATCCAACCTATTCATAAGATCGTACAGACATGGATGAAGGGAATAAATAAATCTATACTTGATCTAAAATTTATGTGGCCCCCAAGAAATTTTCAACGGTAGACATTCAATTCAACTGTTTCCTATGGTGTGGTCCATTTGAACATTGTATATGTTTCATTTTTGGGTTGAAGCCCTATAATTATCTATTAAAATAGATGGACGGAGCAGATAAAATACATAAATTATGGTGGACCATATAGAGTTTACTCAGCACACTAAGCGTAGTGCGTTATTTCGTACGGAAATTGGATTGCGTACAAATAATGCTTTTATCGTACCGAGTAAACTCAGTTGGGCCCACTATGAATTTATGTGATTTATCCACACTGTCCATCCATTTTTACAGATAATTTTAGGGGTTGATCCCAAAATTGAAGTAAATACAAAGCTCAAGTGGACCGTTACATAGGAAACAGCGTGGAATAATGATTTCCACCGTTGAAACCTTCCTAGTGTCTAAAGTAATTTTTATTTTTCATCCAACCTGTTCATAAGATCACAAAGACATGGATGAAGAGAAACCACACACTTCAGCTTGATCCAAAACTTCTTTGGCCTCCAAAAGTTTTTTAACGGTAGAGGTTCAATCAAACTGTTTCATGTGGTGTGGTCCACTTGAGATTTTAATTTGCTTCGTTTTTGGGATCAAGCCCTAACATTATCTTTTAACATGGATTAACGGAGTGGATAAAATAAATAAATAAAAGTGGACCCCACACAGCTTACTCAGTACTCTAACGGTACTGAGTTACTTAGTACGCAATCCGGGAACGGATTGGCTACTCCCCCTGACACCAACCAATAGCTGGTGGTCAGTGCTATGTGGGTCACACCATGATGTATATGTTTCATCCATGCCATCCATCTGTTTTTACAGATCATTTTACGGTATAAGTCCAAAAATGAGATATATCCAAATCTCAAGTGGACCACATTACAGGAAACAGTGTTAAATGAGGGCAGACCATTAAAAACATTTTGGGGGCCATAAAAGTTTTGGATCAAGCTGATATTTGTTTTTTCTCTTCATCTGGGCCTGTATGACCTAATCAACAGATTGGATGTCAAATAAACAGTATAGTGGGCCATAGGAGGATTTAAATGGTATATCCAATCACTATTGTTTTCATGTGGTGTGGTCCACCTGAGATTTATATCCCTCTCATTTTTGGGTTCATCGCAATAAAATGATCTTTAAAAATGGATGAACAGAATGGATGAAACACATACATCATGGTGGGGCCCACATAGCACTGACCACCAGCCCCACGCAATCCGCTTCCCGCATACGCAATCCGCTTCCAACGGATTACTGAAGTTACGTCACCAAGTTACGTGGGTCCCACCATGATGTATTTTTTCTATCACACCGTCCATCCATTTTAATAGATCATTTTAGGGTGTGAGCCAAAAAAAGGAGTCAGATCCAGAGCTCGAGTGGACCCCACCACAGAAACAGTGGTCCACCTGAGATTTATATCCAATCACTATTGTTTTCGAGGCATGCTCACCTACGCCAAATGCACGTGCGCACCTTTGCACGCGTGTCATGGATGTGGAATCTGAACGGTCCATAAGATGTGGAATCCCATGGAACCTTAGAGGGGGAATTTTCACCCTGATCTAAGATTCTGGTGGGCCATAGAAAAGAGAAATTCAAATCAAGGGAATAAACGTTTGCATTTTTCATGGCCCACCGAAGTTTTGGATCAAAGCAAAAATTCGTATCAGGGGGTTTCAAGAGGTTCTGCTTCATGTGGACCGTTCAGATTTTCGAGACTCATCACATATGATGAGTTCTCAAAAAAGTTCGTATGTAGTACGTACGAACTGGTTCGCAGGTCCGCGTTTCCATCCCCATTTCACGCCTCCCGGCCCCTCTTCGTCATTTTTCACGGACTGTCATGAGCGCTCTCCCTCTCCGGCCTGATTTCTCGTCGAATCTCCGAGAAATCCGGCCTGATTTCTCGTCGCATCTCCGAGAAATCCGCACAGGCACGCTCCAATCAGCGAAGAAAGAGAAAAAATGAAGAAAATAGCAAGAAAAATTCGAAGAAAGAGGGATACAGGTACTTACCTGTCGAATGGCCCACCTCCGATCACTGCTACAGTTACGACTATAGGTACTCTCTCTCTCTTTTCTAATTCATTTTTTTTTTAAAATTTTCGGCAACCCACGACATTGGGTTTTTATCGGTGTGGGTTGTTGGCTACAGTGGGACTCGTGAGTCCCCTGCAAACGCACCCGTGAGTGTCGGTGACTCTGTTTGTCGATTTCCGACAATAATGGAGGCGGAAATACCGTGATATCTAAATCGGGGTGGGTTGTGTTGGCGATATCGGCGATATCGACGATGTATTGCATGATGTCGACGATTTATCGCACGATATCGATAATAATATCGCACGATATCTGGAGTTTTCGATTTTTTGTATCTTCTGCGTGTTATCGGTTGAGTATCGTCTCGCACTGGTGCGATACCAATAATATCGGCCGATAGTATCGGTATTTCGAACACTGGATACAGATACGTATTGGTTATCGCATGGGATATATCAGTTGTATCGCGTAATGCGTCATTGTTGTTGGAAACATGGGAAACATTGGGAAATTCGTCAAATTTTTCAATGAAACTTTAGTGAATGTTAAAAAAGACATCAATACACACTTACAAATAAAAACATTACAAAAGAAAACAAGTGCACATAATATGTTTTCTTTGTATGGGGTCCTAATCTTTGCGTTGTCTAAGTGAATTGATGCAAGTATATTCAAAGTCTATTCATATAATTTATAAATGTAAGAAGACGTGTGGAAACACAATCAATGCATTCAAAACCAAAAGAAGAATCACTAGATTAGGTTATATACGTGTTTGATTTTCTTATGTTCGGACATAGATTGCAACCGATTTGCGAGAAATTGGATTTATTTTTTATTTTTCTAATTTTCTGTAGCTTGGCCCATCTCCTCTAAATTTCGAAATCGAAGCTCCAAATCCATGATTTTTCATATGATTTTTTCATGCAAAACATGAAAATTCATGGATTATAACAATTTGACACTAATTTAACATGATTTACAGAAAAAAAAAGTATTGAAAATTGAAAATGCTCACCGGATCGAACATGTGGGATATATCCTTGTGCGTGTCGTATCGCACAGGTGGGATACAAGATATATCGTGGGATATATCGGCCAATATCGTCGATACTTAAAACATTGCTCTACACCACCTCTGGGGCTACTTTCACCGTCTTTCTTTTCTCAGATTCCTCCACCAATAGCTACTTGACTTCCTCCTTTGTTGAAACAATTCCCCCATTTTCTTGGCTTTTTTTTTCCCCCCATCAAGTCATTACCTCTTCACCCCAAGTGACGACCATATGAGATTTCCTTCCTTGCCCCTCTTGCCCTCCTGCTTTCGTGGATTGTCCCTCCTATCTACCACACTTCCTCCATGACCAGCCCCTAGATGGATCCACGTATTTCCCAGTCCTAGATTCCTGACAAGAATCTGGGCCGTATTTTGCTTTGTGCGTGCTTATTCTTTTACCAAAAATTCATGGACCATCCATCTGGTTTGAAGCTTCCTCCACCTGTTCTTGAGTTATGCGAAGCCTCAGATGACAGCTGAGTGACACACCTGTGGAATAACCACTTCCATGACTCTACGGATCTCTTGAACACCCTGAAGAAATTGGTCTCCAACCATATTCTCCTAGAAAGTACTCCACAATGCCATGAAACCCTCGTCTCTATTTCTGGCTTGTCACCAGAATCCAGTCACCAATGTCTTCTCAAGGGGACACAAAATTCGGAGCAATTTCAAAAATTCTCCCATCACAACCATCTAGCCTTTCTGTTAATCGGCCAATATATTAGAATCACATGATCTTGAGCTCATTTCAAACCTAAATCAATGGGCTTTCAAAGAAGATGCGTCATTCCACGTCTTTTAGTATCCCAAAGTGGCCCCCAAAACCATCTTCATCATTATCATCTAACCCATCTTCTCTATCGTTCATGCCTTCTTCCCTGGAATCCTCTCTCCGCAACTGGACCAAGCAAAGTCTTCTGACGCTATTTCAAGAACAACCCGACATTGATGTTATTGAAGCAGAACCTCTGCAGGTCGGTATCCGAGCCACTCTTGACCCGACACAGGTTGCAGACAATCAGATAGAGGAAGATCTGATCAGAGCTAAACTCATTGACACCATCCACAAGAAAAAGTGGATCAGAGATGCGATGGGGCATGTCAGAAGGTATTTGGGCCTCTCGTTCGGTGACCGCCCCGAAGATTTCTTAGCCCTTCTGCACTGCGTAGAGAACCGTGGCAGACCTCTATCAGTCTCGAAATCGCCAAGAACTCGTCGCGCTAGATCCTATAGCAGCAGAGAGGTGCTAAGCCTTACAGATGGTTTAACCCTCCCAGAAGTCTCTTCTGGCAGGGGGAGGAGCCAGGGAAATCGGGGAAGTTTCGTTTGATCTATGAAGCTTCAATCTTGGAACGTCAGAGGCGTCGGATCCAAGCAGAAACGACGTCTTATCAAGGACATCTGCGATCGCTCCAATCCAGACGTGGTCTGTTTTCAGGAGTCAAAGGTTTCTGGTTGCGATGAGCGGTTGTTAGGCACCCTCTGGAAGTGCAGAGACATCAAGTGGGTCTCTCTGGATGCTATCGGTAGCGCGGGAGGTATAATCGTCGCCTGGAAGTCCTCGCTCTGGTCCCTCCTATCCAGTTGGACCAGCTCTTACTCAGTATCGGTGATTCTTCAGCGCACATCTACTGGCTTTTCGTGTCTTCTCTCCGCTGTTTATGGCCCGAACCTTGATTCCTGTAGGCCCCATTTCTGGGATGAGGTGTCGAACTCCATTCTCAGATTTGCAGGGCCCTGCTGCATCATGGGCAATTTCAACATTACCAGATACCCGGACGAAAAGTCCCACGGCCATTCCATCACCCCTGCGATGGCCGCCTTCTCCCGGTGGATTGAACATAACGAGCTGGTGGATCTTCCTCTGCTTGGCTCAAGATTCACCTGGTCCAACGGGTGCGCCACCCCAACTCTATCCAGACTCGACAGGTTTCTCGTATCCACGGCTTGGCTCGACTCGCATCCCTCCTCCTCTCAATCCGTCCTTCCCAGAGTTACATCAGACCACTGCCCTATCCTATTGGATGTGGAGGAACAGAACTAGGGCCCCAAGCCTTTTCGGTTCGAATGCTTTTGGTTAAAGATAAATGGTTCCAAGAAGATGGTCGCGGACTAGTGGTCGTCATTTTCGGTTGAAGGTTATGCAGGTTTCAAGCTCAGCTCCAAACTGAAACGGTTGAAGGCTGCGCTCAAGGAATGGAGTCTCAAAGAATTCCGTCGTAGAGAGCAGGAAGCTGACTCTTTGCTTGCTGAATTACATAGTATCGATGTTCAGGCTGAAGGGGTTCCCATGACCACAGACATAATGGCTAGAAGAATTCAAATTATTTAAGATTTGGCAGGCAGGGCGTTACAACAGGAAATTTCGTGGAAGCAGAAGGCCAGAGCTAGTTGGCTAAAAGAAGGGGACCGAAATACCAGGTTCTTCCACAATATTGCAAGCATGCACGCCAGGAACAACAGGATTAACAACCTTCTGGTAAACGGCACCAGGATTGAAGACAAAGCCAGGATTGCAGATGAAACAGTTCGTTATTTCTCGGCCCTGCTCAAGAGCGATGAAAGGCGCCAACCGCACCTGGATAATCTTTTCTTTGAGAAGCTCTCGGCTGCTGACGCTGACCTCCTTGAGGCCCCCTTCATTGTCGAGGAGATCAGATGCGCTCTAGCCTCTATGGCTGGGGATAAGGCCCCTGGCCCGGATGGCTTCCCCATTCTCTTCTTCCAACATTTTTGGGAGGTGGTCCAAAGCGACATGCTGGACTTTTTTACCGAGTTTTACGAACGAGGCAGGTTATCCAATAGCTTGGGGGCCACCTTCATCGCACTCATTCCCAAGGTGCCAGGGGTAGCATCTCTCAAAGAGTTCAGGCCGATCAGCCTCCTGGGAGCTCCTTACAAAATTTTAGCTAAAGTCCTGGCTACTCGCCTTAGTAGAGTGATCGGAACCATCGTCTCTGGCAACCAAAATGCCTTCATCGCTAGCAGGTAGGATGCTGCTCTTATCGCAAACGAATGTTTGGATTCCGCCTCCAGATCAGGGAAGAAGCACATTGTTTGCAAGCTGGATATCGAAAAGGCTTATGATCACGTGGACTGGGCTTTCCTTCAATATCTCTTGAATCGGATGGGGTTTAGGAAGAAGTGGAGAAGCTGGATGGAGGAATGCATCGGGTCCGCTCATTTTTCTGTCCTTCTAAACAGATCCCCAAAACGATTCTTCAAGAGCTCGAGGGGTCTTATGCAAGGTGATCCGATATCCCCTTTTTTGTTCCTCATCGTGATGGAGGCATTGTCCAGAATGCTGCAAAAAGGTCAGGTCGAACGTCCTTCGCGGGATTTCTATCCAAGGCAGGGGCAATCCGATTTCTCACATCCAATACACAGACGATTCCCTAATTTTCTCAGAAGCTAGTACCGAAAAGGTAAAAAACTTGTGGACCGCTATTCGATGTTTCGAAGTAGTTTCGGGGCTGCGAGTTAATCTGGCGAAATCCAAGCTTTTCAGCATCAACATAGACAACAACGAGACTGCAGGTATGACGTCCATCGTCGGGTGCACTGCAGCTGCCTTCCCTACTTCCTTTGTTGGTCTCCCTCTCTGCGTTGGTAGGCCCCCCAAAAGGATGTGGGAGAAAGTCACTTCCAGATGCGAGAAGTTCCTTGCTAGATGGAAATGCCGATATCTATCATTAGGCAGGCACATTACCCTGATTAAAGCTTCCCTGTCCAACCTCCCGATCTATTTCATGTCTCTTCTCAAATGCCCAAGTGAGGTGTTGGCCTCGTTAGAAAGATTAAGGTGTGATTTTCTATGGCACGGAAGGGAGGTTAAGCAAAAATTCCACTTGCTCAATTGGAAGGAGGTCTGCTGTCGCTCGGATAATGAGGGGGTTGGGATTCGAACTCTCAAAGACATGAATCGTGCGCTGATGGGAAAGTGGATCTGGCGTTTAGGAGCGGAAGTTGGGAGCTTCTGGACCTCCGTTATTAAGCTCAAATACGGGGAATCTGTGGGCGATTGGTGGACCAAGGAGTCTTCCTCTTATAAGGCGTCCCCCATTTGGAAGGACATCCTTAAGTTGAAAAAGGAGGTGCTTAGAAGTATTGGCTTCGTTCTTGGCAATGGTCCAAAAATACGTTTCTGGGAAGATAATTGGACCGGGGAAAATTCTCTCAGAGCTCGTTTTCCAAATATCTTCTCCCTTGCCTCAGATAAATCTGCTCTCGTTTTTTATTGTTACAAGGTTATTAGTGGCAAGTCTGTCTGGAGCGTTGTTTGCAGAAGAAATCTTCACGACTGGGAAATTGCCGAATTTGCCGAGATGTTGGAATATGTTTCAGCCAACCTGCCTTCTCCTTTTGATTCTGATAGATTGTTATGGAAGCTCGACAAGTTTGGATCTTTTTCTGTCAGATCATTACACAGCTTCCTTACGGCAGACAGTGCCCCTTCTCAATCCAGTTTGGAAATATGCAGCTCCTCCTAGGATAGTGTCTTTCGGTTGGCTCGCTAGTAGAAGAAATATTCTCACCATTGATAACCTTAGGAGAAGGGGGATGATCATCCCAAACATCTGTCTTTGTTGCACGCGGGATGAAGAAACGGTCGATCACCTATTAGTGAACTGCCCTTTCATCTACTCTGCTTGGGCCGGTTTATTGCATTCTTTCCATGTCAGTTGGTGCCTGCCAGAGAAGATCGACTCTCTGCTTTTCTCGTGGCATGGCGTGCATATAGGAAAATCCAAAACTAAGATCTGGCGGATGGCTCTTCTTGCGGTCTGGTGGTTCGTTTGGGAAGAGCGAAACAATCGCTGTTTTCGAGACTCGGCTAATTCTGCTGTTTTTGTGTTGTCTAATGCTAAAAGAGCCTTAATTGAATGGGCTTCTCATGTTGTTTCTCTCAAGGATAGAGATTATCTTTTTCTTGGTTCTTAGTTGATCTGCTATCTCAGCGGATCTTCTTTGTTTTTGTTTTTTGTTTCCTTAGCTAATGAAATCGTCACCTTTCAAAAAAAAAAAGTTCCCAAATAATTGGGGTCAGCTATAAGAATCTCATCTGCCATTCCAAAAACTTAGTGAAGAAAATACTAGAGGCAGGTTGTCACTGACTAACCACCATTGTAGAAAATAGCCCCAACCCTGTGGACCATATGCTCACAATTGGACCACCTTGTGGGGCCAACAGATTAGCCAGATCATTACGGGCCACAAAATTGTCTGGACAAATTGCAGGGACCGAGTTGCTGATTGAACTGATCGTGCACCCAATTCTCTGATTGGTGTTTGGACAGGCTGAATCCACTTCACTGATTGGATGGATCATGGAGCCCACTCCACCGATTGGGCACGTTGCCATTCCTGGGTGATGGGGACATCACGCGCATGCACGCATCCCCCTACGCACGTACGCCAGAAGGAGGACCCCATCGTTGATCTGGATCGATGACGACGTCCAGGGAGGGCCTCCTAGTTAGGAGACGAAGTTTTGATTCAAAAGAGTGAGCCTGACAATTAAGAAAAGCCCACCATGAGATCTCGTGATCGTAGCCCACTAGTCGGATTGATTTCATATTTTAGGTTTTGCTTATTGTCATTATTTAGAACATCATGAACGCTTTAGATTTCTTTGTTTGGTTTTTATTTTAGTTTACTTCATCGCCAAGTAATGGGTTGCACACATAGCGTGAGTTTTGGGGTACAGGGTTTTCCTATAAATAGGCACCCCTTGTAGTTCTTTTGATTAATTGAAGATTAATGAAAATTCTGCATTTTCCTACTCTCTGAGTTGTGAAGCCTAATTGGGTGCGAAGCCCTCCCTTCTTCGAAGGGTTAACTACCATGGTGCGAAGCCACATATATCCTGATTCACATCCATCCATCGCCATCTGGAATTGATATGGATGGTTTTGAATTAGTATGATCTAAAGCCTGAAATCTCGCACATCATATTTGAATTTTCCATGTCCTGCATCAAATTTGGTATTAGAGCTTAGGGTTCTTATAGGGGAATGCATTACGTGTTTAGGATTTAGTTGTTTATGTCCATTACGCATCAATTCTCATCATCTGTTTAGAGGTCCATGAACCCTGACATAAGCTGCTGAAATTTCTGTTATCCCCTTGAATTATTTTATGAATTAACTTAGCTTTCTATTTCTAAGTTTAGAAACTTTCTTAATATGTTTTTAGAAACTAATTTCCTTTCTTTCTTCTTTTTAGAAAGTAGTTTACTTTCATTTTTTTTTAGAAACTAACTTACTTCTATTTTTAGAAACTTTCCTTTTTCTATGTTTTAGAAACTAAGTTGTTTTTTTTTTAATATAGAAACTTTCCTAATTTGTTTTTAGAAAAATTCTTTTTTTCGTTTTTAGAAACTAGGTTGTTTTTTTAGAAACTTTCCTAATTTGTTTTTATAAACTTTCCTTTTTTCGTTTTTAGAAACTAGGTTGCTTTTTTAGAAACTTTCATAATTTGTTTTTAGAAACTTTCCTTTTTCGTTTTTAGAAATTAGGTTGTTTCTTTAAAAAAAAAAAAAATCTTATATTTTGACAACTATATTGTTGAATTTTGGTTTACACCCTACACTAAACATGAAACAACTGCTAGAGTAACTAAACAAGCTATCCTAGCAGGTCGAGTCTTTGGATAAGCTCTTGGAAATGGACCAATGCTTTGAACAACTTGATGTGTGCATTACCCAACTACAGACCATCGCCAGGACAAACCCCACCATTGGGGTAGATGTCCGATCTTAGGCAGGTGGCCTGGAGGATAGACTAATGAATGGAGTTGGTCAAGGAATCAATTATGGGCGTGCACCCGTGCACCCACCCCATGAGGGACATCAAGACCACTATTTGGAGGGGTACAACATGTGCGACCTTGTGGCTGGAGAGAGTGCACCAGAGGCTATTATAGAGTTACCCACTGAGGCCTTCCGGTAATGGATGAGTTACGTGATGTCTTTCCTGATGATCTACCGGATGAGTCTCCCTCTAGGAGGAATATAGAGCACACTAGAACATGGGACACCGTAATACCTACAACTGAGTTTGCGTTTAATAGTTCTGTCAATAGGTCTACAGGTCTCAGTCCTTATGAAGTCATTACTGTTTATAAATCCGGGAAACCTATTGATCTTGTCCCTATGTCACTGTCCCATAGGGAGTCAGAGCCTACATAGTCTCTTGCGCATCACATTCATTCATGGCATCAAGAAATCAGGCAAAAGATCACTACTAGTAATGAACATTACAAATTTTCTGCAAATCAGCATAAACGTTTCAAAGAATTCAATATTGGGGACTTTGTGATGGTCCGCATCAGGCCTGAGCGGTACCCTCCGAGGGCCGTGCGTAAGTTACACGTGCGTAGCGCTGGACCCTTCAAAATTATAAAACAAAATGGTCTCAATGTGTATGAGGTAGATCTTCCACCTTCCATGGGAATTAGTTTCACATTCGATGTGGATGATCTAGTTACTTTTCAGGAGACCACTGATACTTTGTCCAGCCCTTCACCTACCTATCCTGATTTCCCATATTTATCCCTTGAACCATGGCCCATCCCCGACCCATGTTTCCAGCCTCTACCTCCCATACCTACTCTTCTTGACCTTTCTTCCTAACCTCTACCTCCCACACCCACCCTTCCCGACCCATTTTTCCAGCCTCTACGTCCCATACCTACTCGTCCCGACCCATTTTCTCAGCCTCTACCTCCCATATCTATCCATCTCGACCCATTTTCTCAGCCTCTACCTCCCATACCTACTTTTTCTGACCTTTCTTTTCAGCCTCCGTCTCCTATACCTAACCTTCACACACCCAGAGAGGAAATAGAGGATATCTTGGACCATCAGATAGTTTCAACGTTGGACGGCGGGTTTCAGAAGTACCTGGTTAAATGAAAGTCACGCCCAGCTTCAGACAGCACGTCCTAACATCCTGGAGTGGTTCAGGAGTTTTATTTTGCCAGTGGCGAAATTTTCGCTGCTGGGGAGAATTGATGAGGACATCACGCACATGCATGCCGTCCCTTACGCACGTACGCCAGAAGAGGGAGGACTCCACCGTCGATCTGGATCGATAACGATATCCAGGCCTCCTAGTTAGGAGACAAAGTTTTGATTCAAAAGAGTGAGCCCGACAATCAAGAAAAGCCCACTATGGGATCTCATGATCGTAGCCCACTAGTCGGATTGATTTCATATTTTAGGTTTTGCTTATTGTTATTATTTAGAACATCATGAACGCTTTAGATTTCTTCGTTTGGTTTTTATTTTAGTTTACTTCATCGCCAAGTAATAGGTTGCGCACATGGCGCGAGTTTTGGGGTATAGGGTTTTCCTATAAATAGGCACCCCTTGTAGTTCTTTTGATTCATTGAAGATTAATAAAAATTCCGCGTTTTCCTACTCTCTGAGTTGTGAAGCCTAATTGGGTGCGAAGCCCTCCCTTCTTCGAAGGGTTAACTACCGTGGTGCGAAGCCACATCTATCCCGATTCTCCTCCATCCATCGCCATCTCTATTACCCGTCTTATACCATCCACCCTTCTCATCTCCCATAATCATCTGGGCTACAAATTTGTCCCTTATTGCATCAAATTCCTTCTCTTCAACAGATTTTCAGAATCTAGCCCTGTAGGAGGGCTGAAACGTCGACAGAGCACCACGCCCAGGCCGTAGTTCAAATCGACGTGAAATTTGAGGGTTTTGAAGCCTAAGCCTGGCCGACCAACCCTAAGGAGACAATTTTTGGGTACGTGGGCCCCGCACATGTGCGGCCGATCACCAGCGCACGTGCGTCAGTTCCCACTCGTGGTCCGCACGTGACAGCTGTTTTCTGGTTCAGGGTTCCCTCTCCCTTACTCTTTCATATTTGTTTTTCATAAACCCTAACCCTAGATGGTCTTCAATCCCCAAATTCTATCCCTATTCTCACCCTAGGATTCCCTGAATTGAAATTGGTAAATCCCTTGGATTAGGGGCTGATTACTATGCATGTGTGGATGATTATTTCTTATATTTGAGCATCGTTTGGTTCATAAATTTTATTGATCTAGCCCTATCATGTGTAGGCCTGGACCGTGCTGATTCCCCTTGAATGTTTAAGCTTTTGTGTAGGATGTGGAATTAATATGGATTGTTTTGAATTAGTATAATCTAAAGCCTGAAATCTCGCACATCATATTTGAATTTTCCATGTCTTGCATCACTGGGCTATGTCATCCTCATTGTGCATAAGGAGGTTGGTTGATTGTGGTGTTTTCCAAGTGACGATCAATTCTTAATAGTTAAATGTTTACGCCCTATTGTATTGATCCCTCTATTTTTCTTTTCTATCAATAAACCTCACTAGCATATGGAGATTGGTTGATTTTGGTGTTCTTAAAGTAACCATAAGTACTTACAGTTAAGTGTTTACTACAAATTGCAGTGGTCCATCTTTTTTCGGTGATTGACTTTTGGAACATTATTAGGTACCAAGAATGAAAAATGCTATGGTGATGAGAGTTCTATTCTCTCCATAGTCCATACAGCAAAAAGAAAAAGAAAAAGAAAAAAAAAGGGTACTAGTTTGGCCACAAGTCCCTGAGGTTCCTAAAGTACTAGCTCACACCATGATGGATCTTGATCGTGGACAACAGACCCAATAACTGTGCAATGTGGTTCTGTTCTGACATAAAGCATTAGAAGACTGTCCTGTGGAGTTGGTCATACTATCCCCACATGCCTAATTAGTAGATCACACCACCATATGTTTGCATAAACAGACATAATATCTTCATGTCTAGTCATGCTGTAATGTGATTGTTTGCCCTTCATGGACCTAATTTTCCCTAAATTGCAATTCTTGCCGTTTTTCTTTTCTGACTATTGGTTATTGTAATCGACTTCTCTCATTTCTAGGCTGGAAATACAATCAGAACTTGGAATTCCATACTCATGCTTTCGAGTTTGTTGTGTTCATGAGTTTGCAAGTCTCTGAATGGACTAAACTGAAGGTGTAGAAGTCTATTGCGCAAGCTTGTTTTCCTTAGAATTTTAGCTTCACTTCCACTCCTCTGGGATTATGAAAGCATCTCTTTGTGTAGAGTTCAGAAATAATCCTTCAATGGATGAACATAAGCTGTTGGTAATGGCAGCAGATATTAACAGAGTTATTAAGAAAAGATAAATAAGAAGTAAATGATTAGGCTGGAAGAAAATAATCACCTTAATGAAAGATGGTGTGCAGATATTTTTTTTTGTGTGTATGCCCTTGACCATAGTTACTGACCAAGAAACGGACACTGGAACTGATGTGAAGAGTGGTTGTGTGAAATGCATCATTTTGCAACAGTTGCTACAACATTTCTCGAGAAGTGTGAAACAAATGACCCTTTTTTTTTTTGAGAGAGTGACGGAAATCGGTTGCAATAAATGTTGGCATTTGCGAGAGGAAATGAGTTATCCGATTAACTACGCTCTAGACATGCATTTTAGATTCTTGAACTTGTGGTCCTTTCTGGTGTGTACACTCTGTAAGACTTCAGATCTCATTTTATGGCCAATGCTAAATATGCATGTGCTAAAGTTGCTGGCTTCCTTGTTGGCTAGACAATAATCGAAATTTAGCAACCGTTCAATAAAATAAAATAAAATTTTGTTACTGCATGTGGCAAAATTAAATACTGGAAATAGTGTGGCACAAGAAGGTGTAGGCCATAAAGGGTGAACTTTTCTAGCTGGTTTGTGATTGATTTGAGTGCAATAACAGATGCTTTGGCAATTGCCTCCATAGTCATGACTGGTGTTCAGGAAGGCCAAATTGGTGGTTGCTTGGGGCCTTGGGCGTTGATCCTCAAGCCATTTGTCAGTTGCTCTTGAGTCATTTGATTCTTTTTGTCTGAGTTGTTGATTCCTCATCTTTGCCATGTTTGCTCTTTCTTAACAAAATTTGTGTCATCTCTCCCCCCCCCCCCCCCCCCCCCCAAAAAAAAAAAAAGAAGGAAATAGTAATCACTAAATAATTTTTTTCTTTCACTTGGCAGAATAATTTTAAACTTCTTTTGTTTATTAGGTGGAGCAGCTGCACAAGATTTTCAAGCTATGTGGCTCACCTTCAGAAGAATATTGGAAGAAGTCAAAGTTGCCGCATGCAACCATATTTAAGCCCCAACAACCGTATAAGCGGTGTATAGCAGAGACGTTTGAAGACTTTCCACCATCATCATTGCCACTAATTGAAACTCTTCTTGCAATTGACCCAGTTGATCGCAAAAATGCCTCTGCTGCATTGAACAGCGAAGTGAGATTTTAATCCTAATAGTGGTTTTCTTCTCATTTATTCTCCCTCATATATTTATGGGATGTAGCTAACAGCATGGCATTTGCGGCTAATAAGTAAAAATGGCATTGCTGTTGTATAATGTTTACCTTTCTTTTAATAGGATTAAACTCTTAATAAACTCATCCTACACTGGAGCTCTAGACCAGCCCATTGCAGGCCTCTGCTCTATCACCATCAAACTTCAACTAACTTTTTCCTCTTATCTCATAAAGATTTTTGAAGAGTTCAATGTTCACTTTTTCTATTTATTCTTGGGTCCTCACCAGTTGGCCTCTTTTTGGGAACAGGATTTTCCTTTTCTTGCATTTGGCTTTCAGTGAAAGAATTCTTCATTTTATCCATTTCTTTGAGCTCTTCCTTACCCCAGTTTTGACTGTTGCTAGTGAATCACTTCATTCTAAGCATGTGGGATATGCATTTTTCCACTTCTGATCTTTCATGACAATAATGTCATTTCTTCTGGCACTATTCTGGAAAAAAAATATGGTTACTTCTTCCAGCTTATCTGATATATGAGTTTCCTAATGCAGACCTTGTTAATTCACTGCTACCTTTCAAAAATTTCTGGATTCCACACCTAAGTTGTTCCTTTCAACTCTTGGAGCCTGCTATTGAGATTGTTCTGGAGACGTGGTCAAAGCCCAGTTTCATCAACACTACTAGGATTCAGACCAGTCAGTGATAGAGAGCGTTTATCCAGCCAATCCTTCAAACTCAAAATCTCACCAGCACTTGCACAAAAGCCACAGCCTCAAGCAACATATTTCAAACCTAAAAGGTGACTGACGCTTCCAGTTCTAACAAAGTAGGAGCATGACCTGATGCCAGCCTTCGGAGTGCTGAATAAGATACCCTCAAGAAGTGGGCTTCATCATTGCTAGAGACTACAAAGCAATCTAGTCTACACAGCATTGGTTCTCTAGATTGTTTGAGCATGTGAAAAATCACTTCCCAATGGCAAATTGATCAACTTATTTCTGGCCATCATCATCATGTAAGCCATATCCCAACTACTTGGGGCAAGCTACGCGAATCTTGTTTTGCCATTCCACTCTATCAAAGACGATATTGTTCAGTGTATCCCTGATATCATCGATATATCCCCGATATTATCCTTATCTCTAGCTCGGAGATATCGATAACACTGATAGTATTAGAAATTCTAGGTATCAGTGATATATTGCCAAGCAGTGTTTTAAATAGCCCATGGCCCATAGCATAGCGTTCAGCCCTTTGAAGTGTGACACATAAGCTACATAGTGTGTAGCGTAAGCTACACCCTAATATATTTTTAATCAAGGTTGCACTTGGTTACACCAGTTCATGATATTTTGCACCAAATTAGACTGGTTAATAGTAAAATTTAACAAAATTTCATGATATTTGGTGCAACCAAACGCAACCTAAATTAATAAGAAAGGGCAATTCCTAAGTATAAAAGTAAAGAAAGAGTAACGAAACTAATTTGATATTGTTACTTGTATTATTTTACTAAAATAATTGAAAAGATTAACTAATTTTTATTGAAAATTAAAAAATGTTACAAATCAATGAAACCATTAACTTATTTTAATGTTGTAGTAGATATAACTAGTAATTTGAGCTACATAGCATGTAGCATGTGCTATTAATCATGTAGCATAGACTACATGCAACTTAAGCTATTTGCATGAGCTACGTAGCATTAAGGCTAAGCTACACTACATAGCTTAGCTATTTAAAACACTATTGCTAAGTATCGCCAATGTATTTATATCACCAATGTATTGATATTGCCAATGTATCACCAATATTTTCAACTATGTAAATTCTAGGTGTTACTTCTATCGTCAATATTTTCGACTGTGTGAATTTTGGGTGTTACTTCTATCGCCAATATTTTTTACCGTGTATATTCCAAGTGTTGCTTGTATCGCTAGTATTTTAGCAATATTTTGATAATATCGCCAATGTATTGATATCGCCAAAATTTTGTTTATTAGAAAAAAATCCATTTCAATTTTTTTTTAATGGGTGCATGGTTGTATGATGAAATTCATGTTTGTACACGTGTATATGTATGCAATCATGGATGGATGTATGCATGTGTGTGTATGCGCACATGCATGAATGGATGGATGGATCATGCATTCGTGTTTGTATGTATGTATGTGCATGCATGTATGGATCCACCATTTTTCCCATGTTTCCCTAAGTCAACAATACATGCTTTTAGGCCCCATTAAAGGGAAACTTATTATTTGATTCCTAAGTATGCAAATATGCGTCTTTCTCGCTATTGTAGTATTATTTGATTCTTAATTATGCAAATATATGTATTTTAGCATCTCTTGAAGTATCATTGAAAAATTCCACCATTTCCCCCGTGTTTCTCTAATGTTTCCCTGAGTCAGCGTTACATGCTTTTAAACCCTCATTAAAAAGTATGTATGCGTCTTTTTTGCAATTCTTTGATTCCCAAATATGAAAATATGTGTATTTTAGCATCTCTTAAAGTTTCCCTGAGAAATTCCACCATTTCCTTTTGTTTCCTCAATGGATATCGAAATCAAAGCTCCAACTCCATGATTTTTTATGTAAAACATGAACCAATGGATTTGTAACCATTTGACACTGATTTTACATATTTTCAACAAAAAAATGGATCGAAAATTGAAAATGCTCACCGGATCGAACATGTGGGATATTCGGCACTTACCTTTGCGTTTCATATTGCACATGTGGGATGCAAGATATATCTTGGGATATATCGGCCGATATCGTCGATATTTAAAACGTTGATCCTAGCCAGCAATACATGTAATGATCCCGATACTACGAACATTGTTTCCTAGTACATCTTACCCGGCCTTACTATTCCCTTTTAGAGCCTTCCAACTTGAAACAACCCGCTCCTAACTGGTGTAGTTCCCGGTATTTGTTGCAGAAGGATAAACCATCTAAGTCTACTTTCCCCCATTTTATTACCTATTGTTGCTACTTCTAAGTTCTCTTGAATGCATTCATTTCTAATTCTATCATTCCTTGCCTTGTGACTCATCCATCTTCTACATCCTCATTTCAGCTACACTCATCGTGTGAACACATTGTTCAAAAAATTGCCCAACATTCTCTCCAATAAAGCATGCTGATCTTATAGCTCTCTTATAAAATTTCCCTTTTCGTTTCATTGGTATGCGGCGATTACATAAAATTCCAAAGGCACATCTCCACTTCATCCACCCAACTCTAATTTTGTGAGCAACATCCTTCTCGAACTCTCTGTTCTCTTAGATTATTGACCCCAGATATTGAAAATGGCTTGTTTCTGTTGAGCATGGCCAATCTCATTTCTGCCCGTAATTTCTGGAACTTTGTCATTCTCGATGCGATTCTACTAGGGGTGCAACTTGGGTTGGGTCAACCTGAACACTATTAGCCCAACCCAAACTTTAGGTCGGGTTGTGTTGGGTTGGATTGAGGTTAGTTTTCGGTTGCGGGTGGGTTGGGCTTGGGCTGAAAATCCTCAACCCAACCCAAAGTTGGCTTGGGCTTGGTTGAGGCCTCAGGCAACCTGACACAACCTGAACCCAATGTTATGTGCAGTTCATATGCATGTGAGTTATGACTGTTGACCAACATGCATTATATAAATGTAAAATTATGGTCTTCATGAAAATGGGGTTCATGATTGGAACTGTCCATGCTCTGGACATGATATATAGGTTTTATGATCCAAACTGTCCATGCATAATAAATAGGGTTCATGATCCAAACAATTGGAACCATCCATGTTGCGGACTCTATGCTGTGGGTAGTTATAGGGTGTTACGTTAACGGTGTTACTCGATAGTTAGATGTTTGACTTTGTGTTAGTTTAGTAGTTGCAAGTGTTAACCCAATCTAAACCCAACCCAACCTGAATTGTATTATGGTTTTGTATTCAATACCTTGGGTCTCAGGCTGACACGTGTGGTTGGGTTGAGCCTCAACTGACCTGATGCACCTGATTTCCATCTCTTGATTATACATCCCCAAAATACAATTGTCTTAATGTTAAAAGTCTCTACTGAGACACCATGGAATGTTCCATCTGCCGTGATTACAATTTCATCTTTTTCTTTCCGGGTTCTTCAGACTGTAAACTACTGTGGGTGTACGTTGGATTTGTCAGCCAATGAAGTAAATATGATCAAAACTGGAAACGCCCGTCAAATGTCCACCTATGCTATCGCTACCCTGCACTACCAAACTACGGAGATCCCTCCTGCTGTTTCCCCTGCCAGAAGAGGAAATTACCTGCAGTCTTCTTACTCATAGAATAAAATACCCTCTCCTATTTTGCTCTTCTGGAACCTGATGATGTGTGTTTTTCTTTGGTAAAATTTATTTTGTTTCAAACCATTTTCATGAACTCAAATCCCTCAACATTCCATGACAAAATCTTCTTAGATCTCTTGATTTTCCTCTCCTCTTGTCCAGAGATCATCATTTAAGGGATCGTTTGGCATCTCTACAAATAAGATCTTATTTGCTTATTTCTATATAAAAAAAAAATCATTTTTCAAAAATAGATTGTTTGGTAATGGTCTAATTTTCCATGTACTAATTCAGACGTAAGAGGTTTTACCCCTTAATTCTCTAGGTATGGAAAGTTTACCTCCCCCCCCCCCTTTTAAGAGCTTATTTTGCTAAAGCGGGTAGACATTTTAGGGCTTTTCTTGAACAAGTTTTTCCCTCAACTTTTTTTAAAAATTCCCATATTACTCACTTCTCTTCTCTTGTCGATCCCATCCATCACATCGAAGGTGGGCCCACATGATGAATGACCTGTAATGAAGGTAATGGTCCACATCAAAGGTGGGACCCACATGATGGATGGTGGACTCACATGATGGACTGTTGACATTGAAGATGGTCCTACATGATGAACAACCCACATTGAAAGTGGGCCACACATGATAGATGATCCACATCAAAGGTGGGACCTACATGATGGATGATGGACATGGAAGGTGGGGGCCTGCATGATGGACGGTTGACATCGAATGTGAGCCCACATGATGAACGACTCATATTGAAGGTGGGCCACACACGATAGATGGTCCACATCAAAGGTGGGACCCACATGATGGAGGTGGACATCGAAGGTGGGTCCACATGATGGATGATTGACATCAACGGTGGGCCCACATGGACAGTTGACATTGAAGGTGGGCCCACATGATGAACGACCCATTTTGAAGGTGGGGTCTAACATGAGAGATGGTCCATATCAAGGTGGGCCCACATAATGGGCAGTTCACATCAATGGTGGGCCCCACATGATGGATGGCTCACGTCAAAGTGTGGCCCCGCATGATGGCGGTCCACATCCAAGGTCTAGCATGCTGGGTTGCCCATATCCAAGGTGGCCCGACATGCTGGGCAGTGGACATCGAAAGCGCGCCCCACATGATGGACGATGGAAATCAAAAGTGGGCCCTACATGATGGATGATCCACATCAAAGGTGGGCCTAGATGACGGATGGTCCACATCAAAGGTGGGCTTATGGATGGTGGACATCAAAGGTGGCTCCACATGATGGACAAGTCAAATACCCACATCGAAGGTGGTTCTCACCTTTGGTTGCCCATTCCTCTTAATTGGGTGATTTTAGCCATCCAATCAATAGCCAAAACACGAATAGTCCACATTGATCATAATGGAGTTTCAATTTTAAAAAATGACAGCAACTATCTTTAAAAAAAAGCTCTTATTTGAATGTTTTACCAAACATTCTTATTTTCAATAAGAACTTTTTTTGGTTTTGAAAAAGTGATTTTACCAAACAATCTTATTGTAAAACAAGAGTTGGAACAAAAAGTCTTAATTCTTTAGCTCTTATTAATTAGATAAAAGTGTCAAACGGCCCCTAAGCAAACTTTCTCGACTCCCCTTGTCCTTTGGCAGTTGTCCCCAGACTAAATCTTCATTTGTAGTCCAATTATCTTGATTCCCCTTTTACAAAACAAACACTTCTTGATTGTTATTAGTTACAGAAGCTATCATGACACTGTAGCTCCAGATTCAAATTACAATAATTTGAATCTGCATATGGTATTATGATTTATAATTTGATCATATTAAACTGTTATAACTTTATACTTCCAGCGAGTTTCACCTATTGTTAAAAATTCACAATTATCTGGAAAAAAGCTTTAAAATGTAGAATTTAGGAAAACATAACCAGGCTGCGCAGCACATCTTTGGCCAGACCCTGATGTTGCCTTAAAAATTTATCCTTGCAGATTAAATAAGGTAGTACAGAATCCTATTTTTTGTTGACATCAATATAATTTCAGAATAGCAGTTATTTTTGTTGACATCATTAAATGCTGGAAATTCAGCTATCTTTCAAAAAAATAAAAATAAAAATAAAAAATCTGCACTCTGCACCACATTCAGTAGAAGGTTGTCTTTGTCACCTGATTGGTTTCTATTTTGCAGTTCTTCACAACTGAGCCTTATGCCTGTGAGCCTTCAAGCCTTCCTAAGTATCCTCCAAGCAAAGAGATGGATGCCAAACTGAGGGATGAAGAAGCTAGAAGGTGTCGTACTTTTGTATGCCTTGATATACTTAAGACTTTAGTATACCTTGGATTCTCCATGAAAATCTGGAAGACTGTTTCTAATCTCACATGAAAATAGTTTTAAAAGGGGGGAAAGATCTCACTTGAAATGGGGAGAAAGTGTCTGCACTCCCTTTGATTGGGAAATGGATCTAGTGCACTGTGTGGCCTGTGATTTACTCCTACCATTTCTTCTCGAGCATCGTTATCTAGCTGAATTCCGTGATTTATTCCTATTATGTTTCTGAATCTAGTTTATGGCTATGTAGGTTAAGAGCTGGTAGTGGAAGAGCCAACGGTGATGGTATGAAGAAGACTCGCATACGTGATCGAGCTGCTAGGGCAATGCCTGCCCCAGAAGCTAATGCTGAGCTTCAAGCAAACCTTGATGTATGTCATGCTACTGCCTCTATCTGCTCTACTTTTTAAGCTTACAATAGAGTAATCAAATGCAGATGCTGAACAAAAACATAGCATAGTTGAAATATAGTCAGAACATGTTGAACTTTGAAAAATGTCAACAAGTTGTGTAGAAAAGCTGTCTGGCAATCTATATGCTACCTAGTAATAGATCGAGAAAGAACATAACTACAGCCACTTTGGCCTGTTTGATGTTATCCCAAATCACCATTGGATTAGATAGCTATGGTGATACGAAGATACATCGCATCAGCACTACATTTGGGTTGGCCCCTTTTTTGGGATTTGCATCCAGAAAAGGTGGGTTTTCCACTTCAAACCATCGCTATTTGGAAAACTTCTAAGGTCTTATTGTTATGCGGAGCCTCTGTTTTATGATTCTGTTACTCTGATAAAATGATTGTCTTCACCATCATCATGGCCTTGTTTCATCTATTTTGGTAATCATTGTGATGATTTTCTCAGCAAAGATTTCATGGCTGGCTGCCCATCTGACATCAACCTCCTTCAGCCATGCTTAGGACCAGCTGGCTATCGCAATGCAGAGTTAAAATGTGCTGATAAAAGAGAAAAAGAAACCAATGCTGTCGACCCTAAAAGGCAGAATTATCCAGCATTACCTCAGGGATTCTGGCAACTCACATTTTGATGATGCTTTTAAGAAGAAAATGTGCAGATAGAATTAAAAAGGGAGGGAAATGGCAAAACGGTAGCTCTAATACCATTTTGAAAGAATTAATTCCCACATGGAATGCAATATGATTTCTCACCTAAAACAGAATCACTGAGGAATATTGCATTCTGCCCATGGTAAACCTGTTTGTTTTGAGTTTATTGCTGCATTTTACTTTTACATAATCCTTGAACTGAAGTTATGCATGTACAGGTGAGCCCCATGGTATAGGGATCCAGATGGTTTATTTCGTTGGCTCAAAACTTGGATGGGCCATGCCCCAAAAATCCCCCAAATTGGACAATTCTCCCAATCCCAGCTTTGGCATTTTGCCAACTGAGTATAGACTGTTGCTTCTTTCATTAACCATTTTTCAGGCACCTACTGAAAGGTTAAGATTGTCTTATCAAGGAGATTTTATGGGAGTAATCTGTCACCTGCCTTTCAAATAAATAAATAAATAAATGAAGTGGTCCAATTTTTTGGTCTATCAGATCAATGTTTTAACTATCGACAATATCGGCCGATATATCCCATGATATATCTTGTATCCCACCTGTGCGATATGAAACGCACAGGTGGTGCTGATATATCCCACATGTTCAATCCGGTGAGCATTTTCAATTTCCGATCCCATTTTTTGTTGTTGAAATTATATTAAATCAATGTCAAATGATTACAAATCCATTGGTTCTTCATGTTTTGCATGAAAAATCATGAAGTTGGAGCTTTGATTTCGATATCCATTGGTTTTTCATGTTCTCCATTTTTTTTTTTCCCAAAAATTTCCTTCAACCAGCTGTCATTTGAGACTAATTTAAAAGTATTTGATGAAAAAGATCATTACAGATACTCTAATTTCGAAATTTGAGTATAGGTGGTCTGATTTGGGGGAAATTGGGGAAAATTCAAAATTTTCCCAATTTCTCCCAAATTGCTTGCAATGTTGCACTCCAAACATGAAATCAAGCATGTATGAGGGCTGATCTACTGATTTGTTGAGAAATGAAAATCATTTTTGAAAAATGAAAATCATTTTTAATTAAAAATTAATAAAAAAATATATATTTGAGACTAATTTCGAAGTACTTGGAAGTGTTGATGAAATGATTATCACATACACTCTAAATGTTATGCATTCAATTTGAATATAGTTGCATTAGTTCAGCTAGTGCATAGCTTAGGACCATATATAGATGAAACCTATTATGTGCACTTCTTTTTTGAGATGATATGATTTAAAAGTGTGTATTAAGGTCTTTTTTAACAATCCCTATAGTTTCATTGAAAAATTCAACCGTTTTCTCAATGTTTCCCCATGTTTCGCAAAAAGTGCGATAAATTACCCGATACAAACAATATATCCCATGCAATAACGGATACGTATCTGTATCCCAAGGATGCGTTATGTAACGCGATACGGATATTTTGAACACTGCATCAGATCAATTTTCTCAGCCACACTTGGACAGGAGAGCCAAGGATATTGCACATATCCTTTGGGTGAGGATCATATGATGCCTCTTTACAAAATCTATAATCACTTGTTTACTGCAATTAAAACTTGCTGTTGTTGAGAACATGTTGTCTTATAGTTTGTCTAACTATTCTTGATCATGATCATTTTTTTTTGTCAAATGTGGGCTCAATTATTTCTATACAAGGGACTTCTATTATTGAAAAACTTCAATACACTGGCAGTGTGATGGACGATGTGCAGCCAATTAGAAATCGCACACGTGGCATGCAATTAGTCAAATTAAACTGTCCAAATTATGGTACCCAGTCTGTGTCATGAACCAAAAATTGAGCTTATTTGATTATCTGACTATCTATTGGATGATTAAAAATGAAAAATATCCAATGGTCCTATTTCCACAAACAGGTGTGCACAAATCAGAGGTTATGACTGTTGAACCAGTCTAATCTTAGGGTTGTGATGGTGACATCTACTTGTTTTTATTTGAGTTAATATATGCCATGTGTACAGTTTCTGAGGGCCTGCATATCAAGTGTCATCGGCAGCCTGAGTATCATTTAACTCTTTATAACTCGTTTCTGTTTTTCGTCAATGTCTGTCTTCAATGAGCTTATTTTTATTTATTCACTCAAGCATGTGTACAGTTTCTGAGGGCATTCATCATGTTTGTTTCCTGTTTCAGCTGAGGAGGCGTCTGATCACGCATGCAAATGCAAAGAGCAAGAGTGAGAAGTTCCCTCCTCCACACCAAGATGGAACTCTCGGCTATCCACTGGCTTCTGTGCATCACATAGATCCCCACTTCGATCCACCAGATGTTCCATTTAGTTCCACATTCATCTACCCAAAGGACCCGGGGCTCTCCACTTGGTCTGGCCCTTTGGTGGACCCCTCGTTGGCTGACCATCCAAGGCGAAAGAAACAGAATGTGGACCCATGGAAACCACCTTCTGGTGCAAGGGAAATTCGTAAGGGTAGTGTCCGGGTCAAAGGGAAGGAAAGCATGCCTTAGAACAGTCTGCCCACATGCCAGAGACTTGGTTTTGTGAGGTGCTTTTATTGTGAGTGGCATTTTGTGATCAGCCCGGAACGTCAGAAAGTGTATGGTGAGGTATAATCTATCTGTGCTTTGTTTTTTTTTTTTTTTTTTTAAAAATAAATTTATTTCCATTTTTTGTTAAAATTTTTATTTTGGATGGTTGGCCTTGTTATAGGTTACAAAAGTAGCTCCTTTGATTTGTATATTTTATTTTATTTTTCTTTACTATTTTCTAGTGGGACGCTGTTCAGGATAGTTAGATCTGATAAAATATATCATGATCTTGTATGCAATTCAAGTGTTCCTCCTTAACATTGTTACTCTTGTGAATTACATTCCTGTCAGTATCATTCTTTAATTCTACAGATCAATTAGTGAAAAGATCGATCTTGATAGTTACAATCGTTGATATTCTACCCCAGGAAGGGGATCTTCATTTGTTTTGTGGGCCTATAACTTGTGTTTGAAGAGGTATGATATGCTGCTCAGGCTGAAAGTTTGTACAGTATGGTTTTTTACTATGTACGGTGGGGTTCACGGTTCAGTGATACAAACCATTGATATTATGGTCCCACTCCCAGATGGAAAATTCCTTGGATAGGCAACTTGGAAGAAAATATGGAAACAGCTTACATTCAACCAGAAGAGAGGCCAAATATTCAATAACTAGGATCTTTCAATCTTGGGGGATTGTTCCACTTGACAAACAAAAATATGAGCATATTGTACAGACCTGGGGCCTGAGCATTGTATTATACCTCGTGTTTCAATAGTTATTCATTGAAACTAGTGTTTGATATAGAGTCGTTTTTGTAGCTCAAATGGAAGGTGCTGTTTTATAACCTTGAGATTATTATATTTTTCACAAGGCTGTGTTTGGATGCACTATTAGGTTGAATTGCAATAATTGGTTTGATTATTAGGTTAAATGACCATACCGTAGTTACCCAGTTGAGGCTGGTTCTTCTACTATTATGGATGAGAATTTTGTGCAACTAGCTGTGCAAGGGGCCTTCTGTCATGTGTATGGCATTCAACCCATCAAGTAGGGTCACCCACCATGAAAATGGGCTGGCCAAAAATCAACCTGATCCAATCATCAGGTGGGCCACACTGCCAACACCAATAGAAAACAATGAACCACCACCAAAACATATGAAAGTTTTAGGGGTATTTTCAATGAATAAGGTTAAATGTAAATGAATATGCTCTAAATGCATGTGAATAAGTAGGTTAAATGTAAATGAATATGCTCTAAATGCATGTGAATAAGTAGGTTAAATGTAAATGAATATGCTCTAAATGCATGTGAATAAGTAGGTTAAATGTAAATGAATATGCTCTAAATGCATGTGAATAAGTAGGTTAAATGTAAATGAATATGCTCTAAATTGTGTATAAGTTTTGTAGGGTCCTACTCATGGCTCAGAGGTAGACTCACAAGAGTTTCAACACACAGGTCATGGGTTGGAGTACCCATTGTGGTGTGTGTATTTAAAAAAAAAAAAAAAAGTTTTGTAGGTAATATTTAATCTACAACAGTTGTAGAGGATCCGGCCTAAAATCTCCACCATGCATATGAAGGTATGTATTTAGGGTGATGTTGTGACTGTCATGTTAGTGGACCACCATGTGGATTGACATATCTCAAGAACCATGCAATTGGCTGATTATAGTTATCTGGATGGTGCAATTTCCACGTTGAAATCAGAGTGTTGTTCCTTGGTAACTTCAATTTTTTTAATATTACATTTGATGCCCGAATTTCCATGATTTATGGTATGGCTCATGCACATGGTGGTCCACTCTATTTAACAGCTTTGATCACCCTTAATGTGGATGCCATGTAACTATTAAGGCTAGACGATCTGCGTGGTCCACCTAATTGAAAGCTTGGATCTCATGCGGTCACGCTGGGTAGGGCTCCACATGCCTGTGGATTTAGCAGACCTCTACCTAAACAACTATGATTGCAAAGGAGTAGATACGGAGCCAGCAGTAACAAATCACTAGTATCCACGGAGACATGGTACAACATGGGATATCAAGACGGCTGGTCTATTGGGCACGACGTGGCTCAAATTTGTAAGTAATTCGAAGAGCCTTGCAGTTCTTTCTGGGTTTTTTTTTTTTTTCCCCTCCCCACCTTGTCTGAGCTGGGCGTAAAGATCCTTGCGGGTAGATCAATGCAATGTTTCAATTTCCCATTTGCATACCATTGTCTAATGTGACATTGGAGATGGCCAGATGATCCATCTACAGTAAGCAACAAAGACTAACTGCCCTGATTATTCTAGATCATGGCACTCTCGTGCTGGCAATGCTAGAGATCAGTAAGCCCATCTTCTAGCATAAACCTCTTCATTAATCAATAATCGTGTTTTCATGAGCAGAAATGGATCAGGTTGGGTAGTGCAGGCGAAGGAAGAATTGTTAGAAATTCACACCAATTTAGCAATTTTCCACTGCTTACCCCTTCGGCACTTTGGCCGAACCAATCACAGACGCTTAAAATGAACTTAAGGAATGATATATCCAGATTCCCCTTGCATGCAAACCAACCTTAATTGTGGGATCCTATCCAGTCGTATCCTCGCCATTACGCATTCCTAGTTTGAGGTCAGTTCATGCCCATTGAATTAGGGACATGGTTCGTATGTTTGTTCAATGTCTTTTAACCACCCATTCCTGGCCGCTGACATCATCCAAACAGTGATCCACCATATCAATGGTCCATGTACAAGCAAAAAACTTCTGGACCATGACCATGTCTTAATTGAAAAGGTTATATTTACCCTCACATATAAATTTCTACTAAAATAGAGACAGGAGCTGCCTAGTCACAAACATTCCAAGTACAGGGGTAAATTCAAACTTAAGGAAGAGTATGCTTCAATAAAAAAAAGTTCTCTAATTAGAGCAAAAATTCCATTTCCCGCTGTTATCTCCAACGAAATTCAAATATTATTGAGGCCCAAAACACCATCGATCAAAATAAAATTGAACTACATATACCAAATACAACTTGCTAGAATGATGAAACAATTCCCTCTGAACAAACACCACGGAGCTTGGATCTTTGACATTTTACTCTCGTCATCGAGAAAAAACCAATTCATAGTCATCCTCAAGTCGATGCTGGAGTTAAAAGTGCCAATATTGAAATATTCCACACGTGATGCTGCTTTCCACTTCCCTTCAACTATTTTTCTCTCTTTTAGGATGGAATGCCTTCTTTCTCTAATACATTTTTCATATCCACCATCACCTCTAAACCCATTTTCAGCAGAGAGTCAACCATCGCTGGGATGTCTTTTCTCAAGGAACTAGCTACTGTCTGGCCAGCATAAACAGAACAAGAATCCAAGAGTAAAGGTGCATGAATAAAAATGAGAATAAGCAAGAGCAAGAACGTTTTTATACAAAGGCATTCTCGAGTGTTTCCGATTTTGGCCATGGATGGGGCATACTCCATCCAGATCAGTAGTAAGACAATAACAGTTATGAACCATTGCTGTCTCAATTTAGTTTGGGATGAAAAAGGAGCCTAATGCAGTCTCTGTTTTCCAAGCTGCAACAAACACAGCAGATTGGTTCCACCAAAAATGCTATGAAAGAAGTCCCAATTGGGGTGGTAGACAAACAGGTGGTGGAGCAGAGCAAAACAAAACAATAGTCTTTCAATGTCACCAGTAATTGAGTATTCAATAAGGCAGTCGCAGGGATTAATGAGTGCAAGACCCTTTTTTTTTTTTTTTTTTTTCTGGGTCCAGCTCCATGGCTCAGTGGTAGATAGACTCTGTTTCAACACTCACATCATGGGATTGAGTGCCCAAGCGGTGTGGGTGTGTAAAACAAACAAAAAAAAGAAGAAGAAAAAGTGCAAGTCTCTCCTTCTCATTGAGTCCAATGAAACGCGGCTAGGGAGACAGGTGAGTGGTGACCAAGAAACGTGATTGTGAAAAGACTGGGGGAGAGTGAATATTAGAAAGAGACACCATATTCACAATGCATTAAAATCAGAACAGCCTGGGCCAGTTGAATTCCGCCTGTGGTATCCAGACCAATCTCCAAAACCTAGCAACGAACTTGAAAATCATACGGTCCAAGATTGAAATGAGATCAGTGAAACAAGTTTGGAGAAAAAAAACAAAGAAAGAAAGAAAAAGAAACAGAGAGAGCTAGGGTACCCTATTGTGTGCATCCATGGATGCGTGGGTTAAAATTACAAAATTCATCCATAAATCAACAAAATCACAGACAATATGATCAACAAGTGTAACTGAAGCTTTTGGTTTTGTGGCACAAAACTGGCGACAAATTGTAAAATATTTGTTAAATCAATTGAATTGAACCTGGGATGCTTTAAATAAAAAACAATCAGTTGAGTTTATGGTCATCTTGCCAACTTTATGATCAGATAAGAGCAAAACCAAGTTGAAATGACCAAGCTCCGAATCAACTTGGTGAATTCAACTTGTACCAATAACCCATTCTTGACACTATTAGTAAAAGATAACCCTTTGAAGATTGAAAATCCACCGTAAAAATTAAGTACAAAAATGAATACCTTCCTGTCTTCTTCGTTCTTTTGCCGCTTTACCACCTCTTTAGGCCACTGACTAACCAGCTTCTCAAGCTCAGCTGGGATAAGTGGCTTCTTCAGATCAGGAAGAATCTGTTGCATAAGCAGAGATTAATGCTGAATATCGCTTCTAAGTAGAAAGCACCCACTGACTAAAGAAAGTCATTTGAAAATGTTTCGATTTAATTGAAATTTTAAGGAAAAAAGACCGGTTCTAATGGCTATCTAGCACCTTATTACTGAGAAACCATATGAACTTCAAACTTAGGATTTGTGCAGTGTCCTCAACCTTGAATAGGGACAAGTGGGCCCCACTTGTCAACATTCAAGGCTCAAGAATTCAATGTATGCCATTGGCATCAAGTTCATATGATTAATCCTTGTTTGTTGTTACTAACTTCCTCTAAATGTGAATTGAGCATAACATATGATCCACCTGGTTGAGCATATGAATCATGGCAGCAGCATCCTCAGGCTTATGTTCAAGTAGAAATCCCTGGAAAAAAAGAAGAAGCAAGGAAACCAAATTATAAGTCTTTCAAACCGTGCCATAAATGTACTAATAGCATAAGCCATATTAGTATATTCAAATTTATGGAAAATCATCATTTTTTTTTTTTGTGGGGATGCTAATTATAATCTACATACGAGTTGCCATTATAGAAAGATAATGCAATGTACTTATACAATGTTAGTGTGTGGGTGTGTTGTGTACACAGTCTTTTGTGCTCTTCAGGAGTATGTAAAGGTGTTCTCTAGTAATATAATAAAAGTGACTTCTCTCACAGAACTCTCCTCTCTTCTTCTTCCTTTCCTTCCTTAGCACTCTTCTTCCTTTCCCTTCCAAACCTCTCAAACCAACTTGGTATCAGAGCAAAGGGCTTCGCGTTGACTGGTGCTGATGTTAGCAACCGTACGGTTTCTGACGTCAGCTATTGTATGGTCCGTACAGCTTAGTTTTGATCGGGAAGAACATGGTTTAATAGATCTTGAATTTAAAAGAATTATGGTGATTTTTGTGAGATTTTTAGAACCCATCTGAGATATATTTCATTCATTTTTCTTTTCCGGCAAAAAAACCCTAAACCTCAATTTTTCTTGGATTTCTCCCAAATCAGTAGCTATTTCTTTGGATTCTCATCTCATGATGGATCAGTTTCACTGTATTTGACTCCTCATGGAGTTGTTTCTAAGAGAGGAAGTGATTTGGGGGTGCTGTAAAGCCAAACAGAGGGTTGACCATACCATGTTTGGGTCCTGGGGGATCTAATGTACACCGAAACTCACCATGTATGTGCTTATGGATGATCTTCATGCGTAAGTCAGTGTTTGACCCTCTCCATCATCTGAAACTAAGTTTCCGTAGATTTGTGATTGTTTCTATCTTGTGGTGCTCTCTTCGAGTTATTTTCTCTTAGTTTTCTTGTCTGTGAACCCTTATGGAGGACAAGATGTCTCCGAGATCTAGTGTGGAACCTTCGGAATCTCATCCTGATGAGGACATTACCTCACTTACACCCTTACATACGTATCAAAGGAGGAAGCGGGCCGCGCCAATTTCCCTATGGCTAGGCGAGTACTTGTGATCGTGCTGGAGACCCCATGTGCATGTGCGAGCATTTGGAAGACCCCACATTGGGAAGATGCACATGGGTTGCTTTATGGAGTGATCCAGACCGTTGGATCGGAGGGACGCGACGATCGGGCCATTGGATCGCATGGATCACATGATTAGGCCATTGATCATTAATCGTCCACATCAATTTTAGACTTTATCATATTTTATAATTTAGTTTTTTATTATTTTATATTTAGACACATTATGAGTGTTTTAGTTGATTTTATTTAGACTAGGGCTATTTTCATTAAAGTTCACAAGACGGGGATTTTTGTAATTTTTGAAATTTCTTGAATATATAAAAGAGGAGGGCGTGTGACCTATCCCTCATTGAATTTCGTGATTAAAAAAAAAAAAAAGAAAAGAAAAAGAGAAAGCTCTTGCTTTCTTCTCCCATCTTCATGTGATTTGGAATGAAGATTGGTGCGAGACTAATCTTCATCAACGGAGGTGCGGGATCTCCATCTATCCCCACACCGTCTTCTCTTTTCTTCCCCATCTAGGTATTTCCTTCAGATTCTTAATTCTCCCATCCCAAATCTTCATCTTCTCCCAAACGCAACTTTTTCACGCCCATCCGCAATCCAAACCCTAACCCTAAACCTAAAATTTCCAATTTTCCTACTTTCCCAAATTAACCAAACCCTAATTTTCACCCTAGGTTATATTAGGTTTCCTATTTTTAAATAGACTATAACCTATGCTAATTAGATGTCTCTACATCCATTAGATCCTAGTTTCTTTTTATTTAATGATCTTGAGTTACGATGTTGGTAGCTTAGGCTAGGATTATGCATGGTTTTCTTTTGATTTTTATGATATTTGTGATGATTATAGCGATGTTTGTGTTTTTTTGTTAAATATCTTAATTCGGCTATTTGATCTCACATGTAACGTACTTCATGCATCGGTCCTGCATCGCATCCCTTGTCAATTACAACCGTAAAGTTGAATAGTAACAACTATTTGAAGTGGGCACAATCTGTAAAGTTGTTTTTAAGGGGGCAGAGACAAACTTTCGTATATATACTGGATAAAGCTCTCGATTCTATAGATGCAAATTTCAAGTCTTGGACCAAGGAAAACTATCAGGTCATGGTTTGGCTGCTTAACAGTATAGAACCAACTGTGAGTAATTTTGTCATATTTTTAACTTCAGCGAAAAAGATATAGGACACCCTTCATGACATGTACTAAGAAGCTCAGAATATATCAAGAATGTTCACATTGATCTCACACATTGGAAGATTTTAACAAGATTCAAGATCTCTGAAGGAGTACTTCTCTACGCTTCGAGGTATGTGGGATGAGTTGGACCTCTATCATCCCCTTCCCACTAACTGTACAACATACTACATCGTAAAGATACCAAAATTATGTAGTTCCTTTCTGGGCTCAACCTTAAGTATCATTTTGTTCGAAGACAAATTATCATCATGGATCATCTTCCCTCTCTAACAGCTATCTACGCCATGTGTCAAAGGGTCACTACATGGGGTACTCAAGGACGTGGACGAGATTCTAGATTGAGTACTCGAGGCAAGGGCTGTGATGTTAATCATGGGGGGCGCGGTAGTCATGGCCGTGGTGGACGAGGATGTAGACATGATGGTTCTCGCTATTGTAGTCTCTATGGGGGTACCAACCACTCTATCGGTCATTGTTGGGATCTCGTTGGTTGCCCACCTTGGTTAGCTGTGTCAGTGGCTAGTAGTGCCACCACTAGTTTCGAGAAGACTTCAGAGCCGACTGCAACAAAGAAGTCTACCTCTTCAGAGCCGACTGTAGCAACGAAGTCTACCTCAAGTGATTCTGTTCTCTTGTCTCGTGAGGCCTATGATGCCCCGATACGATTGCATGTGTGTGAGGTCCCTAACACTCCCAAAGCCTCTACAACCCAGTCAGGTATTACCCTCCATGTAGCCTCTCCTTTTACTTCCAGGGCTTTTGACTCTGGAGCTACCTCACACATGACTTGTAAGCCTCATTTATTTAGTTCCTATTTACCTTCCATCCAGTCACACTTAGTCATTGTTACTGATGGAAATCAAACTCCTGCATCTGGATCTGGTTCCATCAAACGCTCCTACTATGGACCCGACCTCAGTTTTTCATTACTCAGTGTCCGCCTCAATCTATTATCAGTCAGCTCTCTTGCAAAATCCTTGAATTGTTTAGTAACCTTCTTTCCTTCTCATTGTATTTTAGGACCTCCAGACAAAGCGGATGATTGGTAGGGTCATGAATGTGAAGAAATTTAGTTTTTTGGTGATGCACCTACAATAACGTCTAGTAGAAAAGGAGTCAGGGTCCCGATGGTATTGTAGTTTAGGGCATCCATCTTTGTTTAGGTCGAAACTTTTATTTTCTTCCATATCTGTATCAAAATCTTTAAACTGTGAAACTTATGGGTTCTCCAAACATCATCAGGTTGTGTTTCCTCCTAGTTCATTTGAGAGGAAACCCATACCATTTAAGTTGGTCCACTTGAATGTTTGGGGTCCTGCTCCTGTTACCTCTCTTTTTGTATATAAATATTTTGCTACATTTATTGATGATTGCACATGAATGACTTGGGTTTATCTTTTAAAATCCAAGTATGAAGTTTTTGATATGTTTAGGTTTTTTTACAACGAAATGACCAACCAATTTTAATGCCCCATCAAAGTTTTACATTCTGATAATGGGCAAGTATATATCGAATGCTTTTTTGTCTATCTTGTAGGATCATGGTATCTTGTCCCGTACATCATGTCCACGCACCCCTCAACAAAATGGTATAGTCGAGCGAAAAATCCGTCACCTTCTTGAAGTTACTCGTACCCCCTACTTGGTATGAATCTTCCAAAACAATTTTGAGATAATTCTTTACTAACTGTTGTTTTCCTGAATAATCACATTTCATCCCGAACACTGTCACACAAGTCTTCATTTGAAATCTTGCACTCACGGGACAAACCGTTTCCGTTACCCCCTAAAGTTTTTGGGTGTACATGCTTTCTTCATATTCTTGATGGGAATAATGACTAGTAAAGTCCTCGAGCCAAAAAAATGTGTTTTCTTAGATTACTTTCAGTCTCAAAAGGGGTACAAGTGCTATGATCCTTTGACTTGTAAGAGGTATGTATCTACATATGTCACCTTCTTTAAAGAGATTCCATGCTTTTTCAAATGAAAGGAGATCTTTGCAACATCTTCTTGTTAGTCAGGGTGAGTTTATACAATCCAATTCTAACCCTATACATCTTTTAGTTTTATGTCTAGATAAGGATATGGTATCTCCCCCGTCTGTCCCAAAACCTATTCTTATGTATCATTGATGAACTAAAACTTCTACTGATCACCCTCCTACCACTTCATCTACTCCTGTTGGCAGTTCAGGTATAAACTCTCACTATCAACCTCATGATAATCTTCCCATCACCTTACGCAAACCTTCCCGCTCGTGCACAAAGCATCCCATTAGTAATTTTGTTTCCTACCATCTTTCACTTTTCAGTCTTTTGCAGCTTTCATATCCTCATCTTCTATCCACGCAGTTTGAAGGAAGCCATGGGTAGCCTTAACTGGACTAAGGTTATGATGGAAGAAATACAGGCACTAGAGAAGAACAATACATGGGAGTTGGTTTCCTTACCTAAGAGAAAATGAACTATTGGATGCCAATGGGTTTACACCATCAAGTATCGCCCAAATGGTTCCATCGACCATTATAAGGCATGATTGGTTGAAATGGGTTTTACTCAAACATATAGTGTGGACTACTTTGAGATATTCTCTCCGGTGGCAAAACTTAACTCTGTTAGTCTGGTTATCTCTGTGGCCATAAATTTTTTTTGGCCCTTATTTCAACTAAATGTGAAAATGCCTTCTTACATGGTGATCTTGTTGAGGAGGTCTATATAGATCAGCCCACGGGTTTTTCCATGCCTCTTGGTTCTCATGATTCACCCCTTATGTGTCGCTTGAAAAAATCAATTTATGGTCTTAAACAATCTCCACGTGCCTGGTTTGATAAGTTTAGTTGTGCTCTTCTGGACTATGGATTTATTTGCAGCCAAACCAATAATTATCTATTCATTTGTTGTCGACCTACAAGAGTTCTGGTGTTAATTGTCTATGTGAATGACATTGTGTTGTCTGGAGATGATATTGAGGGAATGAAGGTGATGCGGACACAAGCGCATTCAAGGTGTACCAACGAAGAAAGCGCCAATCACAAGTGTCATCCTTGTGGATAGGCGACTATTGAGGAGCTGAAGACCTTTCACATGTGATTGGACATATAGAAGACCCCACTCAGGGAAGACACATGTGAAGGAAGATTGGAGAAAGAAGACCGAGCGCTCGAACTTTCCCGCACTTATGTTATTTGCGCGTTTTTGCTTAAGTTAGGGGTCTTTTAGTAATTTTATATCTTTATTTGCTTATTCTAGGGGTATTTTAGTAATTTTATGTCTTTATTTGCTTATTTAAGTGGGCTAAAGCCCCAAATCCGAATTTGAACTATTGATGAATGAAAAGCAAACCCTTTGGTTGCCCTCTTCTTCTCTTCTCTCTAATGGTACTTCTTCTCTTCCCTTGATCTTCTTCTTCTAATTTCTTCTTGTGCCCCTCCAACTTCCTCAAGGTAATTATTTCCTTCTTTCTCTTTTCTAGTTTTGGCTAATCCTTCTTCGATCAAAACTTTGAGAATCGATCTAAACCCTAAACCCTCAAATTCTCAAATCCCTAATCCGAGAAACTTCTTGGTTCTTCGGACTAGTGATCTTCATTGATCGATTGGGTGTGACCATGCAAGATCGGGAGGTCTCATCCCTCGCCGGATCCAACCTAAGTAATAATTGAATTCCATACTCCATGGTTGTGATGATGGCCCGCTCCATTGCATGTTTCCTTTATGATTTTCTTAGTTATGATGATTACTGCTAGAATTTTATATCATTTATTCCTTTTATTTCCGCTGTTTAATTATGTTCATGAGCATGCATCATAATTAGGGCTGTCCTGCGTAGAAGGTTGTTAAATCCTTTCTCAAAACTCGATTTGAGATCAAAGACCTACGGGCTATTTAGTATTTCTTAGGCATTGAAGTTGCTCGATTGAAGTCTGGAGTGGTGCTATCAGAGAGAAAATATGCCCTTGATTTGTTCTCAAAGATAGTGAAGCTAGGATGCAAGCCTACCACTACGTCTATGGATACTACTATGAAACTCAATCCTGATGATGGTGCTCCCCTTTTTGATCCAGGGATGTATTGTCGGGTGGTTGGTTGACTTACTTATCTCTGTTACTCGATCGGATCTTTCTTATGCTGTGGACGTTGTTAGTCAATTCATGCATACTCCTCGTACCACGCATCTGACGGTTGTGTATCGTATCCTTCGGTATCTTAAGTCCGCATCGGGCAAAGGTTTGCTTTTTCAGCAACGCGGTCATCTTCATCTTTCGAGTTATTCCGATGTTGATTGTGCTGAAAGTTTACATGATCAATGGTCCACCTCTGGATACTGTACGTTTGTCGGTGGCAATCTTGTTACTTGGAAGAGTAAGAAGTAGTTTATTGTTGCATGCTCTTTTGCCAAAGCTGAGTACAAGGCAATGGCCCATGCAACATGTGAACTTGTTTGGCTTTAAACCCTCTTACAAGAACTTGGCTATAATCCTTCCAATCCGATTCCTTTGTACTATGATAATCAAATTGTCATTCACATTGCTAGCAATCCGGTGCTTCATGAGGGCATGAAGCACATTGAGATTGATTGTCACTTTATTTGAGAGAAGGTAGCTAACAAGGAGATTACAACTTCCTTCGTTCACTCTGGGGAACAACTAGTTGATGTCCTCACCAAGTCTCTCACTTGAGATGCTCTTCTCCGCATTACTAGTAAGTTGGGCATGATTGACATCTATGCTCGAACTTGAGGAGTATAGAAAGATAATGCAATGTATTTGTGTAATATTAGTGTGTGGGTGTGTTGTGTACACAGTCTTTTGTGCTCTTCAGGAGTATACAAAGGTGTTCTCTAGTAATATAATAGAAGTGTGTGTTAGAGCAAAATATTCTAACACACAAAAAGGACTTCTCTCACAAAACTATCTTCTCTCTTGTTCTTCCCTTCTCCACTCTTCTTCCTTACCCTTTCAAACCTCTCAAACCAATTGCCACGAGTACAGGTAGCAGACAGTAAAAGATCCAAACCACTCACCCAGCGCAAAATATTCTAACACACAAAAAGGACTTCTCTCACAAAACTATCTTCTCTCTTGTTCTTCCCTTCTCCACTCTTCTTCCTTACCCTTTCAAACCTCTCAAACCAATTGCCACGAGTACAGGTAGCACACAGTAAAAGATCCAAACCACTCACCCAGCAAGCCATCACCATTTATGGGCTAGCACAATGAGGGCAGCCTACATTCTTTTTCTTCACATCGAGTGCTCAGGACAATCCAATGGACCTCTCTTTTTTTTTCATGGTGCATAAATGGTGTGGCAAATTGAATGACTGGCATGGATCTTGCCATGTTTTCCCATGGGAACTCATGCACAAAAACATGTCTGAAATCTACAGATTAGGCGAGGCAAGGGTAACAACTTAGTGGGTTAGGCCCTAGCCATGGGGCCCACCTCAATGTATGTTTTGTATATCCACACTATCCATCTATTTTGCCAGATCATTTTAGGGCATAGTCCTAAAAATGACGCAGATCCAAATCTCAGGTGGACTACACCACAAGAAAACAGTAGTGATTGCGCGCCCACAGTTAAAAACTTCTTAGGGCCCAACAGAGATGCATCCCTAGTGGGACTCGAATGAGTACCTGTAGTTCAGAAACAACCAGACTTTAATGTATTTCTCTAGTTGTTGAAGATGGCCCAATAATAGTGATAATTTTTGTGGATATTTACTTTGTTCTCGTCTCAAATCTTCGATGCTTGTCTAGATAGATTTCTATTGGTCTTAGCATAGTCACATGCACACAGAGTTCGAAGTATCGGTTTCGCTATAGGTTTCGCTGACTAGGGATACGGAAACAATATCGATATTGCTGATAATATCGCTGATAACCAGAAATGCAGGGAAATATTGGAAAAACTGGAATTTTGATCGAAACTTCAAGAGATGTTAAAATGTACATATTTGCATATTTAGAAATTTTTTTTAAAAAAATTATAAAAAGAATGCATACATAACAAGTTTCCATTTAATGGGGCCTTAAAAGCATGTGTTGTAAGAAATCAATCTAACCGTCCCATTCGGCCTATTTAACCATCCAACCTTCCATTCAAACATCCATCAATATTGCAAAATATTAACAACACACGATATTTCACCAATAAATCATCAACAATTGGAAAGGAACCGAAAGATTGTGATCTCAATATCGCGCATGTTGCGATATCGATAATATCAAGATATTATCAATGATAAACTGAACACTACATACAATCATGTGCCCATGAAAATAAATTTAAATAAATTTTTTTCTAATAAACAAAATTTTAGTGATATTAATACAATGGCGATATTATTGAAATATCGTTGATACACTTATGATACAGGCATTACCTAGAATTTACATTGTCCAAAATATTAGAGATACATTGGCGATATTGATGCATTGGCAATACAAGCGACACCTAGAATTTACGTAGTTGAAGATATTGACGATTACATTAGCGATATTGATACATTGGCGATACTTAGCGATACATTGCTAATACTTGAAATTTTTTATACTACCAACATTATCGATATCGCTACCAGTGTTATCAGTATCACTGAGCTGGAGATAAAGATAATATCGGAGATAATGCGAACACTACATGCACATACCAATGAAGACAAAAAATGACATTTACAGGTACAAAAATCTTATCATTATGAATCGAAGTGATCAATTTAAACTCTCAAATCTGACAAATAAAAATATCATCTGAAAAAATACATAATTTTTTTATTGCTAAATCATCATTTGCATTTCTTCATGAGGTTTAGAACTTGAAACTTGAGTCACTTGACCGCAACTTGATGAAGGACTGAGCTCAAGTTTGATTCAAGTCATGAATTTTTTTGACAAGGGACAGAGAAGAAAGTCACCTTGGCACAAGAAAACCCAGTGGCAAGAGTGTGCTGCTTCACAGACTTTGACCTCAGCTCTTCAATTTTCCATATAGATTGAGCATCTCCTGTAGAAAAGGTAAAACACTTCCTTGCATGAAAAGAAAATAGTTGAACACCATAATCAACAGCACTCACATAAATAAATTGATTAAAAAAAACTCACATAAAAGAGTCATTTTTCCTCATTGTAATGAGGCAGAAAATAAATAAAACAGTACGCCTGTCACAAATGACTCCAGAATAACAGTACACTAGCCCACACAGAAATTCCCATCTAAAGAGCACATTTTACAATCGAATACCTGTCTCTTAATTATAGATTCAAATTCTTTTTTCTTTTATTTTTGGGAAAAAATTGATGAAATTTTATTAGAAACTCTCAGCAGTGAAAACAACAGCCCTATACATCAATAGGGAAGCTATCAACAGGAACTTTTCAAAGAAGCCCAGCCAACAAAGACAACCTCCAAAGAACTCCCGACTCCACATCCATGCCAATCTAGAAACATTTCGATCAAAGAAACTGGAAAAAAGAAAAGAAAAGAAAAAAGAGAGAGAGAGACAAACACATGCACATACATACATATTTATATTGAAAGATAAAGGAAGTATTATTGAAGAGGTGCGAGATGGTGCCCGAAAGCTTACAACCCGATCGAGCAAATCGCAAGATACTATCTTTCAAAGAAGTAAAACAAGAGGCCCAATCGGCTACAAAAGATTTCAACCAAGCGATGACAAATTAAGCATCATTCCCAATATTGTTGAAGCATCTCCCATTCCTTGCTAGAGGACCCTCCTTGACACAGAAAATCCCGCCTCAGCTTAAGAATAACAAATCTGAGACACTGGAATAAGGACATGAAATACAGGGCATGTTCAATAAAGAAGCTTTAATGAGGGTTATACAACTGCCCAACGAGAGGAGCTTACTCTTCCAGGGGGAAAGCTTCCTCCCAATCCTTTCAATGACACAGTCCCAAAGATGCAGCAAAGGCTTCCCCACACACAGAGGCATTCCAAGATAAGAAGTGGGGAAGATCCTACCTTACATCCAAAAGATTCAACCAAGCTAGAAGTGTTTTTCCTCGACAGATGGATCCCGAATCCATTCCCAGTATCCAAACACACATACTGAATTATTGAGAATAGCCATCCCACTACCCAAATACCATAAACAAAAACTCTTCATGGAGAATCTATTTCCCCGGAAACAAACTCACAACCCCTTTTAAGATTCTAGGGAGCCAAACAACCACTTATGAATCTACTTCCTCCATCTACCATTCACAATCTTATGACAAAGGAATTATTCCTGTCACCCTCTTCAACCAGGTTACCCTAGACTTTCCCCTCCACATTGCCTTTTTCCCAAAATCACTTAGCATTCGAAGTTTCGAGACTAATGGTAAAGAACTTTAAGTTCCCATTGACTTTGGTGATAAATTGATAATTTAAGCTTGCATGTGTACCCCTTTAAAGTGAATATTCACATATTCCAAATATGCTTACGATTAACTTTTGCTGGAAGTAAATTAGGTGTGGCCCTGACCTTGGGGCCCACCTTGATGTATGCATTGTATATCCATGCAGACCATCCGTTTTTCCAGCTCATTTTAGGGCATGAGCCCAAAAATGAATCATATACAAATCTCAGGTGGACCACACCACATGAAACAGTGGTGATTGACCATTAAAAACTTCTCATGGGCCACAAAGTTTTGGATCAAGCTGATATGTGTTTTTTCCCTTCATCCAGGTTTGTGTGACCTTATCAACAGGTTGGATGGAAAATAAACATTACATTGCCTAGGAAGTTTTTAATGTTTTTTTTTCCCCTCATCTAGGTCTATGTGACCTTATCAATAGGTTAGATGGAAAATGAGGATTACAATGCCTAGGAAGTTTTTAATGGTGGGCATTCAATCACCATCGTTTCCTATGGTGTGGTCCACAAGAGATTTGGACATGCTTCATTTTTGGGTTCATGCCCCAAAATGACCTGGCAGAATGGATGGACGGTGTGGACATACAATAAATACATCAAGGTGGGCACTACGGTCAGGGCCGTGCCATGTTGAGGCTGGGCTGCACCTAGTCCAATCCCCTTTTGCAAAGGTTTCACTCTTTTCTAAGGTAATAAAAAAGAAGCGTAACATTACCTATTTTGGCAGCAAACTCCATCCATATGTCAAATGCAGTTCGATGCAGTTTCACTCCCTCCTTGATAAATTTCTTTGCATACTTTGAGATTAAATCCCAATTATCCGCATTGTAACAAATGCTGCAGCATGTTAACCCAAAATTGAAACCAGAATGCATATTAAATACAACATCTGGAACTATAAATATATTGAAACAACTATAATATTGTAGATTTGTGAAGAATATAAACTACCAGATATAACCTACAAGCTGCAGCCTTAACATCTATTTTATGATGGAGACTCCATACGATATAATCTTTTCATATCCTTGATATATCTATTTCTTCTAATTCTTGCTTCCTATACCTTGTGTATGAATTTGTTTTGGAGAGATTGGAGCATTAAAAGCATTCACACTATGTGCTGCTTTTATTAGAAAATTGAAGGGGGCAAAAGGTACATTCATGAACTGTTTAAGATTGAAAAAAAAAAACTTGACTTCAATTCTCAGTTCTGGTTGCATGACATCACAGAAATTATAACTTGTGTTTTCAGGTGGATAAGCTACTAGTACATTCAAGGATACTCTGTTGCGGATTTAGCAAAAAACCTTGACAATGATAAGCACAATTTAGCACATGTTTTCCTCTTAGGAGGACATGATATTTCTTGTTCAAGGGATAGGGTTGTGTTGCCCAGGTAAAAAAGCAGCAGTATACATCGCTTATAGTGTAGCAACTACACATGTCGTCTAGATAAAGCACTTCATAGATGACTTGAAGCTTGGCATTGCACACAGGCCAGTTCTCTTCTCTCTCTTTTTTTTTCTTATTTATTTATTATTATTATTTTTAAGATACACAGGCCAGTTCACATATGTTGTGATTTCCTTAACTAGAGGAAGCACATGACTAAATGCGAAAACACATTGATATTTAGTATCACTGCATTTGAGATGAAGTGTAAAGAATGATGTGAGTATTACTCATTTACAATCAGTGTATACAGTAAGAAAACCCTCTAACCAAGGTTGTATCTATTGAAATTTTCCAAAAGCATGTGAGCTTAACTGGACTTAAAAATTTATTTGAGATGCTCAGTTGCTCACACTTTTATAAGTCATGATCTGTCAATCCAACAAAAGAAGTAAAAAAGTCATGGCAGGTAAATGGTCATAAAGGTCAAATCCTTAAATAGAAGGAGAATCCTTATGAAAGGATGCATTATATGCATGGATGTTGCATTACTGATGAAGGGTAGAACTAATACTGAGAGTAAAACCTCATGATGGGAACTAATCACAATTCGATAATTCAAATTTGGTTAGAAAGCCTTGTCACAACTCACAAGAATGTGCACACAGCCTCTACGGCTAAGTGGGAGACATTAACAAGAATTCATAACTAAATGTAGGGCTGTCAACGGGTCGAGTCAGGTCAGGTCCTAGAGTACCCGTAAACCATGGATGATCAGGTTTCGGTCTTGCTCCGTCTGGGTCTCTTTTTTAAGGACCCAAACCTAGATCCAATAGGGCTCAGGTACCCATCAGGTCTTTGTACCTTGGTTTCAAATGTTTCGGTTAAATAAGGGCATTAAGATGGTCAGGCCCACCTGATGAATGGATTAAATTGCACATACGTGCGCCACTTTGACACATGCCGGTGTGTAAACGGGCTCTCTGACATGTGTGTGGCTTAGCAAACCTCATGCATTGCAAGAATATATATATATATATATATATATATATGTGTGTGTGTGTGTGTGTGTGTGTGTGTGTGTGTGTGTGCGCGCGCGCGCGTACCAGACCCAACCTGATCTTAAAAGGGTCCAAGATGGTGGACCCAACCCGAACCCAACCAGACCCAGTTTTAACAAGGTCCAAAATGGTGGACTCAGATCCAGTTAAAATCGGGTCAGGACCGTCGGTTACCTGCAAGTTCAGGCACCCATCGACAACCCTAACCATTTTCCTTTCCGGATAGGAGCAGAGGAAACAAACCCCTAAATCAGAGTTTCAACTTTCAGCCAAGATTCAGCAAAAAGATTTTCCTTAAGACACAAAATTGTTGCAGGTTTTCCAGAACAGAGCTCTAAGCAGAATAGAAGCACAAAGTAGTCATTGCAAAAATGATACCTGAAAACTATGTCTGCTGTACCGGGTTGTAGTGGCAATGAGTTCCTTTTCAGGAGTTTCATGATTCCCACCATAAGCTTAGTGTTATTGTGTTCTTTGGCATGTAACTGCACAACCACAACATTGGATATGAGCAATACCAGAGAATAAGAAAAGCACACTCAAATGAATATATGTTTGTTTGTGTAACTGAATTCCTAAAGGTACAAAAAATCATTAATTACAAGTAAATAATGAGCGGAGCCAATGCTAGGAGTTAATCCATAAACATTATGTTGCCACAGTGCTCTCTTCCCTGCATACACAGAATAGAAGCTAGAATCATATCAGAACGCATTCCAAGCCCGATTTAAATAGCTAATCATATCAGAAATATATTGGGAGAAAAGGAACATGTGATACTTTATATGAGACAAAGTAACATTGCAAGACAACTTTGATTTATGACAGTAAGAAAGTATAATTGGAGGTTGCAAATGGTAATCCAAAGTTCCAACTCTTCTTGATTGAAATATCTATCTTACAATCAAATGCAGTTGTACTCCAAAGACCAACATAACAAACAAACGAATATGCCTTCTTCCAAAGGCGGTGGCGTTTGGTTGGCTTGCAGGAAGGAACAGAATTTTAACAATTGACAATCTGATAAAGGGAGGAATGGTCCTGCCAAATGTGTGTCTTCTATGTTACCAAAATGAAGAAACGGTGGACCATCTCCTCATCCACTGCCAGTTCACTTCTGACCTGTGGTGGAGTGTCCTTCGTCTAGCGGGTGTCTCTTGGTCCATGCCTTCTTGCTTGGGAAAAGAAAATGGCAGATTATATTCTTCATTGTTCTTTGGGCGGTGTGGGCTGAGAGAAATAACTGGTGCTTTAGAAGTTTGAGTGGTTCCTTTGCTGTTGTGTTCTCTAGAGTTCATGTCCTGTACAGAAATTGGGCGCCTTAAGAGCTTCTGTTTTGTCTGGGGCAGTGTTTGAAATATTGGTATTGCATTACGTATCGCATCTATGGGATACAGATACGTATCAGTTATCGCACGGGATATATCGTTTGTATCAGGTAATTTATCGCACGTTTTGGGAAACATGGGAAAATGGTTGAATTTTCAATGAAACTTCAGGTATTGTTAAAAAAAGACCTTAATACACACTTTTAAATCATAACATCTCAAAAAAGAAGTGCACATAATAGGTTTCCTTTGTATAGGGTCCTAAGCTATGCGTTATCTGACTAAACTAATGCGACTATATTCAAATTGAATGCATAACACTTAAGAGTGTATGTGATGATCATTTCATCAAGCACTCATAAATACTTCGAAATTAGTCTCAATTGACAACTTGTTAAAGGGAATTTCAAAAATAAAATTAATATTTTAATAAAAATTTTTGTTAATTTTTAATTAAAAATGATTTTTACTATCCGAAAATTGACAAGGACTTAACAAATCAGTAGATCAGCCCTCATACATATTTGATTTCATGTTTGGTGTGCAACATTGCAAGCAATTTGGGAGAAATTGGGAAATTTTTGAAATTTTCCCAAATCGGACTAGCTACACTCAAATTTCAAGTGGGATACAAGATATATGGTGGGATATATCGGGCATTACCAGTGTGTTTCCCAAATCGAACAAGTGGGATATATTGGCATTACCAGTGCGTTTCGTATCGCACAAGTGGGATACATGATATATCGGCCAATATCGTCGATATTTAAAACATTGGTCTGGGGGAGGGTCTCTATATTTTTTATTTTTTTGTTTTCTTTTTCTTCCTTTTCCTTCTCTTTGTTTCGCTTTTTTCTTTTCTCCTTTTCCTTTTCTTCCTTGTAGTTTTGCCTTTTTTGCCTTTGTTCTTCTCAATAAAGTTTCTCATCTTTCAGGAACAAACAAACAAACGAATAAATAAATCTAGCTTATAGCCCATATAGACACCTCTCCTAAGAAACATCTTTCATGCTTGAGGTCAGAATCAGGCCACATATGTAGTTAATATTGATGATTCATTTTCTTTTGATTGGTGGTTAGTCACTGAATTCTTTTACCAATTTCTTATCTAACTGGTTCCATTTCTAATCTAAAATCAACCTGGAAAAGATCCCTCCCTCCCTCTGGGGGGGGGGGGGGGGGGGGGGGGGGGGGGGCGGGGGATGGTACTATGAGGTCAACCTGTATGGGCCCCACCGTTATGTGTAATGGACATCCATGCTGTGCATTTCATAGGTCCCCTTTAGGTTATGGGATGTGCTAAAAATCAGTCGTATCCGGAACTTAGGTGGGCCATACCATCTGAAATCATGCCTAAAATATATAAAAACACTTGGTGGGGCCCACCTGAATTTTGGAATGGCCTTCAATTTGGTGTGACCCCTCATCCAAGTGAGACACACACAATAGATGGGCTGGATGTCAAGACGACATCTCGCTCGGCCCTGTATACAATTAGGAAAGTTTCAATGGGCAGGCATCTACTCTCAACGGTTGTCTGTGGTGTGGCCTGATTTTTAGCCCCATAGCTTCCCATGCGCGTGTGTCTATATATATATATATATATATATATATATATATATATATATGCTTTGCTTAAAAAATTATTAAATCATGAAATAGTCATTGTGTGGAGAAAGTAATGATTACAAATAGTTCACTCGAAAATTTTAAAAACATACCATAGTCAAGGGCACCGGCACGAGCACATGCCTCCGCAATTCTTAGACAAAGATGAGAATTAAAATTCGAATGGATGCGAAGGTTCGCTAGCCTCTGCAGACAAAAGACAGAACACAATTTAAGCTGTTGAATAATGGTGGTTCTTATTCCAAATCAAAGCAACATCCATGGTGCAAAACCATTACGCAAACAGAAAACCAAGAAAGGAAACAGCGGGTGAACTTATTGAACCGTCAGAATAACTAACAAATCTTCGAAGGTTCTGCAATATTTGGAATAGAAGCTCTATGTCCTCTCGATTTGCACAGTTTTGAACTAGTGACCACAGCCAAGCATTTGGAGGCATGGTTTCAGCTTCAACCGATTGAAGCATTTTCAGATATAGCTCCCTTACAGTCTCTGCAGTCAATATCATGAAGGCATTCCATCAGCAGAACTTCCAATAGAAGCATTATATTAATTGCTTTACTAATAATGCAAGGAAGAATTAGAGCAAGGTCTTAGAATTTCCAGTTTAAAAAATGACTTAATCCTAACAGATGCTGATAGGATGCAATGGCTAGAAGTGGCAATATCAATAATCAAACTTATGATGAGCACCAAATCCAACCATGCAGAAAGAACTACAATTACCGAAAATTAGACAACATGCGGACCCGAATGATGGAAGACAAATTTAACTCAAGACTCTGTCATGACCACACCAACTTGATTTTTTCCTTGATCATCATATAACAGCAGCATCCACTGCAGATTTGAAAAAAAGAAAGAAAAAAAGGCAGAACCTCATCAATGCGGAAGACAAGCAATCACCAAAAGGTTCCAAAGGTGGACCCCGGTGGCTGGCTGGCAGAGAACAGGATGAAATCCATGATCCAATTGGATAGTGGGGCCCATGGATCCAATAAGATGGCCATAATTAGAGCCGATTGAACTTTGGGACCAACAGATCCCAGAAACAGTCATTTAAGGGGGTTTTGTACAATCCATACAAAGTAATTGGTGATTTCGTACAACTGCAGAGCCTCTTTGAGCCATATGGTTGTGTATAGAGTGGATAGTTTTGAGTATTTTTAGGATTTCTTTTTCTTTTTTTCCTTTCTTCTTCTTCTTCTACTTCTTCTACTTCTTCTTCTTCTTCTTTTGAACAATGAGTGTATTTTTTAGGATTTCTTCATTAGTTACTTTACTTTTAGGTAAGACATGTTAAGCAAGTAATTAGGAGTCTTATGGTTAGGGAAACAAGCAAACTGATGTCTAAGTGAGAATTGTATTGTAAAGAGGCCCGTACATAGCCTAGAGGCTGTAACCCAAGGACACGTGCATATATTCAATAAAACAATAAAGTTCCTTCTTGGAAACGTGCTATTAGAATTAGAATTCCTTTAAGTGAGATTCTTCTGAAACCCCAAGGGTGAGACTCCTCTATTTATTGTGCGGTTGACTCCACACAACGACCCCTTTATTTCTTTTGGACTTCCTGCTATCATCTCCTATTCCGCGTATGAGTTCATTGGAGAGATTGAGGTGATTGAAGCATCCCACAACCTGCAGCTAGTGTTGTACTCTGTGGATGAAGGTACATCATTGAATGCTCTAAGATATAAACAAATCAGGACTACAAATTTTTGATCTGTCTCCATCAACTATGATATCATAGCCCCTCTTGGGAATTGTGTTTTTTTTATTTCTCCTTCTTTTTTTTGTCCTCAAAACCTGTTCAACTACCCTAAACCCTAAACCTAACTCTGGTTGGCCTAATTTTCCTCAACCATATCACCTAAACCTAGTTCAATAAACCCAAAATCCAGCCCCTACCCTTGCAGTCCTAGCATAAGTGCAATCATCCTTGCAAGTTGCAACTCAAATCCTAATCTACCCTTATTCAGCCCAAACCCACAATCATAACCATTGTGGTTTCACCAAAAATCCCATTTTCTACTAACTAATACCCAACTATCCAAATCCTAACCCATTACCATCCCCAATTCAACTAATCATAATTCTTTTATGAATTTTATGAGCAAGGTATCATTTCAAAAAATATCAGCGCCTCTTTTATTGCTCTCATTCCAAAAAATGAAGGTACAGAAGAAATGAAAGATTTTCAACCGATAAGCCTAATTGGAGGTCCATATAAGATTTTAGCTAAGTTGCTCGCCATAAGGTTCCATGAGGTTTTATCAAAAGTTATTTCGGAGTATCAATAAGCTTTTGTGATGGGCACACAGATTTTGGACAACGTGTTAATTGCAAATGAATGTATTCATTCGAGATATCGTGATGGAAGAAAAGGATTGGTTTGTAAGATGGATTTAGATAAAATGTATAATCATGTTGATTAGGATTTTCTCGACTACATGCTTGCGAGGTTTGGATGTGGAGACAAATAGAGGTGTCGGATATGTTCTTGTCTTCAGTCCGCTTATTTTTCGATTCTTATAAATGGTTCTCCTAAGGGGTTTTTCAAATCATCTCGGGGAGTTTGGCAGGGTGATGCAACAAGGAGAGGTGGCTGGATTGATAAAAGGCTTTCAGGTATCAGACTCGAGCATCACCATTCCCATCTTCGGTATGCTGATGATAGTCTTATTTTTTGTGATGCGGATGAGGCAGTGGTGGATAATCTTCGAAAAATCTTAGTTTGTTTTGAAGCGGTTTCAGGTCTTCAAATCAATATCACAATATCTGAAATGTTGGGTATTCATTTGGAGGAAAGGGAGTTGGGGAAACTTGCTTCTCTCGTTGGGTGTAAAACAGGTTCTTTTCCTTCAATGTATCTTGGTATGCCTCTGTGTAGGAAAAACTCCATTAATTCTATGGGACAGGGTCACGAAAAGGATGAGAGAAAGTTATCAATTTGGAAAAGCCAGTATCTTTCATTGGGAGGCCGTCTTACCCTTATTAAAGCGGTTCTTTCTAGCACGCCAATTTATTTTGTCTCTTTTTAAATGTCCGAAATCAATTTTGAATCGTTTGGAGAAGCTACAACGAGATTTTCTTTGGTACGGATCAGCAAATAGAAGTAATTTTCATCTTCTAAACTGGAATGAGGTATGTCGCCCATTGAAAGACAGGGAAGCTGGTATTAGAGACTTGGAACTAATGAATATCGCTCTTTTGGGCAAATGACTATGGAATATGGGACAAAAAGAAGATACCTAGTGGAAAGTTATCATTGAAAACAAATATGGTCTTTCTACAGGGGGATGGGGAATAAAGCGTTCTACATTGTATCGTGCTTCTCATATTTGGAAAGTCATAGCCTCAATCGAATACACATTTCAAAAAGGTATTTGCTTTTCTATTGGCGCGGGGACCACAATTCATTTTTGGGATGCTATATGGTGCGGTACGGGGTCACTTCATGAAGCATTTCCTACATCAGCTAGGGTGCAGTGGATAAACACATTACTGTTGATCGATGTTATCTTCTTTGCATGGGACATGTGATTTGGGCACCTCCACATTGAAATTGTAGAATATGTCTCGTATCTGGCTAGGCTTGAATCTACGACCATTAAACCTTTTGAAAGCGATTCAATGGTTTGGTCATTTCACAAATCTGGTCAATTTTCCGTTTGTTCTTTCTATTCATTGCTGCAAGGTTCTTCTCATGTTCACCAGGTGCGATATGGTCGCTTGGTGCCCCTCCTCGAGTTACTGTGTTTGTATGGTTAGTGGGTAAGAGGAATCTTAACAGCAGACAACTTGCAAAGGCAGGGTCTCCTTCTGCCAAATGTATGTTTGATGTGCATGGGAGATGCGGAATCAATTGATCATTTATTCATTCATCCATTGTCATTATGCAAGATAAGTCTGGGATCGTTTTCTTCTCATTCTTGGTGTAGTGATGCCGAATTCGGTTTTTGATCGCTTGTGGGCTTGGTATGGTGCAAGAGTTGGCAAATCTACAAAGGCTTTGTAGCGATTGATTATTATGGCTATCTTTTGGATTCTCTGGAGAGTTCGAAATATTCGTTGCTTTAATAAGAGGGAGGTATCAGTGTTGGACTGTATTCGTAAGATTAATTTTCTGTGTTAGAATAGGCTCCTTATGTTAAAATGATAGACCTCAACCACCTCCACTCTGTAATTCATATGTAATTTTCTGTTTTTTTATGTTTCTTTTTTGCTCGCTTCTCGCGAGTGTTCAATAAAATTTCAGTTAATTTATACACACACACACACAACTCCTTTTCCGTCAATTCCTAATCATTATTCCATCCACAGCCCCAATTGCAACATGCGGCCTACATCAGCTCAAAATACAAACCTTCTCCCTGAATAATCCCTAAAACACAAAACACGACCCTTAAACAAACACCTAGCTCCAAATCCCAGTGCATATACAACCATTAAGACTCGTGCACCCCTAACCCTTAAATAGTCCATAAATCAGAACCATGAACTGTACACAGTTTCAAACCCTTTTTTTTTGTTAGCTTGTTAGTACACCCACTGTCAGATCACACTTCACTGTTAGCCACCCCCACTAGGGAATCGATGCCAAGACCTCAGTGTTGAAACGAGGTATCTTTCACTCAGTCTACCACTTGAGCTATGGATCTGGGTGTTACACAGTTTCAAACCTTAACCCACAGCCTGCTGCTCTGCCAACATCTTTAACCGTAGCCCATTAATTCCATCAATTATGGACTAACTGTCTCAACCAATCGAAAGTCCCAAGCTAGATGCAAATCAGGCCTAGTCTTCAACCTAATTACAATTTACAATTTACCACCTCAATCAACCCAATGTTTTCGATATTGGTATCAACGTATGTATCGCGCTCAGTATTTTCAGTATCTTGCGATATCACGAATATATCCCACGATATATCGGTTATCCCAGCCAGTGTTCGAAATATCGGTATCGCTTTACGTATCGCACCCTTGGGATACGGATACGCATCGGTTATTGCATGAGATATGTCAGTCGTATCGTGTAATGTATCGCTGTTGTTGGAAACATTGGAAATTAGTCGATTTTTTCAATGAAATTTCAGTAATTGTTAAAAAAAACATCAATACACACTTACAAATCAAAACATGTGCACATAATAGGTTTTCCTTATATGGGGTCCTAATCTATGCGTTGTCTAACTGAATTGATGCAAGTATATTCAAAATTTATTCATATAATTTATAAATGTAAGAAGGTGTGTCGAAACACAAGCAATACATTCAAAAGGAAAAGAAGAATCACTAAATCAGGTTACATACATGTTTGATTTTATGTTTGGACACAGATTGCAACTGATTTGCGAGAAGTTGGGAAATTTTTAATTTTTTTCAAATTTTCGCAACTTGGTCCTTCTCCTCAAAACCAAAGCTCACAATCCATGATTTTTCATGCAAAACATGACAAAACATGGATTTTTAACAATTTGACACTAATTTAACATGATTTACAGAAAAAAAAAAAAAAAAAAGGATTGAAAATAAAAAAATGCTCACCGGATCAAACATGTGGGATATATCCCACTATTTGTGTGTTTCGTATCGCATATGTGGGATACAAGAAATATTGATGCAAGACATGAAATTCAAATATGATGTGCAAGATTTTCAGGCTTTAAGATCACGCTAGTTCAGAAACAATTACACAAAATTCTATATCTCACACAAAAGTTTAAGCACTCAATCAAGGGGAATCTATGCAGGCCCAGGCCTACACAAGCTAGGGCTAGATCAATCACAATAATAAACCAATGATAATCAGAGGAGGGTAAATTCATCTACACATGCACAAAAATAATTTCTCAATCCAAGGGATTCACGGGTTTCAAATCGGGGAACCCTAGGATTAAAAAAAGAGGCAAATAAATTAGAATTTAAGACAATGTAGGGTTAGGGTTAGAGAAATTAAGTAAGAAAGGAATGAGAGAGAGGAAAGGAGGGACCTGACGGCAGTCCACGTGTGTGGACAGCAGGCCAGACTTGACGCACGTGCGCAGGGGCCTGGCCGCACGTGCGTAGGGCCACAAACCCGGAAGGCGACTCCTTGAGTCTGGTCGGCCAGGGGTGGACTCCAAAACCTCCAAATTTCAAGCCGATCCAATATATGGTTTGTGCATGATGCTCCGCTAAAGTTCCAGCCCTCCTGCAGGGCCAGATTCCAGAAATTTGTTGTAGAAGAGAAACGTCTACAAAATACTGATGGATTTGCAGATGGGATGATTGTAGGAGAAGAGAATTATAGATGGTAGAAGGTGGGGGCGAATCGGGATAAGTGTGGCTTCGCACCACGGTAATCAACCCTTCAAGAAAGGGAGGGTTTCACACCCAATAGGATTTCCACATCCCAAAACTCAAAGTAGAAAAAACGCAGAAATTTTTATTAATCTTCAATGAGAAAAAAGACTACAAGGGGTGCCTATTTATAATAAAACCCTATACCCCAAAACTCCCGCCATGTGTGCAACCTATTACTTGAAGACGAAGTAATAAAAAATAACAACTAATCAAAGCAAGCTAAACCGTCCATGATATTCCTAATAATAATAATAAGCAAGACCCAAAGTACTAGATTAATTAGAATAGTGGGCCACGATCATGAGAACCTATGGTGGTATTCACATGACTATCGAATCCACTCCGACGAACCAAAACAGTCCTCTAACTAGGAAGCCCTCCCTGGACGTCGTCATCGATCTAAATCGATGGTGAGGCCCTCCTTGCGTACGTGCGTACGGGGGGCATGTGTGCGTGATGTCCCCATCAACTCTTCCCAACTATAAAACTCTTGAACCGCTCCAAGATGTTAGGATCAAGTCTCTGAAGCTCCTCCTCGATGAGCCACACATTGTCTGAAGCTAGACGTGACTTCCACTTAATCAGGTACTTCTGAAACCCGCCGTCCGATGTTGATATTATCTGATGGTCCAGAATATCCTCTATTTCCTCTCTGGGTGTGGGAAGGGTAGGTATGAGAGGTAAAAGCTGGGAAGAAGAGTCGGGAAGAGGCCATGGATCAAGGGACAGGTCTGGGGAATCAGGATGGTTGGGCGAAGGGTCGGACAAAGTATCGGTGGTCCCCTGAAAAGTAACTATATCCTCCACATTGAATGTGGAACTAATTCCCATGAAAGATGGAAGATCTACCACATACGCATTGAGACCGTTTCGTTTTATAATTTTGAAGGGTCCAACGCTATGCGCGTGTAATTTACGAACGACCCCCTGAGGGTACCGCTCGAGCCTAATGCGGACCATCACAGTCCCCTACATTGAATTCCCTGAAACGTTTATGCTGGTCTGCAAAAAATTTGTAATGTTCATTACTAATAGTGATTCTTCGCCTGATTTCTTAATGCAATGAATGAATGTGATGCGCAAAGGACTCTGCAACTTTGATGGCCTATGGACAATGACATAGGGACAAGATCAATAGGCTTCCTAGGCTTATAACCGGTAACGACTTCAAAAGGACTTAGACCTGTGGACCTATTGACAAAACTATTGAACACAAACTCGGTTATAGGTAGTACAGTGTCCCACATCCTGGTGTGCTCCCCCACTAAATATCTGAGCAAACTCCTAAGGTCCTATTGACCACCTCAGTCTGACCATCGGTCCGAGAGTGGTAGGCAGAAGAAAATTGGAGCCTAATATTCATCATGTGTCATAGTGTCTTCCAAAAGTAACTCATGAATCGTACGTCACGGTCAGACACTGATTTTTGGTAACCCATGCGGTTTGACGACCTCACTAAAGAACAGCTTGGCAACATGAGATGCGTCAAAAGTCTTAAAACAAGGAATGAAGTGTGCCATTTTAGAAAAATGGTCCACGACAACAAATATGGAATCGTGTTTCTCAATAGTCTTGGGGAGTCCAAGCACGAAGTCCATACTGATGTCCTGCCAATGGATAAATGGAACTGGTAAAGGTGTGTATAAGCCTGTATTTTGCCTTTTTCTGCTTTGCCAGTTGACAAGTACGACATTGCCCTAAAATTGTGGTCACGTCTCGCTTGAGACTTAGCCAATGAAACCTATCCTCCACTAGAGCAATGGTCTTGTCTCGAACGAAATGACCTGTGACCCCTCCTGAATGTAACTCCCAGACAAGAAAAATCGCGGAGGGAGGTGCGAGGTATGCACAAGCGGTCACTCCTAAACAAATATCCGTCTAAAATCAAGTATTCTCTGCTAGCTCCTAATGGACTCTCTAACAACGATGCGTACACGACTCCAAAATCTGGACACTCAGAATAATCTTCTTTAATGCGCTCGAGGCCCGTGATTTCGACACTCATGGAATTGAGTAACGCGACTCAATGACTCAATGCGTCGGCAGACTTATTTCTCTACACCGGCCTTGTGTTTGAGCACAAAAGTGTACTCTTGAAGGAATTGAACCCACTTGACGTGCCTAGGGTTTAATTTCTTTTGAGAGTTCAGATATCTCAAGGCCTCGTGACCTGAGAATAAGACTAATTCTTGCGGCAATAGGTAATGACGTCAATGGCACAGTGATTGCACTACCGCATAAAACTCTTTGTCATAGGTGGAATTTTTTTTTTCGCCTCATTCAGTTATCACTAAAAAAAGGCGACAGGGTGCCCTTCCTAACTAAGTAGTCCTCCTATGCCGACTCCTGACGCGTCATACGCGACTTCAAAAGCTTTTAAAAAATTCGGAAGTCGCGTGACTGGAGCTTCAGTCATCTTGACCTTTATCTCCATGAAAGCCTTCGATGTTGCCTTTGTCCATTGAAACTCTCCATTTTTTATGCAATCCATGATGGGAGTCATAATGTAACTGAAGCCTCGAATGAACCGCCTATAGAAGGTGGCTAAGACGTAAAAGTTGCGCACCTCATGAATATTGCAGGTTCAGGCCAATTGAAGATGGCCTTAACCTTCTTGGGATCCGCTGATACGCCCTCAGTTGACAGGACAAAACCTAAGAAGATAACACTACTAAACAAAAACGCACGCTTCTTTAGGTTGGCGTACAATTTCTCGGCTCTAAAGATCCCACAAACCTGCCTTAAATGGTTGAGGCGTTGTTCCTTGGTCATGCTATAAATCAAGATATCATCAAAGTATATGACTAGGAACTTTTCCATGAAGGGCCTCAACACTTGGGTCATCACACGCATGAAAGTGCTTGGGGCGTTAGTCAGCCCAAAAGGCATAACTAGCCACTCTATAGCCCATCCTTCGTCTTGAAGGCCGTCTTTCACTCATCACCAGGCGTACATAGATTTGGTGATAACCACTTTTGAGGTCGATTTTTGAGAAGATAATAGCATTGGCCATCATATCCAACATGTCATCAAGATTCAAGACGCGGTATGGGAAACCGATACTTGACTGTGATTTTGTTGATAGCCCTACTATCAACACATATCCTCCATGTGTCATCCTTATTAGGTGTAAGAAGGGCGGGCACGCACATGGGCTCATGCTCTCTCGGATGAAACCCTTTTCTAGGAGCTCGTCAATCTCTCTTCAACTCAACATACTCATTTGGGTTCATTCTGTAATGAGGGAGGTTTGGTAGAGTCGCCTCAGGGATTAAATCAATGGCATGTTGTATATCCCTCATAGGGGGAAGCTCATTCAGTAGATCATTAGGAAAGACATCACGAAACTCATGCACTACCTAAATGGCCTCAGTGGTAATTCTATACTAGCCTCTAGTATACTTCCCCAGCCACAAGGGCGTATACCATCGAGTCCGCCTCCGTTTCTCGCTCAAAGTCTTGGCGTTTAAAATATGGAGAAGTTTGGACTTAGACTTCAACTCCTTCAATTTTTTTGAGCCGCTCACACCACTGTGCATGGATTCCTTTCCAATCGTGTTCTTGGGTGGCAGTTATTTAGCTTGACCTTCTTGCCCTCAA
>JAJHSJ010000018.1:13116002-13216000 GCA_021015155.1 Magnolia officinalis | reverse complement strand
TGTCTTTCCGCATTATGCTACCGTAAATCGCGGAACATGTGAATCATTACTCCTCTCCTGTCTGTCTCCACGAAAAGCTATTGCTTCTCCAAGACTAAGGATCACCCGAATCCCTGTCCCGCACCACCTCGTTTTTCTTTCTTTTGTTTTACTCTTTCAAGGCAGATATGGAAAAGCCAAAACCCTAAAGGTGAGAGAGAGAGAGAGAGAGATGAGAGATGGGCTGCGTCTTCGGCAGACCGGATTCTTTGCCGCAGAAGGAGAGCGATCTTCCGTCGTCGGCAGCGGCGGCGGCGGAGGCCGATCGCAAGCCTTCTCAGATTGCCGCCCCGAATCTCGAGAGCGGCCCTGCCGATCATGCGGTCAGGAACGGTAGCCAGGAAAAGGCCCAGAAGGATCGGCGGCTGCGGCGGGGCGAGCGGAGACGGCACAGGCCTGACCCGTGGCTCAGCAATCCCCCGAAGAATGTGCATGGCGAGCAGGTTGCCGCCGGGTGGCCGTCTTGGCTGTCTGCCGTCGCTGGCGAAGCCATCCAGGGGTGGACCCCACGCCGAGCTGATTCTTTCGAGAAGCTCGATAAGGTCAGTTCCTAAGTTTTCTTTCTTTCTTTCATTTTTCAAAGATATTGGATTGCTTCTAATGGTTTTGATTTTTATTAGATTGGGCAAGGTACATACAGCAATGTTTACAAGGCTAGGGATACTCTGACTGGTAAAATTGTTGCGCTGAAGAAGGTCCGGTTTGATAATTTGGAGCCAGAGAGCGTGAAATTTATGGCTAGAGAGATTCTCATCTTGCGGAGGCTTGATCATCCGAATGTGGTGAAATTGGAAGGTTTGGTGACGTCACGGATGTCGTGTAGTTTGTATCTGGTTTTTGAGTACATGGAACATGATCTGGCAGGGCTTGCTGCAAGCCCAACGATCAAGTTCACGGAACCTCAGGTTGGCTTGGATTTTGCTGGATGGTTGCTTGTTTGGGTGCTTGGAATTTTTGAATTGGGTGATTCTTGAATCATCTCATTAGTGAATAGGGCAATGGGGACTTTAATCAAATGGTCATTTTGTTTGGATTGGGTCTCGATTTGCGAATGAAAGGACTTTGAGTGGGACTTGTTTTCATGTCATTTTGAATTGGGGTACTTCACGTGTTTGGACAGCCACGAAAGCACGTGGGATGGTCATTTCACTGCCAGTGCTAGATTATTTCTCCAATGTGCAAATGAGGTGCTTTTAGTCAGGATATGTTTTCATCTCATCTGCAAATTTGGGTGCGGGGGTGTTTGTACAATGATGAAGACACCAGTAGAATGGTCATTTCACATTTGGGTGTTTCCCCATTTCGCAATGAGATGATTTTAAGTCCAACCTGCTTTCATCTCATCTGGGAATTGGATGGTCATGAATCGGAGCATTTCCCGGTTATGCATTGATCACAGTTGATTTCCATTCTGAAATGGCAGGTGAAGTGTTACATGCATCAACTGTTATCCGGCCTGGAGCACTGTCACAACCGTTGCGTGCTGCATCGTGACATCAAGGGCTCGAATCTCCTCCTCGATAATGGTGGATTACTTAAGATTGCTGATTTTGGGTTGGCGTCATTCTTTGATCCAGACCACAAGCAGCCGATGACGAGTCGGGTGGTAACTCTATGGTATCGGCCTCCAGAGCTTCTTCTAGGGGCCACGGATTATGGTGTAGGTGTAGACCTTTGGAGCGCAGGTTGCATACTGGCAGAGTTGTTGGCTGGGAAGCCTATCATGCCTGGACGGACAGAGGTAACTCCTATATGTATGTTGTTTCTAAGCAGGAATACTGTTGATTGCAGCACATGGACATCTGTAATCTTGCTTTGATGTTGTTTCTCCGAATCTTTCCATTACACTCCTTATAGATCATTTGAGGGATATTACTCTGATTGGAAACTATAGTGATTTTTGTTCTTGTCATTGCAGGACTTAAGGATACAACTGCTCTTTTTCATTAAAGGGTGGGTTTTGTGATATTTTGTTATATTTGCAATATCTTATCACTTATTCTCCTTCGCCAACTGAAACACCAAACAACTGCCAAACTGCTGGTTCATCATGACGTTTTGACAGAACATGTTGTTATGTACCTGCAATACTATGTATTCCTTGCCTAAGTAAATTTTTTGAACCTTCCTTACCTAAGTAATTTTTTTGAACCAAATAATTTCTAGGATACCTGCAATACAATGTGTTCTTCTTTTTAGTTAATTTTGAAAGAAATTAACTTCAATGATACTCATTAATAACTAAAATTTTGAGCAAAAGAAGACAAAGGAAACCAAAAAGAAAAAAAGACAACATCTCGGAATCGGTCAAGCTGATACATAGTTCTCATTTTTAATTTTGCACCTCAGGTTGTTTGGTTACGTTTAGAGCTGGGCAAATTGGGTCCGATCCGGTGGATCCGACCCGATTCGAACCGATCCGACGGGCTGGATCGGTGTGGATCGGGTAGGCCCATCCAAATCCGTTTTTTTTTTTTTTTTTTCGGGTCGGGTTCGGGTTGGGCTTGACCCGACCCGACCCGATCGGAATCCGATCTGATTGGATCCGATTCGGACCAATCCGATCCAATCCGGAAATATTAAGTAATATTTATTTTTTTGAAGTATTTTTTACTATTTTAAAATTTTTTAAAAATTTTTTAAATTTTTTACCGATCCAAATTGTGGCCAATCCGATCCGACTCGGTTTTCCTGACCGAGTCGGACTCGGATCGGATCAGTCCAGTGAGTTTTCCGTTCGGTCCGAGTCAGGCGACCCGGATTCGGTACCGGATCGGATCGGGTTCGGGTCAGGCCAATGGTATTTCGGATCGGTCCAGGTTGGGCCCAATCCGATCCGACTCAGATCGGTCCAGGTTGTTCCTCTCACAGTTCCAGTTCTTATACTCTCTCGATTTGCTCATGTTAGCACTTAATTAACCATTTATGTATGTAACTAGTCCTGTTTCTAGTTTCCTTATTCATGGCTGTTCAAGAACTGCATTTCAGGTTGGTTTTGACTTTGAGTTAGATTTATTCATGCCCTGTAAATATTATACAAAATTATGTCATGGTGATGCAAGGAAAATCAAAAGCTGTTGCTCAAAAGATTTGCTTATCCTGTTATGCATTCAGTAGGGATTATCTGCCCTGGTAGTGTTACCTTTCAAAAGAAAAAAAGGGATTATGTACCCTTCATTAACCTACCAGCCCTTGTAGATGTCTATGATTTAACCCAAATTTAACTTGAATTCGACTGCAACCTAGTTGTTCGCTGTTGTTTCTACACTGGGTATGCGGGCGTGCCAGAATTGGAATTGCGGCTCCAATTCGAACCAAACAACAATGACCCCGAGCGCCGAGGTAGGCAGACACGTAGTGTATGATCGAGATCTGGAGAGATTGATCGCCTATTCAGCCACTAACTCAATATGTAAATTAAATCAGGCAATATTCAGAGGGTGGAGTTTGTCCTCTGGTGATGGGTCACTCCTTTGCCTTCCGTACGAAAGGACTTTTCAATACAGATTAAATGAAAAGAGAAAGAAATTCTTATAGTCGGTCGTGCGGAACAGCTGAAGAACGTCTCCTTGATGGAATGATTTGAGCCTAGTGTGTGAGCATAGACTCGAATTACAACTAAGATTACATGCTACAGGATTACTACTACGGTTTACGCTAAGAAATGTAAATCAGCAGACTTGGAAAGTAAAGATTGCGCCGGAAACGTAAACTTGCTTGATAAAGAAAGTAACAAATTACACTAGGAAATGTAAATTGACAGGATAATTTGAAAGATAGATTTGGTTTGTTTGGGTTGGTGTGAGGCTATTTTCCTTGCTGTATTCCTCTTCTATTTATAGCTATGATCCAACTGTTTTGGATCCTTCCCACGTTTTGACGGTTATCGTAACTGCTCTCCACTACTCGGCTTCTGGATGCTTCCCACGTTTTGCTTCATTCGTTTCTCCGTTCGCCATCTATCCTGCGATCGATCAAGCTCGACTGCTCTCCTCTCGATCGCTTCAGTGATGCATGGCACCTCCTGATACGTCATGGCTCCTCTTACCGAGAGATCTCTGTACATATTTGCAGATCTCTGGGCACGCCATGCACATCCGTATAGATCACACATACTCCCCTCTGATTGGTTGTTGCAAGGTATGACCGTAATGGGGACGAACACTAGTGAGTCGGCTCGGTTCAACTCACTCAATTTCTTCTCTCTCTTTCTTTCTCCTCTCCTTTTCTTCTCTCTTTCTCCTTCTTTCTTCTACTTAGACCTACGTCCAACAAAGTCTCTGGATACAACGCAACTCGACTTAGTAAACCAGCTTGTCGACTTGGAAAGTCTCTCTCTCTCTCTCTCTCTCTCTCTCTCTCTCACACACACACACACACACACACATGATTTCTTCTTTCTTTCTTTTTGTTTGTTGTAATTCAATCACTTCCAATTCAGGGGGTTTTATAGTTTCTCTGGCCTCTCTCGAAAGCTCCAAAAACATGTTTGAAAGGATGGTCTTGCATCAAGTTGTTTTATGCGGAGAACATTTTAGCGACACTTTTTCGTTGTTGTTTCGTGTTACTAACACCGGTCTGATCTTGATTGGAAAGATCTTGATTTGAGAATGATCCAACAACCCACTAGATGGTCAATTTGGATCTTGGACTAGTTTCTTTATAAAACAACTACAATTGAGCTTCTTTATCGGGAAAGAAGCTGGATCTTCATCCGGGCTGTTTTTCTTCAATCCGTTGATCACGGATGGCGTGGATTGATCATATGGAGCTTATGGAATCATAAGATTGAAGCTTTAGAAGGTTTTCACCGGTGGTTCACGTAGTTGAAGGTTTCGGGAGCTGTTGGCATGAGGCCGAGAAAAGCGGATAATAACGGTTATTGTTTTGATTTCTTGTAATCTAACTGGGAGTCTTAAATCTTCTTGATGCCAAAGATTGAAAGATCTTGTACTTGGATGGTCTTGATCGTCAGGTCATAGGCTTCATCACGAACCCATGTTCTTTCGCCAACTATGAGTTTCCGAGAAAAACGGCGAGAAGAAGATACAGTATCTTCGGTGTGTGGTATTCTTGTAACACAACTTGGATTCGAATAGAGATTGTGTGGTCTGGATTGCATCTAGTCAGTGTTCGGCGACGAGGAGGGAAAAACATGAAATTTTCTTTTTCTTTTTTGCTAGCATCGCTATCTGCGATATTCATTGATGACCATACTCTTGAAATCAGATGGCTATAACCTATCTAATAGATGGTTTAGATCACACAGGAACAACTCTTCCAGATCATAGTTAGTTTCAGATTTCCTGTCGTACAAAACGGAGAGGATAACTCTCCCTTGTTTGCTGTCTTTACTCTCGTTGGATGATTTTTGGGCTCCGATCTATATGCACGCACATAGGTTGACAGGGTGTACCAAATCGGTTATGTATCAGCTGTAAAGACTGATACGTAATGGTAACAGTCGAGTCTGTTACGCGATACAGGGGTTAAAATGGTGACCCCCCAGTTTTTGGCTCGGATCGGCCATCGGGGGGTCATAGCGGTCATTACGCCCCATAATGGCCGCTACTGCCCTGTAACGGTCATAAATGGCCGGTCTTTTTTTTTTTTTTCTCTCTCTCTCTCTCTCTTTTAAGTTACGATTTTTCTCATTTTTGGACACTTTTCTCTTCCATATTCTTTCTTATACTATTCTATTGCAAATTCTGACCACTCTTACCTTGAATTTGAGGATCAAAACAAGTTATTTCAAGGATTTTGTTGAATCAAAGCTTCGTAAGTCGTTTTCAGGAAATCTTTAAAAATAGGTATTTATACATTAAAATAAAATAAAATAAATCTCTGTTGTTATGGTTGAATATGATGTGTTATCGTATTGCGTTTTTTTTTAATCTCTGCACTAGTGTCTGAAATATCGGTATCACGTTACGTATCGCACCCTTGGGATACGGATACGGACAGTGTTCGAAATATCGGTATCGCACAATGTATCGCACCCTTGGGATACAGATACGTATCGGTTGTCGCACTGGATATATCGTTTGTATCGCATAGTTTATCGCACTTTTTGGGAAACATGGGGAAACATTGGGAAAATGGTTGAATTTTTTAATGAAACTTTGGGGATTGTTAAAAAGGCTCTTAATACACACTTTTAAATCATAACATCTCAAAAAAAAGATGCACATAATAAATTTCCTTTGTATAGGGTCCTAAGTTATGCGATGTTTCACTGAACTAATGCAACTATATTTAAATTGAATGCATGATATTTATAAATATATCATAGTCATGTATGAAAACACAACCAATTCATTGAAAAGCAAAATAAGAACTGAAGAAGTAAAATTTGATAAATATACATATCTTTGATGAGGATTAGTTGTGGTCTAGACCCACAGAGTTGCGTGGTGGCTCATAATCATCATCTCCATCTCGACGTGGCTGGGCATAGTACCGCTGCTCCACTAATCCACAATATTGTACCCAGGTCATAGAAGAGTGGTACCAGTTAAGATACTCCCTAACATAACGCTGGTACTCATCCTCTCCGAACTGAATTAATACGCCCATTCGTGGGTACTGCGTAATCGTTACAGTCTGTAACTGATATGGATCTTGGAAGGGCAGATATGAAGCTCCTTGGTATCCATATTGTTGGCCATATCCATACTGCTGCTCATATCCTTGCCCATATGCAGAAGTAAACTCTTGACCAGGGTTGAAAAATGATGTGCAGTAACTGCTAGAGTCACTCGTCGCATATCCACTAGGTCCATATCCATGCCCATGTTGTGGCACAGAACTCGAGCTACTCTCCAGTGTTTGTGATCCAGATTCATGTTGTGGCCTGTAGCTCGAGCTCCCCTCCCTCGTCCGTGATTCAAATCTAGAGCCATCTCGCCTTCCACGAACGCTTGTGTCCCTCATGCATTTTGCCAGCAGCTCCTCAAAATCTGAAAGTTTATGAGTCTTCTTTTTCTGCAGTAGCTTTTGACGTGTGTATGTCTTATTGTAAACAAGACGAGGTCGTGGTTCTCCTGGACGAGAACCATGGTCAGTGTCCTGCGTGGAATGATCGAAATTCTCCTCCCCGGTAAAAGGGCTAAGATGCCTCTTATCCTGACTCCCACCCGCGTCACCACCACCACCACCACCATCATCATCATCATCATCATCATCATCATCATCCTTACTGTCATCAGAGTCATCGTCACCCTTATCGCTGCCATCATCATCACCGGACTCATTTCCCGCATCACTTTCCGACTGAGTCTCGGTGTCAGACAATGTTTCCCCACCACGTGTCCCTCGTGATAGTGACTGCTGCGGGCTGTCCTCCGGACTCCTCGTTAATGGGTCGAATGCCTTATCAAGAGACCTCTGTTGCTCTACATGTTTGTCAACATCAATCCCTTGTGTCTCTGCTTCTGCCGCAATATGTGGCTCTGGTCGCCCATCTGAGGTATCTAAGTCATCCGACCTAACCCACTGGTAAACTATGTCATCCTCCGCATCCTCAGCATATGCATGCTGTCCGACCGTCATCAGGTCTAGTGGGTCTTCCTGTGCTTTTCTTCTTCCTTCCGAGTGGAGCAACCTCTCTCGTAACTTCATATTGTAGTGACAATACACTAGCTTCTGAAGCCTCTCATACCCTATTCTATTACGTTTATTTGTATGTATGAGGGAGAATGTACTCCAATTCCTTTCACAGGGTGACGAGGACACCGTCTGTGCAAGCACACGGACAACCAGTCGTTGTAAAACCTCGCAGTCAGTCCCATACATGGACCACCATTCGCCTGCGTATCATAAGATTCTTTCATTATCCTAAATTTTCCAAAATAATATAAATGTTAAGTTTACTACAGTGACTGGCGTTCCTTGACTTCACCGCAGGGTGACACCCAAACATCCCAACTGCGTCGCGGAATTTAACAATCTGTTGATGGCGTATAACAACTAGAATAAGTATTTAATAATTGAGATGAAGATAAGGAGAATGTAAGTGCGGAACATATTTACCTCACTACCAAAGGTGTCTTTCCCCGGACAGTCGGGGAATAAGTGATCGTACACCTCATGCACAACCCTCTTTAATGAATTATTTTCGAAGAGGTTCCGGCTGTAGTGGTATTTGGGATTTAGGAAATATGCTGAAAACCAACATATACACATCAGTACAACCCTCGCTTATTGTTGCATATGGAAAAAAAAATCCATTTAGGTACTTACCAGCCTGATGTAGTGGGTGAGAAAGCGTCCTTTCCCAACGGTCGTCTATTATTGCATGCATCTACTTATATGCATTGGGAGCTTTAACCATGATGGCATCTTTCATTAGTTGTATAGACGGATACAACGACCCCATCGACGGATTTGTCTCATTGTCCACCATCCTCAACACCACATAAATGGGCTCTAGAATACCCACAACACCACGCACTTTATCCCAAAATGTCTTTCCCAGTACCAGCTCCTCAATTCTATAGGTTACTTTCGTTAACCTCATTTTCCATTCTACGTAATCATGAGAGGCGAAAAGCTCTCGTAACCCTTGTTTGTGTTTGAGAAGGCTACTTAAGGCGATATAATTTGTGGCGAATCGCGTCGCTCCGGGGTGCACTATATCCCCACCACACCTCTCGCGCATTGCGGCTAATAACCAGCCGTGGTTGTCTACAAAGTTTGTGATGAGCCGTGCATTAGTAATTACAGTCTTCACCGACGGCCTATCCCCGATCCCCTCCAGCATGAGATCGATGCAATGGGCTGCGCAGGGGGTCCAATACATATGATACTTGCTCTGATTATCCTTCCCCGCCTTAACAAATGCACTCCCATTATCCGTAACAAACTGCACAATATTTTTCCTCCCAACATCTTGCATGATGTTGTGCATTAGTTTGTAAATGTAGTTATAATTTTTGATCTTACTACTCTCATCTATACTCTTTAGGAACACCGCCCGTCCCCTGGAATAAACCATAAAATTTATAATCGACATCTTCGTCAGTCCGGTCCAACCGTCACACGTGACGGTACAACCGTACATCTCCCATGACTGCCGATACGAATCAACGTATGTCTTAATTTCTGCATGTTCCTCATCCAAGTATTTTCCCATGATCTGTGCGGGTGTAGGCGGCTGCACACCCTCTCCCCCACGCTGCACTTCACTTATCATATTTTTGAAGTGCGGGCTTGCTGCGGCATTTGCGGGGATTTGACCGTATATAAAAAATTTTGCTATAAAATTTTCAACTTTTTTCCTCACATCCCCTCCACTAAACATCTCATTTATTTTCTTGTGTCCCTCCCGCCACTTGGTACGTCCTCGGATCCGAAGGTAGATCCAGCACCTGCATGCTGCTACTCCTGCCTATGCCCTATATTCCTCCTCGCCTACTACCCTCCCCTGATCCACCCCTAACACTCTCCCCTGCTCCACTCCCCCCTGCTCCACTCCCCCCACCACGCTCATGGATAGACCCCTCAAATCGAGGCCTACTTGTGTTCCACCTCCTATCTTGATCCCTCTCCCATCGATCTCGTATGGACTCTTGAATTGCGCGTCTGTATTCGGGATCATCATCATCATCTTCGAGATCCACTACATCATCCTCACCTGCATATGGTGGTCGCCCCAACTCCTCCCTAATCTTCCTCTCCCGTGCATGTCGTTTATCTTTTGTCTTCACATTTTTTTCCAATATGGTCCTCATCTGTTCTCGCACATCTTGTGGACACTTTGGGCAATCCACAACATTGCGATACCCTCCCGCTAAATGCTCCTTTAAGCGGGTTACCCCACCACTCCTCGATACATGGCCGCATAAATTACAAATACTCCCGAATCGATTATCGGGAATGGGCTGACCGTACCTCCACCCTATATCAGGTTGCCTACCTCCTCTTCCTCCTGACATATTTTCTTTGTAAAATAATATTATATAAGTCTTTATCCAAAAAATGAAGCTTACTAAAAAATCATGTGGACCACACGAAGGCAAACGATGTGAATTGAATGTCTACCATGAAACCCTTATTATTGTGAAAAACATTGAACAAGGAGGGGATAGAAAGAGAGAGAGAGAGAGAGAGCAGGATGTGATAGAGGTAGAGTTCTCTACAACACTCAAGTCAATGGGGCCACCATATTTTAAGTGTAAACTCACTCCATTCATCATATTCTATATTCACTATCAGGTCTTGAGGTAAAAAATCAGTTACATTTACCACTCAAATGCACCATATCATATGGAATAGTGTGAATGGATTGTCAACCATAAGTTCATGTGTGGGCCACCATGACTTTATTTAAAATGTCTTTTTATATGGAGAAGGGTTAGAAAATTATCCTCTACTAAGTCGAGATTACTCAGGTACATTTTTTCTAAATGATGTTTTATCATTAATTGTTTCTCTCCATTTACTCAACCAAAACCAATTTGCAATTCAAAATCTGACTGATCCAATGGTAACTAGGGTTATTATTATCTCAGCTCCACAATTCAAGGCTCACGTTCCTTCTAATATTGGACCCACCAATAAATAGTTTAGCTAGAGTCTTTCCATTTCCAGTTTATACCACATACAGTCAATTTCCTACAGAACTTAGAGAACTTGCAGGGAGTCCATGTAACAAAAAGCTACATCAGTTGAGCTGGGTCCAACTGATCTTACACGAAGGCAAATTAAATTGTTTAATGGTGAAAATCATATTTTTCGTTGCCATCTGTGGTGTGGTCCAGCTGATATTTGGATATGATTCATTTGTTGGATAATGCTCTAATTTGATCTCTAAAAATAGATGAACGGTGTAGATATAATAAATACATCACTTTGGGCCCACGTAACTTTGATCTCCTTTGAACCGTTCGTGCAACTAGAGCTCTAGGAGCATCAGTGCTCGTCTTTGCACGGACGCGGATTGCGTCCTACCCCTGCCCGTCTCTAGCCCACAACGGGCAGTTCTGTTGGTTGGGCCCACCTTGAACGTATGTGATCTATCCACACCGTCCATTCGTTTTTCCATCTAATTTAAGGGGTTGAGCCAAAAATTGAATCATATCTAAAGATCAAGTGGACCATACCACAGGAAACAACAGGGATAATGATATCCACCATTGAAACCTTGCTAGGCCCAACAATGATGTTTATTTGTCATCCAACCTATTCATAAGATCGTACAGACATGGATGAAGGGAATAAATAAATCTATACTTGATCCAAAATTTATGTGGCCCCCAAGAAATTTTCAACGGTAGACATTCAATTCAACTGTTTCCTATGGTGTGGTCCATTTGAACATTGTATATGTTTCATTTTTGGGTTGAAGCCCTATAATTATCTATTAAAATAGATGGACGGAGCAGATAAAATACATAAATTATGGTGGGCCATATAGAGTTTACTCAGCACACTAAGCGTAGTGCGTTATTTCGTACGGAAATTGGATTGCGTACAAATAATGCTTTTATCGTACCGAGTAAACTCAGTTGGGCCCACTATGAATTTATGTGATTTATCCACACTGTCCATCCATTTTTACAGATAATTTTAGGGGTTGATCCCAAAATTGAAGTAAATACAAAGCTCAAGTGGACCGTTACATAGGAAACAGTGTGGAATAATGATTTCCACCGTTGAAACCTTCCTAGTGTCTAAAGTAATTTTTATTTTTCATCCAACCTGTTCATAAGATCACAAAGACATGGATGAAGAGAAACCACACACTTCAGCTTGATCCAAAACTTCTTTGGCCTCCAAAATTTTTTTAATGGTAGAGGTTCAATCAAACTGTTTCATGTGGTGTGGTCCACTTGAGATTTTAATTTGCTTCGTTTTTGGGATCAAGCCCTAACATTATCTTTTAACATGGATTAACGGAGTGGATAAAATAAATAAATAAAAGTGGACCCCACACAGCTTACTCAGTACTCTAACGGTACTGAGTTACTTAGTACGCAATCCGGGAACGGATTGGCTACTCCCCCTGACACCAACCAATAGCTGGTGGTCGGTGCTATGTGGGTCACACCATGATGTATGTGTTTCATCCATGCCATCCATCTGTTTTTACAGATCATTTTACAGTATAAGTCCAAAAATGAGATATATCCAAATCTCAAGTGGACCACATTACAGGAAACAGTGTTAAATGAGGGCAGACCATTAAAAACATTTTGGGGGCCATAAAAGTTTTGGATCAAGCTGATATTTGTTTTTTCTCTTCATCTGGGCCTGTGTGACCTAATCAACAGATTGGATGTCAAATAAACAGTATAGTGGGCCATAGGAGGATTTAAATGGTATATCCAATCACTATTGTTTTCATGTGGTGTGGTCCACTTGAGATTTATATCCCTCTCATTTTTGGGTTCATCGCAATAAAATGATCTTTAAAAATGGATGAACGGAATGGATGAAACACATACATCATGGTGGGGCCCACAGAGCATTGACCACCAGCCCCACGCAATCCGCTTCCCGCATACGCAATCCGCTTCCAGCGGATTACTGAAGTTACGTCACCAAGTTACGTGGGTCCCACCATGATGTATTTTTTCTATCACACCGTCCATCCATTTTAATAGATCATTTTAGGGCGTGAGCCAAAAAAAAGAGTCAGATCCAGAGCTCGAGTGGACCCCACCACAGAAAACAGTGGTCCACCTGAGATTTATATCCAATCACTATTGTTTTCGAGGCATGCTCACCTACGCGCAAATGCACGTGCGCACCTTTGCACGCGTGTTATGGATGTCGAATCCGAACGGTCCATAAGATGTGGAATCCCATGGAACCTTAGAGGGATAATTTTCACCCTGATCTAAGATTCTGGTGGGCCATAGAAAAGAGAAATTCAAATCAAGGGAATAAACCGTTTGCATTTTTCATGGCCCACCGAAGTTTTGGATCAAAGCAAAAATTCGTATCAGGGGGTTTCAAGAGGTTCTGCTTCATGTGGACCGTTCAGATTTTCGAGACTCATCAGATATGATGAGTTCTCAAAAAAGTTCGTATGTAGTACGTACGAACTGGTTCGCAGGTCCGCAGGTCCGCGTTTCCATCCCCATTTCACCCCTCCCGGCCCATCTTCGTCATTTTTCACGGACTGTCATGAGCGCTCTCCCTCTCCGGCCTGATTTCTCGTCGAATCTCCGAGAAATCCGAGAAATCCGGCCTGATTTCTCGTCGCATCTCCGAGAAATCCGCACAGGCACGCTCCAATCAGCGAAGAAAGAGAAAAAATGAAGAAAATAGCGAGAAAAATTCGAAGAAAGAGGGATACAGGTACTTACCTGTCGAATGGCCCACCTCCGATCACTGCTACAGTCTACGGCTATAGGTACTCTCTCTCTCTTTTCTAATTCTTTTTTTTTTTTTATTTTCGGCAACCCACGACATTGGGTTTTTATCGGTGTGGGTTGTTGGCTACAGTGGGACTCGTGAGTCCCCTGTAAACGCACCCGTGAGTGTCCGTGACTCTGTTTGTCGATTTCCGACAATAATGGAGGCGGAAATACCGTGATATCTAAATCGGGGTGGGTTGTGTTGGCGATATCGGCGATTTCGACGATGTATCGCATGATGTCGACGATTTATCGCACGATAATATCGCACGATATCTGGAGTTTTCGATTTTTTGTATCTTCTGCGTGTTATCGGTTGAGTATCGTCTCGCACTGGTGCGATACCGATAATATCGGCCGATAGTATCGGTATTTCGAACACTGGATACGGATACGTATTGGTTATCGCATGGGATATATCAGTTGTATCGCGTAATGCATCATTGTTGTTGGAAACATGGGAAACATTGGGAAATTGGTCAAATTTTTCAATGAAACTTCAGTGAATGTTAAAAAAGACATCAATACACACTTATAAATAAAAACATTACAAAAGAAAACAAGTGCACATAATATGTTTTCTTTGTATGGGGTCCTAATCTTTGCGTTGTCTAAGTGAATTGATGCAAGTATATTCAAAGTCTATTCATATAATTTATAAATGTAAGAAGACGTGTGGAAACACAATCAATACATTCAAAACCAAAAGAAGAATCACTAGATTAGGTTATATACGTGTTTGATTTTCTTATGTTCGGACATAGATTGCAACCGATTTGCGAGAAATTGGATTTATTTTTTATTTTTCTAATTTTCTGTAGCTTGGCCCATCTCCTCTAAATTTCAAAATCGAAGCTCCAAATCCATGATTTTTCATATGATTTTTTCATGCAAAACATGAAAATTCATGGATTATAACAATTTGACACTAATTTAACATGATTTACAGAAAAAAAAGTATTGAAAATTGAAAATGCTCACCGGATCGAACATGTGGGATATATCCTTGTGCGTGTCGTATCGCACAGGTGGGATACAAGATATATCGTGGGATATATCGGCCAATATCGTCGATACTTAAAACATTGCTCTACACCACCTCTGGGGCTACTTTCACCGTCTTTCTTTTCTCAGATTCCTCCACCAATAGCTACTTGACTTCCTCCTTTGTTGAAACAATTCCCCCATTTTCTTTGGCTTTTTTTTTTCCCCCCATCAAGTCATTACCTCTTCCCCCCAAGTGACGACCATATGAGATTTCCTTCCTTGCCCCTCTTGCCCTCCTGCTTTCGTGGATTGTCCCTCCTATCTACCACACTTCCTCCATGACCAGCCCCTAGATGGATCCACGTATTTCCCAGTCCTAGATTCCTGACAAGAATCTGGGCCGTATTTTGCTTTGTGCGTGCTTATTCTTTTACCCATCTGGTTTGAAGCTTCCTCCACCTGTTCTTGAGTTACGCGAAGCCTCGGATGACAGCTGAGTGACACACCTGTGGAATAACCACTTCCATGACTCTACGGATCTCTTGAACACCCTGAAGAAATTGGTCTCCAACCATATTCTCCTAGAAAGTACTCCACAATGCCATGAAACCCTCGTCTCTATTTCTGGCTTGTCACCAGAATCCAGTCACCAATGTCTTCTCAAGGGGACACAAAATTCGGAGCAATTTCAAAAATTCTCCCATCACAACCATCTAGCCTTTCTGTTAATCGGCCAATATATTAGAATCACATGATCTTGAGCTCATTTCAAACCTAAATCAATGGGCTTTCAAAGAAGATGTGTCATTCCACGTCTTTTAGTATCCCAAAGTGGCCCCCAAAACCATCTTCATCATTATCATCTAACCCATCTTTTCTATCGTTCATGCCTTCTTCCCTGGAATCCTCGCAACTGGACCGAGCAAAGTCTTCTGACGCTATTTCAAGAACAACCCGACATTGATGTTATTGAAGCAGAACCTCTGCAGGTCGGTATCGGAGCCACTCCCGACCCGACACAGGTTGCAGACAATCAGATAGAGGAAGATCTGATCAGAGCTAAACTCATTGACACCATCCACAAGAAAAAGTGGATCAGAGATGCGATGGGGCATGTCAGAAGGTATTTGGGCCTCTCGTTCGGTGACCGCCCCGAAGATTTCTTAGCCCTTCTTCACTGCGTAGAGAACCGTGGTAGACCTCTATCAGTCTCGAAATCGCCAAGAACTCGTCGCGCTAGATCCTATAGCAGCAAAGAGGTGCTAAGCCTTACGGATGGTTTAACCCTCCCAGAAGTCTCTTCTGGCAGGGGGAGGAGCCAGGGAAATCGGGGAAGTTTCGTTTGATCTATGAAGCTTCTATCTTGGAACGTCAGAGGCGTCGGATCCAAGCAGAAACGACGTCTTATCAAGGACATTTGCGATCGCTCCAATCTAGACGTGGTCTGTTTTCAGGAGTCAAAGGTTTCTGGTTGCGATGAGCGGTTGTTAGGCACCCTCTGGAAGTGCAGAGACATCAAGTGGGTCTCTCTGGATGCTATCGGTAGCGCGGGAGGTATAATCGTCGCCTGGAAGTCCTCGCTCTGGTCCCTCCTATCCAGTTGGACCAGCTCTTACTCAGTATCGGTGATTCTTCAGCGCACATCTACTGGCTTTTCGTGTCTTCTCTCCGCTGTTTATGGCCCGAACCTTGATTCCTATAGGCCCCATTTCTGGGATGAGGTGTCAGACTCCATTCTCAGATTTGCAGGGCCCTGCTGCATCATGGGCAATTTCAACATTACCAGATACCCGGACGAAAAGTCCCACGGCCATTCCATCACCCCTGCGATGGCCGCCTTCTCCCGGTGGATTGAACATAACGAGCTGGTGGATCTTCCTCTGCTTGGCTCAAGATTCACCTGGTCCAACGGGTGCGCCACCCCAACTCTATCCAGACTCGACAGGTTTCTCGTATCCACGGCTTGGCTCGACTTGCATCCCTCCTCCTCTCAATCCGTCCTTCCCAGAGTTACATCAGACCACTGCCCTATCCTATTGGATATGGAGGAACAGAACTGGGGCCCCAAGCCTTTTCGGTTCGAATGCTTTTGGTTAAAGATAAATGGTTCCAAGAAGATGGTCGCGGACTAGTGGTCGTCATTTTCGGTTGAAGGTTATGCAGGTTTCAAGCTCAGCTCCAAACTGAAACGGTTGAAGGCTGCGCTCAAGGAATGGAGTCTCAAAGAATTCTGTCGTAGAGAGCAGGAAGCTGACTCTTTGCTTGCTGAATTACATAGTATCGATGTTCAGGCTGAAGGGGTTCCCACGACCACAGACATAATGGCTAGAAGAATTCAAATTATTTAAGATTTGGCAGGCAGGGCGTTACAACAGGAAATTTCGTGGAAGCAGAAGGCCAGAGCTAGTTGGCTAAAAGAAGGGGACCGAAATACCAGGTTCTTCCACAATATTGCAAGCATGCACGCCAGGAACAACAGGATTAACAACCTTCTGGTAAACGGCACCAGGATTGAAGACAAAGCCAGGATTACAGATGAAACAGTTCGTTATTTCTCGGCCCTGCTCAAGAGCGATGAAAGGCGCCAACCGCACCTGGATAATCTTTTCTTTGAGAAGCTCTCGGCTGCTGACGCTGACCTCCTTGAGGCCCCCTTCATTGTCGAGGAGATCAGATGCGCTCTAGCCTCTATGGCTGGGGATAAGGCCCCTGGCCCGAATGGCTTCCCCATTCTCTTCTTCCAACATTTTTGGGAGGTGGTCCAAAGCGACATGCTGGACTTTTTTACCGAGTTTTACGAACGAGGCAGGTTATCCAATAGCTTGGGGGCCACCTTCATCGCACTCATTCCCAAGGTGCCAGGGGCAGCGTCTCTCAAAGAGTTCAGGCCGATCAGCCTCTTGGGAGCTCCTTACAAAATTTTTGCTAAAGTCCTGGCTACTCGCCTCGGTAGAGTGATCGGAACCATCGTCTCTGGCAACCAAAATGCCTTCATCGCTAGCAGGTAGGATGCTGCTCTTATCGCAAACGAATGTCTGGATTCCACCTCCAGATCAGGGAAGAAGCACATTGTTTGCAAGCTGGATATCGAAAAGGCTTATGATCACGTGGACTGGGCTTTCCTTCAATATCTCTTGAATCGGATGGGGTTCAGGAAGAAGTGGAGAAGCTGGATGGAGGAATGCATCGGGTCCGCTCATTTTTCTGTCCTTCTAAACAGATCCCCAAAACGATTCTTCAAGAGCTCGAGGGGTCTTAGGCAAGGTGATCCGATATCCCCTTTTTTGTTCCTCATCGTGATGGAGGCATTGTCCAGAGTGCTGCAAAAAAGTCAGGTCGAACGTCCTTCGCGGGATTTCTATCCGAGGCAGGGGCAATCCGATTTCTCACATCCAATACACAGACGATTCCCTAATTTTCTCAGAAGCTAGTACCGAAAAGGTAAAAAACTTGTGGACCGCTATTCGATGTTTCGAAGTAGTTTCGGGGCTGCGAGTTAATCTGGCGAAATCCAAGCTTTTCAGCATCAACATGGACAACAACGAGACTGCAGGTATGACGTCCATCGTCGGGTGCACTGCGGCTGCCTTCCCTACTTCCTTTGTTGGTCTCCCTCTCTGCGTTGGTAGGCCCCCCAAAAGGATGTGGGAGAAAGTCACTTCCAGATGCGAGAAGTTCCTTGCTAGATGGAAATGCCGATATCTATCATTAGGCAAGCACATTACCCTGATTAAAGCTTCCCTGTCCAACCTCCCGATCTATTTCATGTCTCTTCTCAAATGCCCAAGTGAGGTGTTGGCCTCGTTAGAAAGATTAAGGTGTGATTTTCTATGGCACGGAAGGGAGGTTAAGCAGAAATTCCACTTGCTCAATTGGAAGGAGGTCTGCTGTCGCTCGGATAATGAGGGGGCTGGGATTCAAACTCTCAAAGACATGAATCGTGCGCTGATGGGAAAGTGGATCTGGCGTTTAGGAGCGGAAGTTGGGAGCTTCTGGACCTCCGTTATTAAGCTCAAATACGGGGAATCTGTGGGCGATTGGTGGACCAAGGAGTCTTCCTCTTATAAGGCGTCCCCCATTTGGAAGGACATCCTTAAGTTGAAAAAGGAGGTGCTTAGAAGTATTGGCTTCGTTCTTGGCAATGGTCCAAAAATACGTTTCTGGGAAGATAATTGGATCGGGGAAAATTCTCTCAGAGCTCGTTTTCCAAATATCTTCTCCCTCGCCTCAGATAAATCTGCTCTCGTTTTTTATTGTTACAAGGTTATTAGTGGCAAGCCTGTCTGGAGCGTTGTTTGCAGAAGAAATCTTCACGACTGGGAAATTGCCGAATTTGCCGAGATGTTGGAATATGTTTCAGCCAACCTGCCTTCTCCTTTTGATTATGATAGATTGTTATGGAAGCTCGACAAGTTTGGATCTTTTTCTGTCAGATCATTACACAGCTTCCTTACAGCCGACAGTGCCCCTTTTCTGTGGAAATATGCAGCTCCTCCTAGGATAGTGGCTTTCGGTTGGCTCGCTGGTAGAAGAAAGATTCTCACCATTGATAACCTTAGGAGAAGGGGGATGATCATCCCAAACATCTGTCTTTGTTGCATGCGGGATGAAGAAACGGTCGATCACCTATTAGTGAACTTCCCTTTCACCTACTCTGCTTGGGCCGGTTTATTGCATTCTTTCCATGTCAGTTGGTGCCTGCCAGAGAAGATCGACTCTCTGCTTTTCTCGTGGCATGGCGTGCATATAGGAAAATCCAAAACTAAGATCTGGCGGATGGCTCTTCTTGCGGTCTGGTGGTTCGTTTGGGAAGAGCGAAACAATCGCTGTTTTCGAGACTCGGCTAATTCTGCTGTTTTTGTGTTGTCTAATGCTAAAAGAGCCTTAATTGAATGGGCTTCTCATGTTGTTTCTCTCAAGGATAGAGATTATCTTTTTCTTGGTTCTTAGTTGATCTGCTATCTCAGCGGATCTTCTTTGTTTTGTTTTTTGTTTCCTTAGCTAATGAAATCGTCACCTTTCAAAAAAAAAAGTTCCCAAATAATTGGGGTCAGCTATAAGAATCTCATCTGCCATTCCAAAAACTTAATGAAGAAAATACTAGAGGTAGGTTGTCACTGACTAACCACCATTGTAGAAAATAGCCCCAACCCTGTGGACCATATGCTCACAATTGGACCACCTTGTGGGGCCAACAGATCAGCCAGATCATTACGGGCCACAAAATTGTCTGGACAAATTGCAGGGACCGAGTTGCTGATCGAACTGACCGTGCACCCAATTCTCTGATTGGCGTTTGGATAGGCTGAATCCACTTCACTGATTGGATGGATCATGGAGCCCACTCCACCGATTGGGCACGTTGCCATTCCTGGGTGATGGGGACATCACGCGCATGCACGTCGCCCCCTACGCACGTACGCCAGAAGGAGGACCCTATCGTTGATTTGGATCGATGACGACGTCCAGGGAGGGCCTCCTAGTTAGGAGACGAAGTTTTGATTCAAAAGAGTGAGCCTGACAATTAAGAAAAGGCCACCATGGGATCTCATGATCGTAGCCCACTAGTCGGATTGATTTCATATTTTAGGTTTTGCTTATTGTCATTATTTAGAACATCATGAACGCTTTAGATTTCTTTGTTTGGTTTTTATTTTAGTTTACTTCATAGCCAAGTAATGGGTTGCACACATAGCGCGAGTTTTGGGGTATAGGGTTTTCCTATAAATAGGCACCCCTTGTAGTTCTTTTGATTAATTGAAGATTAATAAAAATTCTGCATTTTCCTACTCTCTGAGTTGTGAAGCCTAATTGGGTGCGAAGCCCTCCCTTCTTCGAAGGGTTAACTACCGTGGTGCGAAGCCACATCTATCCCGATTCACATCCATTCATCGCCATCTGGAATTGATATGGATGGTTTTGAATTAGTATGATCTAAAGCCTGAAATCTCGCACATCATATTTGAATTTTCCATGTCCTGCATCAAATTTGGTATTAGAGCTTAGGGTTCTTATAGGGGAATGCATTACGTGTTTAGGATTTAGTTGTTTATGTCCATTACGCATCAATTCTCATCATCTGTTTAGAGGTCCATGAACCCTGACATAAGCTGCTGAAATTTCTGTTATCCCCTTACTTGAATTATTTTAGGAATTAACTTAGCTTTCTATTTCTAAGTTTAGAAACTTTCTTAATCTGTTTTTAGAAACTAATTTCCTTTCTTTTTTCTTTTTAGAAAGTAGTTTACTTTCATTTTTTTTTTTAGAAACTAACCTACTTTCTATTTTTAGAAACTTTCCTTTTTCTATGTTTTAGAAACTAGGTTGTTTTTTTTTTTATATATAGAAACTTTCCTAATTTGTTTTTAGAAAAATTCATTTTTTCGTTTTTAGAAACTAGGTTGTTTTTTTAGAAACTTTCCTAATTTGTTTTTAGAAACTTTCCTTTTTCGTTTTTAGAAACTAGGTTGCTTTTTATTTATTTATTTATTTTATTTTTTATAGAAACTTTCCTAATTTGTTTTTAGAAACTTTCCTTTTCGTTTTTAGAAACTAGGTTGTTTCTTTAAAAATAAAAAAAATTCTTATATTTTGACAACTATTTGCACCCTACACTAAACATGGAATAACTGCTAGAGTCACTAAACAAGCTATCCTAGCAGATCGAGTCTTTGGATAAGCTCTTGGAAATGGACCAATGCTTTGAACAACTTGATGTGCGCATTACCCGACTACAGACCATCGCCAGGACAAACCCCACCATTGGGGTAGATGTCCGATCTCAGGCAGGTGGCCTGGAGGATAGACCAATGAATGGAGTTGGTCAAGGAATCAATTATGGGCGTGCACCCGTGCACCCACCCCATGAGGGACATCATGACCACTATTTGGAGGGGTACAACATGTGCGGCCTTGTGGCTGGAGAGAGTGCACCAGAGGCTATTATAGAGTTACCCACTGAGGCCATTCCGGTAATGGATGAGTTACGTGATGTCTTTCCTGATGATCTACCGGATGAGTCTCCCTCTAAGAGGGATATAGAGCACACCAGAACATGGGACACCGTAATACCTACAACTGAGTTTGCGTTTAATAGTTCTGTCAATAGGTCTACAGGTCTCAGTCCTTATGAAGTCATTACTGTTTATAAACCCGGGAAACCTATTGATCTTGTCCCTAAGTCACTGTCCCATAGGGCGTCAGAGCCTACATAGTCTCTTGCGCATCACATTCATTCATGGCATCAAGAAATCAGGCAGAAGATCACTACTAGTAATGAACATTACAAATTTTCTGCAAATCAGCATAAACGTTTCAAAGAATTCAATATTGGGGATTTTGTGATGGTCCGCATCAGGCCTGAGCGGTACCCTCCGAGGGCCATGCGTAAGTTACACGTGCGTAGCGCTGGACCCTTCAAAATTATAAAACAAAATGGTCTCAATGTGTATGAGGTAGATCTTCCACCTTCCATGGGAATTAGTTTCACATTCGATGTGGATGATCTAGTTACTTTTCAGGAGACCACTGATACTTTGTCCAGCCCTTCACCTACTCATCCTGATTTCCCATATTTATCCCTTGAACCATGGCCCCATTCCCGACCCATTTTTCCAGCCTCTACCTCCCGTACCTACTCTTCCTGACCTTTCTTCCCAACCTCTACCTCCCACACCCACCCTTCCCGACCCATTTTTCCAGCCTCTACGTCCCATACCTACTCGTCCCGACCCATTTTCTTAGCCTCTACCTCCCATATCTATCCATCTCGACCCATTTTCTCAGCCTCTACCTCCCATACCTACTCTTTCTGACCTTTCTTTCCAGCCTCTGTCTCCTATACCTAACCTTCACACACCCAGAGAGGAAATAGAGGATATCTTGGACCATCAGATAGTTTCAACGTTGGACGGCGGGTTTCAGAAGTATCTAGTTAAATGGAAGTCACGCCCAGCTTCAGACAACACGTGGCTCATTGAGGAGGAGCTTCAGAGACTTGATCCTAACATCCTGGAGTGGTTCAGGAGTTTTATTTCGCCAGTGGCGAAATTTTCGCAGCTGGGGAGAATTGATGGGGACATCACGCACATGCACGCCGTCCCCTACGCACGTACGCCAGAAGAGGGAGGACCCCACCGTCGATCTGGATCGATAACGATGTCCAGGGAGGGTCTCCTAGTTAGGAGACAAAGTTTTGATTCAAAAGAGTGAGCCCGACAATCAAGAAAAGCCCACTATGGGATCTCATGATCGTAGCCCACTAGTCGGATTGATTTCATATTTTAGGTTTTGCTTATTGTTATTATTTAGAACATCATGAACGCTTTAGATTTCTTCGTTTGGTTTTTATTTTAGTTTACTTCATCGCCAAGTAATAGGTTGCGCACATGGCGCGAGTTTTGGGGTATAGGGTTTTCCTATAAATAGGCACCCCTTGTAGTTCTTTTGATTCATTGAAGATTAATAAAAATTTCGCGTTTTCCTACTCTCTGAGTTGTGAAGCCTAATTGGGTGCGAAGCCCTCCCTTCTTCGAAGGGTTAACTACCGTGGTGTGAAGCCACATCTATCCCGATTCTCCTCCATCCATCGCCATATCTATTACCCGTCTTATACCATCCACCCTTCTCATCTCCCATAATCATCTGCGCTACAAACTTGTCCCTTATTGCATCAAATTCCTTCTCTTCAACAGATTTTCAGAATCTAGCCCTGTAGGAGGGCTGAAACATCGACAGAGCACCACGCCCAGGCCGTAGCTCAGATCGACGTGAAATTTGAGGGTTTTGAAGCCTAAGCCTGGCCGACCAACCCTAAGGAGACGATTTTTGGGTACGTGGGCCCCGCACACGTGCGGCCGATCACCAGCGCACGTGCGTCAGGTCCCACTCGTGGTCCGCACGTGACAGCTGTCTTCTGGTTCAGGGTTCCCTCTCCCTTACTCTTTCATATTTGTTTTTCATAAACCCTAACCCTAGATGGTCTTCAATCCCCAAATTCTATCCCTATTCTCACTCTAGGATTCCCTGAATTGAAATTGGTAAATCCCTTGGATTAGGGGCTGATTACTATGCATGTGTGGATGATTGTTTCTTATATTTGAGCATCGTTTGGTTCATAAATTTTATTGATCTAGCCCTATCATGTGTAGGCCTGGACCGTGCAGATTCCCCTTGAATGTTTAAGCTTTTGTGTAGGATGTGGAATTAATATGGATTGTTTTGAATTAGTATAATCTAAAGCCTGAAATCTCGCATATCATATTTGAATTTTCCATGTCTTGCATCACTGGGCTATGTCATCCTCATTGTGCATAAGGAGGTTGGTTGGTTGTGGTGTTTTCCAAGTGACAATCAATTCTTAATAGTTAAATGTTTACGCCCTATTGTATTGATCCCTCTATTTTTCTTTTCTATCAATAAACCTCACTAGCATATGGAGATTGGTTGATTTTGGTGTTCTTAAAGTAACCGTAAGTACTTACAGTTAAGTGTTTACTACAAATTACAGTGGTCCATCTTTTTTCGGTGATTGACTTTTGGAACATTATTGGGTACCAAGAATGAAAAATGCTATGGTGATGAGAGTTCTATTCTCTCCATAGTCCATACAGCAAAAAGAAAAAGAAAAAGAAAAAAAAAGGGTACTAGTTTGGCCACAAGTCCCTGAGGTTCCTAAAGTACTAGCTCACACCATGATGGATCTTGATCGTGGACAACAGACCCAATAACTGTGCAATGTGGTTCTGTTCTGACATAAAGCATTAGAAGACTGTCCTGTGGAGTTGGTCATACTATCCCCACATGCCTAATTAGTAGATCACACCACCATATGTTTGCATAAACAAACATAATATCTTCATGTCTAGTCATGCTGTAATGTGATTGTTTGCCCTTCATGGACCTAATTTTCCCTAAATTGCAATTCTTGCCGTTTTTCTTTTCTGACTATTGGTTATTGTAATGGACTTCTCTCATTTCTAGGCTGGAAATACAATCAGAACTTGGAATTCCATACTCATGCTTTCGAGTTTGTTGTGTTCATGAGTTTGCAAGTCTCTGAATGGACTAAACTGAAGGTGTAGAAGTCTATTGCGCAAGCTTGTTTTCCTTAGAATTTTAGCTTCACTTCCACTCCTCTGGGATTATGAAAGCATCTCTTTGTGTAGAGTTGAGAAATAATCCTTCAATGGATGAACATAAGCTGTTGGTAATGGCAGCAGATATTAACAGAGTTATTAAGAAAAGATAAATAAGAAGTAAATGATTAGGCTGGAAGAAAATAATCACCTTAATGAAAGATGGTGTGTGCAGATATATTTTTTTGTGTGTATGCCCTTGACCATAGTTACTGACCAAGAAACGGACACTGGAACTGATGTGAAGAGTGGTTGTGTGAAATGCATCATTTTGCAACAGTTGCTACAACATTTCTCGAGAAGTGTGAAACAAATGACCCTTTTTTTTTGAGAGAGAGTGACGGAAATCGGTTGCAATAAATGTTGGCATTTGCGAGAGGAAATGAGTTATCCGATTAACTACGCTCTAGACATGCATTTTAGATTCTTGAACTTGTGGTCCTTTCTGGTGTGTACACTCTGTAAGACTTCAGATCTCATTTTATGGTCAATGCTAAATATGCATGTGCTAAAGTTGCTGGCTTCCTTGTTGGCTAGACAATAATCGAAATTTAGCAACCGTTCAATAAAATAAAATAAAATTTTGTTACTGCATGTAGCAAAATTAAATACTGGAAATAGTGTGGCACAAGAAGGTGTAGGCCATAAAGGGTGAACTTTTCTAGCTGGTTTGTGATTGATTTGAGTGCAATAACAGATGCTTTGGCAATTGCCTCCATAGTCATGACTGGTGTTCAGGAAGGCCAAATTGGTGGTTGCTTGGGGCCTTGGGCGTTGATCCTCAAGCCATTTGTCAGTTGCTCTTGAGTCATTTGATTCTTTTTGTCTGAGTTGTTGATTCCTCATCTTTGCCATGTTTGCTCTTTCTTAACAAAATTTGTGTCATCTCTCCCCCCCCCCCCCCCCCCCCCCCCCCCCAAAAAAAAAAAGAAGGAAATAGTAATCACTAAATAATTTTTTTCTTTCACTTGGCAGAATAATTTTAAACTTCTTTTGTTTATTAGGTGGAGCAGCTGCACAAGATTTTCAAGCTATGTGGCTCACCTTCAGAAGAATATTGGAAGAAGTCAAAGTTGCCGCATGCAACCATATTTAAGCCCCAACAACCGTATAAGCGGTGTATAGCAGAGACGTTTGAAGACTTTCCACCATCATCATTGCCACTAATTGAAACTCTTCTTGCAATTGACCCAGTTGATCGCAAAAATGCCTCTGCTGCATTGAACAGCGAAGTGAGATTTTAATCCTAATAGTGGTTTTCTTCTCATTTATTCTCCCTCATATATTTAGGGGATGTAGCTAACGGCATGGCATTTGCGGCTAATAAGTAAAAATGGCATTGCTGTTGTATAATGTTTACCTTTCTTTTAATAGGATTAAACTCTTAATAAACTCATCCTACACTGGAGCTCTAGACCAGCCCATTGCAGGCCTCTGCTCTATCACCATCAAACTTCAACTAACTTTTTCCTCTTATCTCATAAAGATTTTTGAAGAGTTCAATGTTCACTTTTTCTATTTCTTCTTGGGTCCTCACCAGTTGGCCTCTTTTTGGGAACAGGATTTTCCTTTTCTTGCATTTGGCTTTCAGTGAAAGAATTCTTCATTTTATCCATTTCTTTGAGCTCTTCCTTACCCCAGTTTTGACTGTTGCTAGTGAATCACTTCATTCTAAGCATGTGGGATATGCATTTTTCCACTTCTGATCTTTCATGACAATAATGTCATTTCTTCTGGCACTATTCTGGAAAAAAAATATGGTTACTTCTTCCAGCTTATCTGATATATGAGTTTCCTAATGCAGACCTTGTTAATTCACTGCTACCTTTCAAAAATTTCTGGATTCCACACCTAAGTTGTTCCTTTCAACTCTTGGAGCCTGCTATTGAGATTGTTCTGGAGACGTGGTCAAAGCCCAGCTTCATCAACACTACTAGGATTCAGACCAGTCAGTGATAGAGAGCGTTTATCCAGCCAATCCTTCAAACTCAAAATCTCACCAGCACTTGCACAAAAGCCACAGCCTCAAGCAACATATTTCAAACCTAAAAGGTGACTGACGCTTCCAGTTCTAACAAAGTAGGAGCATGACCTGATGCCAGCCGTCGGAGTGCTGAATAAGATACCCTCAAGAAGTGGGCTTCATCATTGCTAGAGACTACAAAGCAATCTAGTCTACACAGCATTGGTTCTCTAGATTGTTTGAGCATGTGAAAAATCACTTCCCAATGGCAAATTGATCAACTTATTTCTGGCCATCATCATCATGTAAGCCATATCCCAACTACTTGGGGCAAGCTACGCGAATCTTGTTTTGCCATTCCACTCTATCAAAGACGATATTGTTCAGTGTATCCCTGATATCATCGATATATCCCCGATATTATCCTTATCTCTAGCTCGGAGATATCGATAACACTGATAGTATTAGAAATTCTAGGTATCAGTGATATATTGCCAAGCAGTGTTTTAAATAGCCCATGGCCCATAGCATAGCGTTCAGCCCTTTGAAGTGTGACACATAAGCTACATAGTGTGTAGCGTAAGCTACACCCTAATATATTTTTAATCAAGGTTGCGCTTGGTTACACCAGTTCATGATATTTTGCACCAAATTAGACTGGTTAATAGTAAAATTTAACAAAATTTCATGATATCTGGTGCAACCAAACGCAACCTAAATTAATAAGGAAGGGCAATTCCTAAGTATAAAAGTAAAGAAAGAGTAACGAAACTAATTTGATAATGTTACTTGTATTATTTTACTAAAATAATTGAAAAGATTAACTAATTTTTATTGAAAATTAAAAAATGTTACAAATCAATGAAACCATTAACTTATTTTAATGTTGTAGTAGATATAACTAGTAATTGTAGCATGTGCTATTAATCATGTAGCATAGACTATATGCAACTTAAGCTATTTGCATGAGCTACGTAGCATTAAGGTTAAGCTACGCTACATAGCCTAGCTATTTAAAACACTATTGCTAAGTTGATGCAGGACAATTAACCACTTGCTCTAAAAGCTCGAACTGTTAGAGTATGGCGAATTAATCCCTTTATCTCATAGCCCAGGCCCCACATCTCATGGGTTTTTAGGACCTCGGCCGAACCCCCTTCGTGGGCCCCAAATCACATGGGCCGCCCACCCCGAGTGTGTCCCCGCATCTCACGGGCTACCCCACTTGGGCCTGGTGTGAAATGCGCATTAATCACCCCCGGTGAGGAGTCTCGAACACGATACCTCCTCCGTAGGCCGCACCCACCCCGAGTGTGCCCCTGCATCCCACAAGCGACCCCACTCGAGCCCGGTGTGAAAATGCTCCTGCATTAATCACCCCCAGTGAGGAGTCTCGAACACGAGACCTCCTGCTCTGATACCAATTTGATGCAGGACAATTAACCACTTGCTCTAAAAGCTCGAACTGTTAGAGTATGGCGAATTAATCCCTTTATCTCATAGCCCAGGCCCCACATCTCATGGGTTTTTAGGACCTCGGCCGAACCCCCTTCGTGGGCCCCAAATCACATGGGCCGCCCACCTCGAGTGTGTCCCCGCATCTCACGGGCTACCCCACTTGGGCCTGGTGTGAAATGCGCATTAATCACCCCCGGTGAGGAGTCTCGAACACGATACCTCCTCCGTAGGCCGCACCCACCCCGAGTGTGCCCCTGCATCCCACAAGCAACCCCACTCGAGCCCGGTGTGAAAATGCTCCTGCATTATAAGTATCGCCAATGTATTTATATCACCAATGTATTGATATTGCCAATGTATCACCAATATTTTCAACTATGTAAATTCTAGGTGTTACTTCTATCGCCAATATTTTCGATTGTGTGAATTTTGGGTGTTACTTCTATCGCCAATATTTTTTACCGTGTATATTCCAAGTGTTGCTTGTATCGCTAGTATTTTAGCAATATTTTGATAATATCGCCAATGTATTGATATCGCCAAAATTTTGTTTATTAGAAAAAAATCCATTTCAATTTTTTTTTTAATGGGTGCATGGTTGTATGATGAAATTCATGTTTGTACACGTGTATATGTATGCAATCATGGATGGATGTATGCATGTGTGTGTATGCGCACATGCATGAATGGATGGATGGATCATGCATTCGTGTTTGTATGTATGTATGTGCATGCATGTATGGATCCACCATTTTTCCCATGTTTCCCTAAGTCAACAATACATGCTTTTAGGCCCCATTAAAGGGAAACTTATTATTTGATTCCTAAGTATGCAAATATGCGTCTTTCTCGCTATTGTAGTATTATTTGATTCTTAAATATGCAAATATATGTATTTTAGCATCTCTTGAAGTATCATTGAAAAATTCCACCATTTCCCCCGTGTTTCTCTAATGTTTCCCTGAGTCAGTGTTACATGCTTTTAAACCCTCATTAAAAAGTATGTATGTGTCTTTTTTGCAATTCTTTGATTCCCAAATATGAAAATATGTGTATTTTAGCATCTCTTAAAGTTTCCCTGAGAAATTCCACCATTTCCTTTTGTTTCCCCAATGGATATCGAAATCAAAGCTCCAACTCCATGATTTTTTATGTAAAACATGAACCAATGGATTTGTAACCATTTGACACTGATTTTACATATTTTCAACAAAAAAATGGATCGAAAATTGAAAATGCTCACCGGATCGAACATGTGGGATATTCGGCACTTACCTTTGCGTTTCAGATTGCACATGTGGGATGCAAGATATATCTTGGGATATATCGGCCGATATCGTCGATATTTAAAACGTTGATCCTAGCCAGCAATACATGTAATGATCCTGATACTACGAACATTGTTTCCTAGTACATCTTACCCGGCCTTACTATTCCCTTTTAGAGCCTTCCAACTTGAAACAACCCGCTCCTAACTGGTGTAGTTGCCGGTATTTGTTGCACAAGGATAAACCATCTAAGTCTACTTTCCCCCATTTTATTACCTATTGTTGCTACTTCTAAGTTCTCTTGAATGCATTCATTTCTAATTCTATCATTCCTTGCCTTGTGACTCATCCATCTCTACATCCTCATTTCAGCTACACTCATCGTGTGAACACATTGTTCAAAAAATTGCCCAACATTCTCTCCAATAAAGCATGCTGATCTTATAGCTCTCTTATAAAATTTCCCCTTTCGTTTCATTGGTATGCGGTGATTACATAAAATTCCAAAGGCACATCTCCACTTCATCCACCCAACTCTAATTTTGTGAGCAACATCCTTCTCGAACTCTCTGTTCTCTTAGATTATTGACCCCAGATATTGAAAATGGCTTGTTTCTGTTGAGCATGGCCAATCTCATTTCTGCCCGTAATTTCTGGAACTTTGTCATTCTCGATGTGATTCTACTAGGGGTGCAACTTGGGTTGGGTCAACCTGAACACTATTAGCCCAACCCAAACTTTAGGTCGGGTTGTGTTGGGTTGGATTGAGGTTAGTTTTGGGTTGCGGGTGGGTTGGGCTTGGGCTGAAAATCCTCAACCCAACCCAAAGTTGGCTTGGGCTTGGTTGAGGCCTCAGGCAACCTGACACAACCTGAACCCAATGTTATGTGCAGTTCATATGCATGTGAGTTATGACTGTTGACCAACATGCATTATATAAATGTAAAATTATGGTCTTCATGAAAATGGGGTTCATGATTGGAACTGTCCATGCTCTGGACATGATATATAGGTTTTATGATCCAAACTGTCCATGCATAATAAATAGGGTTCATGATCCAAACAATTGGAACCATCCATGTTGCGGACTCTATGCTGTGGGTAGTTATAGGGTGTTACGTTAACGGTGTTACTCGATAGTTAGATGTTTGACTTTGTGTTAGTTTAGTAGTTGCAAGTGTTAACCCAATCTAAACCCAACCCAACCTGAATTATGGTTTTGTATTCAATACCTTGGGTCTCAGGCTGACACGTGTGGTTGGGTTGAGCCTCAACTGACCTGATGCACCTGATTTCCATCTCTTGATTATACATCCCCAAAATACAATTGTCTTAATGTTAAAAGTCTCTACTGAGACACCATGGAATGTTCCATCTGCCGTGATTACAATTTCATCTTTTTCTTTCCGGGTTCTTCAGACTGTAAACTACTGTGGGTGTACGTTGGATTTGTCAGCCAATGAAGTAAATATGATCAAAACTGGAAACGCCCGTCAAATGTCCACCTATGCTATCGCTACCCTGCACTACCAAACTACGGAGATCCCTCCTGCTGTTTCCCCTGCCAGAAGAGGAAATTACCTGCAGTCTTCTTACTCATAGAATAAAATACCCTCTCCTATTTTGCTCTTCTGGAACCTGATGATGTGTGTTTTTCTTTGGTAAAATTTATTTTGTTTCAAACCATTTTCATGAACTCAAATCCCTCAACATTCCATGACAAAATCTTCTTAGATCTCTTGATTTTCCTCTCCTCTTGTCCAGAGATCATCATTTAAGGGACCGTTTGGCATCTCTACAAATAAGATCTTATTTGCTTATTTCTATATAAAAAAAAAAAATCATTTTTCAAAAATAGATTGTTTGGTAATGGTCTAATTTTCCATGTACTAATTTAGACGTAAGAGGTTTTACCCCTTAATTCTCTAGGTATGGAAAGTTTACCTCCCCCCCCCCCCCCCTCCTTTTAAGAGCTTATTTTGCTAAAGCGGGTAGCCATTTTAGGGCTTTTCTTGAACAAGTTTTTCCCTCAACTTTTTTTAAAAATTCCCATATTACTCACTTCTCTTCTCTTGTCGATCCCATCCATCACATCGAAGGTGGGCCCACATGATGAATGACCTGTAATGAAGGTAATGGTCCACATCAAAGGTGGGACCCACATGATGGATGGTGGACTCACATGATGGACTGTTGACATTGAAGATGGTCCTACATGATGAACAACCCATATTGAAAGTGGGCCACACATGATAGATGATCCACATCAAAGGTGGGACCTACATGATGGATGATGGACATGGAAGGTGGGGGCCTGCATGATGGACGGTTGACATCGAATGTGAGGCCACATGATGAACGACTCATATTGAAGGTGGGCCACACACGATAGATGGTCCACATCAAAGGTGGGACCCACATGATGGAGGTGGACATCGAAGGTGGGTCCACATGATGGATGATTGACATTAACGGTGGGCCCACATGGACAGTTGACATTGAAGGTGGGCCCACATGATGAACGACCCATTTTGAAGGTGGGGTCTAACATGAGAGATGGTCCATATCAAGGTGGGCCCACATAATGGGCAGTTCACATCAATGGTGGGCCCCACATGATGGATGGCTCACGTCAAAGTGTGGCCCCGCATGATGGCGGTCCACATCCAAGGTCTAGCATGCTGGGTTGCCCATATCCAAGGTGGCCCGACATGATGGGTGGTGGACATCGAAAGCGCGCCCCACATGATGGACGATGGAAATCAAAAGTGGGCCCTACATGATGGATGATCCACATCAAAGGTGGGCCTAGATGACGGATGGTCCACATCAAAGGTGGGCTTATGGATGGTGGACATCAAAGGTGGCTCCACATGATGGACAAGTCAAATACCCACATCGAAGGTGGTTCTCACCTTTGGTTGCCCATTCCTCTTAATTGGGTGATTTTAGCCATCCAATCAATAGCCAAAACACGAACAGTCCACATTGATCATAATGGAGTTTCAATTTTAAAAAATGACAGCAACTATCTTAAAAAAAAAGCTCTTATTTGAATGTTTTACCAAACATTCTTATTTTCAATAAGAACTTTTTTTGGTTTTGAAAAAGTGATTTTACCAAACAATCTTATTGTAAAACAAGAGTTGGAACAAAAAGTCTTAATTCTTTAGCTCTTATTAATTAGATAAAAGTGTCAAACGGCCCCTAAGCAAACTTTCTCGACTCCCCTTGTCCTTTGGCAGTTGTCCCCAGACTAAATCTTCATTTGTAGTCCAATTATCTTGATTCCCCTTTTACAAAACAAACACTTCTTGATTGTTATTAGTTACAGAAGCTATCATGACACTGTAGCTCCAGATTCAAATTACAATAATTTGAATCTGCATATGGTATTATGATTTATAATTTGATCATATTAAACTGTTATAACTTTATACTTCCAGCGAGTTTCACCTATTGTTAAAAATTCACAATTATCTGGAAAAAAGCTTTAAAATGTAGAATTTAGGAAAACATAACCAGGCTGCGCAGCACATCTTTTGCCAGACCCTGATGTTGCCTTAAAAATTTATCCTTGCAGATTAAATAAGGTAGTACAGAATCCTATTTTTGTTGACATCAATATAATTTCAGAATAGCAGTTATTTTTGTTGACATCATTAAATGCTGGAAATTCAGCTATCTTTCAAAAAAAAAAAAAAAAATCTGCACTCTGCACCACATTCAGTAGAAGGTTGTCTTTGTCACCTGATTGGTTTCTATTTTGCAGTTCTTCACAACTGAGCCTTATGCCTGTGAGCCTTCAAGCCTTCCTAAGTATCCTCCAAGCAAAGAGATGGATGCTAAACTGAGGGATGAAGAAGCTAGAAGGTGTCGTACTTTTGTATGCCTTGATATACTTAAGACTTTAGTATACCTTGGATTCTCCATGAAAATCTGGAAGACTGTTTCTAATCTCACATGAAAATAGTTTAAAAAGGGGGGAAAGATCTCACTTGAAATGGGGAGAAAGTGTCTGCACTCCCTTTGATTGGGAAATGGATCTAGTGCACTGTGTGGCCTGTGATTTACTCCTACCATTTCTTCTCGAGCATCGTTATCTAGCTGAATTCCGTGATTTGTTCCTATTATGTTTCTGAATCTAGTTTATGGCTATGTAGGTTAAGAGCTGGTAGTGGAAGAGCCAACGGTGATGGTATGAAGAAGACTCGCATACGTGATCGAGCTGCTAGGGCAATGCCTGCCCCAGAAGCTAATGCTGAGCTTCAAGCAAACCTTGATGTATGTCATGCTACTGCCTCTATCTGCTCTACTTTTTAAGCTTACAATAGAGTAATCAAATGCAGATGCTGAACAAAAACATAGCATAGTTGAAATATAGTCAGAACATGTTGAACTTTGAAAAATGTCAACAAGTTGTGTAGAAAAGCTGTCTGGCAATCTATATGCTACCTAGTAATAGATCGAGAAAGAACATAACTACAGCCACTTTGGCCTGTTTGATGTTATCCCAAATCACCATTGGATTAGATAGCTATGGTGATACGAAGTTACATCGCATCAGCACTGCATTTGGGTTGGCCCCTTTTTTGGGATTTGCATCCCGAAAAGGTGGGTTTTCCACTTCAAACCATCGCTATTTGGAAAACTTCTAAGGTCTTATTGTTATGCGGAGCCTCTGTTTTATGATTCTGTTACTCTGATAAAATGATTGTCTTCACCATCATCATGGCCTTGTTTCATCTATTTTGGTAATCATTGTGATGATTTTCTCAGCAAAGATTTCATGGCTGGCTGCCCATCTGACATCAACCTCCTTCAGCCATGCTTAGGACCAGCTGGCTATCGCAATGCAGAGTTAAAATGTGCTGATAAAAGAGAAAAAGAAACCAATGCCGTCGACCCTAAAAGACAGAATTATCCAGCATTACCTCAGGGATTCTGGCAACTCACATTTTGATGATGCTTTTAAGAAGAAAATGTGCAGATAGAATTAAAAAGGGAGGGAAATGGCAAAACGGTAGCTCTAATACCATTTTGAAAGAATTAATTCCCACATGGAATGCAATATGATTTCTCACCTAAAACAGAATCACTGAGGAATATTGAATTCTGCCCATGGTAAACCTGTTTGTTTTGAGTTTATTGCTGCATTTTACTTTTACATAATCCTTGAACTGAAGTTATGCATGTACAGGCGAGCCCCATGGTATAGGGATCCAGATGGTTTATTTCGTTGGCTCAAAACTTGGATGGGCCATGCCCCAAAAATCCCCTAAATTGGACAATTCTCCCAATCCCAGCTTTGGCATTTTGCCAACTGAGTATAGACTGTTGCTTCTTTCATTAACCATTTTTCAGGCACCTACTGAAAGGTTAAGATTGTCTTATCAAGGAGATTTTATGGGAGTAATCTGTCACCTGCCTTTCAAATAAATAAATAAATAAATGAAGTGGTCCAATTTTTTGGTCTATCAGATCAATGTTTTAACTATCGACAATATCGGCCGATATATCCCATGATATATCTTGTATCCCACCTGTGCGATATGAAACGCACAGGTAGTGCTGATATATCCCACATGTTCAATCCGGTGAGCATTTTCAATTTCCGATCCCATTTTTTGTTGTTGAAATTATATTAAATCAATGTCAAATGATTACAAATCCATTGGTTCTTCATGTTTTGCATGAAAAATCATGAAGTTGGAGCTTTGATTTCGATATCCATTGGTTTTTCATGTTCTCCATTTTATTTTTTTCCCAAAAATTTCCTTCAACCAGCTGTCATTTGAGACTAATTTAAAAGTATTTGATGAAAAAGATCATTACAGATACTCTAATTTCGAAATTTGAGTATAGGTGGTCTGATTTGGGGGAAATTGGGGAAAATTCAAAATTTTCCCAATTTCTCCCAAATTGCTTGCAATGTTGCACTCCAAACATGAAATCAAGCATGTATGAGGGCTGATCTACTGATTTGTTGAGAAATGAAAATCATTTTTGGAAAATGAAAATCATTTTTAATTAAAAATTAATAAAAAATTATATATTTGAGACTAATTTCGAAGTACTTGGAAGTGTTGATGAAATGATTATCACATACACTCTAAATGTTATGCATTCAATTTGAATATAGTTGCATTAGTTCAGCTAGTGCATAGCTTAGGACCATATATAGATGAAACCTATTATGTGCACTTCTTTTTTGAGATGATATGATTTAAAAGTGTGTATTAAGGTCTTTTTTAACAATCCCTATAGTTTCATTGAAAAATTCAACCGTTTTCTCAATGTTTCCCCATGTTTCGCAAAAAGTGCGATAAATTACCCGATACAAACAATATATCCCATGCAATAACAGATACGTATCTGTATCCCAAGGATGCGTTACGTAACGCGATACGGATATTTTGAACACTGCATCAGATCAATTTTCACAGCCACACTTGGACAGGAGAGCCAAGGATATTGCACATATCCTTTGGGTGAGGATCATATGATGCCTCTTTACAAAATCTATAATCACTTGTTTACTGCAATTAAAACTTCCTGTTGTTGAGAGCATGTTGTCTTATAGTTTGTCTAACTATTCTTGATCATGATCATTTTTTTTTGTCAAAGGTGGGCTCAATTATTTCTATACAAGGGACTTCTATTATTGAAAAACTTCAATACACTGGCAGTGTGATGGACGATATGCAGCCAATTAGAAATTGCACACGTGGCATGCAATTAGTCAAATTAAACTGTCTAAATTATGGTACCCAGTCTGTGTCATGAACCAAAAATTGAGCTTATTTGATTATCTGACTATCTATTGGATGATTAAAAATGAAAAATATCCAATGGTCCTATTTCCACAAACAGGTGTGCACAAATCAGAGGTTATGACTGTTGAACCAGTCTAATCTTAGGGTTGTGATGGTGACATCTACTTGTTTTTATTTGAGTTAATGTATGCCATGTGTACAGTTTCTGAGGGCCTGCATATCAAGTGTCATCGGCAGCCTGAGTATCATTTAACTCTTTATAACTCGTTTCTGTTTTTCGTCAATGTCTGTCTTCAATGAGCTTATTTTTATTTATTCACTCAAACAAATGTACCTACTCCAAACAATCACTACATTCATCATGTTTGTTTCCTGTTTCAGCTGAGGAGGCGTCTGATCACGCATGCAAATGCAAAGAGCAAGAGTGAGAAGTTCCCTCCTCCACACCAAGATGGAGCTCTCGGCTATCCACTGGCTTCTGTGCATCACATAGATCCCCACTTCGATCCACCAGATGTTCCATTTAGTTCCACATTCATCTACCCAAAGGACCCGGGGCTCTCCACTTGGTCTGGCCCTTTGGTGGACCCCTCGTTGGCTGACCATCCAAGGCGAAAGAAACAGAATGTGGACCCATGGAAACCACCTTCTGGTGCAAGGGAAATTCGTAAGGGTAGTGTCCGGGTCAAAGGGAAGGAAAGCATGCCTTAGAACAGTCTGCCCACATGCCAGAGACTTGGTTTTGTGAGGTGCTTTTATTGTGAGTGGCATTTTGTGATCAGCCCGGAACGTCAGAAAGTGTATGGTGAGGTATAATCTATCTGTGCTTTGTTTTTTTTTTTTTAAAAAAAAAAATTAAAAAAAAAAATTTATTTCCATTTTTTGTTAAAATTTTTATTTTGGATGGTTGGCCTTGTTATAGGTTACAAAAGTAGCTCCTTTGATTTGTATATTTTATTTTATTTTTCTTTACTATTTTCTAGTGTTGAAAATGGGACGCTGTTCAGGATAGTTAGATCTGATAAAATATATCATGATCTTGTATGCAATTCAAGTGTTCCTCCTTAACATTGTTACTCTTGTGAATTACATTCCTGTCAGTATCATTCGTTAATTCTACAGATCAATTAGTGAAAAGATCGATCTTGATAGTTACAATGGTTGATATTCTACCCCAGGAAGGGGATCTTCATTTGTTTTGTGGGCCTATAACTTGTGTTTGAAGAGGTATGATATGCTGCTCAGGCTGAAAGTTTGTACAGTATGGTTTTTTACTATGTACGGTGGGGTTCACGGTTCAGTGATACAAACCATTGATATTATGGTCCCACTCCCAGATGGAAAATTCCTTGGATAGGCAACTTGGAAGAAAATATGGAAACATTCAACCAGAAGAGAGGCCAAATATTCAATAACTAGGATCTTTCAATCTTGGGGGATTGTTCCACTTGACAAACTAAAATATGAGCATATTGTACAGACCTGGGGCCTGAGCATTGTATTATACCTCGTGTTTCAATAGTTATTCATTGAAACTAGTGTTTGATATAGAGTCGTTTTTGTAGCTCAAATGGAAGGTGCTGTTTTATAACCTTGAGATTATTATATTTTTCACAAGGCTGTGTTTGGATGCACTATTTGGTTGAATTGCAATAATTGGTTTGATTATTAGGTTAAATGACCATACCGTAGTTACCCAGTTGAGGCTGGTTCTTCTACTATTATGGATGAGAATTTTGTGCAACTAGCTGTGCAAGGGGCCTTCTGTCATGTGTATGGCATTCAACCCATCAAGTAGGGTCACCCACCATGAAAATGGGCTGGCCAAAAATCAACCTGATCCAATCATCAGGTGGGCCACACTGCCAACACCAATAGAAAACAATGAACCACCACCAAAACATATGAAAGTTTTAGGGATATTTTCAATGAATAAGGTTAAATGTAAATGAATATGCTCTAAATGCATGTGAATAAGTAGGTTAAATGTAAATGAATATGCTCTAAATGCATGTGAATAAGTTGGTTAAATGTAAATGAATATGCTCTAAATTGTGTACAAGTTTTGTAGGGTCCTACTCATGGCTCAGAGGTAGACTCACAAGAGTTTCAACACACAGGTCATGGGTTGGAGTACCCATTGTGGTGTATGTATTTTAAAAAAAAAAAGTTTTGTAGGTAATATTTAATCTACAACAGTTGTAGAGGATCCGGCCTAAAATCTCCACCATGCATATGAAGGTATGTATTTAGGGTGATGTTGTGACTGTCATGTTAGTGGACCACCATGTGGATTGACATATCTCAAGAACCATGCAATTGGCTGATTATAGTTATCTGGATGGTGCAATTTCCACGTTGAAATCAGAGTGTTGTTCCTTGGTAACTTTAATTTTTTTAATATTACATTTGATGCCCGAATTTCCATGATTTATGGTATGGCTCATGCACATGGTGGTCCACTCTATTTAACAGCTTTGATCACCCTTAATGTGGATACCATGTAACTATTAAGGCTAGACGATCTGCGTGGTCCACCTAATTGAAAGCTTGGATCTCATGCGGTCACGCTGTGTAGGGCTCCACATGCCTGTGGATTTAGCAGACCTCTACCTAAACAACTATGATTGCAAAGGAGTAGATACGGAGCCAGCAGTAACAAATCACTAGTATCCACGGAGACATGGTACAACATGGGATATCAAGACGGCTGGTCTATTGGGCACGATGTGGCTCAAATTTATAAGTAATTCGAAGAGCCTTGCAGTTCTTTCTGGGTTTTTTTTTTCCCCTCCCCACCTTGTCTGAGCTGGGCGTAAAGATCCCTGCGGGTAGATCAATGCAATGTTTCAATTTCCCATTTGCATACCATTGTCTAATGTGACATTGGAGATAGCCAGATGATCCATCTACAGTAAGCAACAAAGACTAACTGCCCTGATTATTCTAGATCATGGCACTCTCGTGCTGGCAATGCTAGAGATCAGTAAGCCCATCTTCTAGCATAAACCTCTTCATTAATCAATAATCGTGTTTTCATGAGCAGAAATGGATCAGGTTGGGTAGTGCAGGCGAAGGAAGAATTGTTAGAAATTCACACCAATTTAGCATTTTTCCACTGCTTACCCCTTCGGCACTTTGGCCGAACCAATCACAGACGCTTAAAATGAACTTAAGGAATGATATATCCAGATTCCCCTTGCATGCAAACCAACCTTAATTGTGGGATCCTATCCAGTCGTATCCTCGCCATTACGCATTCCTAGTTTGAGGTCAGTTCATGCCCATTGAATTAGGGACATGGTTCGTATGTTTGTTCAATGTCTTTTAACCACCCATTCCTGGCCGCTGACATCATCCAAACAGTGATCCACCATATCAATGGTCCATGTACAAGCAAAAAACTTCTGGACCATGACCATGTCTTAATTGAAAAGGTTATATTTACCCTCACATATAAATTTCTACTAAAATAGAGACAGGAGCTGCCTAGTCACAAACATTCCAAGTACAGGGGTAAATTCAAACTTAAGGAAGAGTATGCTTCAATAAAAAAAAGTTCTCTAATTAGAGCAAAAATTCCATTTCCCACTGTTATCTCCAACGAAATTCAAATATTATTGAGGCCCAAAACACCATCGATCAAAATAAAATTGAACTACATATACCAAATACAACTTGCTAGAATGATGAAACAATTCCCTCTGAACAAACACCACGGAGCTTGGATCTTTGACATTTTACTCTCGTCATCGAGAAAAAACCAATTCATAGTCATCCTCAAGTCGATGCTGGAGTTAAAAGTGCCAATATTGAAATATTCCACACGTGATGCTGCTTTCCACTTCCCTTCAACTATTTTTCTCTCTTTTAGGATGGAATGCCTTCTTTCTCGAATACATTTTTCATATCCACCATCACCTCTAAACCCATTTTCAGCAGAGAGTCAACCATCGCTGGGATGTCTTTTCTCAAGGAACTAGCTACTGTCTGGCCAGCATAAACAGAACAAGAATCCAAGAGTAAAGGTGCATGAATAAAAATGAGAATAAGCAAGAGCAAGAACGTTTTTATACAAAGGCATTCTCGAGTGTTTCCGATTTTGGCCATGGATGGGGCATACTCCATCCAGATCAGTAGTAAGACAATAACAGTTATGAACCATTGCTGTCTCAATTTAGTTTGGGATGAAAAAGGAGCCTAATGCAGTCTCTGTTTTCCAAGCTGCAACAAACACAGCAGATTGGTTCCACCAAAAATGCTATGAAAGAAGTCCCAATTGGGGTGGTAGACAAACAGGTGGTGGAGCAGAGCAAAACAAGTCTTTCAATGTCACCAGTAATTGAGTATTCAATAAGGCAGTCGCAGGGATTAATGAGTGCAAGACCCTTTTTTTTTTTTTTTTTTTCTGGGTCCAGCTCCATGGCTCAGTGGTAGATAGACTCTGTTTCAACACTCACATCATGGGATTGAGTGCCCAAGCGGTGTGGGTGTGTAAAACAAACAAAAAAAAGAAGAAGAAAAAGTGCAAGTCTCTCCTTCTCATTGAGTCCAATGAAACGCGGCTAGGGAGACAGGTGAGTGGTGACCAAGAAACGTGATTGTGAAAAGACTGGGGGAGAGTGAATATTAGAAAGAGACACCATATTCACAATGCATTAAAATCAGAACAGCCTGGGCCAGTTGAATTCCGCCTGTGGTATCCAGACCAATCTCCAAAACCTAGCAACGAACTTGAAAATCATACGGTCCAAGATTGAAATGAGATCAGTGAAACAAGTTTGGAGAAAAAAAACAAAGAAAGAAAGAAAAAGAAACAGAGAGAGCTAGGGTACCCTATTGTGTGCATCCATGGATGCGTGGGTTAAAATTACAAAATTCATCCATAAATCAACAAAATCACAGACAATATGATCAACAAGTGTAACTGAAGCTTTTGGTTTTGTGGCACAAAACTGGCGACAAATTGTAAAATATTTGTTAAATCAATTGAATTGAACCTGGGATGCTTTAAATAAAAAACAATCAGTTGAGTTTATGGTCATCTTGCCAACTTTATGATCAGATAAGAGCAAAACCAAGTTGAAATGACCAAGCTCCGAATCAACTTGGTGAATTCAACTTGTACCAATAACCCATTCTTGACACTATTAGTAAAAGATAACCCTTTGAAGATTGAAAATCCACCGTAAAAATTAAGTACAAAACGAATACCTTCCTGTCTTCTTCGTTCTTTTGCCGCTTTACCACCTCTTTAGGCCACTGACTAACCAGCTTCTCAAGCTCAGCTGGGATAAGTGGCTTCTTCAGATCAGGAAGAATCTGTTGCATAAGCAGAGATTAATGCTGAATATCGCTTCTAAGAAGAAAGCACCCACTGACTAAAGAAAGTCATTTGAAAATGTTTCGATTTAATTGAAATTTTAAGGAAAAAAGACCGGTTCTAATGGCTATCTAGCACCTTATTACTGAGAAACCATATGAACTTCAAACTTAGGATTTGTGCAGTGTCCTCAACCTTGAATAGGGACAAGTGGGCCCCACTTGTCAACATTCAAGGCTCAAGAATTCAATGTATGCCATTGGCATCAAGTTCATATGATTAATCCTTGTTTGTTGTTACTAACTTCCTCTAAATGTGAATTGAGCATAACATATGATCCACCTGGTTGAGCATATGAATCATGGCAGCAGCATCCTCAGGCTTATGTTCAAGTAGAAATCCCTGGAAAAAAAGAAGAAGCAAGGAAACCAAATTATAAGTCTTTCAAACCGTGCCATAAATGTACTAATAGCATAAGCCATATTAGTATATTCAAATTTATGGAAAATCATCATTTTTTTTTTTGTGGGGATGCTAATTATAATCTACATACGAGTTGCCATTATAGAAAGATAATGCAATGTACTTATATAATGTTAGTGTGTGGGTGTGTTGTGTACACAGTCTTTTGTGCTCTTCAGGAGTATGTAAAGGTGTTCTCTAGTAATATAATAAAAGTGACTTCTCTCACAGAACTCTCCTCTCTTCTTCTTCCTTTCCTTCCTTCAGCACTCTTCTTCCTTTCCCTTCCAAACCTCTCAAACCAACTTGGTATCAGAGCAAAGGGCTTCGCGTTGACTGGTGCTGATGTTAGCAACCGTACGGTTTCTGACGTCAGCTATTGTATGGTCCGTACAGCTTAGTTTTGATCGGGAAGAACATGGTTTAATAGATCTTGAATTTAAAAGAATTATGGTGATTTTTGTGAGATTTTTAGAACCCATCTGAGATATATTTCATTCATTTTTCTTTTCCGGCAAAAAAACCCTAAACCTCAATTTTTCTTGGATTTCTCCCAAATCAGTAGCTATTTCTTTGGATTCTCATCTCATGATGGATCAGTTTCACTGTATTTGACTCCTCATGGAGTTGTTTCTAAGAGAGGAAGTGATTTGGGGGTGCTGTAAAGCCAAACAGAGGGTTGACCATACCATGTTTGGGTCCTGGGGGATCTAATGTACACCGAAACTCACCATGTATGTGCTTATGGATGATCTTCATGCGTAAGTCAGTGTTTGACCCTCTCCATCATCTGAAACTAAGTTTCCGTAGATTTGTGATTGTTTCTATCTTGTGGTGCTCTCTTCGAGTTATTTTCTCTTAGTTTTCTTGTCTGTGAACCCTTATGGAGGACAAGATGTCTCCGAGATCTAGTGTGGAACCTTCGGAATCTCATCCTGATGAGGACATTACCTCACTTACACCCTTACATACGTATCAAAGGAGGAAGCGGGCCGCGCCAATTTCCCTATGGCTAGGCGAGTACTTGTGATCGTGCTGGAGACCCCATGTGCATGTGCGAGCATTTGGAAGACCCCACATTGGGAAGATACACATGGGTTGCTTTATAGAGTGATCCAGACCGTTGGATCGGAGGGACGCGACGATCGGGCCATTGGATCGCATGGATCACATGATTAGGCCATTGATCATTAATCGTCCACATCAATTTTAGACTTTATCATATTTTATAATTTAGTTTTTTATTATTTTATATTTAGACACATTATGAGTGTTTTAGTTGATTTTATTTAGACTAGGGCTATTTTCATTAAAGTTCACAAGACGGGGATTTTTGTAATTTTTGAAATTTCTTGAATCTATAAAAGAGGAGGGCGTGTGACCTATCCCTCATTGAATTTCGTGATTAAAAAAAAAAAAAAGAAAAGAAAAAGAGAAAGCTCTTGCTTTCTTCTCCCATCTTCATGCGATTTGGAATGAAGATTGGTGCGAGACTAATCTTCATCAACGGAGGTGCGGGATCTCCATCTATCCCCACACCGTCTTCTCTTTTCTTCCCCATCTAGGTATTTCCTTCAGATTCTTAATTCTCCCATCCCAAATCTTCATCTTCTCCCAAACGCAACTTTTTCACGCCCATCCGCAATCCAAAACCTAACCCTAAACCTAAAATTTCCAATTTTCCTACTTTCCCAAATTAACCAAACCCTAATTTTCACCCTAGGTTATATTAGGTTTCCTATTTTTAAATAGACTATAACCTATGCTAATTAGATGTCTCTACATCCATTAGATCCTAGTTTCTTTTTATTTAATGATCTTGAGTTACGATGTTGGTAGCTTAGGCTAGGATTATGCATGGTTTTCTTTTGATTTTCATGATATTTGTGATGATTATAGCGATGTTTGTGTTTTTTTGTTAAATATCTTAATTCAGCTATTTGATCTCACATGTAACGTACTTCATGCATCGGTCCTGCATCGCATCCCTTGTCAATTACAACCGTAAAGTTGAATAGTAACAACTATTTGAAGTGGGCACAATCTGTAAAGTTGTTTTTAAGGGGGCAGAGACAAACTTTTGTATATATACTGGATAAAGCTCTCGATTCTATAGATGCAAATTTCAAGTCTTGGACCAAGGAAAACTATCAGGTCATGGTTTGGCTGCTTAACAATATAGAACCAACTGTGAGTAATTTTGTCATATTTTTAACTTCAGCGAAAAAGATATAGGACACCCTTCATGACATGTACTAAGAAGCTCAGAATATATCAAGAATGTTCACATTGATCTCACACATTGGAAGATTTTAACAAGATTCAAGATCTCTGAAGGAGTACTTCTCTACGCTTCGAGGTATGTGGGATGAGTTGGACCTCTATCATCCCCTTCCCACTAACTGTACAACATACTACATCGTAAAGATACCAAAATTATGCAGTTCCTTTCTGGGCTCAACCTTAAGTATCATTTTGTTCGAAGACAAATTATCATCATGGATCATCTTCCCTCTCTAACAGCTATCTACGCCATGTGTCAAAGGGTCACTACATGGGGTACTCAAGGACGTGGACGAGATTCTAGATTGAGTACTCGAGGCAAGGGCTGTGATGTTAATCATGGGGGGCGCGGTAGTCATGGCCGTGGTGGACGAGGATGTAGACATGATGGTTCTCGCTATTGTAGTCTCTATGGGGGTACCAACCACTCTATCGGTCATTGTTGGGATCTCGTTGGTTGCCCACATTGGTTAGCTGTGTCAGTGGCTAGTAGTGCCACCACTAGTTTCGAGAAGACTTCAGAGCCGACTGCAACAGAGAAGTCTACCTCTTTAGAGCCGACTGTAGCAAAGAAGTCTACCTCAAGTGATTCTGTTCTCTTGTCTCGTGAGGCCTATGATGCCCCGATACGATTGCATGTGTGTGAGGTCCCTAACACTCCCAAAGCCTCTACAACCCAGTCAGGTATTACCCTCCATGTAGCCTCTCCTTTTACTTCCAGGGCTTTTGACTCTGGAGCTACCTCACACATGACTTGTAAGCCTCATTTATTTAGCTCCTATTTACCTTCCATCCAGTCACACTTAGTCATTGTTACTGATGGAAATCAAACTCCTGCATCTGGATCTGGTTCCATCAAACGCTCCTACTATGGACCCGACCTCAGTTTTTCATTACTCAGTGTCCGCCACAATCTATTATCAGTCAGCTCTCTTGCAAAATCCTTGAATTGTTTAGTAACCTTCTTTCCTTCTCATTGTATTTTAGGACCTCCAGACAAAGCGGATGATTGGTAGGGTCATGAATGTGAAGAAATTTAGTTTTTTGGTGATGCACCTACAATAACGTCTAGTAGAAAAGGAGTCAGGGTCCCGATGGTATTGTAGTTTAGGGCATCTATCTTTGTTTAGGTCGAAACTTTTATTTTCTTCCATATCTGTATCAAAATCTTTAAACTGTGAAACTTATGGGTTCTCCAAACATCATCAGGTTGTGTTTCCTCCTAGTTCATCTGAGAGGAAACCCATACCATTTAAGTTGGTCCACTTGAATGTTTGGGGTCCTGCTCCTGTTACCTCTCTTTTTGTATATAAATATTTTGCTACATTTATTGATGATTGCACATGAATGACTTGGGTTTATCTTTTAAAATCCAAGTATGAAGTTTTTGATATGTTTAGGTTTTTTTACAACGAAATGACCAACCAATTTTAATGCCCCATCAAAGTTTTACATTCTGATAATGGGCAAGTATATATCGAATGCTTTTTTGTCTATCTTGTAGGATCATGGTATCTTGTCCCGTACATCATGTCCACGCACCTCTCAACAAAATGGTATAGTCGAGCGAAAAATCCGTCACCTTCTTGAAGTTACTCGTACCCCCCTACTTGGTATGAATCTTCCAAAACAATTCTGAGATAATTCTTTACTAACTGTTGTTTTCCTGAATAATCACATTTCATCCCGAACACTGTCACACAAGTCTTCATTTGAAATCTTGCACTCACGGGACAAACCGTTTCTGTTACCCCCTAAAGTTTTTGGGTGTACATGCTTTCTTCATATTCTTGATGGGAATAATGACTAGTAAAGTCCTCGAGCCAAAAAAATGTGTTTTCTTAGATTACTTTCAGTCTCAAAAGGGGTACAAGTGTTATGATCCTTTGACTTGTAAGAGGTATGTATCTACATATGTCACCTTCTTTAAAGAGATTCCATGCTTTTTCAAATGAAAGGAGATCTTTGCAACATCTTCTTGTTAGTCGGGGTGAGTTTATACAATCCAATTCTAACCCTATACATCTTTTAGTTTTATGTCTAGATAAGGATATGGTATCTCCCCCGTCTGTCCCAAAACCTATTCTTATGTATCATTGATGAACTAAAACTTCTACTGATCACCCTCCTACCACTTCATCTACTCCTGTTGGCAGTTCAGGTATAAACTCTCACTATCAACCTCATGATAATCTTCCCATCACCTTACGCAAACCTTCCCGCTCGTGCACAAAGCATCCCATTAGTAATTTTGTTTCCTACCATCTTTCACTTTTCAGTCTTTTGCAGCTTTCATATCCTCATCTTCTATCCACGCAGTTTGAAGGAAGCCATGGGTAGCCTTAACTGGACTAAGGCTATGATGGAAGAAATACAGGCACTAGAGAAGAACAATACATGGGAGTTGGTTTCCTTACCTAAGGGAAAATGAACTATTGGATGCCAATGGGTTTACACCATCAAGTATCGCCCAAATGGTTCCATCGACCATTATAAGGCACGATTGGTTGAAATGGGTTTTACTCAAACATATAGTGTGGACTACTTTGAGATATTCTCTCCGGTGGCAAAATTAACTCTGTTAGTCTGGTTATCTCTATGGCCATAAATTTTTTTTGGCCCTTATTTCAACTAAATGTGAAAATGCCTTCTTACATGGTGATCTTGTTGAGGAGGTCTATATAGATCAGCCCACGGGTTTTTCCATGCCTCTTGGTTCTCATGATTCACCCCTTATGTGTCGCTTGAAAAAATCAATTTATGGTCTTAAACAATCTCCACGTGCCTAGTTTGATAAGTTTAGTTGTGCTCTTCTGGACTATGGATTTATTCGCAGCCAAACCAATAATTATCTATTCATTTGTTGTCGACCTACAAGAGTTCTGGTGTTAATTGTCTATGTGAATGATATTGTGTTGTCTGGAGATGATATTGAGGGAATGAAGGTGATGCGGACACAAGCGCATTCAAGGTGTACCAACGAAGAAAGCGCCAATCACAAGTGTCGTCCTTGTGGATAGGCGACTATTGAGGAGCTGAAGACCTTTCACATGTGATTGGACATATAGAAGACCCCACTCAGGGAAGACACATGTGAAGGAAGATTGGAGAAAGAAGACCGAGCGCCCGAACTTTCCCGCACTTATGTTATTTGCGCGTTTTTGCTTAAGTTAGGGGTCTATTTGCGTGTTTTTGCTTAAGTTAGGGGTCTTTTAGTAATTTTATATCTTTATTTGCTTATTCTAGGGGTGTTTTAGTAATTTTATGTCTTTATTTGCTTATTTAAGTGGGCTAAAGCCCTAAATCCGAATTTGAACTATTGATGAATGAAAAGCAAACCCTTTGGTTGCCCTCTTCTTCTCTTCTCTCTAATGGTACTTCTTCTCTTCCCTTGATCTTCTTCTTCTAATTTCTTCTTGTGCCCCTCCAACTTCCTCAAGGTAATTATTTCCTTCTTTCTCTTTTCTAGTTTTGGCTAATCCTTCTTCGATCAAAACTTTGAGAATTGATCTAAACCCTAAACCCTCAAATTCTCAAATCCCTAATCCGAGAAACTTCTTGGTTCTTCGGACTAGTGATCTTCATTGATCGATTGGGTGTGACCATGCAAGATCGGGAGGTCTCATCCCTCGCCGGATCCAACCTAAGTAATAATTGAATTCCATACTCCATGGTTGTGATGATGGCCCGCTCCATTGCATGTTTCCTTTATGATTTTCTTAGTTATGATGATTACTGCTAGAATTTTATATCATTTATTCCTTTTATTCCGTGTTTAATTATGTTCATGAGCATGCATCATAATTAGGGCTGTCCTGCGTCAAATTTGGTATCAAAGCATAGGTTTGCATGGTTTTTGTCTAGATCGAGTTATCAAATTAGGGTTTCCGGTTTGCAGCAGATTTCCAGATTTGCAGATTTCCAGATTTGCAGATTTCCAGCTTTGCAGATTTCCAGATTTGCAGATTTACAGATTTGATATTTCCAGATTTCCAGATTTCCAGATTTAGAAAGTTCCAGATTTAGAAACTTTCCAATTTAGAAAATTTTCAGATTTAGAAAATTTCTAGATTTAGAAAGTTCCAGATTTAGAAACTTTCTAATTTAGAAAATTTTCAGATTTAGAAAATTTCTAGATTTAGAAAGTTCCATATTTAGAAACTTTTCAATTTAGAAATTTTCCAGATTTAGAAAATTTCCAGATTTAGAAAGTTCCAGATTTAGAAACTTTCCAAATTTAGAAAATTTTCAGATTTAGAAAATTTCCAGATTTAGAAACTTTCCAATTTAGAAAATTTCCAAATTTGAGTTGTTTCCTGTGTCAACTTAATTGTGTCAGTTCATAGTAGTTTTGCATTCATCACATTCATCTTGAAAGTCATAACACCTAGTAGTCTAGTTGGGTAGAGTTTGGTTCAAGTCTTCATTGTATGCCCACGAGAAGAGGTAGAGGTTTCGGACTTCAACCTACCATGAATAACGAACAGTTATTTGAGCAACTTGCTCAATTGATACAAAAGATAACCGCCCTAGAAGCGGGTCAGAAGCGCGAGTTTGCCCGCCTTGAGAACCAAATTACCACTACCATGACTAAGGTCGAGCAACTAGAGCGTCCCAAAAGGAAAATCTCGCTGTAGGGGATGATGCGTACTCCTAAGTAGGAGGAATCATTGAAGAACGCGCTGCCACACGTGGTGGTAATGAAGATAGAGATCGTGGTAACGGTCGTGGTGTGGTGCGAGAGGCATGAGCCACATGTGATCATCAAGACCGTTATGATCCAGATGAGCGTGCGATGAAGAGTGTGAGAGTTGAGGCCCCGAGTTTTAATGGGCGCTTGGATCCCAAGGCATTCCTTGACTGGGTTGCTGACATGGACCACTACTTTGGGTGGTATGGCATGTCGGAAAACCGTCAAATGCGGTTTGCTAAGATGAAACTTGTGGGTCAAGCCAAGCTCTTCTGGACCAACACCGAGCGTAGGATAGAGAGAGTTGGTAGAGCCCCTATCATGCATTGGTATGAGATGAAAGAGAAGTTGAAGGAGAAGTACCTTCCTCTCTCATACCACCAGAAGCTCCTTGACCAATGGCAATCCTTACGCCAAGGGTCAATGTCTGCCGCTGACTACATCGCTCAATTTTAAGAATATGTGATGCGATGTGATATCCGAGAAGACCCTCTAGTAACGCTCTCGTGTTTCAAGACGGGCCTTCGTGCGGATCTTCAGCGCGAGCTTATGACTCGGCCCTTAACGGACTTGGATGAAGCACATCAAATCGTGCAGGAGTTAGAGCAATATCTGAAGGCTCCTGTCGTTCGTCGTTTTGAGTCCCGAGACTCCAGTGCTAGATCTAGTTCCCAGGAAACTAGACCTAATATTGGTAGTCAACCTAGGGCACAGGCGACCATTTCGCCTAGGCCTAGGGAGGACAAGGGTAAAGGGGTTCTTGGTGCCGGTCCTAGTAACATGAACCAAGTGAGGTGCTATGAGTGTGGCAATCTTGGCCACATGTCTAATCAGTGTCCTACGAAGAGCCGTGGGAGAGCCTTAATTATAGGCGAGTCCCACGAGGGTGGAGATGACCAGGGTGATTATGAAATTGAAGAGTATCACCCTGAAGGAGGACTTACTGATGAAGAAGAAGTGGATGGAGAAGCAACGCTTGCAGTAGTCAGGCGTGTGTTAGCTCAGTCTAGAAGTAGTGCTGACTGGCGTCGAAGCACTATCTTCTACACTATTGCCAAGTGTGGTGAAAAGAATTGTAAGGTGATAGTGGACAGTGGAAGTTGTCAGAATGTGATTTCCACTAGCACCTTAGATCGCTTAAAACTGAAATCCACACCTCATCCAGACCCGTATAAAGTTTCTTGGGTTGACAAGACATCCCTACCTGTCACCCAGCAATGTCTAGTCCCCATCGAGTTTGGGTCATACAAAGAGTCCCTGTGGTGTGATGTCTTACCTATGGATGTGGGACATGTTATCCTAGGTAGACCGTGGCTATTCGATAATGATGTCACGATCTTTGGCCGTTCGAATGCGTGTACTTTTATGTATAACGGTAAAAAGATCAAACTTAATCCCATGCCACTTGAGAATACACTAGGGAAGAAGAAGGATGAGAAGGCAAGTGAGCCTAGGGGAATGGGGAAATTCAAACCTAAGTCTCTACATATAATCAGCGCAAGAGAGTTTGAAAAAGAGGCTAAGGAGGATTCTATGGTGTATGCCCTTGTGGCTAGAGAGATTACACCTGAGGTTCCATCAGAGTTACCCCGTGAGGTGACCTCGGTCCTGAAGGAATACAGTGATGTATTTCCTGAAGACTTACCGAATGAGTTGTCACCTATGAGGGACATACAGCATGCCATTGATCTTGTCCCAGGGTCTACTCTACCGAACCTTCCTCACTACAGGATGAACCCTGCAGAGCATGCAGAGTTGAAGAAGCAAGTTGATGAGCTTCTGCAAAAGGGTTTCATCCAAGAGAGTATGAGCCCGTGTGCGTGCCTGCATTGTTGACGCCAAAGAAAGATGGCACGTGGCGCATGTGTGTGGACAGTCGTGCCATAAACAAAATTACTGTCAAGTATAGGTTCCCTATACCTAGACTTGATGATATGCTTGACATGATGGCCAGGTCCACTATATTCTCTAAGATAGACCTCAAGAGTGGATATCACCAAATCCGTATACGCCCAGGAGATGAGTGGAAGACGGCGTTTAAGACGAAAAGATGGGCTGTATGAGTGGTTGGTCATGCCCTTCGGCTTGACTAACGCACCTAGTACTTTCATGCGGGTGATGACACAAGCTTTGAGGCCGTTCATGGAAAAATTCCTAGTGGTGTACTTTGACGATATTCTTATTTATAGTACCACTAAGGAATCACACCTTGAACATTTAAAGAAGGTCTGTAGTGTCCTTAGGAAGGAAAAGTTGTACGCTAATCTTAAGAAATGTGCATTCATGTCTAGCCAAGTTGTGTTCTTAGGATTTATAGTGTCATCTGAAGGGATGCGCGCAGACCCTGAAAAAGTCAGGGCCATAGTTAAGTGGCCAGAACCAAGGAACATTCATGAGGTGCGAAGCTTTCACGGCCTAGCAACTTTTTATCGTCGGTTCATTAGGGGTTTTAGCACGATCATGGCTCCCATTACCGAGTACATGAAAAAGGGAGAGTTCGTGTGGTCTAAAGCCGCAGTCAAGGCTTTTAAGAAAATTAAGGGCAAGATGGTAGAAGCTCCTGTCATGCGTCTACCTGACTTTTCTAAAGTCTTTGAAGTAGCGTGTGATGCGTCTGGTGTCGGTATAGGTGGAGTGTTGAGTCAAGAAGGACACCCAGTGGCCTATTTCAGTGAGAAACTGAATGAGGCAAAACAAAAATACTCCACTTACGACAAAGAATTTTATGCGGTAGTGCAATCCCTGAGACATTGGCGACACTATCTCATACCGCAAGAATTCGTTTTGTTTTCTGATCATGAGGCGTTGAGATATATGCATTCTCAGAAGAAACTCAACCCAAGGCATGCCAAGTGGGTAGCGTTTCTTCAAGAATATTCGTTTGTTTTGAAACACAAGGCCGGGGTTGAAAACAAACCAGCAGATGCCCTTAGTAGGAGAGTGGCGTTGCTCAACTCCTTGAGTGTAGAGGTAGTCGGATTTGAGCAACTGAAAGATGAATACCCCACATGTTCTGATTTTGGGGGTACTTACGCGTCGCTCTCTAGTGACCAGCATATTATGGGTGAATATGTTCTTAAAGATGGCTTCCTTTTCAAGGGAGACAGACTTTGTATTCCCCGTATGTCCCTTCGTGAATTCCTCATCTGGGAGCTTCATTCAGGAGGGATAGCTGGCCATTTTGGTCGTGATAAGACCATTGCCCTCGTGGAAGATCGTTTCTATTGGCCAAGTCTCAAGCGAGATGTAGCCAAAGTTTTAGGGCAGTGTCGAACATGTCAGCTGGCAAAGCAAAGAAAGCAAAATACCGGGCTGTACACGCCATTGCCAGTGCCACATGCTCCGTGGAAGGACATTAGTATGGACTTCGTGCTTGGGCTTCCCAAGACTATAAAAAGCACGATTCCGTTTTTGTCGTTGTGGACCGTTTTTCTAAAATGGCGCATTTTCTCCCATGTTCGAAGACGTCGGATGCGTCTCATGTTGCTCGTCTCTTTTTTGATGGTGTGGTGCGTCTCCATGGGTTACCTAAAACCATAGTGTCTGATCGTGATGTTCGATTTACTAGCTATTTTTGGAAGACACTGTGGCACATTATGGGAACTCGTTTGCAATTTTCTACTGCTTACCACCCACAAACAGATGGTCAAACTGAAGTGGTAAACCGTAGCCTTGGAAATCTTCTACGTTGTCTAGTGGGTGAACATGTTAAGACTTGGGACCTAATTTTACCAACTGCTGAACTTGCTTATAATGGGTCAGTTAATAGATCTACAGGGTTGAGTCCTTTTGAGATTGTAAGTGGTTATAAACCTAGAATGCCCATAGATCTCTTACCTATGTCTGTTACCCAAAGGTCTTCTGAGTCAGCCGATGCATTTGCACGCCATATTCATGATTTGCATACACATATTAGACAGCGGTTAAATAAGAGCAATGATGATTATAAAGTTTCAGCTGATTCTCATCGTAGAGTGCAAGAATTTCAAGAAGGAGACTGTAATGGTGCGAATAAGGCCAGAGCGATTCTCTCAAGGATCTGCTAAAAAATTACAAGCGCGTAGTGCTGGACCATTTAAGATATTACAAAAGGTTGGGTCTAACGCGTATCGGATTGACCTTCCACCCGAAATGGGCATTAATCCAACTTTTAATGTGGAAGATCTAGTCCGTGCCCATACTCCCATTGTTGATACATCGTCCCTTTCATGGCCTTTTTCTGAGTTTGCTACCCAACCCCTTCCACCCCCTCCTCCACCCATTACCCATAAAGAAGAAATTGAGGAAATCTTGGATGACGAGATAGTATCCACGAGAGATGGAGGTTTCCAAAGGTATCTTGTCAAGTGGAAGAACAAACCGTCGTCTGAATCTACGTGGCTGTCGGGCGACGCATTGCAGGGTATTGATCCAGATCTGCTAGAGCGCTACAAAAGTTTCAACTCGTCGGAGTCGAGTTTTTCTCACCCGAGGGGAATTGATGCGGACACAAGTGCATTCAAGGTGTACCAACGAAGAAAGCGCCAATCACAAGTGTCGTCCTTGTGGATAGGTGACTATTGAGGAGCTGAAGACCTTTCACATGTGATTGGACATATAGAAGACCCCACTCAGGGAAGACACATGTGAAGGAAGATTGGAGAAAGAAGACCGAGCGCCCGAACTTTCCCGCACTTATGTTATTTGCGCGTTTTTGCTTAAGTTAAGGGTCTATTTGCGTGTTTTTGCTTAAGTTAGGGGTCTTTTAGTAATTTTATATCTTTATTTGCTTATTCTAGGGGTATTTTAGTAATTTTATGTCTTTATTTGCTTATTTAAGTGGGCTAAAGCCCTAAATCCGAATTTGAACTATTGATGAATGAAAAGCAAACCCTTTGGTTGCCCTCTTCTTCTCTTCTCTCTAATGGTACTTCTTCTCTTCCCTTGATCTTCTTCTTCTAATTTCTTCTTGTGCCCCTCCAACTTCCTCAAGGTAATTATTTCCTTCTTTCTCTTTTCTAGTTTTGGCTAATCCTTCCTCGATCAAAACTTTGAGAATCGATCTAAACCCTAAACCCTCAAATTCTCAAATCCCTAATCCGAGAAACTTCTTGGTTCTTCGGACTAGTGATCTTCATTGATCGATTGGGTGTGACCATGCAAGATCGGGAGGTCTCATCCCTCGCCGGATCCAACCTAAGTAATAATTGAATTCCATACTCCATGGTTGTGATGATGGCCCGCTCCATTGCATGTTTCCTTTATGATTTTCTTAGTTATGATGATTACTGCTAGAATTTTATATCATTTATTCCTTTTATTTCCGCTGTTTAATTATGTTCATGAGCATGCATCATAATTAGGGCTGTCCTGCGTCAGAAGGTTGTTAAATCCTTTCTCAAAACTCGATTTGAGATCAAAGACCTACGGGCTATTTAGTATTTCTTAGGCATTGAAGTTGCTCGATTGAAGTCTGGAGTGGTGCTATCAGAGAGAAAATATGCCCTTGATTTGTTCTCAAAGATAGTGAAGCTAGGATGCAAGCCTACCACTACGTCTATGGATACTACTATGAAACTCAATCCTGATGATGGTGCTCCCCTTTTTGATCCAGGGATGTATTGTCGGGTGGTTGGTTGACTTACTTATCTCTGTTACTCGATCGGATCTTTCTTATGCTGTGGACGTTGTTAGTCAATTCATGCATACTGCTCGTACCACGCATCTGACGGTTGTGTATCGTATCCTTCGGTATCTTAAGTCCGCATCGGGCAAAGGTTTGCTTTTTCAGCAACGCGGTCATCTTCATCTTTCGAGTTATTCCGATGTTGATTGTGCTGAAAGTTTACATGATCAATGGTCCACCTCTGGATACTGTACGTTTGTCGGTGGCAATCTTGTTACTTGGAAGAGTAAGAAGTAGTTTATTGTTGCATGCTCTTTTGCCAAAGCTGAGTACAAGGCAATGGCCCATGCAACATGTGAACTTGTTTGGCTTTAAACCCTCTTACAAGAACTTGGCTATAATCCTTCCAATCCCATTCCTTTGTACTATGATAATCAAGTTGTCATTCACATTGCTAGCAATCCGGTGCTTCATGAGGGCATGAAGCACATTGAGATTGATTGTCACTTTATTTGAGAGAAGGTAGCTAACAAGGAGATTACAACTTCCTTCGTTCACTCTGGGGAACAACTAGTTGATGTCCTCACCAAGTCTCTCACTTGAGATGCTCTTCTCTGCATTACTAGTAAGTTGGGCATGATTGACATCTATGCTCGAACTTGAGGAGTATAGAAAGATAATGCAATGTACTTGTGTAATATTAGTGTGTGGGTGTGTTGTGTACAGTCTTTTGTGCTCTTCAGGAGTATACAAAGGTGTTCTCTAGTAATATAATAGAAGTGTGTGTTAGAGCAAAATATTCTAACACACAAAAAGGACTTCTCTCACAAAACTATCTTCTCTCTTGTTCTTCCCTTCTCCACTCTTCTTCCTTACCCTTTCAAACCTCTCAAACCAATTGCCACGAGTACAGGTAGCAGACAGTAAAAGATCCAAACCACTCACCCAGCAAGCCATCACCATTTATGGGCTAGCACAATGAGGGCAGCCTTCATTCTTTTTCTTCACATCGAGTGCTCAGGACAATCCAATGGACCTCTCTTTTTTTTTCATGGTGCATAAATTGTGTGGCAAATTGAATGACTGGCATGGATCTTGCCATGTTTTCCCATGGGAACTCATGCACAAAAACATGTCTGAAATCTACAGATTAGGCGAGGCAAGGGTAACAACTTAGTGGGTTAGGCCCTAGCCATGGGGCCCACCTCAATGTATGTTTTGTATATCCACACTGTCCATCTATTTTGCCAGATCATTTTAGGGCATAGTCCTAAAAATGACGCAGATCCAAATCTCAGGTGGACTACACCACAAGAAAACAGTAGTGATTGCGCGCCCACAGTTAAAAACTTCCTAGGGCCCAACAGAGATGCATCCCTAGTGGGTCTCGAATGAGTACCTGTAGTTCAGAAACAACCAGACTTTAATGTATTTCTCTAGTTGTTGAAGATGGCCCAATAATGGTGATAATTTTTGTGGATATTTACTTTGTTCTCGTCTCAAATCTTCGATGCTTGTCTAGATAGCTTTCTATTGGTCTTAGCATAGTCACATGCACACAGAGTTCGAAGTATCGGTTTCGCTATAGGTTTCGCTGACTAGGGATACGGAAACAATATCGATATCGCTGATAATATCGCTGATAACCAGAAATGCAGGGAAATATTGGAAAAACTGGAATTTTGAACGAAACTTCAAGAGATGTTAAAATGTACATATTTGCATATTTAGAAATTTAAAAAAAAAAAAAAATTATAAAAAGAATGCATACATAACAAGTTTCCATTTAATGGGGCCTTAAAAGCATGTGTTGTAAGAAATCAATCTAACCGTCCCATTCGGCCTATTTAACCATCCAACCTTCCATTCAAACATCCATCAATATTGCAAAATATTAACAACACATGATATTTCACCAATAAATCATCAACAATTGGAAAGGAACCGAAAGATTGTGATCTCAATATCGCGCATGTTGCGATATCGATAATATCAAGATATTATCAATGATAAACTGAACACTACATACAATCATGTGCCCATGAAAATAAATTTAAATAAATTTTTTTCTAATAAACAAAATTTTAGTGATATTAATACAATGGCGATATTATTGAAATATCGTTGATACACTTATGATACAAGCATTACCTAGAATTTACATTGTCCAAAATATTAGAGATACATTAGCGATATTGATGCATTGGCAATACAAGCGACACCTAGAATTTACGTAGTTGAAGATATTGACGATTACATTAGCGATATTGATACATTGGCGATACTTAGCGATACATTGCTAATACTTGAAATTTTTTATACTACCAACATTATCGATATCGCTACCAGTGTTATCAGTATCACTGAGTTGGAGATAAAGATAATATCGGAGATAATGCGAACACTACATGCACATAGCAATGAAGACAAAAAATGACATTTACAGGTACAAAAATCTTATCATTATGAATCGAAGTGATCAATTTAAACTCTCAAATCTGACAAATAAAAATATCATCTGAAAAAATACATAATTTTTTTATTGCTAAATCATCATTTGCATTTCTTCATGAGGTTTAGAACTTGAAACTTGAGTCACTTGACCGCAACTTGATGAAGGACTGAGCTCAAGTTTGATTCAAGTCATGAATTTTTTTGACAAGGGACAGAGAAGAAAGTCACCTTGGCACAAGAAAACCCAGTGGCAAGAGTGTGCTGCTTCACAGACTTTGACCTCAGCTCTTCAATTTTCCATATAGATTGAGCATCTCCTGTAGAAAAGGTAAAACACTTCCTTGCATGAAAAGAAAATAGTTGAACACCATAATCAACAGCACTCACATAAATAAATTGATTAAAAAAAACTCACATAAAAGAGTCATTTTTCCTCATTGTAATGAGGCAGAAAATAAATAAAACAGTACGCCTGTCACAAATGACTCCAGAATAACAGTACACTAGCCCACACAGAAATTCCCATCTAAAGAGCACATTTTGCAATCGAATACCTGTCTCTTAATTATAGATTCAAATTCTTTTTTCTTTTATTTTTGGGAAAAAATTGATGAAATTTTATTAGAAACTCTCAGCAGTGAAAACAACAGCCCTATACATCAATAGGGAAGCTATCAACAGGAACTTTTCAAAGAAGCCCAGCCAACAAAGACAACCTCCAAAGAACTCCCGACTCCACATCCATGCCAATCTAGAAACATTTCGATCAAAGAAACTGGAAAAAAGAAAAGAAAAGAAAAAAGAGAGAGAGACAAACACACGCACATACATACATATTTATATTGAAAGATAAAGGAAGTATTATTGAAGAGGTGCGAGATGGTGCCCGGAAGCTTACAACCCGATCGAGCAAATCGCAAGATACTATCTTTCAAAGAAGTAAAACAAGAGGCCCAATCGGCTACAAAAGATTTCAACCAAGTGATGACAAATTAAGCATCATTCCCAATATTGTTGAAGCATCTCCCATTCCTTGCTAGAGGACCCTCCTTGACACAGAAAATCCCGCCTCAGCTTAAGAATAACAAATCTGAGACACCGGAATAAGGACATGAAATACAGGGCATGTTCAATAAAGAAGCTTTAATGAGGGTTATACAACTGCCCAACGAGAGGAGCTTACTCTTCCAGGGGGAAAGCTTCCTCCCAATCCTTTCAATGACACAGTCCCAAAGATGCAGCAAAGGCTTCCCCACACACAGAGGCATTCCAAGATAAGAAGTGGGGAAGATCCTACCTTACATCCAAAAGATTCAACCAAGCTAGAAGTGTTTTTCCTCGACAGATGGATCCCGAATCCATTCCCAGTATCCAAACACACATACTGAATTATTGAGAATAGCCATCCCACTACCCAAATACCATAAACAAAAACTCTTCATGGAGAATCTATTTCCCCGGAAACAAACTCACAACCCCTTTTAAGATTCTAGGGAGCCAAACAACCACTTATGAATCTACTTCCTCCATCTACCATTCACAATCTTATGACAAAGGAATTATTCCTATCACCCTCTTCAACCAGGTTACCCTAGACTTTCCCCTCCACATTGCCTTTTTCCCAAAATCACTTAGCATTCGAAGTTTCGAGACTAATGGTAAAGAACTTTAAGTTCCCATTGACTTTGGTGATAAATTGATAATTTAAGCTTGCATGTGTACCCCTTTAAAGTGAATATTCACATATTCCAAATATGCTTACGATTAACTTTTGCTGGAAGTAAATTAGGTGTGGCCCTGACCGTGGGGCCCACCTTGATGTATGCATTGTATATCCATGCAGACCATCCGTTTTTCCAGCTCATTTTAGGGCATGAGCCCAAAAATGAATCATATACAAATCTCAGGTGGACCACACCACACGAAACAGTGGTGATTGACCATTAAAAACTTCTCATGGGCCACAAAGTTTTGGATCAAGCTGATATGTGTTTTTTCCCTTCATCCAGGTTTGTGTGACCTTATCAACAGGTTGGATGGAAAATAAACATTACATTGCCTAGGAAGTTTTTAATGTTTTTTTTTTCCCTTCATCTAGGTCTATGTGACCTTATCAATAGGTTAGATGGAAAATGAGCATTACAATGCCTAGGAAGTTTTTAATGGTGGGCATTCAATCACCATCGTTTCCTATGGTGTGGTCCACAAGAGATTTGGACATGCTTCATTTTTGGGTTCATGCCCCAAAATGACCTGGCAGAATGGATGGACGGTGTGGACATACAATAAATACATCAAGGTGGGCACTACGGTCAGGGCCGTGCCATGTTGAGGCTGGGCTGCACCTAGTCCAATCCCCTTTTGCAAAGGTTTCACTCTTTTCTAAGGTAATAAAAAAGAAGCGTAACATTACCTATTTTGGCAGCAAACTCCATCCATATGTCAAATGCAGTTCGATGCAGTTTCACTCCCTCCTTGATAAATTTCTTTGCATACTTTGAGATTAAATCCCAATTATCCGCATTGTAACAAATGCTGCAGCATGTTAACCCAAAATTGAAACCAGAATGCATATTAAATACAACATCTGGAACTATAAATATATTGAAACAACTATAATATTGTAGATTCGTGAAGAATATAAACTACCAGATATAACCTACAAGCTGCAGCCTTAACATCTATTTTATGATGGAGACTCCATACGATATAATCTTTTCATATCCTTGATATATCTATTTCTTCTAATTCTTGATTCCTATACCTTGTGTATGAATTTGTTTTGGAGAGATTGGAGCATTAAAAGCATTCACACTATGTGCTGCTTTTATTGGAAAATTGAAGGGGGCAAAAGGTACATTCATGAACTGTTTAAGATTGAAAAAAAAAAACTTGACTTCAATTCTCAGTTCTGGTTGCATGACATCACAGAAATTATAACTTGTGTTTTCAGGTGGATAAGCTACTAGTACGTTCAAGGATACTCTGTTGCGGATTTAGCAAAAAACCTTGACAATGATAAGCACAATTTAGCACATGTTTTCCTCTTAGGAGGACATGATATTTCTTGTTCAAGGGATAGGGTTGTGTTGCCCAGGTAAAAAAGCAGCAGTATACATCGCTTATAGTGTAGCAACTACACATGTCGTCTAGATAAAGCACTTCATAGATGACTTGAAGCTTGGCATTGCACACAGGCCAGTTCTCTTCTCTCTCTTTTTTTTCTTATTTATTTATTTATTATTATTATTATTTAAGATACACAGGCCAGTTCACATATGTTGTGATTTCCTTAACTAGAGGAAGCACATGACTAAATGCGAAAACACATTGATATTTAGTATCACTGCATTTGAGATGAAGTGTAAAGAATGATGTGAGTATTACTCATTTACAATCAGTGTATACAGTAAGAAAACCCTCTAACCAAGGTTGTATCTATTGAGATTTTCCAAAAGCATGTGAGCTTAACTGGACTTAAAAATTTATTTGAGATGCTCAGTTGCTCACACTTTTATAAGTCATGATCTGTCAATCCAACAAAAGAAGTAAAAAAATCATGGCAGGTAAATGGTCATAAAGGTCAAATCCTTAAATAGAAGGAGAATCCTTATGAAAGGATGCATTATATGCATGGATGTTGCATTACTGATGAAGGGTAGAACTAATACTGAGAGTAAAACCTCATGATGGGAACTAATCACAATTCGATAATTCAAATTTGGTTAGAAAGCCTTGTCACAACTCACAAGAATGTGCACACAGCCTCTACGGCTAAGTGGGAGACATTAACAAGAATTCATAACTAAATGTAGGGCTGTCAACGGGTCGAGTCAGGTCAGGTCCTAGAGTACCCGTAAACCATGGATGATCAGGTTTCGGTCTTGCTCCGTCTGGGTCTCTTTTTTAAGGACCCAAACCTAGATCCAATAGGGCTCAGGTACCCATCAGGTCTTTGTACCTTGGTTTCAAATGTTTCGGTTAAATAAGGGCATTAAGATGGTCAGGCCCACCTGATGAATGGATTAAATTGCACATACATGCGCCACTTTGACACATGCCGGTGTGTAAACGGGCTCTCTGACATGTGTGTGGCTTAGCAAACCTCATGCATTGCAAGAATATATATATATATATATATATATATATATATGTGTGTGTGTGTGTGTGTGTGTGTGTGTGTGCGCGCGCGCGCGTACCAGACCCAACCTGATCTTAAAAGGGTCCAAGATGGTGGACCCAACCCGAACCCAACCAGACCCAGTTTTAACAAGGTCCAAAATGGTGGACTCAGATCCAGTTAAAATCGGGTCAGGACCGTCGGTTACCTGCAAGTTCAGGCACCCATCGACAACCCTAACCATTTTCCTTTCCGGATAGGAGCAGAGGAAACAAACCCCTAAATCAGAGTTTCAACTTTCAGCCAAGATTCAGCAAAAAGATTTTCCTTAAGACACAAAATTGTTGCAGGTTTTCCAGAACAGAGCTCTAAGCAGAATAGAAGCACAAAGTAGTCATTGCAAAAATGATACCTGAAAACTATGTCCGCTGTACCGGGTTGTAGTGGCAATGAGTTCCTTTTCAGGAGTTTCATGATTCCCACCATAAGCTTAGTGTTATTGTGTTCTTTGGCATGTAACTGCACAACCACAACATTGGATATGAGCAATACCAGAGAATAAGAAAAGCACACTCAAATGAATATATGTTTGTTTGTGTAACTGAATTCCTAAAGGTACAAAAAATCATTAATTACAAGTAAATAATGAGCGGAGCCAATGCTAGGAGTTAATCCATAAACATTATGTTGCCACAGTGCTCTCTTCCCTGCATACACAGAATAGAAGCTAGAATCATATCAGAACGCATTCCAAGCCCGATTTAAATAGCTAATCATATCAGAAATATATTGGGAGAAAAAGAAACATGTGATACTTTATATGAGACAAAGTAACATTGCAAGACAACTTTGATTTATGACAGTAAGAAAGTATAATTGGAGGTTGCAAATGGTAATCCAAAGTTCCAACTCTTCTTGATTGAAATATCTATCTTACAATCAAATGCAGTTGTACTCCAAAGACCAACATAACAAACAAACGAATATGCCTTCTTCCAAAGGCGGTGGCGTTTGGTTGGCTTGCAGGAAGGAACAGAATTTTAACAATTGACAATCTGATAAAGGGAGGAATGGTCCTGCCAAATGTGTGTCTTCTATGTTACCAAAATGAAGAAACGGTGGACCATCTCCTCATCCACTGCCAGTTCACTTCTGACCTGTGGTGGAGTGTCCTTCGTCTAGCGGGTGTCTCTTGGTCCATGCCTTCTTGCTTGGGAAAAGAAAATGGCAGATTATATTCTTCATTGTTCTTTGGGCGGTGTGGGCTGAGAGAAATAACTGGTGCTTTAGAAGTCTGAGTGGTTCCTTTGCTGTTGTGTTCTCTAGAGTTCTTGTCCTGTATAGAAATTGGGCGCCTTAAGAGCATCTGTTTTGTCTGGGGCAGTGTTTGAAATATTGGTATTGCATTACGTATCGCATCTATGGGATACAGATACGTATCAGTTATTGCACGGGATATATCGTTTGTATCAGGTAATTTATCGCACGTTTTGGGAAACATGGGAAAATGGTTGAATTTTCAATGAAACTTCAGGTATTGTTAAAAAAAGACCTTAATACACACTTTTAAATCAAAACATCTCAAAAAAGAAGTGCACATAATAGGTTTCCTTTGTATAGGGTCCTAAGCTATGCGTTATCTGACTAAACTAATGCGACTATATTCAAATTGAATGCATAACACTTAAGAGTGTATGTGATGATCATTTCATCAAGCACTCATAAATACTTCGAAATTAGTCTCAATTGACAACTTGTTAAAGGGAATTTCAAAAATAAAATTAATATTTTAATAAAAATTTTGTTAATTTTTAATTAAAAATGATTTTTACTATCCGAAAATTGACAAGGACTTAACAAATCAGTAGATCAGCCCTCATACATATTTGATTTCATGTTTGGTGTGCAACATTGCAAGCAATTTGGGAGAAATTGGGAAATTTTTGAAATTTTCCCAAATCGGACTAGCTACACTCAAATTTCAAGTGGGATACAAGATATATGGTGGGATATATCGGGCATTACCAGTGTGTTTCCCAAATCGAACAAGTGGGATATATTGGCATTACCAGTGCGTTTCGTATCGCACAAGTGGGATACATGATATATCGGCCAATATCGTCGATATTTAAAACATTGGTCTGGGGGAGGGTCTCTATATTTTTTATTTTTTTGTTTTCTTTTTCTTCCTTTTCCTTCTCTTTGTTTCGCTTTTTTCTTTTCTCCTTTTCCTTTTCTTCCTTGTAGTTTTGCCTTTTTTGCCTTTGTTCTTCTCAATAAAGTTTCTCATCTTTCAGGAACAAACAAACAAACGAATAAATAAATCTAGCTTATAGCCCATATAGACACCTCTCCTAAGAAACATCTTTCATGCTTGAGGTCAGAATCAGGCCACATATGTAGTTAATATTGATGATTCATTTTCTTTTGATTGGTGGTTAGTCACTGAATTCTTTTACCAATTTCTTATCTAACTGGTTCCATTTCTAATCTAAAATCAACCTGGAAAAGATCCCTCCCTCCCTCTGGGGGGGGGGGGGGGGGGGGGGGGGGGGGGGGGGGATGGTACTATGAGGTCAACCTGTATGGGCCCCACCGTTATGTGTAATGGACATCCATGCTGTGCATTTCATAGGTCCCCTTTAGGTTATGGGATGTGCTAAAAATCAGTCGTATCCGGAACTTAGGTGGGCCATACCATCTGAAATCATGCCTAAAATATATAAAAACACTTGGTGGGGCCCACCTGAATTTTGGAATGGCCTTCAATTTGGTGTGACCCCTCATCCAAGTGAGACACACACAATAGATGGGCTGGATGTCAAGACGACATCTCGCTCGGCCCTGTATACAATTAGGAAAGTTTCAATGGGCAGGCATCTACTCTCAACGGTTGTCTGTGGTGTGGCCTGATTTTTAGCCCCATAGCTTCCCATGCGCGTGTGTGTCTATATATATATATATATATATATATATATATATATGCTTTGCTTAAAATAATTATTAAATCATGAAATAGTCATTGTGTGGAGAAAGTAATGATTACAAATAGTTCACTCGAAAATTTTAAAAACATACCATAGTCAAGGGCACCGGCACGAGCACATGCCTCCGCAATTCTTAGACAAAGATGAGAATTAAAATTCGAATGGATGCGAAGGTTCGCTAGCCTCTGCAGACAAAAGACAGAACACAATTTAAGCTGTTGAATAATGGTGGTTCTTATTCCAAATCAAAGCAACATCCATGGTGCAAAACCATTACGCAAACAGAAAACCAAGAAAGGAAACAGCGGGTGAACTTATTGAACCGTCAGAATAACTAACAAATCTTCGAAGGTTCTGCAATATTTGGAATAGAAGCTCTATGTCCTCTCGATTTGCACAGTTTTGAACTAGTGACCACAGCCAAGCATTTGGAGGCATGGTTTCAGCTTCAACCGATTGAAGCATTTTCAGATATAGCTCCCTTACAGTCTCTGCAGTCAATATCATGAAGGCATTCCATCAGCAGAACATCCAATAGAAGCATTATATTAATTGCTTTACTAATAATGCAAGGAAGAATTAGAGCAAGGTCTTAGAATTTCCAGTTTAAAAAATGACTTAATCCTAACAGATGCTGATATGATGCAATGGCTAGAAGTGGCAATATCAATAATCAAACTTATGATGAGCACCAAATCCAACCATGCAGAAAGAACTACAATTACCGAAAATTAGACAACATGCGGACCCGAATGATGGAAGACAAATTTAACTCAAGACTCTGTCATGACCACACCAACTTGATTTTTTCCTTGATCATCATATAACAGCAGCATCCACTGCAGATTTGAAAAAAAGAAAGAAAAAAAGGCAGAACCTCATCAATGCGGGAAGACAAGCAATCACCAAAAGGTTCCAAAGGTGGACCCCAGTGGCTGGCTGGCAGAGAACAGGATGAAATCCATGATCCAATTGGATAGTGGGGCCCATGGATCCAATAAGATGGCCATAATTAGAGCCGATTGAACTTTGGGACCAACAGATCCCAGAAACAGTCATTTAAGGGGGTTTTGTACAATCCATACAAAGTAATTGGTGATTTCGTACAACTGCAGAGCCTCTTTGAGCCATATGGTTGTGTATAGAGTGGATAGTTTTGAGTATTTTTAGGATTTCTTTTTCTTTTTTTCCTTTCTTCTTCTTCTTCTACTTCTTCTACTTCTTCTTCTTCTTCTTTTGAACAATGAGTGTATTTTTTAGGATTTCTTCATTAGTTACTTTACTTTTAGGTAAGACATGTTAAGCAAGTAATTAGGAGTCTTATGGTTAGGGAAACAAGCAAACTGATGTCTAAGTGGGAATTGTATTGTAAAGAGGCCCGTACATAGCCTAGAGGCTGTAACCCAAGGACACGTGCATATATTCAATAAAACAATAAAGTTCCTTTTGGAAACGTGCTATTAGAATTAGAATTCCTTTAAGTGAGATTCTTCTGAAACCCCAAGGGTGAGACTCCTCTATTTATTGTGCGGTTGACTCCACACAACGACCCCTTTATTTCTTTTGGACTTCCTGCTATCATCTCCTATTCCGCGTATGAGTTCATTGGAGAGATTGAGGTGATTGAAGCATCCCACAACCTGCAGCTAGTGTTGTACTCTGTGGATGAAGGTACATCATTGAATGCTCTAAGATATAAACAAATCAGGACTACAAATTTTTGATCTGTCTCCATCAACTATGATATCATAGCCCCTCTTGGGAATTGTGTTTTTTTTATTTCTCCTTCTTTTTTTTGTCCTCAAAACCTGTTCAACTACCCTAAACCCTAAACCTAACTCTGGTTGGCCTAATTTTCCTCAACCATATCACCTAAACCTAGTTCAATAAACCCAAAATCCAGCCCCTACCCTTGCAGTCCTAGCATAAGTGCAATCATCCTTGCAAGTTGCAACTCAAATCCTAATCTACCCTTATTCAGCCCAAACCCACAATCATAACCATTGTGGTTTCACCAAAAATCCCATTTTCTACTAACTAATACCCAACTATCCAAATCCTAACCCATTACCATCCCCAATTCAACTAATCATAATTCTTTTATGAATTTTATGAGCAAGGTATCATTTCAAAAAATATCAGCGCCTCTTTTATTGCTCTCATTCCAAAAAATGAAGGTACAGAAGAAATGAAAGATTTTCAACCGATAAGCCTAATTGGAGGTCCATATAAGATTTTAGCTAAGTTGCTCGCCATAAGGTTCCATGAGGTTTTATCAAAAGTTATTTCGGAGTATCAATAAGCTTTTGTGATGGGCACACAGATTTTGGACAACGTGTTAATTGCAAATGAATGTATTCATTCGAGATATCGTGATGGAAGAAAAGGATTGGTTTGTAAGATGGATTTAGATAAAATGTATAATCATGTTGATTAGGATTTTCTCGACTACATGCTTGCGAGGTTTGGATGTGGAGACAAATAGAGGTGTCGGATATGTTCTTGTCTTCAGTCCGCTTATTTTTCGATTCTTATAAATGGTTCTCCTAAGGGGTTTTTCAAATCATCTCGGGGAGTTTGGCAGGGTGATGCAACAAGGAGAGGTGGCTGGATTGATAAAAGGCTTTCAGGTATCAGACTCGAGCATCACCATTTCCCATCTTCGGTATGCTGATGATAGTCTTATTTTTTGTGATGCGGATGAGGCAGTGGTGGATAATCTTCGAAAAATCTTAGTTTGTTTTGAAGCGGTTTCAGGTCTTCAAATCAATATCACAATATCTGAAATGTTGGGTATTCATTTGGAGGAAAGGGAGTTGGGGAAACTTGCTTCTCTCGTTGGGTGTAAAACAGGTTCTTTTCCTTCAATGTATCTTGGTATGCCTCTGTGTAGGAAAAACTCCATTAATTCTATGGGACAGGGTCACGAAAAGGATGAGAGAAAGTTATCAATTTGGAAAAGCCAGTATCTTTCATTGGGAGGCCGTCTTACCCTTATTAAAGCGGTTCTTTCTAGCACGCCAATTTATTTTGTCTCTTTTTAAATGTCCGAAATCAATTTTGAATCGTTTGGAGAAGCTACAACAAGATTTTCTTTGGTACGGATCGGCAAATAGAAGTAATTTTCATCTTCTAAACTGGAATGAGGTATGTCGCCCATTGAAAGACAGGGAAGCTGGTATTAGAGACTTGGAACTAATGAATATCGCTCTTTTGGGCAAATGACTATGGAATATGGGACAAAAAGAAGATACCTAGTGGAAAGTTATCATTGAAAACAAATATGGTCTTTCTACAGGGGGATGGGGAATAAAGCGTTCTACATTGTATCGTGCTTCTCATATTTGGAAAGTCATAGCCTCAATCGAATACACATTTCAAAAAGGTATTTGCTTTTCTATTGGCGCGGGGACCACAATTCATTTTTGGGATGCTATATGGTGCGGTACGGGGTCACTTCATGAAGCATTTCCTACATCAGCTAGGGTGCAGTGGATAAACACATTACTGTTGATCGATGTTATCTTCTTTGCATGGGACATGTGATTTGGGCACCTCCACATTGAAATTGTAGAATATGTCTCGTATCTGGCTAGGCTTGAATCTACGACCATTAAACCTTTTGAAAGCGATTCAATGGTTTGGTCATTTCACAAATCTGGTCAATTTTCCGTTTGTTCTTTCTATTCATTGCTGCAAGGTTCTTCTCATGTTCACCAGGTGCGATATGGTCGCTTGGTGCCCCTCCTCGAGTTACTGTGTTTGTATGGTTAGTGGGTAAGAGGAATCTTAACAGCAGACAACTTGCAAAGGCAGGGTCTCCTTCTGCCAAATGTATGTTTGATGTGCATGGGAGATGCGGAATCAATTGATCATTTATTCATTCATCCATTGTCATTATGCAAGATAAGTCTGGGATCGTTTTCTTCTCATTCTTGGTGTAGTGATGCCGAATTCGGTTTTTGATCGCTTGTGGGCTTGGTATGGTGCAAGAGTTGGCAAATCTACAAAGGCTTTGTAGCGATTGATTATTATGGCTATCTTTTGGATTCTCTGGAGAGTTCGAAATATTCGTTGCTTTAATAAGAGGGAGGTATCAGTGTTGGACTGTATTCGTAAGATTAAATTTTCTGTGTTAGAATAGGCTCCTTATGTTAAAATGATAGACCTCAACCACCTCCACTCTGTAATTCATATGTAATTTTCTGTTTTTTTATGTTTCTTTTTTGCTCGCTTCTCGCGAGTGTTCAATAAAATTTCAGTTAATTTATACACACACACACACAACTCCTTTTCCGTCAATTCCTAATCATTATTCCATCCACAGCCCCAATTGCAACATGCGGCCTACATCAGCTCAAAATACAAACCTTCTCCCTGAATAATCCCTAAAACACAAAACACGACCCTTAAACAAACACCTAGCTCCAAATCCCAGTGCATATACAACCATTAAGACTCGTGCACCCCTAACCCTTAAATAGTCCATAAATCAGAACCATGAACTGTACACAGTTTCAAACCCTTTTTTTTTGTTAGCTTGTTAGTACACCCACTGTCAGATCACACTTCACTGTTAGCCACCCCCACTAGGGAATCGATGCCAAGACCTCAGTGTTGAAACGAGGTATCTTTCACTCAGTCTACCACTTGAGCTATGGATCTGGGTGTTACACAGTTTCAAACCTTAACCCACAGCCTGCTGCTCTGCCAACATCTTTAACCGTAGCCCATTAATTCCATCAATTATGGACTAACTGTCTCAACCAATCGAAAGTCCCAAGCTAGATGCAAATCAGGCCTAGTCTTCAACCTAATTACAATTTACAATTTACCACCTCAATCAACCCAATGTTTTCGATATTGGTATCAACGTATGTATCGCGCTCAGTATTTTCAGTATCTTGCGATATCACGAATATATCCCACGATATATCGGTTATCCCAGCCAGTGTTCGAAATATCGGTATCGCTTTACGTATCGCACCCTTGGGATACGGATACGCATCGGTTATTGCATGAGATATGTCAGTCGTATCGTGTAATGTATCGCTGTTGTTGGAAACATTGGAAATTAGTCGATTTTTTCAATGAAATTTCAGTAATTGTTAAAAAAAAACATCAATACACACTTACAAATCAAAACATGTGCACATAATAGGTTTTCCTTATATGGGGTCCTAATCTATGCGTTGTCTAACTGAATTGATGCAAGTATATTCAAAATTTATTCATATAATTTATAAATGTAAGAAGGTGTGTCGAAACACAAGCAATACATTCAAAAGGAAAAGAAGAATCACTAAATCAGGTTACATACATGTTTGATTTTATGTTTGGACACAGATTGCAACTGATTTGCGAGAAGTTGGGAAATTTTTAATTTTTTTCAAATTTTCGCAACTTGGTCCTTCTCCTCAAAACCAAAGCTCACAATCCATGATTTTTCATGCAAAACATGACAAAACATGGATTTTTAACAATTTGACACTAATTTAACATGATTTACAGAAAAAAAAAAAAAAAAAGGATTGAAAATAAAAAAATGCTCACCGGATCAAACATGTGGGATATATCCCACTATTTGTGTGTTTCGTATCGCATATGTGGGATACAAGAAATATTGATGCAAGACATGAAATTCAAATATGATGTGCAAGATTTTCAGGCTTTAAGATCACGCTAGTTCAGAAACAATTACACAAAATTCTATATCTCACACAAAAGTTTAAGCACTCAATCAAGGGGAATCTATGCAGGCCCAGGCCTACACAAGCTAGGGCTAGATCAATCACAATAATAAACCAAATGATAATCAGAGGAGGGTAAATTCATCTACACATGCACAAAAATAATTTCTCAATCCAAGGGATTCACGGGTTTCAAATCGGGGAACCCTAGGATTAAAAAAAGAGGCAAATAAATTAGAATTTAAGACAATGTAGGGTTAGGGTTAGAGAAATTAAGTAAGAAAGGAATGAGAGAGAGGAAAGGAGGGACCTGACGGCAGTCCACGTGTGTGGACAGCAGGCCAGACTTGACGCACGTGCGCAGGGGCCTGGCCGCACGTGCGTAGGGCCACAAACCCGGAAGGCGACTCCTTGAGTCTGGTCGGCCAGGGGTGGACTCCAAAACCTCCAAATTTCAAGCCGATCCAATATATGGTTTGTGCATGATGCTCCGCTAAAGTTCCAGCCCTCCTGCAGGGCCAGATTCCAGAAATTTGTTGTAGAAGAGAAACGTCTACAAAATACTGATGGATTTGCAGATGGGATGATTGTAGGAGAAGAGAATTATAGATGGTAGAAGGTGGGGGCGAATCGGGATAAGTGTGGCTTCGCACCACGGTAATCAACCCTTCAAGAAAGGGAGGGTTTCACACCCAATAGGATTTCCACATCCCAAAAACTCAAAGTAGAAAAAACGCAGAAATTTTTATTAATCTTCAATGAGAAAAAAGACTACAAGGGGTGCCTATTTATAATAAAACCCTATACCCCAAAACTCCCGCCATGTGTGCAACCTATTACTTGAAGACGAAGTAATAAAAAATAACAACTAATCAAAGCAATCTAAACCGTCCATGATATTCCTAATAACAATAATAAGCAAGACCCAAAGTATTAGATTAATTAGAATAGTGGGCCACGATCATGAGAACCTATGGTGGTATTCACATGACTATCAAATCCACTCCGACGAACCAAAACAGTCCTCTAACTAGGAAGCCCTCCCTGGACGTCGTCATCGATCTAAATCGATGGTGAGGCCCTCCTTGCGTACGTGCGTACGGGGGGCATGTGCGCGTGATGTCCCCATCAACTCTTCCCAACTATAAAACTCTTGAACCGCTCCAAGATGTTAGGATCAAGTCTCTGAAGCTCCTCCTCGATGAGCCACACACTGTCTGAAGCTAGACGTGACTTCCACTTAATCAGGTACTTCTGAAACCCGCCGTCCGATGTTGATATTATCTGATGGTCCAGAATATCCTCTATTTCCTCTCTGGGTGTGGGAAGGGTAGGTATGAGAGGTAAAAGCTGGGAAAAGAGTCGGGAAGAGGCCATGGATCAAGGGACAGGTCTGGGGAATCAGGATGGTTGGGCGAAGGGTCGGACAAAGTATCGGTGGTCCCCTGAAAAGTAACTATATCCTCCACATTGAATGTGGAACTAATTCCCATGAAAGATGGAAGATCTACCACATACGCATTGAGACCGTTTCGTTTTATAATTTTGAAGGGTCCAACGCTATGCGCGTGTAATTTACGAACGACCCCCTGAGGGTACCGCTCGAGCCTAATGCGGACCATCACAGTCCCCTACATTGAATTCCCTGAAACGTTTATGCTGGTCTGCAAAAAATTTGTAATGTTCATTACTAATAGTGATTCTTCGCCTGATTTCTTAATGCAATGAATGAATGTGATGCGCAAAGGACTCTGCAAACTTTGATGGCCTATGGGACAATGACATAGGGACAAGATCAATAGGCTTCCTAGGCTTATAACCGGTAACGACTTCAAAAGGACTTAGACCTGTGGACCTATTGACAAAACTATTGAACACAAACTCGGTTATAGGTAGTACAGTGTCCCACATCCTGGTGTGCTCCCCCACTAAATATCTGAGCAAACTCCCTAAGGTCCTATTGACCACCTCAGTCTGACCATCGGTCCGAGAGTGGTAGGCAGAAGAAAATTGGAGCCTAATATTCATCATGTGTCATAGTGTCTTCCAAAAGTAACTCATGAATCGTACGTCACGGTCAGACACTGATTTTTGGTAACCCATGCGGTTTGACGACCTCACTAAAGAACAGCTTGGCAACATGAGATGCGTCAAAAGTCTTAAAACAAGGAATGAAGTGTGCCATTTTAGAAAAATGGTCCACGACAACAAATATGGAATCGTGTTTCTCAATAGTCTTGGGGAGTCCAAGCACGAAGTCCATACTGATGTCCTGCCAATGGATAAATGGAACTGGTAAAGGTGTGTATAAGCCTGTATTTTGCCTTTTCTGCTTTGCCAGTTGACAAGTACGACATTGCCCTAAAATTGTGGTCACGTCTCGCTTGAGACTTAGCCAATGAAACCTATCCTCCACTAGAGCAATGGTCTTGTCTCGAACGAAATGACCTGTGACCCCTCCTGAATGTAACTCCCAGACAAGAAAATCGCGGAGGGAGGTGCGAGGTATGCACAAGCGGTCACTCCTAAACAAATATCCGTCTAAAATCAAGTATTCTCTGCTAGCTCCTAATGGACTCTCTAACAACGATGCGTACACGACTCCAAAATCTGGACACTCAGAATAATCTTCTTTAATGCGCTCGAGGCCCGTGATTTCGACACTCATGGAATTGAGTAACGCGACTCAATGACTCAATGCGTCGGCAGACTTATTTTCTACACCGGCCTTGTGTTTGAGCACAAAAGTGTACTCTTGAAGGAATTGAACCCACTTGACGTGCCTAGGGTTTAATTTCTTTTGAGAGTTCAGATATCTCAAGGCCTCGTGATCTGAGAATAAGACTAATTCTTGCGGCAATAGGTAATGACGTCAATGGCACAGTGATTGCACTACCGCATAGAACTCTTTGTCATAGGTGGAATTTTTTTTTCGCCTCATTCAGTTTCTCACTAAAAAAAGGCGACAGGGTGCCCTTCCTGACTAAGTAGTCCTCCTATGCCGACTCCTGACGCATCATACGCGACTTCAAAAGCTTTTGAAAAATCCGGAAGTCGCGTGACTGGAGCTTCAGTCATCTTGACCTTTATCTCCATGAAAGCCTTCGATGTTGCCTTTGTCCATTGAAACTCTCCATTTTTTATGCAATCCATGATGGGAGTCATAATGTAACTGAAGCCTCGAATGAACCGCCTATAGAAGGTGGCTAAGACGTAAAAGTTGCGCACCTCATGAATATTGCAAGGTTCAGGCCAATTGAAGATGGCCTTAACCTTCTTGGGATCCGCTGATACGCCCTCAGTTGACAGGACAAAACCTAAGAAGATAACACTACTAAACAAAAACGCACGCTTCTTTAGGTTGGCGTACAATTTCTCGGCTCTAAAGATCCCACAAACCTGCCTTAAATGGTTGAGGCGTTGTTCCTTGGTCATGCTATAAATCAAGATATCATCAAAGTATATGACTAGGAACTTTTCCATGAAGGGCCTCAACACTTGGGTCATCACACGCATGAAAGTGCTTGGGGCGTTAGTCAGCCCAAAAGGCATAACTAGCCACTCTATAGCCCATCCTTCGTCTTGAAGGCCGTCTTTCACTCATCACCAAGGCGTACATAGATTTGGTGATAACCACTTTTGAGGTCGATTTTTGAGAAGATAATAGCATTGGCCATCATATCCAACATGTCATCAAGATTCAAGACGCGGTATGGGAAACCGATACTTGACTGTGATTTTGTTGATAGCCCTACTATCAACACATATCCTCCATGTGTCATCCTTATTAGGTGTAAGAAGGGCGGGCACGGCACATGGGCTCATGCTCTCTCGGATGAAACCCTTTTCTAGGAGCTCGTCAATCTCTCTTCAACTCAACATACTCATTTGGGTTCATTCTGTAATGAGGGAGGTTTGGTAGAGTCGCCTCAGGGATTAAATCAATGGCATGTTGTATATCCCTCATAGGGGGAAGCTCATTCAGTAGATCATTAGGAAAGACATCACGAAACTCATGCACTACCTAAATGGCCTCAGTGGGTAATTCTATACTAGCCTCTAGTATACTTTCCCCAGCCACAAGGGCGTATACCATCGAGTCCGCCTCCGTTTCTCGCTCAAAGTCTTTGGCGTTTAAAATATGGAGAAGTTTGGACTTAGACTTCAACTCCTTCAATTTTTTTGAGCCGCTCACACCACTGTGCAGTGGATTCCTTTCCAATCGTGTTCTTGGGTGGCAGTGGATTTAGCTTGACCTTCTTGCCCTCAAACCAGAATGTACACACATTTGAACGACCAAATATGGTAACATCCCTGTCATAGAGCCACAGTCTACCCAGAATGATATGGCCAACATCCATGGGAACAACATAGCACCAAAGTGTCTTTATATGATTCAAACTGAATAGGAACAAGACAACGGTGCGAGACTGGAATGGAAGTTTCATCAACCCAGGACACTCTATAGGGTTGAGGATGGGCTTCAAGCTTCAAGCCCAAACGGCTCACAGTGCTAGCCAATGCCACGTTGGCACAACTACCACTATCCACGATCATCTTACAGTTCTTTTCCCCACATTTTGCATAAGTATAGAAGATCGTGTTGCGGCGCCAATCGTCAGTGTTCTTGGCTTGAGCAAAAACGCAACACACAACTACGAGGGTCGCAAACTCTTCCGCTCCCTCTTCCTCATCACTAGGGGTTTCTACTGGTTCATATTCTTCCTCCTCGCTGTCACTTTCTGGGGGCACTACTTCTACTTGCCCATTGATAAGGAACACCTTGGTGCCCTCTCGTGCCGCACTGGTGGGCAAAGTGACCAAACCCGACACCTAAAACACCTAGTTGCTCCACTTTTACGCGAGCTAGACCCGACAACCTCTTTACCCTTATCATCCTTAGGCCTGGAATAAGAACTGTTGGAAGGTTTGTTTTGGTATCCAGTGTTAGGTTTAGCCCCGGAAGGGTTGGCATTAGCACTAGATTCGCGAAAGTCAAACCGTCTTCCCACAGATGCTTTGAGGTATTGCTCAACCTCTAACACCACTTGATACAATTGTTCAATAGTGTCTGTCTTTGGCGAGTAATTCTCTCCCAATGTCAGAACAGAGGCCCGTTTTAAATCGAACAAGGGTGAGTACGGGGTCCTCATCAACTTCACAACGGGTCAAGTACTCTTCGAACTTCTCAATGTATTCAGCAACACTCATGGAACTCTATCGAAGAGACTATCATTCCTCAATCAACCGTAAGCAATAAGAGAAAGGGAGGTACTTCTCCTTAAGAGTTTCTTTCATTTCTCCCCAATGAACTATTGGAAGCTCCCTCGCTCTTTCTTTCTTTCGCTCTACCGTATCCCAAAACCTCTTTGCTTGGCTCACAAGCTTCATCTTGGCGAATCAGACTCAACGAGCATTCGACATGTCATACCACTCAAAATAGTCGTCCATATCCACCAGCCAGTCTAAAAAGGCTTTAGGGTCCAAGTGGTCATCAAACGTAGGGGCATTTACTCTAACTCCTTTGAGGAGTTGTGCATTTAGGTCATATTGATCATGATGTCCCTCACGGGGTGGGTGCACGGGTGCGCGTCCATGACCAATTCCTTGGCCACCTCCATTCCTTGGTCTAACCTCCTGATCACCTGCCTAAGATTGGGCATCTTCTCCAATGGCGTGGTTTGCCCCTGCGGAGGTCTCTATTTGGGTAACACGCACATTAAACTGCTCAAAGTGTTGGTCCATACGTTGTTCCAAGCGCTTACCCAAAGACTCAAACTGTTGGGTCAGCTTGTTCATTGACTCTTGCAATTGCTCCATGTTTAACGTAGGGTGCAAGCCAAAACCACGACCTGTACATGTGGGCATATAACTACTAATTCAACTTAAGGACCTTCTAATACGACTATATGCGACTAGAGGGGACTAAATGCTCCTATAAGACTCTATATAGGGGAAACAACACAATACTACTCAATTTCTAGCACCCTATCTGCCCAAAGAATCTGTGAACAGAAAGTCCAGCAAAGAGATATGGGGATTTTCTGATAGCAGAAAATTCAGCAGCTTATATCAGAAATTATGGACCTCTAAACAACTCTATATGATGATACTTAATTCATGATAGATACAAATAAACTAAACCCTAAATATGCAATGCATTCCCCTATAAAAACCTTGTTCTCTGATACCAAATTTGATGTAGGACATGAAATTTAAATATGATGTGCAAGATTTTCAGGCTTTAAGATCACACTAGTACATAAATAATTACGCAAAATTCCATATCCCACACAAAAGTTCAAGCACTCAATCAAGGGGAATCTATGCAGGCCCAGGCCTACACAAGCTAGGACTAGATCAATCACAATTATAGACCAAACGATAATCAGAGGAGGGTAAATTCATCTACACATGTACAAAAATAATTTCTCAATCCAAGGGATTCACCGGTTTCAAATCGGGGAACCCTAGGATTAAAAAAAGGGGTAAATAAATTAAAATTTAAGACAAGCTAGGGTTAGGGTTAGAGAAATTAAGTAAGAGAGGAATGAGAAAGAGGAAAGGAGGGACCTGACGGCAGTCCACGTGTGTGGACAGCGGGCCGGACCTGACACATGTGCGCAGGAGCCTGGCCTCACGTGCTTGGGGGCCACAAACCCGAAAGGCGACTCCTTGAGTCTGGTCGGCCAAGGGTGGACTCTAAAACCTCCAAATTTCAGGCCGATCCGATATACGGTTTGTGCGTGGTGCTCCGCCGAAGTTCCAACCCTCCTACAGGGCCAAATTCCAGAAATTTGTTGTAGAAGAGAAACGTCTGCAAAATACTAATGGATTTGCAGATGGGATGATTGTAGGAGAAGGGAATTATGGACAGTAGAAGGTGGGGCGAATCGGGATAGGTGTGGCTTCGCACCACGGTAGTCAGCCCTTTGAGGAAGGGAGGGTTTCACACCCAATTGGATTTCCACAACTCAGAAACTCAGAGTAGAAAAAACACAGAAATTTTTATTAATCTTCAATGAGAAAAAAGACTACAAGGGGTGCCTATTTATAATAAAACCCTATACCTCAAAACTCGCACCATGTACGCAACCTATTACTTGGAGACAAAGTAATAAAAAATAACAACTAATCAAAGCAATCTAAACCGTCCATGATATTCCTAATAATAATAATAAGCAAGACCCAAAGTACTAGATTAATTAGAATAGTGGGTCATGATCATGAGAACCCATGATGGGATTCACATGACTATCGGGTCCACTCCAACGAACCAAAACACAGTCCTCTAACTAGGAGGCCCTCCCTGGACATCGTCATCGATCCAGATCGATGGTGGGGGCCTCCTCCTTGTGTATGTGCGTAAGGGGGCGTGCGTGTGCGCGTGATGTCCCCATCAAATATCGTGGAATATATCGGCCGATATCGTCGATATTTTAAACATTAATCCCAGCTAGGCAATACGAAACCCAACTTCAATATCCATTTTTCATGGTATCGCACAATATATCGTATGATATCGCGATATTGTGTGATATATCCACTCCCCTCTATAAATTCTTAATGTGTCATGCGATATATTGATACCGAGTGCAATAGCGAAAGGGATAAAAGGAACCAATGTTGTTTTTTCTGGAAAATCCTCAAAAAAAAATGAAAATGATTATTATTATTATTATTATTTTTGCAAAAGAAAATCTTCCTAGTACATTATAAGGTGATTTCGACCAATCCACTCTAGTTTGTTAAAAGAAAATATTTGAAATTTCTCCGAATTTATGATCGGAAGCTTCTAGGGGCCGAATTCTAAAAGGGGCGTATTTTTTGTATTTTGATTCGGTTTTTCAGTTTTTCATTTTAACATGTTGGGAATAGCGTTAAATGGTACGCAACCCACGATTCTTTATGTTTTGCATGAAAATTTATAAATTTGGGGGAGAAGATCCGAGTTGCAGAAAATTGAGGAAAATCGAAATTTCTCCATTTTTTCCCAAATAGGTTGTAATCTTAGTGTATTAACATGAAATCAAACATGTACATAACCTAATGTACACATTCTTGGTAATTTGGGGATTTTTTAAGAAAAAATATTTTTTAAATTAAAAATAGTTTAAAAATCAAAATCCACAGGTATATTTCTAACTTTCTACTTCTTCCTTTGCTTTTGAATGTAATTCTTGTGTTTCCATGTCTTCTTACATTTATAAATTTTACGAATTAATTTTGCAAATAGTTGCATCGAGTCAGACAACTCATAAATTAAAACCCTATATAAAGAAAACCTATTATGTGCACTTGTTTTTTGTGATTTCTTTATCTCCAAGTGGGTATTGGTCTCTTTTTTAACAATCACTGAAGTTCCATTGATAAATTCGACTAATTTCCCCATGTTTCCCAACAACAGCAATAAATTATACGATACAATCGATATATCCTATGCGATAACTAATATGTATCCGTATCCCAAGGGCGCGATTTGTATTTGAAATATCAGTTCGCGTTACGTATCGCATCCTTGGGATACATATACGTATTGGCTATCACACGGGATATATCATTTGTATTGAGTAATTTATCACATTTTTTGAGAAACATGGGGAAACATTAGGAAAATAGTTGAATTTTTCAATGAAACTTCAGGTATTGTCAAAAAAGACCTTAATACACGCTTTTAAATCATACTATCTCAAAAAAGAAATGCACATAAAATGTTTCCGTTGTATAAGGTCTTAAGCTATGCGTTTGAACTAATGCAACTATATTCGAATTGAATGCATAACATTTAGAGTGTATATGATGATCATTTCATCAAACACTCCTACATACTTCGAAATTAGTCTCAATTGATCATTTCATCAAACACTCCCAAATACTTTGAACTTAGTCACAATTGACAACTGGTTGAAGGGAAATTTTAAAATATATATATTATTTTAATATTATTTTATTATTTTTTAATTAAAAAATGATTTTTACTCTTAAAAATTTGACAAGGACTTAACAAATCAGCAGATCAACCCTCAACATGATTTCATGCTTGGAGTGCAACATTACAACCAATTTGGGTGAAATTGGAGAAATTTCAAAATTTCCCAAATCGGACCACCTACACTCGAATTTCGAAATTAGAGTGTATGTGATGATTATTTCATCAAATACTCCTAAATACTTCAAAATTGGACTCAATTGACAGCTAGTTGAAGGAAAATTTTGAAAAAAAACATGGAGAACACGAAGAACCAATGGATGTTGAAATCAAAGCTCCGACTCCATGATTTTTTATGTAAAACATGAAGAATCAATGGATTTGTAACCATTTGACATTGAACTATGTCATTGATTTAACATAGTTTCAACAAACAAAAATGATTGAAAATTGAAAATGCTCACCGAATCGAACGCGTGGGATATATCAGCACTACATGTGCGTTTTGTATCGCACGCCGCACGGGTGGGATACAAGATATATCGTGGGATATTTCTGCTGATATCGTCGATATTAAAAACATTGGGTGCGATACATTACGCGATAACGATACGGAAAACATTGATTGCGCCCTTAGGATACAGAAAGATATCGGGTATCGCATGTATTGTGTAATGTATCGCCGTTTTTGTCAACATTGGGAAATTTGTTAAATTTTTCAATGAAACTTCAGGGGATGTTAAAAAAGATATTAATACATACTTAGAACTCAAAAGATCACAAAAACAAGTACACACGGTAAGTTTTCTTTATATAGGGTCCTAAACCTATGCACTATCTAACAGAAGTGATGCAACTGTATTCAAAATTCGTTTATATAATTTTAATCACCAAAAACATGCATGAAAACACCCCCAATATATTCAAAAGCCAAATTTGTCCTATAATGTACAATGCCTTCTTAAAATTATTTTCTATAATTTTTTTAACTAAATTTCTTTTTTTTTTAATAAATAAATGAGTGAGGTTGATGTTAAGTATACATTCATAAATACATCAACATAAGGAAAAAATAACACCTAGTTAAGGTATGTTTTTCAACAAAAAAAAAAAGTTTACTTTTTTATCGATATTTTAAACTAATTTTTTTTCAAAAATTTGAAAAAGAATCGCCAATGTATAGATCAGCCTCCAAGCACTCTTACATGATGTTACAATGTACAGTGCATTTTATATATATATATATATATATATATATATATATATATATATTATTTTCTATAATTTTAAAAATTAAATTTATTTTTATGAAAATAAATGAGTATGGTTGATGTTAAGATAAGTATACACTCATAAATACATAAATATAAGGAATAAATAACATCTAGTCAATGTATTTTTTCAAAAAAAATATAGTTTTTATTTTTTTATCGATATTTTAAATTAAAAAATGATTTTTTTTTTCAAAAATTCAAAAAAGATTTGTCAGTCTATAAATCAGCCTCCAAGCACTCTCACATGATTTTTCTATGCTCTAAGTGCAAGCTAAATGGGTGAAATTAGGAATTTTTCAGATTTTTTCCCAATTCCCCCCAATTTTCCCAAATTTAAAAATCGAAGGTCTAAATCCATGATGGAGCATATAAAACATGCAAAATCATGGATTACTATCCTCATTCCATGTATTCCAAGTAATTTAAACAAGAGAAAAGAATTTAAAATCGCAAAAACTTATTGATTGAGTTTTTGGTACCACACGCTCTCCGATCTTGATTTCTACACCCAAATCTCCCTCTCTCCAAACAAATGAAAAGGATTGGTTGAAATCCCCTTAGTAACGTAATCCCACAAAAGTTTTCAGAAAAAAACAATTTTTTTTTTGTGAATTTTGGCAAATATCCTAAATTTTTCGAAAGGAGACTGATGCAACTGTGATATCGGCGGATACGTGAGATATGTATCGGCGATATCGGGGATCTTACAACAACAATATTTTCAAAATATTGCAATGTATCGATATATCGTTGATACATTGCGATGTATCGACCGATACTGGGAAGTTTCCCAATTATAGCCAAGTTCTGTATCAGCACCGTATGATATCAATAGTATCGGCCGACCTGCAATCATTGAAACTACCTAGCCTTAGTTTAAAATTTTACAGCTAGTTGGGGTTCCAATGTTAAGATGACCTTACACAATGATTAAGTCAGGCCAACTGACCATCGATTTGGATTATCTATCATGCAGGACGTACCCTTTTGAGAACATGACTTTCAATGATCTCTTTGACCAAACAATTCTTACCGTTTTACCTTACACAATGATTAAGGTTCTCACGATCATATTGGAAAAGGTCCAAAAATCAGTCTAGATCATCTACCACGTGCCCCATATTTGATTGCTTGTCCCTTGCCAAAATCACTTTGCTTGAATAATCATAACCATCTGATTGAGAAATGGATGGTCTAGATTGATAATAATGGAAAAGGCCCAATCATTGACCTAGAACATCCATTATGTGGGGGCCACCATTCGTTGCCCATGGCTTTGAAAAATCACTTTGTTTGGATTCTAACCATTTGAATAATGGCAAGGAAAATGGATGGCTAAAATACATCTTCAAAACAATTTGAGAAAGATTCTCAGATGTTTCAAAGCAATTTTAGAAGAAGAAAAAAATGCATCTTCAAAACAACTAGATCTTGGCGGGTGCACTTACAAGCAAATAGCAATATCCTTGAGATGGTTGTGGTTTTTGGCAATAAAGCTGGAAGGCTTCTAATAGATTGACTTGGAGTAGTGTAGAGGAAGATAAATTCCAGCTTGTGGAATGGGGAGAGGTTTGCAAGTTGCAGAAGAAGGGGTAATAGAGCTCAGGAATATGAATCAACCCTTCAAAAAAGAGTTATGCAGCATTTCAAGGAAGAGAATGATACCCAATGGATGCGTTCATTTCTCGCAAATATGCGATGCAAAGAGGGGAGTGGTTTATAAAAGCATCTTCTCAATTTAGAGAGCTGGGAATTTGGAATGTGGCTTCCCTAGAAGAAATTTTCTTTCTCAAAAGGGACGTTACTTCAGAATCAGGGATAGATCTTGGATAAGATTTTGAAAGACCTATAGTGCAGAAACAGACCTTTGTGCTAGGATTTTTCCATGATGTACAATTGAACCACTATGAAGGAAGTTGGTGCAGGACATGAAAATTAAATATGATATGCGAGATTTTAGCAAGGTGTGCCGTATCGGTATCGGTTGGCGTAACGGTGACCGCCAAAACCGATACGGATACGGGGGCGTAACGGCGATACAGGGGCGTAACGGCCCGTAACGGCGCAAAATTTTTTTTTTGCCAAAAAAATATGAAAAAATATGGATTAAATCCGGAATATTCTAAGCAATCCAAATATGCATTCATTTATAAATTGGAACATGGTTACGGTGGTGTAACGGTCCACTCTTTGGTGAGAAGTTGTATCGGATTGTCTGATGAATTTATGAATCAGATAACCTAAATTTGACTACAAAATTCATATATTTATTTTTCTAACTATCTACTATCAATGATAGATATATTAGAATGAATGTAATATGAAAATATCTTACATTAGGTGTTTGCAATTATTTTTGAGGAATTTCTCGAACATACCTGTGCACGTGATTGTGATTCCTGTCTATAACCTGTCATCCTCAAGTCAAGAATATTTAAAAAAATTAGTAGTGTCTGATATACTCCCCTGCAACTTGATTAAGGATTACTTGATTGGTTGTCAGGGGAGTTATTTTAAATACAAGTTCGGTAGTGTCAAGTGTGTGCATGACTACATGGCTTCTTGCAATAATAATGTTGTGACCTGTCTGCTGCAAATACTTACCTTAATACAAATATATACTCACAATCACAAGTCACCAGACTCACCACCAAAATGAAAATCTGCTTTTTTGTGGTTGCTCGACCTCCACATCATCGTCATCGTCACCATCAGGCTGAGGCTGTCCAATAGGTGTAGGTGCTGCATATCCATAATATCCAGTGCCAGAAGGAAATACTAGATCAACGAAACCAGAGGATGACTGATCCTGACTAGGCAACGACTCTGACCCCGAGTAAGGATATCCACCAGTGCCCGTCAAATAGCCATACTGGTGCCCATACTGAGGCTGTTGAGAATCTTGAGATTGAGAGTGCGTCTGCTGTGAATCCTGTGATGAGTAACTTGGATTTGAATCTGGATATCTATAATCATATGGATATTGATCGGGAGGGCTACTCCAACATGAATGTGATGGAATAGGCTCAGTATAACCACCATAATTATAATCCAATTGACCATAAGAATATCCATCATAATAACCAAAACCATGAGCCTGTTGATGTTCCGGACCTCCCGGTCCCCGTGCACCACTAGATGTACCCTCCTCCGGCTGGCTGTATCGTGACTCGGTACACTCGTAAGTCCGACCTCGTGTACCACGTCGTCGATGTTCATCGTCATCGCGATCTGTAAACGGCTGTATAGGGGGGTAAGCAACACCAGAAGTGCCAGCACCAGGGGCAGGGGGGTCGTCATCATCTGACACGGTCACGCTACCACTGCTTGTACTCTTTTGTTGATCTTGAGCCGTATCCGTACGTGGCATAAACGCTGCCCCTTTTACTGGGTCCAACACATCTGCACGACTCTCTTGTTGCGCTCTGCGTATTTCTAGGTCATCAATTTCCAATTCTTCACTATCCTCTTCAATTTGCTTTTCCCTTGTTTCCAACCAAGGTAGAAGTGGGTCATCCTCATCATAAATATTGTCCAAGTTTATTGGACAGTAGTCTCCGTCATCAGTAGCTGTAATGCTCCTATGATGTCGTCGCATTCTTAGTTTTATATTGTAGTGCATGAAGACAAGTCTATCTAATGTTCTAGTCTGCAATCTATTCCTATTCTTTGAATGAATGAGCGCAAAACAACTCCAATTCCTTTCACAGCTAGAGGAAGACGTTGTCTGGCTCAAAACTTTTACTGCAATTTTTTGGAGAGCCTTCGTACTCTCTCCGAAATTAATCCACCATTCGGCCGATTGCAACCTAGATACTGCATGCTGTGCAAGAGCATCTCCAAAGCTACCAAGGCGATTTCCAAATGTATCTAATTCATTCAACGCCTTTATTTGCAGATCTAAGTCAGGCTCTAATCTCTTTATCACATTTTTTAGCCCGACACGAACTTCATCATCCGCAACAAATGATTGGGCATATCTATACCTAGGATTTAGGTAGTAACCTGCTGCATGAAGATCGTGATGGAGTTGCTTTGTCCATCTCTTGTCGATCATCTTCCAATAAGTCTCCCAACTTCTACAATCACGTTGAATTGCAAGCTTTGCCTTATCCATGGCATCATATAGGAAGCCCATGGTAGGTGCTTCATCGGTTTCAACAAGACGGAGTACCCTTATTAGTGGCTCCATCACCTTTAGGATCGCCTTAACCTTCTTCCAATATTTGTTGTCCCGTATGGTGTTCGCAACGTCGACCGGTGTCCCTGATGTCTTCTTCCCATGTTTTGTGTTGAGCCATTCTCGGGAAGCGAACATCTCACTCAACTCTCCCCTATGCTGGAATAAACTCTCTAATGCTATAAAGTTTGTTGCGAATCTAGTCGCCGCAGGCCTCAACAACTCTCGTCCTTTCGTGAACTTTCTCATTATTGCGACTACTTGATTATGGTTGTAAATAAACGTCGTCACTTCCCTTGCCCTTTCGACCATTTCCTTAACATTCTTCTTCTTCCCAATATCTTCCAATATAAGATCAATACAATGGGCAGCACATGGTGACCAAAAAAGATGTTTTCTCTTATCCATTAACATATGTCCTGCAAGCTTATATGTTGCTTCATTATCTGTCACAATCTGCACTATATTCTCCTCTCCAATCTCGTCCACAACTTTATCCATTAGTTCATTAATATAATTAGCATTTTTTGTTGCCTCTGACGCATCAATTGACTTATGGTATATAGTTCCTAAGTGGCAGTACACCATGAAGTTGATCATGCTACGTCTGGTTGGGCCAGTCCAACCATCACACATATTCGTGCATCCTCTGGCTTGCCATACAGGTTTAAAGGTAGCCACGTATGCTTTCACATCCGCATACTCTGCATTTGTCCATTTCCCTCTAATGTCCTTAGCTGTGGGAGCTTTTATTCCTTCACCTGCTTCTGCTGCAGCATCAATTACCACCTGCCAATATGGAGAATTGGCCGCATTAGGAGGTATGTTAGCATGTATAAATAACTTTGCTGCTGCTCTACCTAATTTCTCAACGGAAGTTCTACTCCACATTTGTTTTATTTTTTTTTGTTTAGTTGATTCTTTCCTAAACAGGATTGGATCAATAGAGGGTCTCCTAGACTCATTTACTTCTTCATCTTCACGTATAGGGGCATCACGTGAAGATGTTTGTCGTCGGCTCCCAAACATACGTCGTAACCCACCAAACCTACCCCCCAGACCCTCAGTCCCACCTACAGAAGCAGTTGCACTTCCAGTTGCACTCCCACTCCCACTCCCACTGCCCCCCCTCTATCACGCACTGACCCATGCGTGCCAAACATGCGGCGACGTTCTTCCTCTTCACGAGCTACACGCAAGCTCTCTCTCCTAGCTATAGTTAATTCCCGATCTGAATCTTCGTCAGAATCAATAATATCTTCATCACGAACGCCCATATATTCAGGACCAAACACCTCCTGTCGAGCTGCATCCAAAATATCATCTTTCTTCTTTTGTACAGCAGCACGTTTACCCTTCGACTCATCCAGACTAGCTTGCATTAAAAGCATTATCTCTCTCGGTACTCTGGCACATGGTGCAACTTGACCTTTTCGATGTGCTAAATGTTGTTTGAGACGGGTAATTCCACCAGTCACATGTCTATCACAATAGTTGCACTTCATTTGGTGCCTAGTACCACCAACCCTCTCACAATGTTGCCATCCAATATCCTCACTTGTTGTTGGCCAGACCCAGACATTTCTTTAAGTTTAGGTAGATGAGTGTATGTCTGTATAACCTATATTAATAAAGATGATTTTATGTTCTAAGTAAAATACTAAACCCTAAGAAGCTCCAAAACCTGTCCAATATAAGCAAATAAAAATATAAAGTCACTAATTCGAAAATACAAAAAAAATATTAAATAGCACCCCAAATCTGTAAAATGCACATTAACATTTTCTATTATGATTAACATATCACATGGCATGATTAAAACAGAAAAATAACCATTAAAAATTGATTTTTCGAATTTAAAAAAAAGGGTAAAAATACATGCATAAATAGAAAAAAAATATTTAAAAAATATTAAATGGCACCCCAAATCTGTAAAATGTACATTAATATGTTCTAATATGATTAACACATCATATGGCATGATTAAAACAGTAAAACAACCATTAAAATTTGATTTTTCGAATTTAAAAAAAAGAGGGTAAAAATACATGCGTAAATAGAAAAAAATATTAAAAAAATATTAAATGGCACCCCAAATATGTAAAACGCACATTAATATGTTCTAATATGATTAACACATTATATGGCATGATTAAAACAGCAAAACAATCATTAAAATTTGATTTTTCGAATTTTAAAAAAAGGGTAAAAATACATGCGTAAATAGAAAAAAAATAATAAAAAATATTAAATGGCACTCCAAATCTGTAAAATGCACATTACTATGTTCTACTATGATTAACACATCATATGGAATGATTAAAACAGCAAAACAATCATTAAAATTTGATTTTTCGAATTTTTAAAAAAAGGGTAAAAATACATGCGTAAATAGAAAAAAAATAATAAAAAATATTAAATGGCACTCCAAATCTGTAAAATGCACATTACTATGTTCTACTATATTAACACATCATATGGAATGATTAAAACAGCAAAACAATCATTAAAATTTGATTTTTCGAATTTTTAAAAAAAGGGTAAAAATACATGCGTAAATAGAAAAAAAATAATAAAAAATATTAAATGGCACTCCAAATCTGTAAAATGCACATTACTATGTTCTACTATGATTAACACATCATATGGAATGATTAAAACAGCAAAACAATCATTAAAATTTGATTTTTCGAATTTTTAAAAAAAGGGTAAAAATACATGCGTAAATAGAAAAAAAATAATAAAAAATATTAAATGGCACTCCAAATCTGTAAAATGCACATTACTATGTTCTACTATGATTAACACATCATATGGAATGATTAAAACAGCAAAACAATCATTAAAATTTGATTTTTCGAATTTTTAAAAAAAGGGTAAAAATACATGCGTAAATAGAAAAAAATAATAAAAAATATTAAATGGCACTCCAAATCTGTAAAATGCACATTACTATGTTCTACTATGATTAACACATCATATGGCATGATTAAAACAGCAAAACAATCATTAAAATTTGATTTTTCGAATTTTTAAAAAAATGGTAAAAATACATGCGTAAATAGAAAAAAAATAATAAAAAAATATTAAATGGCACTCCAAATCTGCAAAATGCACATTAATATGTTCTACTATGATTAACACAACATATGGCATGATTAAAACAGCAAAACATGTTAAAAAAAAGTATAAATACCTATTTTTGACGAATTCGGAATTTCTGAAAAATGGCCCCCCCGAGCTTCGATTCAACAAAAACCGCAATACAATGCGTTTTTATCACAAAAACCCAACCAAGGTTGGTCGAAATTAGCAGTAGAAGGGGTGAGAAGTACTTTGGAAGCAAGAAAATTGAAAAAAATCAGCAAAACAGTGCTTAAAAAGCCAAAAAAAACATACCGTTTTCTGACCGTTACGGGCGGCCCGTTACGGGTCGACCGTTACGCCCCGTATCGGCCCGATACGGGCCCGTATCGGCCGATACGGGTGCAAAAAATCGTATCGGCCAATACGGCCCCGTAACGCGTAACGGTTCGGTCCGTTACCGTTACGTATCGGCCGATACGTAACCGTTTTGGCATTCCCTGGATTTTAGGCTTAAGATCACGTTAGTTCAGAAACAATTACACCAATTTCATATCCCACATGAAAGTCCAAACATTCAATTAAGGGGAATCTATGCGGGTCCAGGCCTACACATGATAGGTAGAGGTGGGCATCGGACCGAGTCGGATCGGATTGGGTGTAATCCGATCCTGACCGAAATTTGGATTGGCTGATCCGAATTCGATCCGATCCGGGGACGGATCCTGAACATGATATCCGATCAGAACCGCCATCTTGTTAGCTTGACCCGAACCGAGTCCGACTCGGCCAAGAAAACCGAGTCGGATCGGATTAGGTGCGACTCGGATCCACGGTTTTTAACGGTGAAAATCATTATCCACGTTATTGTTTTTGGTGTGGTCCATTTAAGCTTCAGATATAAAATATATTTTTTCAAATAATCTAAAATGATAACGAAAAATGAATAAACGGCATGGATATAAAAAATACATCATTGTGGGCCCATGTAACCTGATATCATTTGAGCCATTCGTACAACTCGCTTCTCGAGGTGTTACAGCTGTCACATACTCACGGCAACGGTAACGTGAAAGGGCTTTCACGTTAATATGTTTCGTACATTCGGTGGGATATTTGTTGTATCCAAACCGTTCATCCATTTGGCAATCTCTTTTTAAGGCTTGAGATGAAAAATAAAATAGATCGGACTATTAAGTAGACCACACTTGACAAAGCATTTTCAGCTGCTATTCATGGTGTGGTCCATATGATCTTTGGATATGATTTATTTTTTGGATAATACTTTATAATGATCTCTATTACTATATAAACGGTGTAGATATAATAAATACATCACTGTGGGGCATATAATTGTGATCTCCTATGAACCGTTCATACAACTCAGAGTTCTAGGAGCATCAGTGCTCGTCTAATAATGACACGTGGCTATACTAGCCACTAGCCCGTAGGCAAAGGTATTGCGTACAACCCCTGCCCGTCCATAGCTCCGAACGAGCATCTCTGTGGGTGGGCCCACCATGATGTACCTGTAAATCCAAACCGTCTATCACCTTTTTCGTATTATCTTAAGGCAAGAAAATAAAAAATGAGGCAGATCCAACGATAAAATGGACCACACCAAAGATGACTCTTGTATTTAATTCAACTGACATTCACAACCAAGATTAACATTATTATTTTGTGTGGTCCCTCATTTTTGTGTTCATACCTTAAAATAATCTAAGAAAAGGGATGGACGGTTTGGATGTATAGATACATCACGGTGGCCCACCTACAGAACTACCGGTCTAGAGCTATGGACGGACGGACGGACGTAGCTTCTTGACGAAGCTTTGCCTGTTTCTTCTTGAAGAAGCTTCAAGTACAGGGTAAAAAAAAATTACCAAGCGGTATACTTTCTAGCGTATACGAGGTCGTTATGGGTAAACGCTATTGGGCCCACGGTGAACATATCTGGTCCATCCACGCCGTCCATCCATTTTTTCATCTTATTTTAGATGTTGAGACTAAAATTTAAGTATACCCAAAGATCAAGTGAACCATACCATTAGAAACAGTTGGAATAATGACTTCCACCGTTGAGACCTTTCTAGGGCCCACAGTGATATCTATTTCTCATCCAACCTGTTTATAAGATCACACCGATATGGATGAAGGTAAAACACAAATAGAACCTTGATCCAAAACTTCAGTGGCCCCAAGAAATTTTCAACTGTACATGTTCTATTCACACTGTTTCTTATGGTGTGGTCCAGTTGAGGTTTGTATATACTTAACTTTTAGGTTCAAGCCCTAAAATTATTTGTTAAAATGGATGGACGGAGTGGATAAAATAAATAAATCATAGTGGACCCCACAGAGTTTAATCAGTAAGCTTAGCCTACTGAGTTACTCCGTACGCCAATTGCTTCCAGCTAACACAGCTGTTGTTGTACGTGTCGCTCCAAGACGAGCACTGACGCTCTTCGAGTTCTGAGTTGTACGAACGGTTTAAAGGAGATCAAAGTTACATGGGCCTTACAGTGATGTATTTATTATATCTACACCGTTCATCTATTTTCAAAGATCATTTTAGAGCATTATCCAAAAAATGAATCATATCTAGAGATCATCTAGACCACACCATAAATAGAAGTGGAGATAATGATTTTTTCAGCGTTAAACATATTTGTAAGATCCACCTAATAAAATGAAATGTAAGAAGAGGTAAACTTATAATTTTATAGTTACCACACCCGGTGCGGTCCGGATCAAATCGGATCGGATTCAAACGGATCGGATTTCGGTTCGGGTCGGTCGGATTGGCTGCTTACCCGAATCCGATCCGACTGTCATTCGGATCCGACCAATCCTACCCGAACCTAACCGATCCAAGCCATCGGTTCTATTCGAATCGGGGCGAATCGGGTCGGAACGGGTCGGATCCATCGGATCGGGTCCATTTTGCCCACCTCTAATGATAGGGTTGGATCAATAAAAATTATGAACCAAACGATACCCAAAGATAAGAAATAATCATCCACACATGCGTAGTAATCAGTCCCTAATCCAAGGGATTCACCAATTTCAAATCAAAGAACCCTAGGGTAAGAAAAGGGGCAAAAATTGGAGATTTGAGTAATTTAGGATTAGTTTAGGGATTTTGGGTGAAAGCGGAGTGAAAGAGAGGAGAGAGACGAACTAGAGAAGTACTGCACGCGTGGACAACAACAATGGCCCAGACATGCATGCGTGTGATCTTGGCCGCACGTGTGTGGGGCCCATTATTCAGAAAAAGGCCACCTTGGCCCTGGTCGGCCAGGGATGGACTTCAAAACCCCCAAATCTCAGCTCGATCCGATGTACGGTTTGTGCGTGGTGCTCCGCCGAAGTTTCAGCCCTCCTATAGAGCCAGATTCTGAAATTTTGCTGTGGGGAGGAGAATTGCTGCAATAGATGATTGATTCGAAGTATAAATGATGGGGTGAGATAAGAAGAAGGGATGGTAGAAGATGGGTAGTAGAGATTGCGATGAACGAGGGTGAATCGGGATAGATGTGGCTTCGCACCATGGTAGTTAACCCTTCGATGAAGGGAGGGCTTCGCACTCAATTAGGCTTCACAACTCAGAAAGTAGGAAAACGCAGAATTTTTATTAATCTTCAATCAATGAAAAAAGCTACAAGGGGTGCCTATTTATAAGAAAACCCTATACCCCAAAACTCGCGCCATGTGCGCAACCTATTACTTGGCGATGAAGTAAACCAAAATAAAAACTAATCAAATAAATCTAAAGCGTCCATGATGTTCTAAATAACATTAATAAGCAAAACCTAAAATATGAAATCAATTTGACTAGTGGGCCACGATCATGAGATCTCATGATGGGCTTTTCTTGACTAACGGGCCCACTCTTTTGAATCAAAACTTTGTTTTCTAGCTAGGAGGCCCTCCCTGGACGTTGTCATCGATCCAAATCGACAATGGGGCCCTCCTTCTTCTGGCGTACGTGCGTTGGGGGGGCGGCGTGAGTGCGCGTGTGCGCGTGATGTCCCCATCAGAAGTTAAGATCAAGCAATGTTTTTTGGTGTTTGGGGGATATGTGTACAGGACCTTGCTTTCGAAAAAAGAACAAAGAAAAACCTTTTATACTAAGAGACTGAGTACTGCAGCTACTGCTTCAAGAGCAACTTCATATATCAGTGCCTTCACTAACCAACAAGAACAAATGGTTATCAAGATTAGATGGCTCAAGGGGATTTCAAGGTGAAATCTTTTTGTAAATATCTCAAAGTCTCAAAAATTGGTGACGAGGACAGGAGAGGAGCCCCTACGGCTAGGATTTGATCTTACCAGGCCCCACCTAGAGTTGTGGCATTTGCTTCTATGAAACAAACCGGCACGCTAGCCAAAAAATCTCAGCAAAATAGAAAAGGGAGTCGCCACCAACCAAAATTTGGCAGAGCCTATGAGAGACTAAAAACCATAGAGCCGCAAATCCGGGTGCTTCATTAGAGGTTTGATTGAATTACTCCAATTGGAGTCTAGATTATCTAAGATTTCAGGTAGGGGCCTTGGGGAGAAGGATGGTATTAGGTGCCCTTCTTTGCCATGTTAAGACAATTGGTACTTTTCAAGAATCAAAATTCTAAGATTAGAGATTCAAGCAAATATCCTCAAAAATAGATGAAAATAAACAAGGAGAAAAGGTGTAGAGGAAATGTGGCAGTGTAACGTCTAGAAAACTGTCTTGCAATAGTTTTTTCCTCTCTAAGGAGGGCCTGGACTCAGAGATTTGAGAAAGGAAAGAAGAACTTCGAAATCCCCATTTGCAATGGTTTGGAAACCGTTTCTCAAAATCCGAAGGACTGAAGCGCTCTCCCTTGCAAGTGCCTTAAAAGAAGATTTACAAGTTCTTATATCCTCTTATTCCCTACTCTTTCTCGTGATCCTTAGTTGCTCTTCTTTTCCTTCTTTGCAAGATTCTAATCTCCAAGGGATGAGTCTCTCTTTAAGGTCGGGAAAGAAGGGAAGGGAAGGATAAGAGTGAGAGTGTCAAGAATGAAATGAAGTCCAAAGGCCCTTTGCTAGTAGGAGGCAAGGGATCTTATCTATAGAATTTGGGGAGTTTTTCTATAATTTTGGAGTATTTGAGAGACATAAATAAATAGAGGATACACGGCAGCACCTCCTAAACCTAGGTGTGGGGAAAGGAAATGCTTGGATAGCCATTTCTTAATAAAAATCAACACGAACGGGGGCTGAAATCCAATTTTTGTGCATACTTTTTTTATGGAGAAAATAAAGGGGGTGGGGCCGATGACTTGATGTATCGTCTGATGTCAATACAATCTACTGATACATACTAGTATCCTCTCTGAGCAATACAGGTGTATTGACCCAATAAGGGCCTGAATCGAGCGATACAAACCCATATCATTGGTGAATGATACATTATTGAAAAACCCATTTAAAAACTATGGTGGGGAAGTTGTGGTGCAACTCTGCCCTATCGGTCTGGTCGTAAATGGAGATAAATCTTGTAAACAAGGGTTTGGGAGCAACACCCTCCTAATCGAATCCGATTGAATGGTCGTAGGGGTGTCTATGGTCAAGTGGAGTATTTACAGCTTGGCCAATCAGCAAAGACTAGCCCGTTTCTCTACTGAAAGGGATAATGATAATTAAGAAAGGTTGTATCCCATGTTTGTGCAATGCAAAGTCAGTGGAACACCAGGCCAAGGTCGATTTTTATTTTTTTTTCCATCCTTGGAATTAGGTATCCACGTTAATAGGCAACAGACATTATGGAGGATGTCTCTGTTGGCGGGGCTTTGGACAAGTTTTTAGGAACAAAACAACTGAATTTTTAATGACCAGTCAAAGTTGTCTGAAATAGACTTCCAATGAACAAGGAGGAAGATGATAGGCTAGCACTGGGTCTTCAGGCTTTTATCGGAAGTAGAAATGGGTTTTTTGCTTCTAGGGGTGGAGCCTAGACTCATGGGGCTCATGTGATTTCTCATCATCCTTTCCGTGCATAGTCATGGGTTTGTGTGGTTTCTAAAAAATTATTGTTACCATTAGAAAATAATAATAATAATAATAACATTTCCATTCCATTTAAATTGGAGAAAATGAAATAAAAAAATCATTCGACTCGAAATTCAGCCAAGCCTGATCAATAACTTATTGAAAAGAAAAAGATCACAGAGAAGAATAATCAACAAATAATGGGGGAAAAAAAACAACAACCACCTGTGGGACTTTCATTCGCTTGAGTTGCTTCCGAGGTTAAACACGCCCTTGACATCATCGAGCACAGAGGATGATGCCCCATTGGCCGAACATCGGCACTTAAATATACCCGATTGTCATGAGCAATCCCTGCAACAATAGCAGAGGAGAGCAATTAATGGGGTCCTACTAAAACATCCAGTTTGATGACATGTGAGGCCCACAGCTCCCCAATCCAAACCTTTGATCTGAAGCAGGGATGCCCCAAAAATCTCCCAGAATGGAAGATCCAAGCCGCTCTATCTTTAAACAGTATTCCATCAATGGCGACCAGTTGCTGCCTTTCGTCTTTAAACATCCATCTGTAGGCCACCAACAAAGTGCCGTGATCTTCCAATTTCGAAGATTTCCAAGCACCCGTGATCCATAGCGGGCCCCACTGGATCGACGGTTTGGATTACCAAATGCAGACCCCACATGTATGGAATTCTGCGGATCGGTAAAGAATCGAGCATATTCCCCTTCAAGTCATTGAAGTAGTGGAAATGATATTTACACCCCCATTCTGGATACATTTGCCCCCATTTTTTAACTTTTGGTGGAGAGAGAGAGAGAGAGAGAGAGAGAGAGGAGAGAGGAAAACCTGCAGGAGGTAGTATTGAAAGGCCAGATGGAGGAGGGATTGAAAGAGAGGAGAAGAACGAGTGCTGATGTTGTTGCTGCTGCTGCTGCCGCCATTGGTGAGTGGTATAAAAATGGTCGGAGGAGAGAAGAAATCGGTGGGATTTTACAGAAATCGGAACTCTTAGAAGAATCGGTAAGCTGCGGAGTTTTGATGACATTTGCATCTCTCTCTCTCTCTCTCTCTCTCTCTCCTCGTTGGGGTTTTAGGGAGGGAGAGAGGGCAATAGGAACGGGTTTAGCAGCAGCGCCTGGTAGTGTAGGGCCTGGGCTTGGGCCCGAAGCTTGGCCCGAGGACTGGACCCGAGTCAATGATGATGGCCTAGCCCGACTGACGTAGATTGCCTGTAGGAGATTCCTGCAACCCTAAGCCCTGTGGGACCCACCGTGATGTATGTGTTGTATCCGCTCCGTCTATCCATTTTACAAATTTTAGAGAAGTTTATATTATAAGATTAAAATTTATGAATTCTCATCTAGATATATTCAAGTTTGTAAAAAAGAAACATATGTTTAAGATTCATTTGATCAAAGTCTCTGAGAAACTATTGCTTTTGGAAAGATACGAGGATATCTCTCGCCTCTATCTCTCTCCTACTTCTCTTCCTCTTATTAGGTCATACACAAGGAGAGGTGTCCAAGACTCTCTCTTTCTCTATTAGGGTTTATCTTTGTTCAAAACATGATCAATTTATAAGGAGTGGGAGTTGAAGGGAGACTAATTATGGTACTATATCATCTTACAATTTTTCATATTTTCCATTGTATTGGAGTTCTATGATCATACCTTATCTCATGTACTTATATATGATCCAATCTTTTCACCGTCAAATTCATCCACCAAAAACTCAATGTCTATGAAAATAAGTAGAAAATTTCTAAATTTGGATTGTTAAATTATCATCAAGTGCAATTAATTTTTTATTTGAGTGTTGGATCTAATTGAAAAAATACTTGGTGAACGAATCATTTAGATTTAAACCATAAATTCTTAGAAAATAATTGGATCCCTTATTGGCTTATGTGAGTTGTCTCAATAGACCTTAATGGATGCGTCTGATTACACCCACTTTTATTGGCTATATGATGATCTTATAAAGCCAACCAAACGGCATATAATTAAGATTTTGAACTCTTGCACATCCTTAGGTTTAAATACTAATCAAATCCAATCCATTCTTAAGTTGATCATAGTCCAGGTATGATGGTATTTCGGTATAGAGTTTTGATCTTCATTTACCAATGCAAGTGTCTAACATGTCTAACAACAAAAGCATATTCTCATGGCACACTCACATTATTATGTGCAGTAGGGGGGCGAAAGCACACTAACATCATATGTCCGATAGTGGAGACCTTCAATTCTAACTCACCATCTATCCCCTCACACAAAACGGTGACATCCATCATTATAATGATGACAACAAGCACTAGTCTATCCTGCAACCTACAAGGCGATCATGGAAAACATGGTATTGAGATCCATTGACAATAACTCTCCTTTAGTAATTGTTATGTCTAATGTCATGATTTTAAAGCTAACTAGAGGAATTCCTAACCTATATCTATGTATATTTATGCTACTCCTTGATACAAGGGCATTTTAACACCAAGTCGAGTGGGGGTGGCTTGTGAGATGCAGGGGCACACTCAGGGCGAGACATCCGTGTAAGATGGGTGACTCATATGAAGTGGAATTCATGTGAAGTGGGGCCTACGAGGAGGGTTCGGCTGAGGTCCTAACCCATGAGATGTGGGGCCTAAGCTACGAGACAAATGAATTGATTCGACATACTCTATCAATTCAAGCTTTTAGAGCAAAGTAACTAATTGTCCAACGTCACTCTTATATATTAATTATGACACAATCACATGTTCACTTAGACTCTATGATCATTATGATGTGCGACCAAGAACATCAATTTCACATTCACTTCACTGCAACTCTAACAACATATCTAAAGGTTAAGTGGACCACGTGATAGGAAATAGTAAAGATAAAGATGCCGAGTATTGAAACCTTCATTTATTTTCCATCAAATTTGTTCATAAGGTAATCTATAACTAAGTGAAGGGAAAATAAAAATATCAGCTTGATCTAAAACTTTAATGACTCTCTATGGTGAGCACACAGGTGTTTAATCACCACTATTTCTTATGGTTTGGTCCACTTGAGCTTTGAATCTGCCTCATGTTTGGCCATGTTCTAAAATGAGCCTACAAAGTTGATAGACAGAGTGGATATAACCCATACGTGACAATGGGCACTAAGCTTAGGGTTGTAGGAATCCCCTATAATGGCCAATTTGCCTTGTAGCCTAACTCATTGGCAGAAACGGATTGGCTACTCTTAAAGCTGGGCAATGCTGACCTGATCTGATGGCCAGGATCGGTGCAATTCGAGTAGGACAGCCCAGATCCGAAAGCTTTTTGGATCGAGTTCAAACCAATACCAATCGCTAGACCGACCTGATTCGTAATTCATTCTAATTGAATCCGATTTAATCAGATTCGATCTGATCCGGTTGTGTAGTATGAAGTTTTAGATGGTCATGTAGTATGAAGTTTTGGATATGTATAAAGTTTTAAACGGTGGAAATCAGTACTTCTTTTTTCGATGGTATGGTCCACTTGAGCTTTGGATATGCATAAATTTTGGGTTCAACCCCTAAAATCATATGGAAAAACGAATGGACGGTGTGGATTAACCACATGCATTCACGATGGGCCCACATGCATTCACCACGCCAAGCACTTGATTTCTTGTATCTCATGTAACGCGGATCAGATACTGACAGGTTGAGTACGAGTCTGAAGTGACGTCACCAAGTTCTGTGGGCCCCACTATGATGTATGTGTTGCATCCACACCGTCCATCCATTTTGAGATATCATTTTAGGGCATGAGCCAAAGAAGGAGGGAGATATCATTTTAGGGCATGAGCCAAGTTTCTGATGGTGGGCATCACTTCCCCACTGTTTTCTGTACTAGGGTCCACTGGAGCTTTGGATTTAACTCATTCTTTGGGTATTGCCCTAAAATGATCTCTCCACATGGATGGAAGGCGTGGATACAGTACATACATAATGGTGGGGCCCACAGAACTGTGACAGATGGTGTAGATTTGTGTCCTACGCGCGTACGCGCCTTGAGCTCCGAGTTGTACGAACGGAACTGGCGAACAGCCTGTTGTGATACGTGTCCTGCGAAGACCAGCGCGTACACGCCTCGTGCTCCGAGTTGTACAAATGGCTCAAATGAGATCAAAGTTATATGGGCCCCACGGTGATGTATTTATTATATCTACACCATTCATATATTTTTACAGCTCATTATAGAGCATTATCCAAAAAATGAATAATATCCAAAGATCATCTGGACCACACCACAAATATTAGCAAAAAATGATTTTCATCGTTAAACAATTCATGTGGTCCACTTAATAGTTAGATTTGTCTTATTTTTCGTCTCAAGCCTTAAGACGAGCTCACCAAATGGATGGACGGTTTGGATATAACACATACCCCATGATCAGACCCACAGAACTTACTAATGTCAATATGTGCACTTGCGTGAAAAGCACGTAACACGAAAGTGCAGTTCACGTCGGATATGGTTAGGCTGACAGTTCTTTCAGAGCCATGTGGGGCCCACCTTGATGTATATGTTTTATCTAAGTCGTCCATCCATTTTGACATATCATTTTAGGCCTTGAGCACAAAAAGATAGTATATTGAAGGCTGAAGTGGACCACACCACATGAAACAGTTGGATTAAATTCATACGATATGAATTGTACCCAACCCGATCTGACTCGGTTTCCCTAACCGAGTCGGACTCGGTTCGGGTCAGACCAACCATGCATCGGATTGGTTCGAGTCAGGTGACCCAGACTCGGTACCGGATCGGATCGAGTTCGAGTTAGGCCTTTAAGATTTCGGATCGGATCGAGTTGGACCCAATTCGATCCGATTCGGACGGATGCCTAGCTCTAGCTACTCCCCCTGCCACTAGCCCGTACCTGATGGTCGGTGCTCTGTGGGCTCCGCCATGATTTATTTGTTTCATCCATTTTGTTCATCTATTTTTACAAATCATTTTAGGGCTTGATCCCAAAAATGAGAGGGATATAAATCTCAGGTGGACCACACCACAAGAAAACAATAGTGATTGGATATCCACCATTAAAATCCTCCTAAGGTCCATTGTACTGTTTATTTGACATCCAATCTGTTGATTAGGTCATACAAGCACAGATGAAGGGAAAAAACAAATATTAGCTTGATCCAAAACTTCTATGGCCTCCAAAAGTTTTTTAATGGTTAATGTTCATTCAACACTGTTTCCTGTAATGTGGTCCACTTGAGATTGGTACGTACCTCATTTTTTGTCTCATACCATATAATGATCTGGAAAAATAGATGGACGGCACGGATGAAACACATACATCATTGTGGGGCCCACAGAGCACCGACCACCAGCCATTGGCTGGTGGCAGGGGGAGAGTAGCCAATCCGTTTCCCTCATTGGCCTAATCCAATCATCAACTAGGCCACTAGGAAGAATGCACAGTTTAAATGCCCTTATGAGTGGTTTTTATCGTGAGACTAAAACCGTCCAAAACACTTATGTGGGACCCACCATATTGCATGTGCAATTTCTACTCCATTCACAGGGTAAGAATGCTTATTTTAACCATACATTAAAAATATCAACCTTTAGAAAAGTTTCTATTAGCCGATGTAAAATTTCTCTTAAAACTTTTAAATTCAAATGGTGTGGCTCACAAGAGTTTGGATCCGGCTAATATTTCTATTTTTCTTTTCACACGGATCAGTTAGTCTTACTTAATGAGTTTGATGAATGATCCACACCAAAGTCGCTCAGTGCATAAACTTGTGGTTGGCATCTTGTCCCCCATTCTTCTATGAAGTGTGGCCTAAATAAGTTAGTGGATCCAGCTTATTTTTGTCCTCAGGGCTTAGAGTGGTTTATATGGCAATTGTGGAGCATTCAGATCTTTTATTTTCTATACATATATAGTTTAAATACACTTATTAGATTTGGAATTATTTTTAAATGATTTCAACCGTTTATGAGATGGGACTCTCATTGTAGGTGAAGGATTAAAAATAAGACTGAAAAAGGAAGGAAAAAAATTCCTTAAAGCTCAGTTTGGCAGCATGGGTTTCCACAGCACCGTCCACTCGTATAAATGGGTCGAGGCACACCTTGGGCACACGTGTGTGATCAGACCCAATGTACTTCCTGTCATGAGGAATGTAGTCCGACCACTCTTAGGTCAGCCTGACAATATCACGTCCGGAGAAAGTAGCATAAAACCAGTATCCAACTCCTTGAGAACAGTTCTGAGCAATACGTGATACCGAGCTCTTGCTCGGAATCACCTGTCAAAGGCCAAGTGACTCATCAGAATTAAGAAGCCACCTAGAACGAGCAAAGAACTGCGCGTGAACTGAAGTCCTTGCTAGTCTCATCCTGACCAAGTCGGTTTGTGTCGGCCTCAGCCAACCGATGAAGCTCGGCGTGGATGAGCTCGGTTCGGGTCATCCTCAGTAGCTTAATGAAGCCCGGTCGAGGCAAGCTCGGCTCGGATAATTAGCATTCGACCAGCGAAGCTAAATCCACTCCGATAATGCACGATGGGAATAACTACCTTACGCATGATCATAGAGTAACTGACATTATCACCGCTCACGCACTTCTTGCCTAATGGCTGAGATCGTGCCTAAATTAACGGACCTTCACGTTCCATAGACACTATGAATAAGTAACCCATCTACATGGACAAGTATACAAAATCTCTCACCCGAAACCCCTCTACACTATTAGACCCAGATTTCTAGCCTAACTTTGACATCGAAGGGTCCTCTACTCTATCCATGGTCTTCTTTGCTCTTCTCATGTGCAAATGCTTGGAGCTCGGTGTAGACACTGAAAAATCGGTGTCCACGTTGTTCACGTTGTTGCTATAAAATGTTATGGTGATGCTGGGGGTGATTAAG
>JAJHSJ010000018.1:13018049-13115902 GCA_021015155.1 Magnolia officinalis | reverse complement strand
CTCACATAAGATGGACAGTGTGGATGTAAAACAGTTGAGCGGCGTGGATGTGACCACAGGTGGACGACGTGGAATACACCGCATAAATCATGTGGACCCCACGGAACTTGCTGACGTCCGACGGCCGACGGATGGACGGTGTTGATAAAAACGCATACCTCACGTGGTTTCCGGGCACGCTCCAGGGCAGCATGGATAAAACACTTACATCAAGGTGGGTCCCACCCCACATGTGTGGCATGTGAGGGTGGGTCCCACGCATCCATTGAAATGGATGGACAGTATATAGAATACATACATTAAGTAGGCCCCTGCACAGCACCGTCCAGCAATGGACGGTGCAGGTGACACGTACATCATGGCGGCCTGCACACACACAGCACCGTCCAAATGGACGATACAGATTACATACGTAAAGGTGGCCACCCACCGTCCAGAGAGAGATGGACGGGGTGGATAGATACATCACGGTCGGCCCCACAGCACCGTCCAGTGATGGACGGTGTGGGCATAAGATACATACATCAAGGTAGGGCTCACCCCACACGTGCAGCACGTGTGGGTGGTTCCATACCCAGTTAAAAAGGGATGGACGGTATGTATAAAATACCAATATCAAGGGCCTGCTGCAGGTGGGTGGATCCCACGTGAATAGATGATGTGGATAACATATACCATAGGGGTTCGGCCCCACCATCCTCGCATATGGACGGCGAGGATATGGAATAAGTACATTAGGGTGGGTCCCACGTGGGGCCCACCAGCTATATAATATATATATATATATATATATAATATATATATATATATATATATATATATATATATATATAAAATAATGTATACATATATTACATTATATTATAATAAACCACAACGTCCTGGCCGTGGACGGCCTGGATGAAACGTCATGTTGGGGTCCACCAGGACGTCCAGGGACTGGACGTACGTCGTGAATGAAATCGGTGGGTCCCACGTCCTACGTCCCACGTGGACGGATGGGCTGGATCAAGCTCTCGTCTGGTGGGTTCCACGCCAGCGTGGCCCACCAAGGTTTTGAATCAAACTGATATTTGTTTTTTTTTTTTTTTTCCCTTTTTACGATTACTGCTGGACGTCCAACACTTGGACGGTCAAAATCAGTTCAGGTGGGCCCGTGATCTAGCCAAACTGGATGTACGGTGTGTAAATAGTACATACATCAGAGGCGGGGTCTAACAGTATGGACGGTCAGGATACAACGCATACATCAGGTGCGTCCCACCATCTGAACAGTTTTGGATCTAACACATATATCATAAGAGGTGGGCTCCACCTGTCCACTGACGTCAACAGCAGCTGCTGCTACTGCTACAAACGGGGTGCACGGCGTGGTTGAAGCCCGCATCACAGTGGGCCGCGTCCAGATGGACAGTCGGCTGGGAGAAGCACACACAGCACGGTGGGTCTTCACCGTCCAAGTTGTTGAACGGTGGAGACGCCACATACATCAAAGTGGGCTCCACCATGATGGAAGGCGTGGATATATCACACGCATTGGGTGGGCCGTACGATCATGAGAGAGAGAGAGAGAGGGGAATCGGAGTAGCAGAGGGACCCCGCCACTATGGGTCCCTCTATAAAATGCATACATCAAGATGGGTCCCACCAATGTGGGCCCTTAAATCACAAAATCAAATGATAAAAACATCCACCTTTCGATCTTTTTGGCTCGATGGAATCCCTAGCTCCTCGGCTTCGACTTTGACGAAGGGTGATGAAGTTTGGAGGGTTAGGATGAGAGATGTGGGGGTATGAAGATGGGCCACACCAAGCTCTTCTCATGAAGAGCTTGGACGTTGGGTTCTCCCTTGGTTGCTTGGAAGAGAAGGGAGAAATAAGAGAGAGAGAAGATGGGATGGAGTGATGGATGAGAGAGAGAGAGAGAGAGAGAGAGAGAGAGAGAGAGAGAGAGAGAGAGAGGAGATGGGATGGAAATGTTAACTTTTGGGCTTGTTGTGTAAGAGAGGTATGGGTTGTGATGGGGTGAGTGATGGGTTGATTGATGTGTTGTACTTGACATGTACTTGACATGTGAGGTGATTGATTAGATTGATTTGACATGTTGTAAAAATTCTCTTGGGATTGCAAACGCGCGGTATTTTCTCGAACAGAACGCGGGCCCACATCTCCTGGCCTAAGTATCGCCTTGGCGCACGAGACGCGGCGTTGGAACCGCGACAACGGCGCTGTCGCACTGGTACAAGTCTCGGGTCGAGCCAACTCTGAAATACGGGATACGACTCGAGGTCACGCGCAACTGCTGATAAAAAATCGCGGGTCACCAGAATTCGACCGGGAGGACCGCGGAAGCCTACGGAACGGTATGGGATAGGATATGGGTCTTACACAATCTTTTTATTCTTCAACTTGTTGTACGTTCTGGTCGAAAATCGTTCTTTGCGCAGATGGACCATTACTTGGTTGCCCACCTTAAACACTTTTTGTCGTCAATGCTTGTCCGCTTGTTCCTTGTACTTTTCGTTTGAGGCATGTAGCTTGGTTTGTACCTCCGCATTAATGCCCATGATCTTGCCAGCCATATGTTCTGCTGCAATGCTCATGCATGGGAGCTTGGGCAGAGGGACCAAGTCTAGTGTGTGGCGAGGTACTCGTCCGTAAATAACGTGGAATGAGGATTTTCCTGTCGAGCGGTTCACCATGTTGTTGAATGCAAACTCCGTTTGAGACAAAGTCAAATCCCACTACTTCGGTTTTTCTCCTGAAATATATCGAAGGAGGTTTCCCAACGTGCGATTCACAACCTCGATTTGACCGTCAGTCTGTGGGTGGTAGGTGCTGCTGAACTAAAGTCGTGTATCGAATCGAGTTCACAAAGTCCGTCAAAAGTGGCTTATGAACTTCGTGTCACGGTCAGAAGTAATAGTCTTGGGAACCCCATGTAGCTGCACAATTTCTCTGAAGAATAGATTCGCTACGTGTGTTGCATCGAGAGTCTTCTACACGAATAAAGTGCGCCATCTTGAAGAACCGATCTACTACCACGAGCACTGAATCCATGCCGCATTGTGTTCGTGGGAGACCAAACACGAAGTCCATAGATAAATCCTCTCAAGGATCGTCAGACACCGGTAACGGGGTGTAGAGGCTTGTATTATGAGATTGCCCCTTGGAGGTCTGACAAATATAACAACGTTGGACTGCCTTTCCCACATCATGTACCAATTGCGTCTAGTAATACCGTTCTTCCATAAGAGCTCGCGTCTTGTCTCGCCCAAGGTGTCCACTGAGGCCACCTCCATGTAGCTCTTGGATTAATTGTTCCCTTAGCGAACTGTTTGGGATGCACAGTCGATTTCCCTTGAAAAGGAAGCCGTCTTGCATATGTAGGTCGTCGGGGTGACCTTCTTGGCATCTAACTCATGCGTCCTTGAAGTCATCGTCGTTGGGATATATGTCTTTGAGGCGCTCGAACCCGACAACCTCATTGCTCATAGTGACTAACAAAATCGCACGGCGACTCAGTGCATCAACTACTTTGTTCTGTTGCCCAGACTTGTGTTTTAGTACGAATGTGAATTCCTACAAAAACGAGATCCATCTACCATGCACACGGTTAATGTTAGCTTGACTATTAATGAATTTGAGAGCTTGATGGTCTGTGTAAAATATGAATTCCCTTTGAATCAAATAATGTTGTCAGTGCCGCAGTGCCTGGACCACCGCGTATACCTTGACTCATATATATACCACTTCTTGCGTGTATCATTAAGTTTCTCACTGTAAAAGGCTACCGGCCTACCCTCTTGAGACAAAACTCCCCCAATTCCGACATATGAGGCATCACATTCAACTTCAAATAGTTTATCGAAGTTGGGAAGTACAAGAACCGGGGTCGTGGATAATCTGCGCTTGATTTCGGTAAAGCTCCTGTCGGCTTCGTCAGTCCACCGAAACTGCCCTTTATTATGCAATCTGTGATTGGTGACACAATGGTACTGAAATTTTTCATAAACCGACGATAGAATGTCGCTAGTCCATGAAAGCTTCGCACTTCGGGAATATTTGTGGGAACCGGCCATTTTCTGATTGCCTTCACCTTTTTCTCATCCACCCGAATGCCCGTGGATGTTACGACAAAACCCAAAAACAATAGGCTATCAGTCATGAAGCTGCACTTTTTTAAATTGAGATACATTTTATTTTTAGTGAGCACTTGAAAGACCTTCTTGAGGTGTTCCATATTGGTGGTTTCGTCTTGACTGTATATCAAAATATCATCGAAATAAACCACAACGAACCGCCCAATGAAAGGTTTCAGAACTTGGTTCATCAATCTCATAAATGTGCTAGGCACATTCGAAAGACCAAAGGGCATGACCATCCATTCATATAATCCTTCCTTGGTCTTAAAGGTCGTTTTCCACTCATCACCCGGTCGTATTCGAATATGATGGTAGCCGCTCCTTAGGTCCAATTTAGAGAATATTTTTACACCCTCTAGCATGTCCAGCATATCGTCCAACCGTGGTATAGGAAACCTGTATTTTATGGTAATTTTGTTGATGGCTCGGCTGTCGACACACATGCGCCAACTCCCATCTTTCTTTGGAGTTAATAGAGCTGGTATAGCACATGGACTCATGCTTTCTCGAATAAGACCCTTACGGATTAACTTCTCTACTTGTCCATACAGAATCTCGTACTCATTTGGACTCATTCCATAATGAGGATGATTAGGTAAACTGGACCCAGGAACAAAGTCGATATGGTGTTGGATATCCCGCATGGGGGGTAACCCATCGGGAAGGTCCTCGGGCTAGATTTTTTTGAATTCATGTAGCAGGGGCCTTAGTCTTTCAGGGATGATGGTAGGCTCGAGTTCTTCCCCTTTTACGATTAATGCATAAGTCTGTCATGTTTCTTTGGATTCTTTCACGAAGTCCCGTATGGTTAAGAGAAAACGACCCTCCACTTTAGAAGTTTCAGGTGGTCCATCTGGATCCATAGAGGCCAATATGGTCTTCCGGCCGTCCTTGAGGAAGATATATATGTTATCTCGCCTTTTATAAGTGGTGTCATGGTCAAATTGTAAGACCCGTATCCTAGTCCGTACTGTTCCGTAGGCTTCCGTGATCCTTCCGGTCGAATTTCGGCAATCCTCGACCTGAAGCCAACGTTGCGCACGATCCTAAGACGAGACTTTCATGTCAAAGTCGGCTTGACCCGAAACCTATACCTTAGCGACTGCGCCGTCCCCGCGGTTCCAACGCCACGGCTCACGCACCGACCCGATACCTAGGCTAGAAGATATCGGCATGCGTTCAGTTCAAGAGAAACGCCGCGCGTTGCGGACTTCAAGAGAATCTCTACGACATGTCAAATCAATCAAATCAATCACTTTATGTCAAGTACAAAGCAACCCATGCTTTCTTTCTCCACAAGTCAAGCAACATCACAAGTCAACTCTTTCTCACCCTCTCTCTTACACATGTCAAGTACACTTCACATCCATCACCCATCACTTCTCTCAACCATCACACCTCTCTTTCTCAAATTCAAGAAAATCCCAAGCAACCAACAAGCTTCACACGTCCATAATTTTTCAAGGAGAGAAAATGAGAAAGTGAGTTGTGTGACCCACTTTCCATCCCAAAAACCTATCATCCAAGCCATTCATCCCTCATCCACACCACCAAAAGCCCATCATCCACCGTTAGAAGTCAAGCAAAGGAGCTAAGGAGGCCAAGGAAGCAAGGAGGAGGCTTAGAGGTGGGTAATCCACCGTTGAATTACTTTTTAGGGGCCACTTGTTTGTGGGACCCATTTTTTTTTATGTATAAGTTGTATCATGTGGGGCCCGTAGTGGCGGGGCCCCACCATCACCGATCTCTCTATATTGTGCTCTCTTTCTCTCTCGATCTCACTCTTTTATTGATGATGGCCCACCCGACGATATGTATATATTGTATCCATGATTGTCCATTTAGTGGACCATTTTACAGCCACTGGTGGAGCCCACCTTGCTGTCCAGGTTGGATGGGGGAAAACACAAACATTAGCTGATCCAAATCTGGGTGGGCCGCCACGTGTACCCACCTCGACGTGTGGGCCACGCTCATGTGGGACCCACCATGGTGTCTGTTTTATATCCATGTTGTCCAGCGTCCAGAGACGCTGGGCGGGTGTGGCTTTCATGGAATGTGTGCGCTAACATGGGTGTGTACTTTCAAGCTAACAAAAAAGAAAAAGAAAAGAGAGTTGGGATGGGCCACCCATACAGGCCCCACCTTGATGTTGTGCATGATCCAAGCCATCCATCCCAACCCTTGCATCATTTTAAGCGTTGAGCCAAAGGACGAAGCTAATCCGATTTTCATGGTGGGTCACGGCTTAGAAACAGAGATTTTCGCCGTTCAAAATCACCTTGATGTTCTTACCCGTCAAAATATACTGCTTATTGGTCTCGATAGGTTTGTATCGAGCCACAGGGATCAATGGACGGGGCTGATTCGCCTGAAGTGGACCCCACCTAGGTGATTAGGTAGAAAAACAAATAAATAAATAATAAATAAAGGGCAGCAGCGTCTGATGCTGCTGTTGCAGACGCCGCAGGCAGTGCCTGCGCTGCATGGGCGGGAGTACGGAATGGGTTGGGCCTCACGGCCCAGCTGTGGACCCCACCGTGATGCGTTTCGAACATCAACACTGTGCATTGGGTGGGCCTCCCCTTTGGCTACGATTCACCCAAAAATCAGCCGTATACGGATCTCAGGTGGGCCATACCATCTAAAATCATGTGAAGACATGCTTAAAACATATAAAACGCCTGGTGGGGCCTACCTGAGGTTTGGATGTGGCTGAAACTTGGTCTGGACCGTCAGCCAGGTGGGACACACCTAATGGGTGAATTGGATTTGTGAACCACTTTCAGTGGGCCCCTTAAACGTGACCTCATGAACAGGTTGGGTAGAAAATAAATAATAACGGTGGGCTGTAACACCCTGAAAATCGGGGGTCGAGCATAATCTCAACTCCCGAGTTCCAGAACATCACTTATGCAACAAAATGAATGATGATTGAATGTTGACTGTATTCGTGCATTGAACATGAGTGAGATTAAGCCAAAACAGCATATCATACTCTAGAGACAGTTAAATTTGCAAGCGGAAGACTGTGATAGATAGATAAAATATATAACTTATGATGAGTCTCCAGAGTGTGATAACATTACCAGGTTAAATAAATACAAGTGCAGTTCTAAAATGTACCAAATGTGAGGAAGTGTAATGCCTCCTATCCCATGTACCATAGCCCCGTCAATACAATATCAGGTCTTCATTGACCTGCCAGAGAGATACAGACAGGAGAATTCCTCCTATCATCGTAGAAGTAGTCCGGCTCCGGCTGCTTCACAAGCATCGCCATCACCTGAAATTCAACAAATCTGGTGGGTGTTCGGAACACCGTCCCGTAACGTGGGAGTGAGTGATCAACTCAGTGGAACAGTAAAGCATAAGTTAACATGTTATCAAATCAATCAAGCAGTAATGATAAAGCAGTACAAATCAAGCATTTCTAACTACTCTTATTAAATGCAAGAATGAAATGACATGATGCTGTATGCCCTTGCCAAACCACCCTCAAGCGACATCATCTTACGTTCGCGAATGCTTACTCCCTCAGTGCGCCACATCTACAAAGCACATGCGGTGCGATGATGCTCATGATTACCAAGTTTTTATTAGTCCATTTCAAACAGCAGTATTGGGAAACTAAGGTACCTCCCTTGTATCATTCCCAAACATGATCCATTCTAGGGTCGTCAATCCTAGTTATTCTCATACGATGTTATGGTTTGAGAAGCGTAGTGAAGGCATCGCAAAGGGCTCATCACCCGTCAGCGCGGATACAGATCTCACCGTATGCGGCTCAATTGCTGGCCGTCAGCTCGAGTACAGGTCTCACCGTACTCGGCTCAATCACTAGCCGTCAGCTCAAGTACAGGTCTCACCGTACTCGGCTCAACTCACACTCTAGTTGCTGTGAAAGACTCGTGGCCAATCACAGACCCTTGGAGTGTACTCGATGATACCACGGAGGACTCGTCGCCCGTCAGCACGAGCACAGATCTCACCGTACTCGGCTCTCGCCGAAGTATCGACAGCTCGAATACAGTGTCCCATACCACCGTATTCGGCTCACGAGTTAGTTGCGCAATGGTCACTACGGGGAGGCACATGGCCCCAGCGTAGGCCGACAGCTCGACCACGGTGTCCCATACCACCATGCCCGGCTCATGCGACTTAGCGGATCTAGGTACCATGGTTAAACGGGGATCGCCACTGGTAAGTTTGGTACCCTAGGTTCAAGCAGTAGCGACCAAACAGGGTGAACATGCATAAGGCAGATCGGGTTACTTGATGAGCTCGACTAGCACGATCGCCCGTTGAGCTGCACGACATGAAGTGCATAAACAACTTCGTGTGGCCTAGCCACTGCCGACAGGCAACGCACGACTCGAGTTCGTCGAACACATCCCACGTGGCAAATGAATCTCAGCCACGAGTTCAATCCCGTTACCGATTGCCTGGACTATAATCATAGCCCCAAACACAATCAATTACAGAGATATAAAGCAGTAATAGATCAGGATTCAAATCATACAATCAGTCTGGTATTATCCGTTTAGGGCTGTCAGGGCTGTTGCACGCACTCGTTGCTCCGCTCCCCCATCACCCATGACGGATCATACAACATAAATATAAATTCAAACATATGCATTACATAGTTAAAATCATAAAACAGTTGAGCATGTTATGAAGCACAACACAAGCATGAGTTTGTACATGTTCAAATCCTAATCACACAACTATTAAAGGAGATCATACACATAGTGAAAAGAGGTTGAGAATCATATCTCAACACCCTTATATATTACAATTTGCCAACTACTACACATTCAGACATTTCAAGAAACACTTAAACAAACATACATCAACATACATGACATATGTCGATCACATAGGCATTAGGCAAATCCTTTCGCTAGGGAGTTGCCGCAATCATAACACGCGTACACCCACGACGGATAGTCATGGCAAGTAGGAATCCAAGTTCCATATCCATTCAGTCATTTCCACAAACACTTGGGCCACACATTTTAGCATATATAGGGTATAATGGCCGTGGCGTGATTTAGGGCAAATCCTTTCGTCAAAGGGATATCGCCATTACAACAATCATATATCCATGACAATTAGTCATGGCGAGCACGAATGAGAATTCTATACTCATTCAGCCATTTCCACAAACACTTGGAATACACTATTCCAACATACATAGTTTATGTTAGCAAACATGTGTTAGGGCGAACTCTTTCGCCAAGCGGTTATTTTATCCGCGTATACCGTATTCATACAACAATTAATCATGACAATTATATTTCCAAAATCCGCACGTATGCGGAATTTCAAAAATACGCAATTTCAACATACATGACATTTACACATGAACATGTATTTTTGCGATTCTTTTCGCCAAACTAGCATTTTATCCACACATGATATAATCAAACATTAAATAAACATGTCAAACATTTTCCCAAGAAAAATACGTATATGGTATTTATACGTATATCTAGAGTATGTGAAAATCCATATTCTTTATCGCTAATCGAAACAGGAAACGGAAAGCACTTTGTACATGTGCATTTGCATGCAGATCATGAATCTATCATTATCTGACATTGAAAGCGTTGAAAAACGTAACTTATACGCTTAAAGTCCTCACCTTTGGTCGTAGAATCGTAACGGAGACGATAGGTTTGCTAAGCTTCCGTATTCGGCAGTTTGGCAACCTAGAGAACGAAATAGGTTAGCTATTTCACAACCTACAACAGTCTAAACCCCAAAACAGGTTAGGGTTAGGGTTTTCTTACCTAGAAACGGGGCGGGGCTGGAATCGCCGGAAAAGCGATGAGAACGAGATGGTGCAGCCCGTGTGGTGGCAGGGAACGACGGCAGGGAGTTTCTCCCACTTCTCCCTCACTTTCTCTCTCTTTTCCCCCTCTCAAATCCAAATTCGTATGGCTGGAATGGGAGAGGGTTTAAGGTCCTTATATAGCCTAAAACTTCACCGAAATAGACTCCTGTTCAAGGGTTACTGCTAATATAGGATATTCGCCGCTTTTCCAGCTCAAAAGAGGTGTTCTGGTGGCCCTCTTTGAGCCAAACGTCAGACTTAAGCTCACCACACATGGATCTATGAGGGATCACGTTTTCGACTCGATCGGATTCCCAGATCGCACGTGGCGGACCACTTTCAGTTCAACGGTCAGTGGGCCACGATCCGAAATTCCAAGTACATGTAAATGTTCCTGAAATTTTTCCTGATCCGAGGGTGTAATTTGGTCTGATTCTGACGGTCAGGTTGCTTAATACTGATGCGCAAGCGAAAGGTGCCAGATCACTATTCCAGATATTTTCTTTTCAAAGGAATAGTGTTTTTTTTTTCACACACCCTCGCTCCGGATCGAAATAAATGACCGTGGGACATCGGTCGGAGCTGATTTTTGAGATGATGTCAAGCCCAGTGGGGCGGTCCTAGTTCCTTAGATTCGTGTTAATCGGACTCCCGATGTGCGATCTAGACCTCATACGAAGTTTCGTTCAGTCCCGAGAGCAGACGGGTAATGAGTTTGGCTCTAGACTTTAGGGTAACCTAGAGTCACATGTTTTACAAGTTTTGGGTCTTGCAGATCGTATTTAAAGCGATCCCAACGGATTTCAAGGCTAATCGAGTTTGCACTTAGTTAACTTTGTTAAATTTCTAAAGGATTTAATCCTAATTGTTTTCTGGTTGAGATGGTACTTAGGCCTTTGCAGTTTGTATATAAAGTGATCCAAGTTTTACTACTTAGCTAGTTTAAGTTAGTGTCTAGGGCGAAAGTGCTTTGAAAAATTGAAAGCACAAGTTAGGAAAGGGGTGGGATTTGTGAAGGAAATGGGTTCAGAAGCGATTTTAGACTGTGGGGTTCAGTTCTGACGAAATAATAAGGTATTAAGAGCAACCCATCGCCTAAGGACATCTAATCCCAAATTGGCAAAAATCCGGGATGTTACATGGGCCCTCCCTGGCCAGGTGACCTTATTAACAGGTTGGTGGCAAATAAACATCATGGTGGACCCTCTCTGGCCGTGTGGCCCTATGAACAGTTGGATGGCGTATAAACTTCACGGTGGGCGCCCCAGGTCTGTATGACCTATTAACAAGTTGGGTGGAAAATAAATATTACGGTGGGCCCCACTTGGTCCACGGGACCTTATGAACAGATTGGATGAAAAATAACCATTCTAGTGGGCCCCTAGTCCCGTGACCTTTTGAATAAATTGGATGAAAATAAACATTTCAGTGGGCCCTACCCTAGGCCCATGAGACCTTATGAGAAGGTTGGATTGAAAATAAACATTATGGTAGGCTTCACATGAGGCCCACTTGGATGCATATGGGCTGATGTGTTTAGGCCCATCTAGTCATAATTTTAGGCCCATTATTGAGGCCCACTTTGATATGTATAAGGCCTATGTGATTAGGCCCATTTGATACACATAGAGCTTATGTGATTGGGCTCATTTTAACGCATTCTCAGGCCCATGGATGATGGCCCATTGCAATGTACCTAAGGCCCATTGGTGAGGTTCATTAAGGTGGCCCACTTGATGAATATAAGGCTTATGAGATACGGCCCATTTGATGTATTTAGGGCCCTATGGGATGTACCTAAGACACATTGCAATGTGTGATTCCACCAGGATTTATTTAATGGTATTTGAGGCGAGCCGAGCCTTGGGGACAATGTTGGTTTGACGTCCACATTGTACGAGTAATGTTGGTTAGATGTCCACATTATAACTCTCCCTAAGGCCACTGATAGGCCCGTATCTGTTTCATGTAGGCCATCTAGGCCCATCTTCATTGAGAGGATAGTTTATTGCTTTATAACATGTTTAACACAGCCCCATGATTCATGATCATACACGTCATATGTATGCCTGAGATGAGGAGTGTCTGATCATAGCATATGTCTTCGGGCAGACTGTTTACGGGCTCCCTGATAGGCAGAGTTGCCCTACATGAGCGTGTGCTTCACGCAGGATGGTTGTATGATTGATAGTGTGATACATGCACTTGCATTTGTGTGATTGTTTATGCCCTAGCGACATTAGAGCCATAGCCTCCACAGACACATCATGGATGGCTGGATTGGATACCGGAAATGTTTGGTTCTAGCATACAGGCGCCATAGATGTCCCTGGGTGAAAATCCCTAAACCCGATGGTACCAGAGGATGACTCCAATGTCGAGACTGAGTGAATATATGAGCGCACGAGGGCCGAATACCATGAGGCCGCGTCTCCCACTGTGTCGTGGTCGGTTGGAAAGGGGTGTGGTCTTACTCGCCCAAAGGTAGGGGGCAATACTAGGCTGAGTTTGACCAGCTCGTGAATGGGTTCGCTATCGACGTGACGGATAGGTATTCGCAGACTACTGGCCAGGCGGATAGTGAGGTTTCTTACGCTCGCTTGGACTGTGTGGCTGGAGAGCGACAGTGCCATTTGGAGTGTACTAAACCCCGGTGATTATCCAGATTGAGAACTGTATTGACATGAGGATTTGGATGAGGATTGACATGCTTGAGCTGCATCTTGCATCGCATGGTCTTGGTATGGCCGATTGCATTCATATCTTGTACTGCATAGCCTTGGTACGGCAGGTTGCATTTACGTTGTAACACCCTGAAAATCGGGGGTCGAGTATAACTCAACTCCCGAGTTCCAACGCATCACTTATGCAACATAAATAATGATGATTACATGTTGTCTGTGTTAGAGCAATAAACATGAGTAAGATTATACCAAAACAGTAATTCATACTCCAGATCAATTGTATAAAGGCAAGCAGAAGACTGAAACTGTATATACATGTATGTAAAAGATACAAAATCATTTCATTTTCCAGAGTATGAACTCATTTGAGTCACCATATACATTTGTCTATTTTATGTTCAAAAAGTCAAAAATACATCTAAGGATGTAATCCCAGCAAATCCCGTCGATCCGGCAGTCTAGTTGAAGCCGCCAGAAAACTGCATGTATGAGAACTCGTCCAGGTCCTCATCGTAGTCAGGCTCCGCCTCCTGAGTCGTCAGCTCAGCTAAACCTGAGACAGAGTCTGATTGGTGTGCGCAACACCGTCCTGTAACGTGGGAGTGAGTAGTTAACTCAGTGGAACAATAAGGCATAAGTTATCATGTTATCAATTCAGTCAAGCAGTAATAATAAAGCAGTAAAATCAAACATTCCTAACTACTCTTATTAATGCAAGTATGAATGTAGTCATGATGGATGCCCTCACCACACCCTCCCTCATGCGACACCATCTTACGTTCGCGGCATACTTTCATCCCTCAGTGCTCCACGTCTTCCAGGCACATACAATGCATGATGTGCATGATTACCGAGTTGTTATTAGTCCATTTCAAATAGCAGGAATGGGAAACTAAGGTACCTCCCTTGTATCATTCCCAAACATGATCCAGTCTAGGGTCGTCAGTCCTAGTTAATCTCAGACGATGGTGTGGTTTCTAGGTCACTGCAAAGGCTGCCAGGGCTGTTACGCACAAAGGTTACACCACTCCCCCATCACCTCTTTAACGATTCATCACTCACTACAACAAACAGTACTTTTAGCGACGAAAATTATCGTCGCTAAAAGCCAGATTTTCGCAGCTAAAAACTTTTAGCGACGAAAATTTTCGTTGCCAAATTCGTCGCTAAAAGACCGAGGTGCAAGGTATTTTTCAGCGAAAAATTCAAATCGTCGCTAAATGCCATCTTTTTAGCGACGAAAATTTTCGTCGCTAAAAAAAATTTCCTGGACCTTTAGCAGCGAAAATTTTCGCTGCCAAAAAAATTCAGGACTTTTAACAGCAAAACTTTTCGCCGCCAAAAAACTTGCAAGACTTTTAGCAGCGAATAGTTTCGCCGCCAAAAAACTTGCAAGACTTTTAGCAGCGAATATTTTTCGCCGCCAAAAAACTTCAAAGACTTTTTAGCAGCGAAAATTTTGGCCGCCAAATAATTTCCAAGACTTTTAGCAGCGAAAATTTTCGCCGCCAAATAATTTTCCAAAAATTTTTAGCACCGAAAATTTTAGCCGCCAAATAATTTCCAAGACTTTTAGCAGCGAAAATTTTCGCCACCAAATAATTTTCCAAAAATTTTTAGCACCGAAAACTTTGGCCGCCAAAACAATTTCTAAGACTTTTTAGCAGCCAAAAGTTTCGCCGCCAAAAAACTTCTAAGACTTTTTAGCAGCGAATATTTTGGCCGTCAAAAAATTTCCAAGACTTTTTAGCCGCAAAAATTTTCGCCACCAAATACTGCAGGTCTTTTTTAGCAGCGAAAATATTCGCCGCAAAATCATTTTGAAGCGAAAAAACTTCCCCTTTTAGCGACGAAAATTTTCGTAGCTAAAAGTCATTTTTTTTTTTTTTTTAAATATACAGCTACAAATCCCACACAAAATTCCTGATATACACCTGTTAACAATATATTCCTAATATACACCTGTTATATAATATATTTCATCATATTCACATTCACATCTAGCTAAACCCAAACTAGTAAATCCATCCAAGCCTCGGTTATAAATAGAGGCTAAAAATGTTTAATTTTTTTAAATATTTATTTAAACTACTAATCCATTCATTCAATCCACTCATGAAACAATCAATCATGAAAGCCATAATACCAAAAAAAAAATAGTTAACAACTCAATCAAACAATCAATCTCACTTGTTTACTATTTAAAGTTTTAAATCCTAAGCAATCTCAGCTGAGCATAACATGGTTGCCTTGGTATTTTGTCTCATATGGCTCAGGTGTGCTGGCCTTGGTGATCACTGACACTTAGAAACGAATAAAACTAATGGAGAAGAAAGATTTGTGTTATGTTAGTCTGTTTTAGACCTTGATGTTGCCGCTCTTGATTTTTGCAAGAGCCCCGACGTCTAGAACTGGGGTCTTGCCTGTGGTGTTCTTTAGTTGAAGCGGTCCGATTTCGGGTCTTTTAAGCCCAAACTGCCCTGTGTCCCCCAGAATCAACCACGAGCAGAAGAGGATGAAAGCATCAACCAGATGTATGGGGAGCCATTTGAGCAGCCACATGGAGAGACCAAAGGTTGATGTTCCAAACATTCCTTTAGGCAAAATATGCAACTGCAAGACCATAAAATAGAAGATAACAAAAGAAGAAAACCATATTAGAATAGGATTTTGTAGGAAGGAATGTACAGCTAATGGAAATTAACTTCAAAACTACAAAAAAAAAAAAAAAGGGTTGAAAAAGGACACATTTGTAAGAAGAGTATGTAAAGAAGGATGTAGAAAGAAATTCAATAACACACATATTAGGAATTTCCAATGAATGCATTTCCTTCCAGAAAAACAAAAAGGAAGAAAATTGCAATTTAATGGTCCAAAATAGTAGAAATAAACAAATTGTAGTTTCCTTAGCAGTCACATTAAGGGTTGAGTTCCAAATTGCAACTACTGAAACTAAAAGTTGGACTTAATGTTTGGAACTCAACCCTTAATGTGACTGCTAAGGAATGCAATAGAAAGGAATGCAACTACAATAGAAAGGAATGCAACTGAAGTTTGGGGCTATTTCCTCATTATGAATACCATGAAAGACCATTAGCTTTTGATGTTTCCTCTCTATTCATCTTAATCTTCACAATTCAATTCACTTGTACATCCAAACAGCTCAAGAGTACAAGATAAGACTGCAACTTCCAAAGAAAAGCCAACAACCTATTAAAATTAATGCTCACAATTCAATTCACTTGTACATACGAACAGCCCAAGCGTACAAGATCAAACAGCCCAAGCTTACACAAGAAAACTGCAACGTCCAGAGAAATTCAATTCACTTGTACATACAAACTGCCCAAGCGTACAAGATAAAACTGCAACGTCCAAAGAAAAAACCAACAACCTAAAAACCCACATCAATATTTAAACAGGAAGAAACAAGTCCAGATATAATTCACTTAAGTTTTAAATCTACCTCATTTTTAGACTCATGCCCTAAAATTTACTGGTAAAACAAAACTAACATACTTCCTGAATAAGTCCCATACATCATATATAGTGGGGCCCACAAATTTAAATCGGTTCTAACAAGGTTCTTTTCGGACCAATTTTCAAAGTAAAAATCCTCAATTCCTCGCCAATTTCCATCTCCAACAAACGAATAGAATTTTTTTATTTTTTTAAAGTCATTATTATCAATTTACCTGTGTTTACCATATTGCTAAATAGAAAATCAAACATCCCCCAAACATTCATGGCCATGGATGTACAAAATGGATACAACACAGATATGTTGGTGGGCCAAGAAAGTCCTTCTGTCCTTCCCATCCACATCTGAAATCTTTTTTAATAATGATATACAGTTGTAACCTTGTATCCAATTACTTATAACAAACGCCTACCTAGCTGTATGTCTATACACCATGCAAAACAGATAAGCTCAAAAGCCCCATTGTTGCTGTCCAAAGCATTTATGCGAAGATAAGAAGGGTAAAGACCGCCTCACGTGATTTTAATTTATTGGGAGCTATACGATGCATGACCCACATCTTTGCATAATCTTCTCATTCTTAGGGTTGGACTCTTGTTATCACCTTATTTCCCTATTTAATCTTATATACTCATTTTTAAGTATATGAAGATTTCAATTCGCTTTCGATATGTGTAGGTGAAATTTGCTTTTGATATGTGCGTGAATTTTCTCACCTTGGTTTTTATTCTACTACGGTTCAGATGTGATTCATCAAATATTATTATGATATTAAAACCAGCTCTAGACTAAAATGTGCGTTTTCACAATTCCCTAAATTGTGGTGGTTCATGTACAGTGCAGAATTCTCAAGCATGCAACTGCTACATTTGGGAAAGGGAAGTAGAATGTATCTCAGTCCATTTCAGGTAAAGGATATATGATATAGATGGCCTGATTTGGATTTCCTTTTTGTTTTGTGTTTGTTTTTTTTGAAAAGTGATTTGGATTTCCTTGTTTTTAAAACTGCCTTTGTAGGTAGTTGTAGCCCATGTAAAATATTTCAGTTTTCAAAGTATACTTTTTGGAAGATGGCGGATTTATTAGCTTTTCTCTTCTTCTGATTCTATTTTTGAAACCAGGAGCTTTAGTAGCCCAAGGGTCGTTTGGCAGCTTGCATTTCGGGCCTTTTAATCCCAGGCCAAAATCTTGTGTTTGCTCCCTGGAATTAGGTGTAGCTGGATTTGAGTTCCTCAAGAAGGACACTTCCCAATTCACCTTTGAAAGCTGGGCTGTGAAATGGGGAAGCGGATTGGCTGGTGTACCACACACCAGCTATATAGCTGCTGTAGATACGTGTCGTGTGAAGAGGAAAAACAAATTTCATGTTGATCCAAAACTTGTCGTGTGAAGAGGAAAAACAAATTTCATTGTGAAAACGCACATTTTAGTCTAGAGCTGGTTTTAATATCATAATAATATTTGATGAATCACATCTGAACCGTAGTAGAATAAAAACCAAGGTGAGAAAATTCACGCACATATCAAAAGCAAATTTCACCTACACATATCGAAAGCGAATTGAAATCTTCATATACTTAAAAATGAGTATATAAGATTAAATAGGGAAATAAGGTGATAACAAGAGTCCAACTCTAAGAATGAGAAGATTATGCAAAATCCACATCATAGAAGGAATCTACATAAGCAAACAAGGTAGCAACCTTTTATGACTGTAGAACAACGAAATCCAAGGAAAGTTGAAAAGCAACCTAAGAACATAGCAAAAGAACAACAGAGGAAAAAAAAAAAAAACACCTGTAAAAGAAAAAAAAAAATGAAAAGACCACATCACAAAAAGGAATCTACAGTTACAGACAAGTCGGGATTCGATTTGAGCTATAAGAATCAGATTCAAAATAGACCAGTAGGAAGAAAAGGGATAAGAAAGCAGATGAATAAATAAATAAATAAATAAGAGGAAGATATGAACATGCTACCTTATCTCTAACCACTATGGAAGCTAGAGCACCGTTGTTACATAGATCCAAGCAAATCTCCATTCCTGAATTCCCACATCCCACGACCAAAACCGTCTCTCCTCAGAAATCTTCTCCATTCTTGTATGAACTCGTGTGCAATACCAGGCCATGGAAATCCGAAATCCCATCTATATTTGGCAACACAGCCTCCGCATTCTCTCCTGTTGCCACGATCAGCCATCGGCATACAAACACCGATCCGTTGGCCAAAATCCATGTTTTCAGCTTCCACAGCGATCCTATGCAATTTTCTCTCTCAAGAATCAGTGAAGGGACACCATGTTCTTTAAGGCATGCTGCTGTAGCTAGGCCTGAAGGCCCGGCACCGATGATAATTGGTCCCGGAACCAACACGCGCTTTGGTTTCAACGTCATCCTCGTGAAGTGCAGCCCATTTATTCGATTTCCTGAATTACAGATGGGTTATGATCGTTGGACGTGAATTTCCAATTTGATGGAATGCTTTCTTTCTTCTACAGATCTTGCAAAAGATTAATGACAGGTAAGATAAACAGAAGCAAAAGATAGTAAATAGGGTTTCAGATGAAGCAGTAGTTGAAAGACTCACAAACAGCCATGAGAGGATAGACAGACGGAAGGAGTATAAGTGGAAAATGACAGAAAATGAATGATTTTTTTGAATCTTTGTGTTGTGTTCTTGCCAAAATATTCAAGCTTCAAAAGGAGGGAAACAGGAACATATGAAAAAGATCCATCAGAATATGATAGAACTTATGGACAACAACCAAGAAGAAATGGCCAAAAATCTTTGGATCTGTTTCGAGAACATTCATGAATAAAGAGAAGAAAACCCATTTAGTAGTAAAGAGAAACTGCTAAATGTTCAAGAACTACTGATATGTTTTCTCTTTATGGAAGAAAAAATTCAGAAGGGCTAGAGATTTTCCACAACAGAGACAAATAGAATGCTTTATCGGGAGGATTCTATCTGGATTCAATCAGAATTCTAGGACTAGGCCGGATAAAGCATTGAGAACAGCAGAAAAGCAGAATTCTACTGGAAATCAAACATCTTCAGCTGAAATACACCAATAATCATGGAATATTAGAGATGGGATGTTGGTTTTCTCAGACACCATTCTGAGAAAGAGATGGAGACCGGCTGAAAAACACATATAAATGGCACGAGTTTAAAGAGAGTCTGAAATTTGAGGTGGTGAAGACGACGTTTTGAAAAGAGAGAAAAAATACAAATTTCTTAGGAATTGGCGCTTTCTTGAAAAAAAAAAAAAGGAAAAGGAAGATGACATTTCTGTTGCTGATCTGATTTTGAACGAATTCTGATTAGCCAATCGAAGTTGAATATTTGAAATGCTGAGAAGAAAATTCAAACACTAAGATTACGACTAATGTGAGTGATTATCTTTCACACCCTCAGGTTGGTTACTGTTCATCTCTTGGTGAAATGACCAATAACATAAATGTGGAATGAGATTTGTTTGCTACCTGCATGACAAGAAATGTTTTCCATATCTAGTAATGCAGTATGGGCAAAAAGAGTTGTTTTCCAAGTGTAATGGAGGTTCTTGATACAGTTAAAGGAGGTCATGATTTAGACTGTCACTTGTATTCCACCCTTGCAATTTCCAAGTGCCTGTGTATCATCATTCATCCATCCCACTCTGCCAAAGTGTGGAATCTTTTCCTGGGCTGGGGCCACCACATTAATGACCCACTAAACCCTATAAAGACCTCACAACTCCGTCAGCCCAAATCAGTCTCCATTAACACAGCCCATTTCCCATGGAATCCAAAGAGCCCCATGTGGTCATTTTCCCAATCATGGCCTTGGGCCACACCATCCCTTGGATGGAACTCTCCAAGGCCCTCTCATGCAGAGGCCTCAGGGTGACCATCATCACCACCCCATCAAACTCCCCTTTCATCCTCCAAACAACCAAACAAGATTTCAGTATTCTTTGCTGAAGAAAAGAATACTAATTTCATACACAAACTATGGAATTACTTCTACCCAGACAAGATTTCTCCTGGGCATTTCATCAAATATCTAATAAGCATCATCCAAACAACCAAACTTGGCATGCCCATTTCATCAAATATCTAACAAGCATCATATAATCGTGCATGCTTTCTTAAAAGGCAATTTAATCTAAATCCTTCATGATTAGTGACACAAACCATACTACATAAGGCCATAAACAAAATTTATTGCCTTCTGAAAAATCAAGGCCAATAGAAAAAAAAAAACATTTAGTAATAAAAAATTAGAGGAAAGAAAAAACTTCCTGAAAATCAACCAGTCTCCATGAAAAATATAAAGAAAAGAAAAATAAAAAAAATAAAAAATAAAAAATAAAAATAAAAGGAGCTTTGCAATGGACTAAAAATATCCTCAATCAAAAAATCCTAGCCAGTCAATGACTTTCCTGTAAATGTACAATTAAAATGTAAATATGACCAATAGGCTCAACACATAATATGCAAGAGGAGGCAAGTATACTGATTAGATGGTTGGGATTGTTCAATGGAGGAGCCCTTCAGTTCATTCCCAATCCATAGTGGCCTGCAAGATGAATCAAACAGATCTATGAACACCATACCTGTATAAATGTTGGCCTGAATGAAAACCCTGAGCATGCAGTTTTGCTATGAGGCTAGCATTTGAATCCAAAATTAGAATAGATTTTCACTCCATTAACTTTGATTTCAAGAATCATGTGCTCAAATCAAAACCCTAACCCTTATCTCAACCCCGTTCGTCAATGTGCTCAATAGATTCAAACCCCTGTGCGTGAAGATAGGTTACCGGGCTGTTGCAGTTGAGCGTAGCTACCAGTCCGATCGAGAGGAAGAGAGATCGACAGAACACAGAAGGAGAGAGAGAGAGAGAGAGAGAGAGAGAGAGAGAGAGAGAGAGAGAGGCCTTTTAGGGTTGTCAACTTGTCGCAGCCCACGAGAACGGCAGCAAGATTAAGAGAGAGGGAGAGAGGGAGAGAAGAGGGAGAGGGAGAGGGCGAGAGGGATTTCCGGTTTTGGGCGTAGACAGAGTGAGAGAGAGAGAAATAGGGAGGGCCGCATATTCATTTCGGCGCGCGACAGTGTTTTGAGCGCCCGCCAATTTTTTTTGGGCGTGGATTGGGTACCTACGTGGGGCCCACCATGATGTACATGATTTATCCATTCGGTCCATTTATTTTTATAAATAAATTCACTAAGTGATATTAAAAATGAGTTATATTGAAGGCTAAACTGGTCCACACCATAGGAATAACGTGTGATTTAATCTCTACTATTTCCTACTATGTGGTCCCCACTTGAGCCTTCAACATACCTTATTTTTTGAGAAAATACTATCAAATTATATTTTAAAATAGATGGACAGATTAGATAGAACACATATATTGGGCCTCAAAAAGTCTTTTCCAGGACATTCATTTCTAGTAGTGTGCCAACTACAGTTTATACCCTTATCTAAATCCTAAATGTTCTTTTTCCTGAATGTGGATTGCATTGAAACCTTTCTAAGGGCCCACATGATTTTTTTTTTTTTACCAGAAAACCTATTCCTAAGGTCACATAAACATGGATGGAGTGAAAACACAAATATCAGCTTGATCCGAAACTTCTATGGCTCCCAAGAAGCTTTTAATGGTGGACGTTCAATCCCCACTTTGTGGTCCACTCAAGCCTTGGACCTGCCTCATTTTTTGGTTCACATATTAAAATTTTCTGAAAAATGGTTGGACAGCAGGATGAAACAGTTACATCACGGTGGGCTCCACAAAGCCCTGCCCGGACGGATTACCGTCTAGGCTGGGGTAGGAAGCAATCCGCGTCCCTTTTTCCTTTGCTCTTTTTTTTTTAGTAGTGTGTTTTTACTCTTCATACATAAAAGAGTGGTGAGAGGGACACCCACCATTAAAAACTTCTAAGGCCCATAAAAGTTTTCAATCAAGCTGATACTTGTGTTTTACCTTCTTTCGTGTTTGTGTTTACTTGTGAGCAATTTGGATTTCAAATAAACATCATAGTCTGCCTTAGGAAGGTTTCAACGATGATTCACATGGCCCATTTTACATGTCTAGTCCATTCACTCTATATTTACTGATCAATGCTTTCAATTTGACTAGTTACTCACCTCAATCAGGCTACATATGAGAAAAGATATTGGTCATATCAAGATTGATCAACAATTTCAGTGAAATTTGATTTAAACATCTGAGTTCAGGAATTTAACTCCACATATCAATGATTCGATGTGGACCCCCATTTAGGGATTTGGGGATTTATGGATTCCTGATTTGATGTGTATCACTTAGGGCCTGTTTGGCCACCTGCATTAAGTGGGAGTAGCTGGGATTGCATTTGTCTGCCTGCGATATCCACCGTACAACCATGTTTGGAGAGGCTTTTTCAACCCAGGATAATAAGCATCGGGTCTCCTGCCAATACCGTATGTTAAAAAGATGGATTTGGCAATCCCATCTACTGTACGCCGTAACTCACTTCGACTTCACCACCGGGTAATAAACCGCTTCCCTTCTGTATATGTTGGTAACATCCACATGAATGAAGCCATTTGGGTATGATGCTGGACCGGAGGCCCCTTCTGCTGTATGTGATTACATCTACTCTATCAGGACAATTTTTTGAGGTTAAGTTTAGATCGTTACACTAAAACTGAAAATGTTCCAATCTTCAAATCGACCACACCACCAGAAACAATGTGAGTGGTTCATCTTCGAATTTTGCTTATTGGGGACCACAAAAGTTTTGTATCAATTTGATACTTGTGTTTTCACTTACTCAATGTCTTTGTGAAATTATCAACAGGTTTGATGAAAATAAAACATAACGCTAGATGATAGAAAGGTTCCAACGGTGGAAATCATTATTCCCGATGGTATAGTCCACTTGAGATTTATATATACCTCAATTTTTTTGTCTCAACCAAAATGATCTAAAAAAAAAAAAGATGGATGGAGTGGATAAGACAATACACTCACAGTGGGCCCAAGTGAGTGTAATCAGTACGATAAGTTTTTACTAAGTCATGTGGATAATGCATATACCAATCTGAATTCAATTGCAGTTCCTGTGAACACCTTTCGCACAATCTACATGCGAAGGATAGGTAGTTGGGGCCCATAGTGATCTGTATGGGAAATCCATCACGTTCATCAGTTTTAGAATAATATGTAATGACATTGAACTGAAAATTACAATCATCCAATTGTCATATGGGCCACACTACCGAATATGACATGTCCACCATTCAGACATACGTGGGGCCACATAAGATTTAAAACATGAAAACTTAACACCGTACCAATATGTGTATACAATATACTTTGTGAATGGTATAGACGTTATAAAAAAACCACGGTGGAGCCAAGAAGGATTCAACGGTTGGAATTTACCTACAAACGTTTATATAATGCATGGGGCACATGAGTGTTGGATTTAGATCATTTTCGGGCCCATCCACTAAAATGATATTTTAAATCTATTGGGCGTGGTGGATTCTTTTATTCATCACGGTGGTGCTTTTTGCTACGGCTAAAAGTAGTCCATATTACGGACGGATAAAATCCATAGCTGAAACCAATTTCTCTGTGCTAAAGCTCTTTTTTTAAACGGTGGACGTCCAATCGCTACTGTTTTCCTGTGGTGTGGTTCACCCGAGATTTATTTCGATCTCGTTTTTTATTATTTCTCTTAAAATAATTTTTAGAAATTGATTTACGGCTTGGATATAACACAAACATCATGATGGGGCCCATAGATCCCTACCAGATCCAACGCTCATGGAAGTTTGTTTTTTGTGTAAATGCATGTGAGTTTTCTATTTTCTGTAAAATTGTGGTGACTAGTTTATATAAATAGTGGTAATGATATAGGGTTATCCACAACAACTAAATAATGAGTCTAGTTGTAGATGGGTAATATGTACATTTTCTTATATAAAAATATCTTAACCATTCAGTAAATGGGCCCTTATATGTACGGTTGTTAATATGGTGTGTGTTATAAATGATGGTAAACACACAATTATCGGATTTGAAAGTATCCTCTCATTTTACACGAGGGATTTCCAAACGCACGGCACTTCTCTTTCAAAATCTAGATGAGATTTCCAAACGGCGCAAGCTTCCTCGCCCGTGCTCTGATTCCTTGACGAATTTTCTCTTCTTGCGGAGGGATTTCCAAACGCCGTGCAGATTCATCTCAAATAGGTGAGATTCTCTCGAAATCCCTTATTTTCCTCGCCATTTGTTCCTCTTCTTGCTGTTTTTATTCTAGAATCCCTTCCATCTGTCATTGCTTTTTCTATTTTCTTCTTGTGATGTTGCAAGCACACAAATGTTTGGCAGAAAGGCCCATTCTTGATCTTTTGAGTGTTTGGTTTGTTGATGGCCCTGCTGACGTGGCACGATTTCCTGGAGAGAATGCGGCATCTCGCAGGAGTCCATCCTCTAGCAGAATATCTCCAAGACGAGTAATCAGGGAAGCCTTCGAACCTTCCTACCTTGGTAACATTCGGCCTTAGCTTAGTTATCATTTTCCTTGTGTTGCTTTGTTTGATAAAATTCCAGTGAGCAACATACATGTCAGGTGTTTGATGAAATTCTTGAAACAAATATGTGTAATTATATTTTTAACGCGTGGAATTCGAAATAACCACCAAAATTAGTTCCATTTGTTGCTATTTTGAGTAGATTTGATTGTTGCTGAATCAAGCTAATAGTTGGGAATCTTGTTAAAGATTTAGTTAGTAATTTAGGATGTCTCTTTAGGATTTGTAAATAGGGACTGTTTGAGGAGGTAGAGGCATTACATTTTCTGAGGATTATTCAAGTATTTTTATAAAGGGAACAAATTTCAATATTCTTGCAATTCGGGTATGGAAATCTCACTGTTTTGATAGCTAGACTGCATCAAATAGTATGTCTATTAAACTATTATTAACTTGCCAACCATTGAACGATCTCCCTTTCTTTTACTTAAACACCCATTTAATGTCTATCGCTTAGACTTTTACCATATAAGATCCTTGATTTGGTAAGGGTCAAACGCATGTTGAAAAATGCCCAGCAACATAGAAGCACACGTGCCAATATGGCTCACGTGCAAGGTCCGAGCTTTTTATCTGATGGGCTGTATAAGTTAGATCTTCTCCCTAAAAATTAGGCCATTTCACTCTGTTGCCACATTGTACAGAACTGTTGGATGGCTAGAAAAAGAAAGATTTTTCCATCCACTTATTTTCGAAAATTATCACTACCTGATAAGTGAAATGGCCTGATTGTTGAGCTAGAAGATCTAAACAGTTTGCCCCACAAGATGAAAAGCTTGGATGACACACACCTGCTCTGTATTAAGCATGTGTGGTGGGCGGGGCTGTACATGTTGTGTGGGCTTAGCAAATGTGTTGAGATTTTTATTGGAATATGTGATGATAGTTGAGAGTGAACATGTAGGTCTTCCATATTACAACAATTCCAGTTCTCCCAAATAAACTGTCATGAATAGTATAAAATAAAGAATAATACAAATCAAAGAATAGATAAATCTAGGACATTCTAAAAGCTAGCTAATTAACAAGCAATAGGAACGATGGATCTTTGAGCCCATATATTCTAAGGCTTAGATGGTTGATAACTGTATCTGATAGTCTTTACCTTTTTTTAAGTGAAATGACTTTTCATAACCCTAAAAGTGTGGTACATGATTCCTAACCATGGGAAGTGCTTGGGCATATAGCCACGTAGGTAAAAAAAGGTTGTCAGTTGTCACCTCAGCCTATGCCTCCTAGTTGTTGTACTTGTACCCTTATGGTGGTGCATTTGCAACTGTCTGCAACAACATCGTCCTCTATAGTATTAAACAGCTATTTGTTTGGCAGGAAATGAAACATTACTCTTTTTGGACAGTTTGTGGTCTATATCGTGGTCTCCTAGGGTCAATGCTTTATGAGAACTGCATTTTCTTGATAAAATTCTTGCCATCCCTGACATGAAGAAGTTAGAATCCCTATAAGACATGTCTTTTGCTATGTAGTAGAAGGGAGCCTATCATTTGTATTATGTTGCTAATTCACATGTTGGATTTGTTGTTTAAGATTGGATGATGCCAGTTGCACTTTTATATATGTTGATGATTTGGTCTGGTGCTACCATCTCCTTTCTTTGCTAATAAAAAAAGGTTTTGGTCTCAACTCCTAATGGTGATCTTCTGCCTCTTGGAGAGAACTCGACAACGAGTCTTGAGATGTTTACTTATAGTGTGAGAGAGGATGGAAGGTCCGTATCATTTCTTGAGATTTGATGTGCAAGTAGTTTAGGTGAAGCTCTTGCACATGAAGTACAAATATGTTAGACTGTGTATGATGTTTTGAGATAAATATGTTTTATGTACTTATTTATAGTTATGCTTCAAAAATTGTTGAAATAATTGATTGTGTTTCACTATAACCCATTTCTTCTTAGATGTTCCATCATGATACAATTACAATTAGTATTTATGCCACCTAGTGGTTTACAATGTATCCCCCCCCCCCCCCTCCCGTTTAGGAATTTATATTGAACAAGTATATTCATTTGACTGAAAATGCTTGTTCTTTATGGATTCCTAAATTGTCCCATTTTGGACAGTTCGGTACCATACCATGTACTTAGGTTTCCGTTGTTGTAGGTTAGTGTAGGTGTCACTTCAGGGGGAGTTAACCAGATAAGTTTATATTTTTCTTTTTGGTTGCATTTGAGTGTCTAATTACCTGCTTGCCTTCTTTTCTTTTCTTCTTTCTTTCTTTATTTTAATTGCAATTCTCTTTGATTGTTTTAGATCAATAAGGGACGTCCCTGTATTCAAGGAATGGTTTCAACATGACAATGATGGTAAGCTTAACTCTAAATATCACCTTTATAATCAGAATTTGTGCTCTTTATTGTCTGTAATCTAATTACAATTTTTTATATAATTGACACCTTTTATCTCGGAATATGATCTATGAAGTACGAGTGTTGGAGCCAAGGATATCGGAGTCCGAACTCATTCTTTTGAAAAATAGAAAAATGGGTTTATTAGTAAATATGGATTTTCTTGTTAAGAAGCTGTAAATTATTTATTTCTAGTTTTTAGAGGATTGTTTAATTTTTTTTTTTTTTTTTTTTAATGAGAGACTTTTTTAGTACTGTCAATGGCGTACGAATTCATGCTTCCTTTTCAATCTTTTGCAGTTTGTTATTGGCTCGTAAATTGGATGGGGGTTGCTCATATATGAATGTTTCAAGACTTTCTTTGGAGGCAAGAAAGACAAAAAGATGTAATTCTTTACACTGATGACTGCAAGTCTATGATCTATATTTCTGAATAGGTTATGCTCTGATGTTGGATATTAAAAATACAGCCACTCTGATTGTAAGGAGCAGATTTAGTTCATCACTTCTATTAGCTCATCTAATTAGTTGAGTTCATTAGACTTGCTATCAGAACCTAAAAGACCTGTACTTGGGTCGAGTTAGTTGGCCATGCATTTTTTTAATTATATATAAACTAGAGAAAACCTGTTTTAGTATTTTAAACAGGGAGGGCATAACTTGATTAGATGGTGCTGTGTTGCAAGTTGAGAATGGAAGGTTATGGTTTTGATCCTAGCTTAGGGTGTTTTTTGGAGTTACTAGATTTGCATTTAGTGCAGTAGCGACCATTGGGAGAACTTACCAATGCTCAATTTAGTGGCTTGGGAAGGCTTTTAACAAAGTGCTAGAGGTAGTTTTGATGATGCTCAGGTTATAGAATAGAGGTTTGTCATCTAGCTTATGGACCAGTTCGGGCATACCTGAATTGGATCTGCTTAGAAATGAAGTGCAGGTCGTACATCCTTGGGTTGAACTCTTTTTGCAGCTTTAGATCGGTTTTGACAATATGATGGCATTTCCAAGGTAACAAACTTGTTATTAGAACCAGTCTTATACTATAATGAGGTTGGCTTTTCCATTATTTGTAATCAAAGAGCATATTATTTTGAGAAACTAGCATCTACTGTGTCATTCTTTCTTTGCAGATTTGTGTCAATATCATTATTCTCTGTTTTGGAGCCCTGCTATGTGCTAATCCTACTCCAACTTGTGCGAATGTCATGCATGTGCCATACCCTGGCTATTCACCAGTTGGCAGGTGCTCTCCACAATGTCTGCTGTGGCATGAAAATCAGGCGAGTCTTGTCTTCAATTGGGACACATTTACATCGAATCGTGGCTAGTGCCTTTTAACTATCCACTTTTTACATACATATCATGCATGTGATGACCTGACATGCCTATTTTGGTCATTGCACATATACTGCAGGGCCCACCTCATGAATGGCCCAGATCTTACACACAGGTCACGTAATTGATGGCCAGAAGTTAGTGTGACTCTTGCATATTCAGTTAATGGGATTGTTTTTGAAGTTCAAAGCATACAACTTCAGTTAATGGGATTCGTTACTTTAAAAAGACTTCAGCCATAATTATCAAACAAGTTTTTTTACTTCAGATTTTAGATTCAGGCTTTACATTTCAGATTTAGGCTTCAGATTTCAGATTCGGTCTTTACACTTCAGATTTAACAAACGGGGCCTTAGTACAATTGTGTTTTGACTTTTATGAGCAGAAGCAGAAGCACATGTGCGGATGTACCACACAAATTTGGAAATTTGTTTTTCTAAAATTGATTAATGACGTGGCTAACCAAACACACTCAGTGATTTTCATAATCAAAACTACAAGAAAACACTTCCTTTTTAGCAAAGCCAAACATGCCCTTAGCTATCAGTAGCTGGAATCTCTTCCCAAAGGAAAAAATCAGTAGCTATAATTTTTCTTAGTATTAGCTTTACAGCTGTTTTTGTTCTTCCATTCGTGGGCCACACCATAGGCAACAATGGGGAGAAACACACAGAAAACACCTAGATTGACATTGGAACCCACCGTGGTGTGTATGGCATCCAAGCTGAGCATTAGGTGCGGCCCACCAAGATGCTAGATAACCCAAACCAGCAGTTACCATGGTCAGGGCCTCACATGCACTTTGGCTTAGTAAAATTTTGTGCACCTGTTTAGGTCTTCTGACATAGGAATCAGGTTGTTGCACTCCTTGGTGGGCCTGACTTGTTGAAAAAATAACCGAACAACAAGCTATCAATTTCTTTTGCACACTGTGGCCCATATGAGTGAAATGGCCTGATATTTAGACAAAAACCATGCCTTGATTCCTTGTTAAATCAATCATATGTTATGAACAAAAAACTTGAGCTCTTTTTTCTGTCTATCATTTGGGCATGATGGCCACGTTTCAGAAACTGCATGTCATTTTTCTCTTTGAACTTCCCTTTTTTTTTTTTTTTTTTTTTTTTTTTTTTTTTTTGGGTTTGGATTACATAATTGGTTCAGGCAGACTGAAGCCAGTACATCAGTGTGACTCGAGTCTTTTGTAGGGTGCTTGCACTAACCAACTTAACACAAGTCATATCCATTTTCCTCTTTGAACTTTGATTCCACGGAAAGCTCTATACATACTTGTTTTTCTAATGTTTTGAGTTCTAAGCATGTAATCACGTCTCTTTTGGATTTCCAATCCAGTCACACATGCACTCTTGAATCAGATTTGCAGTTCTACATTTTCTATGATGTGGCCCACATGGTGAGTGGACTGACCATATTTTGCTTCTTGTTCTTCATTGTGGGACTACTTTTTTGGACCACTTGCATTTCATACATATGTTGCTAATTTTGTGCTAGTTGGTTGATACTCAAGCATTTCTGTTTACAGAATTTTGTGTTATAATATAAACTTCACGCAGAAATGCTAGAAGAATCCATAGATTTGGCACTGCCATTGCAGCTAAAGACTTGATAACACCACCTGTTCAAGTAGAGCATACCCAACTGCTGATCAATGGGCAATTTGTGGATTCAGCATCAAGTCTGTCCTTCAAATCATGGAATTACTTGAGCTCAATCTGGATGTTCCTTTGTTATCCGTAACTACGAATCTAACCCATGCTCTAATCTCACCACCTTAAGCGCACACATACAATTGCGACTTTGGTACCTTACCTGACCCAATTTTTTGTAAATGGGTCTAAGCTGGTGGAACTGTGAGTCATTTTTTAAATGTGTTTGAGTGGTCTTCGGTTGGGGTTTTGAAGTTTTTGTGGCTCCTGTCGGTTGTATTTTTAATTTTGCCTTTTTTTTTTAGTTTTCCTTTTGGTTTGTTGTTCTGTTCTTCTTTGGCCTTTGGCCCCAAAAAAATTGCATCATCTTTCACCAAAAAAAAAAAAAAAAAAAGAAAAGAAAAAAAGAAAAAAAAAAGGAAAAAAAGAAACTTTTGCGAAACCCCCTTTAACTCTCCCTGTTTCTGTTGTGTAGGTCGAGATGCAGCATTTATTGGCCCTAACGAAAACCAGTATGTAATTCTGGAGGATGACAAGACTAGCCTGGCTTTGTATATTCTGTCGGGGGTGGCTGTTAAAGGAGCTGCTGAAAATAATAGAGCACTTGATCCAAACTCATTTGCTGAAGCTAATGTTGGGACTGAACGGGGCCCTCTGCAGTTTGCTTTCGAATCTGAAGTTGATCGCATATCTTCTGCACCACTAGGTGGATAAAGCAAAGTTTTCTCTAAACATTTAGCATAACAAAGATGACTCATTCTTGCTGATCATGGTACTGCCTTATTGTAGAATCAACTGTCATGCATGCTTGTCATGGGAACCATATTGGGTTGGCTAAGCTGGTTCAGGGATACCGCATTTCAACTGATGATGGTCAATATATATCAACCAAAACAGAAGGGAAAAAGTCAATCAAATTGAAAGTCAATGAAGTTATACTCCAGGTAATCGGTGCTGCTTCTGTTTAACTCTTTTGGATACCCATTGTGTTGATATTGTATTGTATTTTTCTTTTTCTAATTTTTTTGGAAAGGCCATAGTAATGATATTCTTTTGGTTGCAGTTGTTGCTGCCTTAATTTCCTTGAAACTTACTGTGTAAACTGTGATGATTTTTAATGGCTTTCAAAATTGAACGCTTTTTTTTTTTTTCATTTTTTTTTCATTAATTGTCTGTGCAGTGTTGGTTGGTGCCTTGAATGATCTGTTATTGCTCGTGAACCCTACTGATATAAATCCGAGGAAAAAGAAAGGAGTTGAGATTTGGAGCTGTCTTGTAGGACTTCTTGAGCCCCTGCCTATTGGATGACGGAGATGTTTCAGGCTTTCGCTGCACGCTTACCCACCGATACCCCACCACCTCCGTCTTCATCTTTGTGATTTTTTGTTTATGATGTTAAGTTTATATGTATTTATGCGTGAATGAATGTGATGCAGATAAGATTGTTTATGTTTGGATGAATGCAGTTTATGTAGTTTGGGTTTAGATGGATGTGAATGTGAATATGATGAAATGTGTATATCAGGATGAATATGATGAAATATATTGTTAACAGGTGTATATCAGGAATTTTTACGGATTTTAAGTGGGGATATATATATATATTTTTTAAACTTTTCGCAACGAAAATTTTCGTTGCTAAAAGATATGTCACTTTATTTTTAGCAGCGAAAATTTTCGCTGCTAAAAGTTTATTGTACAAGACTTTTAGCAGCGAAATGTTTCGCTGCTAAAAGTCTTCTATTGTCTTTTTTAGCGACAAACATTTTCGTCGCAAAAACTTTATTTAATTTGAAAAAAAAAAAAATGACCCCCAGATCCAACGGACATAATCCAAGCTTGTTTTAACTAGAATGGAGTGAGTTGTACCACTAAAAAAGAGAAACTTTGATAATCTGCCGTATAATAGCAGGCACTTGTAGAAATTGCACAAGTGGCATTGTTTAGACGATAACACCCTTTTGTTATCTGACTATGAATTGATGGACATCTATTCAACGTATAAAATGAAAAACTCAAACGGTCATATTTTAATAAATAATCGTCAACGAATCACTTTTACTATTCAAAAGTGGGTTTATAATTTAATCAATTTAATTTGAGTTAATGTGTGCCACGGGTATTTAATCAATTCAATTTAATTTAATTTAATCAATTTAATTTAATTCAATTTAGAAAATACTATACAAAACTTTTAGCAGCGAAAATTTTCGCTGCTAAAAGTCTACTGTACAAGACTTTTAGCAGCGACATTTTTCGCTGCTAAAAGTCTTGTATAGTATTTTTTAGCGACGAACATTTTCGCAGCTAAAACTTTATTTAGTTTGAGTTTAAATGGATATGAATGTAAATATGAATATGATGGAATATATTATTAATCGATGTGTATTAGGAATTTTGTACGGATTTTGAGCCGGAATATTTTTCTTTTAAAAGAAACTTTTGGCGACGAAACTTTTCGTTGCTAAAAGATATGTCAGTTTATTTTTAGTAGCGAAAAGTGTCTTGCATAGTATTTTTTAGCGACGAACATTTTCGCCGCTAAAACTTTATGTAGTTTGGATTTAGATGGATGTGAATGTGAATATGATGGAATATATTGTTAACAAATGTATATCATGAATTTTGTATTGATGTATATCAGGAATTTTGTATGGATTTTGAGTTATAACATTTTTTTAAAAAGAAACTGTTGGCGACGAAAATTTTCGTTGCTAAAAGATATGCTAGTTTAGTTTTAGCAGCGAAACTTTTCGCTGCTAAAAACAGACATATTTGGAAATTCTTAGTGTTTTGAATAATGTTTTCTAGCGACGAAAATTTTCGCTACTAAAAGTTTATGTAAGTGAATATGATGAAATGTTTATATCAGAATGAATATGATGAAATATATTGTTAACATGTGTATATCAGAAATTTTGTACGGATTTTGGATGGAAATTTTTTTTTTTTAAAAGAAGCCTTCGGCGACGAAACTTTTTGTCGAATATGTTAGTTTATTTTTAGCAGCTAAAATTTTTGCTGCTAGAAGTCTCGTAAAGTACAAGACTTTTAGCAGCCAAAATTTTCGCCGCTAAAAGCCTGACTTTTAGCAGCGAAAATCTTCGCCGCTTAAAGTTTAAGAAAATCTACACAGTTTTTAGCAGCGAAAATTTTCGCCGCTAAAAGTCTCGTAGAGTATTTTTAGCTGCGAAAATTTTCGCAGCTAAAAGAAATCTACCAAATTTTCATCCAAAATGTTTGGAGTATTTAGCGACGAAAATTTTCGTTGCTAAAAGTCTAATGCATTATCTTTAGCTACGAAAATTTTCGTCGCTAAAAGTTTCGTCGCTAAAAGTGAGCTTTTAGCGACGAAACTTTATTTCGTCGCTAAAAGTGACTTTTGGCGATGAAAATTAGTTTCGTCGCTAAAAACCTTGTTTTTTGTAGTGTCCCAACTGTCTGGCAAACTGGATAAGATCAATAACACCCTGACCTCATCCTCAAAAGCAATGCCAACGGATTCCAACTGGCTCGTGACTGTATTGAACTCGTTTAGATGTTCAGCCATGCTCCCACCATCTGACATCTTCATGTTGAATAGCTGTTTCATAAGATGAACCTTGTTGGATGCTGAGGGCTTTTCATACATGGTGGCTAGGGCTTCCATTAATTCTTTTGTCGTTTTTACCTTGGATATATTGAAGGCGACGCTCTTAGACAAAGAGAGTCAGATCGTTCCTAAAGCCTTCCTATCCAGTAAAAACCATTAATCATCTGTCAACTTTTCTGGTTTCTTCTCTTTTCCTCCTAGAGGAATATAGAGGTCCTTCTGATACAGATAACCCTCCATTTGCATCTTCCAGAAAGCAAAGTTTGAACCATCAAACTTCTCAATTCTAGTTTTCCCATCTTCTGCCATCGCTCCCAATAGAACAAAACCAATAGCTCTGATACCAGTTGTTGCGCAGCACGCCAACAATGCAGTGAGCCTAGATCCAATCTAAGGCCTCACCCACAAATGATAGGCAGGAAGAAATATAAACTAGAAATAGATCAAAGCAATCCAAAACAAACCACAAGACAAGATATACGTGGAAAAACCCCAAACTAGGGTAAAAAACCACGGATGCAAAATTCCACTATGAAGAGAAACGAAGATTACAAACCAATATACTAACCTCTCCCTTGGAAGTACAGAGAAAATCCTTTGCCCACACCTCAGAATAATTTCCTAAAATTCACCTTAACCTAGAATAGCCCTAGGGACCCCAATTTATAGTTTTGGCAACTTCCCTTTCCGCATCCTAGTTGCGAAAGGACTTGCGACACGAAATCCGCGAAACTCCTTTCTCATCCTAGTTGCGAAAGGACTTGTGACATGAAATCCGTGAAACTCCTTTTGCATCCCAGTTGCGAAAGGACTTGCGACACGAAATCCGCGCAACCTCGACTGGTCGTGGGCGGCCCCAGATGTGGCTCCACTTCTCAACATTTTGTACTATGAGATATATGAAATTCTTGGCTTCCTTACTAACCCACACAACACACTCACACATTTATTTCGTAATAATGTTAGTGTCGCATTTATAGAGAAACTTAAATTTATATGTTTAATGTATGACTACTTGACACGCTTGTGTTAGATGATAAACCTTAATTTGTTGATGTGCTATTGAATACTATCATATCCCTAGGTTACTCGGGAAACTTAGGTAAGAGAAGGTGGTCCCGTTGGTAGGACTTTCTTGAAGTTAGGCCGGCAGATTTGGGTGGATGCGAATGGGCGACAGTAGTTGGACTACATGGGTCGCTTGCACCCGATGTCGTCTGTCACGTACTCGCCTGGACTCGCACAATCTAGTCCATGTACTGATCAACCTTGTTTGTTAACCCTGTCTACTCACGCCTGTATGGAACCTGGAACACCCTTCAACTATTGAAGTCCATTGTTAACCATTTGAAACCGATCTACTGACTCGAGAGCCAGGCATGGTGGAATGGGACACAGTGTCCAAGCTGTCGGCCTACGCTGGGGTGACGAGCCTCCCCATAGTGACCGCAAGCGATCCCTCTTCTCAACACTCCCCATGTACTTGAAATCGGGGATGAGGAACCCGATGGGATCAAGGATCGCGAGGTCCTGGCCTCGGACGTTGAGAGGCCTTGGCCTCGCAACCAGTTGAGGGCAATGATACGTGGGGTGTACTGGTTTCTCCAATCTACTGGATGAATGGAATTAATTAAGAACTCGGCTAACATTATCACGACGCATCGCACTAGTTAGGTTGGCAACTCGACAGTTGAGGTCGCAATGAGGGAGTTTGGTCATACACGATTGTTAGACGGAGTCGATCGAGGGAGTGTTGTTGCGAGGGCATGCATTATATCATAATACATGCATATGCATTAATAAGACTAGTTAAAGATCTGTGAATATATATCTTTCATTAAATTCATAATATATAATTGATGTTTGTTCTAACTTAAAGCTAATAGTAACCACTGAGTTAGTTACTCACTCTCACTCTGGGACGGTGTTTTAAAATACCAACCAGACTATTTACTAGATGCAAGTGAGGCGAAGCTCGACAAGCCGAGCGATGTGAGCACGGATAGGGAAGAGGAGCTTTCCTACATCCAACTAATGAGGGGTTCACCGTAGACTGTATGGGTTAATTATGAATTGTTGAGTAGGGATCTAGCGCACCATTTCCTTTCGGCATTTCTTATATAAATTTTGTCGGGCGACGCCTTATGCGACCCATTTGATATTCCTATAGACTTGTAGTTCTTAGTCGCATTTATTTCGGTAGATTAGTTATGGTTGTAGTTTATATTCCAGTCGATTCCTTTATTGCTCATTTAAACTGATTTATGTACAAATCACTATAAATAGGATATAAGCAACACCTGAAAATTTGGAGGCCAAATTCCTACACGGCCCCTGAAAAACTGAAGTGTTGCAGATGGTATCAGAGCAATGGTTTGGGTTAAATTGGGCTGTGGATTATGAACTCGCCATAACGCATTCGCTGACGTAGGAGGGAGCGATCGAACTTAGAGACATTTATAGAATCCCGGGTTCATGCCATTTGGCAAGTCCGAAGACTAAAACGTTAAGGTTTACGAATAGAAAGACTTAGACTGTGTAAAGTGATCCAAATCACTTCTAATTGGAAGGTTGGACGACTTGAGTCAACCCGACCTAAATGCGATAGGTTCAAGCTGCTGAAGTAGCTTGTGCGATCTTAACGTCTAGTGTATTCTGGCCCGACGAGTAGGTGGAGCCCTCCCACACGTGGGGACCCCCTCCTTGCCTCTCTAAGCTCCCTAAAGGCTTCCCCCTATGGTTATTTTTAGCCAATCCTACCCATTTCACCCTCAATCAACACCCTATTTTCTTCCCAAGCTCTTAAAACTTAACCCCTAAGTCTCAACTCCTCCTTCTAACCCATTTCTTTCAAAAAAAAATCTAACTTTTCATGACTTTAGCCTTCTAATTTCTCTAAGTAATTTCAAATTGGAACAACTACAAAGCTCAAAGGATGAAACACTATAATCAAACGAAAATTTACTATAAATAGTAAAAATGTAAATAAATTGGATTTTTGACCATAACCTGATGGAATCTTATGAAATAACTAGGTTATTTGGATAGAGTAGCTTCTCCTACCCCAAATTCATATATGTCACGATGAATAACTCATTCCGGTTTGCGAGATATGGCCATTGCAAGGTGTCCCCACCGGGAAACAGTGCGTCGGCGGGTAGGGCTGAAAGTTGGGCGAGTTCAACCGGACCAACCGGTGACCGACCCGAAATTGGGTTGGGCTCGGGCAGGATATTTTGGGTCTGATCTTAAGCTTGGGCTATACAAACACCAACCCGATAAATCTTGGGTTGGGCTCGGGTTGAGGTCTCGAGTTGCCCGACCCAACCCGAACCCGATCAATATATAAGTTACTTATAAATTATAATTGAGTGTGGATCGTTTGTGTCGAAGGCACATTAGTGATGTCGAGTCTCATTTGTCCATGTCATTTCCAAGGACTCAAGCTAACAAGATATGCCAGATTTCTCTCTCCCAAATAGACTTCATGTTGTGCTACATGACTTTTAAAGGAGTAGTTGTCTTATATTTAAGCTTGTTTTTTAAAGAAAAAAATGAAGTTCTTTATAATGAATAATCACATATATAATTAAGAAAATTATAGATACAAAAAATAAGTCCTATATTGAAATATAATAAACTAATGTAATAACGAAAATATTAGCATGTATATACCCGACCAACCCGATCAACCCGACCGAGCCCGCTTGGGTTGGGCTTGGGTTGAGAATTCCCAACCCGAGATTGGGTTGGGTTGGGTTAGGGTTGAGGTATAGGAACCTTGGGTTGGGTTAGGGTTAAGCACCAACCTGACCCAACCCGCCCGACTTTCAGCCCTACCGGCGGGACCCCGCCCGTCCACGCACCTCCACCCAACCACAGGACCCCGCCCGGGCATCCGTGGGACCCTGCCCAGACCTGGGTCAGTAGGACCTAGTTGGCGTTGCCTCCGACAGAATTTCCTGCAAATTTAGGTCAACTTAAAAAATTCATATATCTTTCGTTACAACTCCAATTTAGGTGATTGAAAAGCCAAATTGAAACTTGATGATCTAGTTTTATATAAAAATAAGAAAGAAAAATAAAATAAAAGTTATAATATAGTTAAAATTAAGATGTTTTGCCAACTGTCCAAAAATCATTAATTTCGGACAATTGTTGCTCCTAGAATTTTAATAATTTATTTACAACTCCAAATGATATAAAATTTTGTGAGATGACTTCAAACTTAATGATAAATCATCATAAAAATTTTAAAAATAGTTTAGTTACTAAAAATATAAGAAACGTTACAAGAATTAGATACATTTTAGTATCTTAAAGAAAATCGTTAGTTTCGAATAACTTATGCTTCTAAAATTTTTTATAATTTTTATGGAACTTGAAATAGATTAAAATTTTGTAAGAAAAAGGGTCAACTTAATGATGAATTACCATAAAAAAATATAAAAAATATCCAGTAATTAAAGGTGATAAATACTTTATGAACAAAAGATGTATTGAAACCCAACGTTTCTACAACTAAAAGTTGTCGATGGACCAGATGTATCTCTTTCATCATAGAGTTTTAGGATTCGAAGTTTAATTAGGAATTGCTTTCAAAGATCCTAGGAATCATCCTGGGTGATTAAATTAAATTCTTATTTTTAGTATATTTTACTATCTCAAATAATCTATAACTTGACGAATTAGACTTCTTAAGTAGAGTTTTGTTTCATTGCTCAAGCATTTGTGAGTTCGTATTCGAAGTGGACTTTACTAAAATATTTTGGGTTCTTATTCTCTTATGGATTCAAAGTTCATACCACTTTGAGGAGATAATGTTCTTCCTTTTTCCTTTTCTGCGACATTTCTTACATCACCATCACTCCAAACCTCCAGAATACAATAAAACTTTCAATTCTTCCTTCTCTATTAAAATTTATGAAACCAAAGCGTAATTTGCTCATAACTCACTAATCATAGGATCAAAATGGTAATGTTGAGAGGAACTTTAAGTTCCTGAAAACCTTTCTGGGATAGTCGTTTAATCATAGGCACCGTGGGAGACTCACCACCCACTAAAATATTATAAATGTGAAACTTGAACTTTTTAATAAATTTTGATATCTTCCAAATGTTAAGAATAATCGGACTACGGAATTACAGAACCATACATTTGTGAAGTATTCGCGGCTTAACCCAATTCTCGATCCTGGGTGAATACCAACAGACTCACTGCTTTGACCGAGCAGAAGACTAGGATCTACTAGGACTAAGAAAGGATACAACAATCTTTCTGCCTTGATCAAGCAGAGGATCGACGTATGTGATCAAAGCCTACCACAACTGTCTTTCCGTATTAGCCCAATCCTAAAAAGTAGAACATACTACCCTTATGTAAACTTTATCATCAAACACTTAGCACGATAATGATAATTTTGGCATTTATTTTTAAACCTCAAAGGTGAAAACTTTTAAGGGAAGTAGATCACAATGAGCTAGGCTAGCGTATTTATTATATATCTTAAAACGTATATAAACCCGAAACCAACAAAACTTAAGCAAATGAAATGATAATATCTTTACTTATTACCCTTCGGCAATTTCGGGGACGAAATTGTTTTTAAGGGGGGTAGATTGTAACATCCTGAATTTTCACTGTTTTGGATTTCTAAAAAATCCTTAAATTTTTTTTATGTAATAAACTTATATTTTCACTTATTAGCCATTGGCACTCAATGCTAGTTTATACATGAGTGATACCAGTAAGGAACCGTACAAGTCCGATTAATCAACCGTAGGAAGCCAACGAATCTGTCCGATCACTTGAACATCAAGTTTAGCCCCATAATTTACTCACGTAGGACCCAAATCTAACCGACCCGTCGCTAACTAATCTAGACAATCATAACTAAATTAAAGATCTAACCGAAGTCGAGTCAGATAAGACCCGGATCTTAACTAATAGACCAAATCAACCCCGTTACTCTTTTAGCTTAAAACCGACGGTTTAAAGTAATCATGACCAAATCTCCACTTTCACTAGTTATAAATAGGCCACACTATGAACATAGTTAATCTAAACCCAAATTATTGCCCATCAATACCTAATTCATTCCAGAAATGCCTCAATTTTCCAAACAAGCTGTAGACCACTTGTTAGTGGGCCACTAAACCCGTAGCTATAGAATTATATTCGTCTTAGTGGGCTTGACGTCCATCGCGGGACATCGAGCCGAGATCGTGTCTCGAATCACTCAACTTGGACTTGCAAGGTGAATGCTTGAGTTGTCCGAATACCTTAAATGAAAATCTGAAACTTAAGTGAAATAAGTCCATTACTCTTTTGCTAAGTTGTAACTTTTAGACCATCAGTTCATGGCCAAATTTGGGGTACTGACTAAAGATATTTCTTCACACATATCCGTATAGCCGCGGCCTTGATCGACTATCGTGACCATTGAACAGACTTCTAATCATATCTTTCGATCAGCGCATCCAAATGGCGGGCCGATTGTGTTTGTGCATAGATCATCACTAGGGTCAACTATCCAATGGTGGGTGTCGACTCCTACACCACGTAGTGGCCCCCAAATGATAGAAAAGCACTCATCTAGGGCTAGTATAGTAAAAACTCAACCCTTAGGGCCATTTACACCAAATCTGGCACTATATAAAGGCCTTATTTGGGCACCCCCTCCTCCCATACGAATTTCATGCCCTAGAGTAAAAGAAAAAAAAAAGAGAAAGGGAGAAGAAAAAGAGGAGAAAGAATAAGAGAGAGACCTTGGGGTGTGGGTGTTGGTGGACCTCCGCACTCTCATCCCCTCTTTAGCCGCCTCGCCGTAGCCGGAGTCGTCATTGGAAGCTTTTCCGATAATAATTGGAGGTAAGTGTTGAATCTCAAATATAATTTAGGGTTTCAATAGCTGTGTATTACAAATCTCATAAGCTTGTATGTTTGTTTATGTCTTTCAACAATTTTCTCTAAAAACCTAACCCTAGGAGCTCAAAATCGGAGATTCCTTCTTAAAGGTGCGGACTATTATTCTTAGGTGACTTAGTACCAATTTTAGTATAAATCTAATGATTATGTTTGTTTGGGTAATATATTTGGATAATTTAGAGAAAACTTAAGCAAGACCTTACATTTTAGATCCTCTCAATCAACATGGAATGATTATGGAATGTTTGTTGTTCCTTAACATAATTGGGCATGAATTTGATAATTGTTTGTTCATTCCTTACTTAATTTTTGTACAATGTTTCCTTATAACATGTATGATGCATTAACCCTTGTGTATTTTGTACTATGAGATATATGAAATTCTTGGCTTCCTTACTAACCCACACAACACACTTGCACATTTATTTCGTAATAATATTAGTGTTGCATTTATAGAGAAACTTGAATTTATATGTTTAATGTATGACTATTTGACATCGCTTGTGTTAGATGATAAACCTTATTTTGTTGAAGTGCTATTAAATACCATTAAATCCCTAGGTTACTCAGGAAACTGAGGTGAGAGAAGGTGGTCTCGTTGGTAGGACTTTCCTGAGGTTAGGCCAGCATATTTGGGCGGATGCAAATGAGCGACAGTAGTTGGACTACATGGGTCGCTTGCACCCGATGTCGTCCGTCACGTACTCGCCTGGACTCGCACAGTCTAGTCCATGTACTGATCAACCTTGTTTGTTAACCCTGTCTGCTCACGCCTGTATGGAACCTGAAACACCCTTTAACCATTGAAGTCCATTGTTAACCATTTGAAACCGATCCACTAACTAGAGAGCCGGGCATGGTGGAATAGGACATAATGTCCAAGCTGTCGGCCTACGCTGGGGTGACGAGCCTCCCCTTAGTATCCGCGAGCGATCCCTCTTCTCAGTACTCCCCATGTGCTTGAAATCAGGGATGAAGAACCCGATGGGATCAAGGATCGCGGGGTCCTGGCCTCGCACGTTGAGGGGTCTTGGCCTCGCAACCAGTTGAGGGCAATGATACGTGGGGTGTACTAATTTTTCCAATCTGTTGGATGAATGGAATTAATTAAGAACTTGGCTAACACTATCACGATCGCATCGCACTAGTTAGGTTGACAACTCAACAGTTGAGGTCGCAATGAAGGAGTTTGGTCATACGCGATCGTTAGACGGAGTCGCTCGAGGGAGTGTTATTGCAAGGGCATGCATCATATCATAATACATGCATATGTATTAATAAGACCAGTTAGAGATATGTGAATGTATGTCTTTCATTAAATTCATAATATATAATTGATGCTTATTGTAATTTAAGGCTAATAGTTACCACTGAGTTAGCTACTCACTCTCACTCTAGGACGGTGTTTTAAAATACCAACCAGACCCTTTACTAGATGCAGGTGAGGCAGAGCTTGATGAGCCGAGCGGTGTGAGCATGGATAGGGAAGATGAGCTTTCCTACATCCGGCTTATGGGCGGTTCACCGTAAACTGTACGGATTGATTATGGGTTGTTGAGTAGGGATCTAGTGCACCATTTCTTATATAAATTTTGTCGGGCGATGCCTTGTGCGACCCGTTTGATATTCCTATAGACTTGTAGTTCTTAATGACATTTATTTCAGTAGATTAGTTGTGGTTGTGGTTTATATTCCAGCCGATTGCTTTATTGCTCATTTAAACTGATTTATGTACAAATCACCATAAATTGGATATAAGCAACACCCGGGAATTTGGAGGCCGAGTTCCTACACAGCTCCTGAAAACCCGGGGTGTTATAATGACTCATCACCAATATATGTCATGATATGCATTATTAGTCAGATATTTATTAGAGCATATTCAAACAACATATTAGTGAAGCTAAAGTACCATTATTATATCATAAGGCTCGTTGCGATCGTAAAAGCTCCTCCCCCATGTCCCTTTATTCTTTTAAGATTCGTCACCCGAGAGCTATCATAACAAGGTAAGGGCTCATTAGCCAATACTAAGTCATTGCAAAAAGGGCTCGTCACCCTTTCCTAATCTAATATGGTATGCCTGTCACCTCCATCAATGCTCACTGATCACTATGTGGAGGCTCATCACCTAATTTTGTACCAACATGGACTCGTCACCCAATTTTGTACCAATATTTTAGGCACGTCATCCTAGCATAGGTTAATAGCTCGAACACGATGTTATCTACTATCATGACCGGCTCATGAGTCTTTGTAGGATCATAGCGTACTAACAGCTATGAGTGGACTCATTTCGGTAGGAATCGTATTCTAGATTTTATCGAGTGTTATCCACAACAATAATAGAAAATAATTAGCCATACACTAGATTGATTCAATTTACTTAGGAGAAGCTCGGCATAACCAGCATTGGGTACAAAGTATCGCGCGTAATCCAGCTACTGTTGGTCGTCCGTATTTAACCTCAGTCAATCGAACAAGCCTGGGGCCTCAGCAATAAGTCATGCATTCTAACAGCGAAAGTGCAATTTTTTTGCCTAAGAACTCAGTATATCACTCATAAACTAAACACATTGATATTTATCATCATTTTATCTAGCAAATGTTGGAGGAAAGCGGTGTAACTCGATCTTGAGAAGATTCACACTAGAGAGAATCTGACATACATGCTTATGAAAGTTGTTCTTGCAAAGAAGTTTAGGTTTTGCTTCACTTCTCTGAGCTTTTTAAAGAAGAAATGAAGACGATTTGCGCATAAGTGATGATGGAGTTACATTAAATTTTAGAGATGGTGATAGCAACTTGGAGCAATGGAGCTGAATGATTAAAGACATGACGGAGATTATTGATCGAGTGCCTTTAATCCTGTGTTAGAGAAGCCCTTTCCCAGTTCAATCGGTATCAAGTTTGGTCCAATCGAATAAAGGGTGATTTCCCCAATTGCACGTTGTCCAGTTTTGGACATTTTCGGTTCAACCAAAGTTTTGTGAGTCGGTTCAACCAAAGTTTTGTAGTTGGTTCATTCAATACAACCGAGGGTTTTATTGAAACCGACCGACGTTCTGCATAAGTGCAGTTTTTGTTTCCTAATCTTGTACAGGGGTATTTAAGGGATCTCCAAATTGCGATTAGGATTAGTCTCAATGAAAAAAATGCAGAGAAGGGTTTTGAAGGGGATTATAGGATTTTACTGTAAGTTGTTCCATCTCTTGTAACCTTTGGTTTATGATAGTGGATTGATTATCGTTTTGTGCCGTGATTTTTTCCTTTTTCACATCAAAATCTATGTGTTCTTTGTATATGCTTAAATTTTCATTTCTCTATTGCTTGTTTGATTCGAATCTATGTTGTTTCCGTGCCGAAGGAGTATCCACACAACAATACTGGGACTTCAAAATCTTCAAACATCCTCAAGTTTAAAAATTAGTCAAAGCTAATACATATCAAGTCAATACCATCCAAACATAATAGGCATCTTAGATTAGAGACTTGACATGATCCTCCAACCCGAGTATCCAATCAAGCCTAAACACAAGAACCTGATACAATAAATAATCACTCTTGTATAAGGTAGAGCAAAGGTAAACGATACCCAAAGGTGGAGATTGTCCATCTCAACTCATCATTATCGTTCCCATCACACATGATGACCACATAACATGATCACTGGTTGCCCAATCCTATTAAAGTGGTCGTGAACATTTTGGATACTAAGATCTATTAATAACAACATTTCCTTAACCAATTATCATTATGTTTAATCTCATCTTTCTCAAAGACAAAGGAAGAAATCTTTCTCCATAATGTAAAAAATAAAGAATAGGTAAAGTTTCATGCCCATTAATTATAACACATGATATACTCCAAATATAAGAAATATAGTTCTTATTGGTTGTTACCTTGCTCTTTTAAAGGGGTTGTTTGGTTTCCAATTATAACAGTAAAATGGGTAATGATTCTTTATTTTAATAATTGCGAGATAACATCACTTACATTTTACCACAAAAATGAGTTTCATATCATTGTTTGCTTCACCCAAAAGTCACTATAAAAATATAATAATTGCAATTTCCTTTACTTATTTTCTTTACAAATGTATTCGATTTTCAATTTAGAAGCTGTAATTTTTTCTAAAACAAAAAAACTTGAAATAATAATAATGACTCATTTACCTTGCCTCACTTAGAAAATTAAGAAAATTAAAAAAATCAAATACTCCCAAACAGTTAACTAAGAGTTAATCCAAAATGATCAATACAATCAGTAAGGATAATGGATAATGTTTTCACCATTCTATCATCACGCAAGAGAAAAATGTAAGTCAAAAGGTGGGTATGTAATAACAAAGCTCCATTCATCATTTAGAACAACTGACTTGAATTTTGAGGGAACATTCTACCAACACACAGTAGACCTTTGTCCATGTACTTTAAACAGCCATGCCTCCTTGTATTATCAATGGGAGCAGATTAGGTGAGATCCCAGCCTCACCTAAGATGGTGCGGCCCTTACGTGGGGCCCACCTTGATGTATCTATTTTGTATCTATGTCATCCTTTCATTTTTCCATATCATTTTAGTACATGGCCCCAAAATGAAGATCCAAAAATGACCCCAAAATGAAGATCCAAATCTCAGGTGGACCGTACTCTAGGAAACAGTGGTGAACGAACATTCTACCATTCAAAACTTCTTGGGCCGCACCTTAGTGTTTTCTTAGTATTTATTTACCATCTAATCTGTCCATAAGGTCACATAAGCCTTGACGAAGGGAAAACCAAAACAAAAAACAAATATCAACTTGGTCCAAAACTTTTGTGGCTCATTAATAGTCATTCACCACTGTTTCTAATGGTATGGTCAACTTAATAATCGGATCTGCTTCATTCTGCGATAATGCCCTAAAATGATCTGGAAAAACGGACGGACGGTGTGGATACATAACACATACATCAAGGTGACCCCAACGGCTACCTCACAGTAAGGGCCGTACCGTGTAATAATTACTTGTTTTTACGCAATTTCACGGGAAGCTTAAAAATCAAACCGCCCCCTAACGTATTAGGTCTGACAGGGTAACGAACCAGGGGTGTTTCCTGGCCGTGGGGCCCACCTTAGTATATGTATATGTGTTATATATCCATGCCGTCCATCAATTTTTCTCATTCATTTTAGGCTATTGTCTGCAAAATTAAGCAGATACAAGTCTCAAGTCGACCACACAATACGGATTGAATGCCTACCATTAAAAACTTCTTGGCAGCCGCAAAAGTTTTGAAGCTGATATTTGTGCCATCCCTTGGTCTAGGTCCCTGTGACCTTATCAACGGGTTGGATATACTCTAGGAACTTTTTAACGGCAGTCTTTCAATCTCTACTTTGTAGTCCGTTTGATGTTTGAATCTGCTTCAACTTTTTTGGGACCACGTCCAAAAATGATATATAAAACTGATGAACGGAGTGGATATACAAATCATACATCAAGGTGGGCCCCATAGTCAGGACAACACCCACTAACGTGTTATCCGCGTCACACCTAATCCGCTCTCAAATACAAGTACCCACATTCCTTCGGAATTCAATGGGAGTTATTTGGTACTCTAGTAGAATGTGATGTTTTGTGTTCCTGCGCTCAGAAAAAATATACCTGAATTATACATAACTACAATCAAACCGTCCAGATCATCAGATCCACCATAAATAGATAAATTCCCAAAAATAGGACTGATAAATTCATTTAATGGTGAGATTATCGAACATTTTTTTCATTTTAACCGATCTTTATATGTCTATCAAATCTGCCATTGAGAATATCATTTCAGTGCAAATATTTTAAGAACCAACCATATAAACTATTACCACTATTTGGACGGTTTATTTTGAGCAACATATATACCACACATTAAACTTCTCTGAGCACGTGTATGAACCTCAACATTCTATCAGAGTATCAAACCACAACTGCAATCAGTTGCAGCCCCTCGATTTTCCATCCCAGAGATTCGCAGCTGACGATCTCGAAACGCCCCATCTCCCTTGCTTTCACGCCACTCCAATAAATGATCAGATACAGCGGCTGTATCAAAAGTTATGAAACAGCCATTTTATTTCCGTAGGCATGTCACATGGATAGAAAATCTTATCCGTAGAAAATGTATTCCGAGCCATGATGATCATTTGGCATGAAAATCAGCAAGATCTTCCATTATATAGACACGAATTCAATATCATTTGAAAACCGACGGTATAAATTGTGTACTAAAGCAGCCCACAAAATGAGTAGATCAGTCTGATTTCCATGTTAGATTATCAATGATGTGTGTCCCACATTTTGAACGGATAGGATATACAACTTAATTTACCAAATTGGCAGGAAGAGAATGGATGTATCTTAACTTATGATACATACATCCGGTGTATCTGATCATTTCTCATTTCCTATTCATCGGCTTCGATCCATAGACGACCACCGTTTTCGCACGCTTCCTATTCTCCTCCTATTTATTTCTGCGGAAACTTTTGGAAGATTCAACGGTGGATTTATTGCCACGTCATCCTGATATGGTTCCTTCTGCTTTTCATGATTTTTAGGTGAGACCTAATAAATGTAAAGTAACGTTCTAAAAGTAAGAGCCAGTGCTGGATTTTGCGGTGAGAAATACTTTAATACACTGGCGGAGTGTGATGGATGATACACGGGCAGTTAGAATTACTCAGAAATCGCATACGTGTCGTACAAGTAACTCATATTAGGTACTTTTACCAATTTATATGCATCGTGAACCAAAAATTATTTCTGTTTGGTGATTCGACTATTGGATTTATAGATATTCATTGGACGGTTAAGATGAAAAAGATCCTACGGTTTTATTTCAAAAAACATGTGCCCATGAATCAAAGCTTGTGAATGTTCAACCAATTTGATTTTTAGAAGGTAACTTAGCTACAATAGATTCTACGATTTAGTTGGCTTAATTTGAGCTTATTTATGACACATGCATCATTTTTAAATGCCTGTGTATCGAGCGTGATATGATCCGGTGTAGCGTCTGTTGCTGGGTACACGTGCACGTGTCAGAATATCTCTAAAACTAACCATATGGGCCACGGGCCATCCGTTGAAGCTCAGCGAACATACGATGGTAAGGGAAACGTATTGGCTACTCCCCCTGCCACCAGCCTGGTGGCTGATGGTCGGTGATACGTGGGGCCACCGTGATGTATTTGTTTCTTCCATTTTTACGCATCATTTTAGGTCTTTATCTAAGAAATGAGATGGATATATCTAATGTGGATCACATCACAAGGAAAACGATAATGATTGGATATCCACTGTTAAAATGCTCCTAAGGCCCACTGTATTAGTTATTTGACATCCAACTTGTATATTAGGTCATACATGCCAGATGAAGGGAAAAAATAAATATAAGCTTGATCTAAAACTTTTATGGCTTCTAAAAAAGTTTTTAATGGCCGAAGCTTATTCAACTCTGTTTCATGTAACGTGGTATATTTAAAATTGGGATATACCTTGATTTTTTATCTCATACTATAAAATGATATGGAAAAAATATATAAACGGATTGAATGAAACACATAAATCATGGTAGAGCTCATAGAGCACCGACCATCAGCCATTGCCGGGTGATTTGAGAGTAGCCAATCCGCTTCGGATGGTAAGTAGCTGATTGGCAGAGAGATGGGTGATTACAGCGGTCCAAATTCAATAAAGTGATTTTTTTTATTCGTTCAAACTTTTTTAAGCCTTAAATATCCTATTTATTTGTCATCTCTCATTTATAAGGTAACACGAATTAGGACAACCAAAAATCAATAAATATCATCTTGATCCAAAACCTCCTTAGTCCTCGAGAATACTTTAATGGTAAGTATTCAATCTCCACCATTTTATGTGTTGTAATTCACTTAATCTTTGGACCGACTTTATTTTTTGGTCGCTTAAAATAATCTCTCAATTTATAGATGAACTGTGGGACGGGGATTCCCGGGGGATTCCCTGCGAAAGCCTTTCGCAGGAATGTTGGGGCCAGATGTGATGTTTTTGAGAAATCCACTTCATTCATCCGTTTTTTAGGTCATTTTAGGACATAATGCCAAAAATGAACCGTATCAAATACTCAAGGGGGCCAAAAATGTGAGTATTGAACGTCAACGGTTGAAATATTCGTGTGGCTACTTAAGCTTTGAATCAGGATTACATTTGTGTTTTCATTTCATCCCAATATGAATGATGTTATAAACGGTGTAGATTTCATATAAACATCACCGTCGATGCTAGGAACGTTTCAATGGTAGGAATTTCCCTACACACATTTTCCTTTAGTGCGGCCCACTTGAGTCTTGGGTACTGCTCAATCTTCGTCTCAAGTCCTAAAATGATCTCCAAAAATGGATGGACGGGATGGATTTCTCACAAACATCACGGTAGGCCCACCTAAGTTTCCAGCGCCGGAACTTCGTGCGAAAGCCTTTCGCAGGAAATCCGCGTCCTGAACGGTGTAGATATAACACACGCCGCAGCGGGACTCACATAACTTAGTGACGTCATCACACTACCCAAGTGGGCATACCACGTAATTCGGCTTCCATCTTGAGCAGACTCCACGTGTAAAGTTATGCATGCATTATTGGCACATGAGCATAGATATACGTGTGTCGTCATGGACGCGGATTGCGTCCTACCTTCGCCTGGACGGTAATCCCTCCTGGCAGGGCTCTGTGGGCCCACCGTGATATAAGTGTTTTATCCAAACCATTAATCGCTCTTCTCATATCATTTTAAGGTACTAGTTAATACTGAGCAAGGTACAAGGCTTAACTAGATCACAAAGTGAGAATTTAATGTCCACCATTCAAAACTTCTTGAGAGTTGGAGAAGTTTTCCATCAAGCTAATGTTTATTTTTTCACTTCATCCACGTCTACATGACCTTATTAATAGGTTGGATGATATATATATGTGGCCTTTAGAAAGTTTTCAACTGTGGGTGTCATTATCACTGCAGCTTCCTCAGGTGTGATCCACAGGAGCTGTGGACCTGCTTCAATTTTACATTTGTACCTTAAAATGATATAAGAAAAGCGATGAACGGCGTAGATAAAATACTCACATCACGGTAGGCCCCACAGAGCCCTGCCACGGGAGTAAGATGCAATCCATGTCTGTGTGGTCCAATCCCACGGTATTAGGAGGGATGGGATCCCGATATCCCGGGATATGCATGACGAGCCAAAGAGACCCGGTGAACTTGTCCCGAGATATAAGCAATCCGTGAATCTTTAAACAATCCACTGATATCACCATCGTTGCCTTAAAATGATCCCATCCCTTAGTTGGACAGATTGGAAGGTAAAATCTCAGGATACGTCAGGCGTGCCAAATAGACCCAGTGAACTTGTCTTGGGATATAGCAATCCCATAGATATTGAACCAATCCACTGACACCACCATCCTTACCTTAAAACCATACCTGGATTGAACACCGGTGAATGATATACAGAGAGGGAAGCGGATTAGGTGTTACCATTACTGTGTGGGGCTCACGTTGATGAATTCTTTATATATCCACGCCGTCCATACATTTTCTCACATCAGTTTAAGACGTGATTTTAAAAATCAAGAAGATCTAAATCTCAAGACGACCACAAAACTGGAAATCTTGTTGAATGACTATTAAAAGCTTTTTGTAAGCTACAAAAGTTTTGGATCAAGATATTTTCCTTTCATCCAGGTATGGTTGGCATTATCAACGGGTTGGATGGAAAGGAAACACTATTGGACATTCATATGAGCCCTAGGAAGTTTCTAATGGTAGGTGTTCAATCACCACAGCTTCCTCTTCCTGTGGTGTGGTCCACTTTAGATTTGAAAATAGGCCGGAGAAACTTATGGATGGCATGGATATAGAACACATCAGGGAAACAACTAATTAGCCGGAGGTGACAAGTGATTCAGCCCCAAATAACAAGCAAGCTTCATTCAATCCAGGGGTGCACATGGAACTGGTAGAACCGGTGAACCGGACCGGAACTGACCAAATCGTATGGTTTGCTCCAGTTCTAAAGTGCACCGGTTTCGGTTCCGATTCCGAAAATCAAAGAACCGGTTAGTTCGATTCAATTATCAATTTGGGGTACGTAGAATCGAACTAAACCGTGGAACCGACCTTGAAACCGAACTAAGATGGGACCATATATTTCAAAAATAAAAATAAAAAAATTTCTAAACTATTCATTCTCCCTTCAGTCTTCATGCACCGCCCCCTACTGCAGTGATGCGGCTACCCTCATCCATTCTTCTCTCTCTCTCTCTCTCTCTCTCTCTCTCTCTCTCACCGACCAGACAGCCACCTTCCGCCCTCCGGCCAGGCGGCCACACCCCCCTCCCCCCAACGCTCCTCTCTCTCGGTCATTACGAGCCTACGTCCTGCGATGCTGCCTAGTTCTCTCTATCTCTCTCTCTCTCTAGGCTGGATTATAAAAAGCTTAGAACTATAGAACCGAACCGGTTCTTACGATCCAATTCCGGTTCGGTTTTAGAGTACTAACGGTCCAATTCTGGTTCCGATTTTTCTGGAACCGCTAGAAACAATTCAGTTCCGATTTTACTCTAGAATCGGACCAAACCGACCGTGTGCAACCCTAGTTCAACCTAATCAATCTTCATGCATGGAATGATCATGAGTTCCGGACAGTAGATAGGGCGTGGACACCTGATGTATGGATAAAACAGTGGACAGTCCCATTCAACAACGAAATTGAATTCTAGTCAATATGATTTTGGGTGTGTCCCACTTTTTTCACGGAGAACGATGGGATATCCCACACGTACAAGTTATGTGTGCATGTGCATGGAGCATCACACTCCACAAGTGTATCAAATAACTCATGTTTGGAGCCTTTGGACGTGCACAAGTGTTCAAATAACTCATGTTTTGACCACTCCTTAGAGTCAAGTCAGACTCGATCAAGTCCAATCTGTTTCAACACCATGGCTCATGATTGAGAGTATGGTTCACCCTTTTGTTCCAGCGCACTGATGGTTTGGATCATTCAAACATCTGAATGTGTATGGTCTGGCAAAGATCATATCATTACCCAAGTATGATTAGGTGCACCACAACAGATGCCATTTCTCAACTAATGAGTAGGTGTGCTGCAATTGACAATTATCATTTAGAAGTTTGAGCCAACATAAATATAAAAGTATGGTGTGTGCAAATCGCCAACAAACCTCTTATATGGTGGGCCATGAAATTAGAATAAATGAATAACTCAGTTTCAAACCGAGTCGAATTAAACTTTTTTGAGTCGAGTCGAGCCAGCTAACCGAGCTAACTCGGTTCATGTAGTAGATCTGCCTGACCTTTACACCTCATCGCCTGGATGGATCGTTGTCCACACATTCAGTACAGTGGATGACCACTTTTTAGTAGGTGGAGTGATTAGATGCATCCACCTAGGTAACTATCATATGATTCAACTATGTGGGCCCCACTGTGATGCGTGATTGCCATCCAAACTGTCCAATTATATGTGCCCCTAATTATAGGCCCAGACCCAAAAATCCAGCCTAATCCATGATACAAGTGGGCCATGCGAAAGGGGAAAATGGGGGACATTGAGGAGGGAGACACCCACCATAGAAAATTCCAGATGGAATGTGGGGTCCATAGTGCAGTTCATATGTGATCCAACCCAACCATGATGTGGCCCACCAGAATGAAGGGACACACATAAACTCAAGCCATTCCAAAATTCAGGTGCGCTACACAAAGTTAATATATAAGTTGAGCATGATTGTATATAGCTGTTTGTGGTGTGTACCACCTGAGTTTTTGAAAGGGTGATTCTCAGGATGTATGGTGATCGTGATCGGGGCACACTAGATGGACGGTATGGATTCCACATATGTATCATGAAGGGCCCTCGCACAGCTCAAATCGAATGGTAACTATCGTACATTTGAATGCATGCGATCATTTCCCTTTTGGTATTGAAAGTTCAAGTTTGGCCAATTTTCTGGATTGGCCAGAAAAGAATCAATCTCATGATGGATCCTTCTCAACTATTTGATATATGGCAAAAGAATAGAGGGCATCAAAGGGAATGGTCCTCACTACAAGTAAAGGACTGCGCTAGCCTGACTTGTGTTGGAAAGCAGCGTATGTGACCTGTGCCAACTAATCGGTGTGTAGGGAAAACATGAATCAGATCTTGCCCATCCATCTGTTGCACCGTCACGTTTTAACCATAGATTGAAAATTGCATTCAAATATAAGAATTAGGTGGGCCACACGATAGAGAACGGTGCAAAATCAAAACTTTAAATTCAGGTGCTTCTGCTTACTAAGGCTTTATGTAACGCTTTTTTCAACTTGGAAATTAGATGTCATTAAGTTTTATCTTTGATTTCTTAATTTGAGTGCATGTCTATGTGTAGATTTATACATGTTTGATAATAAAATGAGTGATATTGTGTCAACTAAACTGCTCGACCGAGTAGAAATATGAATTTTAAAGATTCTGTATAGCACGTTTCAGTTGTACTGAGAAAATATCGAGTAACCAAGAAAATTTGGACAACGGGGTTGAGTTTAATAAAGTAGAACTCAGTTGTACCAAGCAAATTTAAACAAGTGGGACTCGACTAAATTAAGTAGCCATATACAGCAATGTACAACTATATACATGATTGACAGTTACGGTATGATGACTTCAAAAATATGTATATTCTTTAATATAATTTCAATTGGGGTAATTAAAAAGCCAAAACGAAACTTGATGAGTGTAATTTTATAGAAAAATAAATTAAAAAATAAAATCAAAATTAAATTAAGATTAATTTTAAGAAGCTTTAAAAAACTATATAGAAATTATTGGTTTCATATAGCTGGTACTTCTAGAATTTTTATAATTTTTTTAGAATACGAAATTGAATGAAATTTGGTGGAGCTAAAGTAGACTTTATAATGAATTATAAAAAAAAATTAGTAACTAAAAGTACAAAAAACGTTGCAAGTAATAGACTTGTTGAAATTGAAAATTTCTGCAACTATGAATTGGTGATGGACCAGACATATCTTTTCCATCTTAGGGTTTTAGTATTTAGCATCTTCTTACGAATTACTTCTAATGATGACAGAAATCATATTGTGTGATTAAATTAGGATTTTCTATTTTTAGTGTATCTTACTATTTCAAATTTTTTCCAATTTATTCGAATTAGGACTCTTGATAGGGTGATAGTATCAAATTATCATTTCCACTAATTACGAATAGGTCGTGCTATAAATTTAGCTCATCTAAATCTTAATCGCCCCTTACGAGAAATCACGTTGCTTAACATATTTTTAAAATGTCCAAATTAACCAAACTAGCTCTAGACTGCCAATTAATGGTCGGTTAAACCCGAAACTATAGAAAGATGTTTGTCTTGTTGGACTTGACGTCTATCGCAAATGTTAAGCTGAGGCGGCATGCAGAATTGCTCAATTTAGGGTCGAAGGGAAGCACATGTGTTGTGTGAGGTTAGGTTGAAATTAGCAGGAATTTAAGTTAATTGTCCACCTTCGATCTTTTATGAAGTTATGAATTTCGAGCCTTTAGGTCACAATCAAACTTAAAATGCTAACTTAGAATAATGCCCTACATATATCCGTATAGCCGCTACCCAAATCAATGATTGGTAACCGTTGAACTAACCTTTGATCATAATCATTGATCGGTGCATCCGATTTGTGGGACAATCAAAGTTTTGCATAGATCACCACTAAGGGCAACTATCTTATAGTATAAATCAACCCGTACATTTAATAGTGAGCCTTAAAAGCTACAATTAACCACCCATAGGGTTATAATTCCATTTTCCTAGTCTTTAGGGCCAAAGAAATATGATTTGACACTGTAAATACCCAGACTTAGGTAGTCCCTCCACTTCATACGAATTTTCCCTAAGTTTTGGAGAGGGTAGAGAGGACTTGAGTTAGAGAATCGTAGTAGGGGGAGTGTGAGCTTGTGTGGGAGCTCGGATTTAGGTGTAGATCATCGCACTAAGCCATTCTTCGCCAATGCTGATCTCTACTCATCGTTTTATGCCCTCTCCGACTGTAGAATCCGTCGAATTGTGAGGTATGGAGTCTTCCCTTAGTGCGTGTGCATCATTTCCCTAATTCTAATAATGCCTTAGGACTAAGGTTAAAAGTTTTCTTTATATATATATAGGGAAAAGGTATTATGCGCTCTAGCTGATGGGAATGTCCCATGAGGTCGAGCTGTGTGGGCCCCACTGTGATGTGTGTCGAACATTTACCCCATCAGTCAGATGCACCATTTCATCGTGGGCCTAGGTCTCAAAAATCAAGTCAATCTGTGACTTGTGTGGGCCACACCACATACAGAAGTTGAGAGGGGCCGTGCACCATTAAAACATTCATAATCATTTTTTGGGCCCACTGAGATGTGGTTTGCAAATCCAGCCCATCCATTATGTGTGTCCCACTTGGATGAGGGTTCAGACCAAGTTTCAGCAGCATTCAAAACTCAGCTGGGCCCCACCAAGTGCTTTTATATGTTTTTGGCATGTCTTCACATGATTTTAGATGGTATGGCCCACTTGAGTTCCGTATATGACGGATTTTTGGGATATCCCATAATTTAAAGGGGACCCATCAAATGCATGGTGTTGATGGTCAACACGCATCACGGTGGGGCCCACACAACTCGACCCCCACACAACTCGACCTCATGGGACGTTATCATGAGCTCAAGCGCATAGTACCTTTTCATATATATATATATATATATATATATATATATATATATATATATATATATATATATATATATATATATATTCTAATGTTAAGGTTTGTTTATGTTAGGGTTTTAGGTCTCGATTGTCGATTGGGATGGTCTATGCTCTTGTGGGAGTCATAATCAATCTCGCCTCCATTAGGATTTCGATTATGCGACGATTCCGAGCCCCAATTCATTGAATCAAGTTGAAAGATCATTCCAATCGAGTTAGGTATGCCTAAACTGTTATTTAACATTTAATTAAGATAAAATCCATGTTATTAACGATAGTCTTGTACTTTAATTTATGTTTGTAGCGTTTTTCCTAAAATTTCAAGACTAAGGCCCAATCTGAATCGAGAGCTTTCGATTTTAAGATGAAAATCTACCCTCAAGTTTCTACCTAGCATTTTAAATGTTTAAATGTGTTTGATTGCTATTTGGTTAATAATATGATCGATAAAATGCTTGAATGATGTGAAATATGTAATATTATAATTCTTCAATATCGAATGTTAATAAATGTTATTATAAATCGGATTGTGTTGATATAGATTGAATTGTACCAATTTGTATAGGTGTTCAATTATTATGCGTTGATATGGGTAGAATCGTGTTAATGTAGGTTAGATTGTAATAACTCATACATGTGCTCCATTGTTATACCTTGGGTGTGGTATTAAATTTGCTTCGTATTTTTAATTTTGTATTTGATAATTAGAATTGTCGTTGTGATGAATCAATTGTTACAAATTGTTTAAGTAAGCAAGTGGCCCGCCTTGGGTCCACCACCCTAGGCTTCTTCGATCAATCGAGTTGAACCCAGACGATTGACAGTAGTCAAAACTACGTGGGATGTCTTGCACTCAATGTCGTTTTGTCGGGGGTTCTCTATAGTCGATCATATTAGTCTAATGCAAGGCTGATCGTTTTTATGCTTGCAATTGAATAATACCTTATGCAATTCGGAATACCTCTGTTACCATTAAAATGAGTCCACTCATAACTATTGGTGCGTTATGATCCTACAAAGACTCATGAGCCGAGCATGGTGATATAAGACACTGTGCTCGAGTTGTCAGCGTATGTTGGGGTAACAAACCTTCCCATAATGACCAGTGAGCACTGATGGATGTGACAGATTGTTGATTAAACGGCCCCCATCAAATACCCGGCGATGGTTGCATGCCAGAGTATTGTTCGAATGACCTGGACATGAACGAGACATTTTTTTTATATTGATTTAGTTTTAATTGACAAGCTCACACCTCTGAATTGATTATTCGTATTTAATATTTGAATAATGACCATTACCATGTTGATTTGCTTACCATTTGGCATCATGTCGTACCTTTAAAAATATTGATTTATGAGATATAATAGGTGATGCCTTAATTTAAATTAAGAGACATTCATGAGGAGCCGCTAAATGTCATAACAAGTAACGTGATTCGAATAATGACTCATAATATAATAACGGTATCCTAGCTTCTCTAAATTACTATATGATTCGAGATTAATAATCACTTGACTAATTATGCATATCTTAGGATGGGTAATTTGTGAAATGTGTTGGAGTTGCTTGTTGATGGAGCGTTGGTATTCTGCGAAATAGGTGTTGAAGTCGCTTTGTTGATGGAGTATTGGATTGTGAGGATCATGCATCATCATATAGCATTTATGAACTTAAAAATACTATATAGGAAATGGTTGTTTGTTATGATATCATTACATACGCCTGATTATGTTGATAACATGTATAACTTGCTTAGTATTTATGCCTTAGAGATAATTATGCTTAAAAATAATACATGTAAAAATATGTAATTTCCGTGAACTTTCTTATAACTAAAACGTCTTCAATATAATATTGAGAATATTTCTTCACTATGCTGGCGTTTGACATCTTCTATTTGACATATACAAACAGCTCAAAAATAAGACCAATTGATAGAATGCTCGATGCGCCTCACCAGATCTTTAGCTTCTTTCTGTTTAGTAATTATATTTTTTCCTTACATGTTGCATTTATTATGATTTATATAATTCTCACATCGGTGGACATCACTTTTGTAATTATAATTTTTAGCTATTAGCCCTAAATTTATGCGTTTAGTTATCCCATCTTTACTTTTAATGTGCTAATTGAAATGCATTACTATAATTGTTTGTGTATACAATAAATATGAATCTGAATGATAATGCACGTGCATTTTTATTAAGCTTGTATTCAAAAACTTAAAATTAGAGTCTCCATACTCAGGTGATGAATTTCAAGACATGACACTTGAAATGTCAGGACTTTTAGAAATTTGTTCATCCTAGTGTGAGTCATCGTATTAGTGGATTGGATGGTATATACATACAACTTTGTAGACCCGCATACGATTTGGATGATTTTAATGGTAGGACTTCCCATGGCATGAGCCACCTAAGTGTTGAATTGGCTTAAATTTTTAGCCTTGAGAAAGCATAGGAAGGCCCACCCGATGGACGAAGTGGATCACATCCACGTGCAGTCGTTCCATCCACGTCAGTGAAGCTAACACTTATTAGGTGAGAAGTCGTACCAAGTAAAGTCTCTTGGGCCGACCTTAAATGTACGTGGTTTATCCATACCGTCCATCCATTTTTCCAGCTCATTTTAGGGGTTGATTCCAAAATTGAAGCATATCCAAAACTTAAGTAGACCACACCACGGGAAACAGTGGGAATAATGATTTTCACCGTCTAAACCTAATTCTCATTTGTCATCCAACCTGATCATAAGATCACACGAACATAGATAAAATGCAAAAACAGAAATAAATATCAGTTTTCCATGGTCTCTAAAATATTTTCAACAGTGGACGTTCAATTGACAGTATTTTCCTGTGACATGGTGTCGTCCACTTGAGCTTTGGATATAATTCATTTTGAGCTCGATCTCCAAAATTATCTGGTTAAATGGACTACGGAGTGGATAAAATACATAAATCAGGGTGGGCCCACATAGTTTACTCACTACACTTAGGTGCCCCACTTACCATGAGGCCCACCTTGACATATGTATTTTATATCCATGCGGTCCATCCGTTTTTCTAGATCATTTTAGGGTATGAGTCTAAAACTGAAGCTCATCCAAATCACAGGTGATACATACAATTAAAATAATAATAATAATAATAATAATAATAAATAATAAAAACAGTGGTGACTGATAAATAAATAAAAAATAAATTGTGAGCCCTAAAAGCTTTGGATCAAGATGATTTTTTTTTTTTAATCCTTAATACATGTTCATGTGACCTTATCAAGAGGTTGGATGGCAAATAAACATTACGGAAACAATACGGTGGGCCTAAGAAGTTTTTAACGGTGGGATGTTTGATCACCAATTATTCCTACGGTCATCCTTTGGGTTGGATCTGCTTCTTTTTTCTTTCTCTTTTTGGCTTCTGACCTGTAAAAATCTGGGGAAAAGGATGTACGGCGTGGATATAGAATGCATACATCACGGTGGGCCTACAGTAAGTGCTGCACCGTCCTGGGTGAGACCGGGGCCCACCTATCCCGCTCCCGTGAATACGGGTGCATTTGGAATCCAAAAGTCATTTGTACACGTGATATGTAGTTAACTCGAATCAATCCGTTAAAAATCTTTGGATCATTCGATGGACGGTTGAAATAGAAAATCAGACGGCCAGGAACAAATCTTCATAAATGAAAGTATAGCACCGTTAAATCGAAATGGATTTGGGATCATCACGTATCTATATAAGTCCCTGAATTTGGATGGTTTGATTTAAGCTACTTTATGCCATTTGTACCATTTCTTAGTGCCCGTGCACCAACCACCAGCCTCCGCCACAGCATCAAATAACTCTCTTACAGCGAGTTGCGTGTAACCCCTGTTACACGGAGTCCGTATATCTCAAAGCTCTGTGGGGCCTACTGTGATGTTTGTGTGACATCCACTCCGTTCATCAGTTTCTATAGATCATTATAGATGTAATCCCTAAGAAAGAGGCAGATAAAAAAAAAAAAAAACTCAAGTGAATCACACCATAGGAAGGAGTGGGATGAAAACACCCACCAACTATTGAAACCTTCCTGACGCCTACCATTATCTTTTTATGCCATCCAACACGTTCATGAGGTGATTACCACTATGATGTTGAAAAAAAAAAAAACAAATATCATCCTGATCCAAGACTCACGTGGGCCCGATAAGGTTTCAATGGTGGCCGTTCAATCTCCTTTGTTTCTTGTGGTGTGGCCCACTTGAGACTTTTATCTACCTAATCTTGAAATCATATACTAAAATGATCCGGCAAAACTTTGATGGACGGAGTAGATGTTACCCGGATATCGTCAGGCCCCAGGGAGCTCTGGGCTGCGTGTAACTAGGACTACACGCAATGCGCATCCGCTCTAAATGCCTTCCGCCTCCTCAACTACCTCCTGTCTTTTTCATTTAACCAGAAACGCGAGTAAATTAGCTCGAGTAGCTCTGTAAGTGCACTCTTTTCACACGTATGCAATCCCGACCGTCCATTCATCATATCTAATAAAATAGAGTGAGTAAATCGGAAGCGGATTGGGTACTACCTGTCAGTCCCTCTCTAGGAGCTGACAGGGTTTCTAAGGGGCCACCGTGATGTATAGATTTTATCCACACCGTTCATCCATTTTGCCATATTATTTTAGGGCTCAAAACCAAAAATGAGTCAGTTCCAAGATTCAAGTGGACCACCATCGTTGAAAACTTTTTGAATGTCACGGAAGTTTTGAATCAAGCTGATATTTGTGCTTTCCCTTGATCCAGGTCTACGTGACCTGTGAGTTAGATGGCAATTAACCATCACGGTGGGCCCTCGGAAGTTTTCAACGGTGGGTGTGATTATCACTCCTGCTTCTTGTGGGGTGGTCCACTTGAGCCTTGGATCTGACTCATTCTTGGGTTATACTAGTGAAATTACATGGCAAAATGGATGAACGGTGTAGATTAAGCCCATACATCACGGTGGCCTCTCAGAGGCCCTGTCCGTTCTTAACTAGGGCAAGCGGTGTAATCCGCGTCCGAGTAAATCAACGGCTACCAATCAAACGAATGGTTGAGATAAATTAACAGCCCAATTTTTTTCACACATGGGATAAATTAACAAATGGCCCAATCAGATAGCCGAGTAAATCAACGGCTATCTGATAATCGGATCCACGTGATTTTTGATATATGACATCTGATCAATGGGAATCATGTGAAGAGCAGCTGCAATATCGCACACGTGTGAGGCGAGTGAGATTTCAAAGTCTCTCTTTCCATACATCCTGACGTATTGGGATATGATACGTCACGACTCTGGCCGTTGAATTTGAGTTTCTTTGAAATGAGACAAACCGCTTGGATAAGGCTCCAACTAGAAAGGGGTGCCGAAAAAAACCTTTCTTATGGAGTATTTCAACCCTTTGACTGGACAGATGCTACGGTAACCGTCCATGTTCAGAACAAAAGGAGTGATCTAATCACGAGACATTTTATTTTTGTCAATTCACCACTCAAAGTGAAAATCATCTTATAAACGGTGTGGATCTTCTGAGGATGACCCAAAGATCCCACTGGATTGCGTGGGGACGTGGTTTGGGTCAAAGCTTTGTGGGGCCCACCATGATGCATGTGTTTTATCTATGCTGTTTATCTATTTTCCCAGCTCATTTTATGGCAAGAGCTAAAAATAAGGCAGATCTAAACCTTAAGTGGACCACACTACATGAAATAGTAGTGTAAACTTCCCTAGTTGAAACCTTGGTGAGCTCGCATTTATGTTTATTTGTCATTCATAACGTCACATAGACGGTGATGGTAGTGGGTCCACTGGAGTTTGCACAAAAATGAGGCAGATCCAACACTCAAGTGGACCACACTACTGGAAAACGGATTGGCTACTCCCCTGCCATTAGCCCGGTAGCTGGTGATAGGTGCTCCGTGGGCCCCACCATGATATATGTGTTTCATCTATGTCGTTCATCCATTTTTATAAATCATTGTATGGATTGATCCAAAAAATTATATGGATTTAAATCTTAGGTGGACCACATTACTGGAAAACAATAGTGATTGGATATCCACCATTAAAATCCTCCTAAGGCCCACTGTACTGTTTATTTGACATTCAATCCGTTGATTAGGTCATACAGACCCAAATGAAGGGAAAAAATCAAAGATAAGCTTGATTCAATACTTTTATGGACCCCAAAAAGTTTTTAATGGTCCACGTTCATTCAACATTGTTTCCTGTAATGTTGTCCACTTGAGATTGGTATATGCTTAATTTTTGGTTTCACACCTAAAATGATCTATAAAAATATATGGACAGCATAGATGAAACACATGCATCATGGTGGCCCATTGAGCACCGACCATCAGCCATTTGGCAGGTGGCAGGGGGAGTAGCCAATCCGTCCACTTGACTACTTGGGTGTTGTAACCTGCCTTATTTCTCTTATCATACATGATATAATAAAAGGAACGATAAACATATACATCATGGTGGGCCCACCCATAGAACTGAACCTTCGTAACTAGAGACGGGCGGGGCTCGGACGCAATCTGCGTCCATCCTGACTTAGAGGAATCCATGTGGCCCATCATCACGAAGCATGGCTTCGGTGGATCCATAACCGCGAGGGAAACGGATTGGCTACTCCCCCTGACACCAGCCCCTGAGCTGGTGGTCGGTGCTATGTGGGCCCCACCATGATGTACTTGTTTTATCCATTCCGTTCATCCATTTTTAAATATCATTTTAGGTCTTTGTCCCAAAAATGAGAGGGATATAAATCTCAAGGGGACCACAATACAGGAAAACAATAGTGATTGGATATCCATCATTTAAATCCTCTTAAGGCCCACTGTACTGTTTATTTGACATCCAATCTGTTGGTTAGGTCATAAAGACCCAGATGAAGAAAAAAAAACAAAGATTTTTAATGGTTGAAGTTCATTCAACACTGTTTCCTGTAATGTGGTCCACTCGAGAATGGGATATACCTCATTTTTTGTTTATTACCATAAATTGATATATAAAAATAGATAGACGGAATGGATGAAACACATACATCATGATGGGGCCCACAGAGCACCGACCACCAGCTCTGGGCTGGTGTCTGGGGGAGTAGCCAATCCGCTTCCAACTGGGAGGCCATGTGGTATGTGCTTTACATCCATGCCGTCCATTTATTCTCACAGCTCATTTTAAGGTACGATTTTAAAATTTTAAAAGAAAAGTTTTTAAAAAAAGAAAAAGAAGAAGAAGAAGAAGAAGAAGAAGTAGCATAACCAAATTTCAGGTAGACCACACCAAAGTAAACAGTGGTGATTAATTGTTAAAAGCTTCTTATGAGCCACAGAAGTTTTGGACCAAGCTATATACTTGTGTGGTCACTTGGTTCAGGTCTTTGTGACTGTATCAACAGATTAGATGGCAAATAAACATTCTCTTGAACTCTAATAAGTTTTTAATGGTGGTATGCAATCAATACTCTTTCATGTGGTGTGGTCCAACTAGGATTTGGATATGCTTTATTTTTGTAATCATAACCTAAAATTAGCTTTTAAAATGGATGCAAGGCATATACCTTAACGATTTTTGACATGTGTTTTATCCACGTTGTTCATCTTCTTCTATTTTGCTGGCTTAGCAAACTCAGTGGATCGAGAATCCAGAATCCACTAAAGGCCAACCTTTAGTGACGCATGTGTTTTATCCACGATGTCCATTCATTTTGCCTACTAATTTTAAAATATGATCTCAAAATTTACGCATATCCAAAACTCACATGAACTAAAACCATGGGAGGCAATGTAAATTCAACACTTAGAAGCTGAAAACTTCTTAGAAGTTATGGAAGTTTTGGATCAAAGTTGATACATGTGATTTCTCTTCGTTCATATTTGTGTCCTTACGAATGAGTTAGATGAAAAATAAATATCACTACAGAGTTAGGAAGGTTTCAATAGTGGACTTCGTTATCTCCATTGTTCATGTGGTGAGACGTCTATTTGATCTTTAGGCTCATGGCTTAAAATGGAAGCCAGTCAGGTGATGTTGCAATAACACCGTCGATTTGTCTGTGTTGTGGGCCCAAAGTGATGTATGCATTTTTATATTCACATTGTCCATTTATTTGTCCAGGTGATGTTGCAATAACACCGTCGATTTGTCTGTGTTGTGGGCCCAAAGTGATGTATGCATTTTTATATTCACATTGTCCATTTATTTGTCCATGTCATTGTAGGGCATGAACTCGATGTAGGAATTTTTGAATCTATAAATCGGTATTTATAGAAATTTGAAATTAATATTAATTGTAAAAAAAAAAGTTAAAACTAAATTAGAAATTTGAATAAAAGAAAATTTAGAAAACTTATTTGATTCGATGAACGAAGAAAGTCACTCGGCTTGAAAATTGACTTGTCTTCCTTTGGATAATGTTCATAGTGCAACACAACTATTGAATAATCAATCTCTAGGATACCATCGAATGTTGTCTCGTCACACCAGTGCACTCAATGTACAGAAACCCGAATCATCACTGTATGTCTAACCCAAAGGCTGAACCAGATGGAATCATTGTAGAGATTTGAAGTGAGAGAGAGAGAGAGTCGAAAGATTAATTTTTCTTTTTTTTCGGTAGTAGAGTAATATCTTATATAGACTTCAAAGTTGCCTCAAATGGGTGTGTACACACTCCTGCCAACAGTCATGGTTGTTAGGTTTTTAAAAAAGAAACCTTTTTGTTTTTCGGTTCTATTTGAAAATACAAAATAAACAACTGATCTAGTCAACCGTTGCAAAATGAAATTTCAAAATGCAACAAAAAACTTTTAAGCTTGCAAGTATACTGTAACGTCTTGGATTTTCACTGTTTTAGATTTCCAGAAACCCTTGAAAATTTTTCGCTATAATTAACTTGCGTTGTCACTAACTGACCTTTAATACTCGTGGTGAGCTTATACGCAAGCGGTACCAATAAAGAACCACACAAATTTGATTAATCAACCGTAGAAAGCCAACGAATCCGCCGATCACTTGAATTTCGAGTATAATCTCGTGATTTATTTATCTAGGATCTAAATCTAGTTGACCTATCACTAACTAATTAAGACAACCATATTTAAATAAAGATCTACTTAAAGCTGAGAGATTAAGGGTCAAATCTTAATTAATGAACCAAATTAACTCAGTTACTCAACTAACATAATAACCGATGGTTTAGGGTGATTATGAATTAATCGTCATTTTCGCTAGTTGTGAATAGGCCACAATATGAACTTAGCTAATCCAAACCATAATCATCGCGCACAAGAAATCTTAATACCTAATTCATTATGAAAATGCCTTAATTATCCAAACGAGCTTTAGACCTCGTTAATGGGCCACTAGTTCTAAAACTATAGAATGATGTTCGTCTCACTTGGCTTGATGCTCATTGCGGGTGGAGAACAAGAAAGTCCCTAGAACAGCTCAACTTGGGCCGGAAGTTAAGTGCTTGCATCGCACGAATCCACTGGGCTGAAATTTGAAACTTAAGAGAAATAGACCTTCCGCTCTTTCATGAAGTTGTGGCTTTCCTATCGTTAAATCACAACCAAACTCGATGCATGAGTTAAGGATATTTTCCTGCTTATATTTGTATAACCGCGGCCCCAATTGATCATCGACGACCGTCTATCGCAAGTGAGGTCTCCACAGTTTATTGAAGCGTTTAATTGTCGCCAAATTTGTGATGTAACATAGATCCTATAGTGAGACACCTACCCTCTGGTATGGATGAGCATGTGGGCCTTAAGAAACACCCTCCCCTATAACAAGTCTAATGGCAAAAGGGGGCACCAGGGCTATTTGTGCACATTTTGGCATTATAAATACTAAATAGCCCCCATTTCTCACTCTCTCACACGCATACAAATTTTCACTTGCATAAGAAGGAAGAGAGGAGGAGAAGGGGAGAAGGTGTAGGAGGGGGTAGATTGAAGTGTTCGTCCCATCCCCACTAGCCAGTGACGTGGCCGCAACCGCTCCGCACCACCGGAATTGCCCCGTTGCTATTGAGCATTTTCTTGAGATTTGGGCCTCAGAGGCCGATTGCACGTGCCCTTATAAGCTAACTTCGTTGGCGCATGACATCGGCAAGCCGATTCACGAGACCCTAGCCCTAGGAGCAAGTTTGAAAGTCAATGTACCACTCCAAGGTGCGTATTATAAATGTTTAGGTTGTCATTTATTAATTCTACTGTTTCAGTTAATGATTTATGATTGTCAACTTGAAATTTGCATGATAACCTATGTGTATTTCAATTGCAGTCCATGAATTACAAATCTTAGGATAGTGACACATACGTGTTCGATGAAATGCCTGAATAAGTAGATTACTGATTTTGATAATTGAGTGTGAATCCAATTATCTTTAGTGCTTGTTGACTTGATTATATTAAGAAGTAGGACTACAAGAGTAGTCTGGTTAGTTGGCAAATTTCTGGATATGGGTTGACCCAATTAGGTTGGCCACCCCGGACATGTTCGATTGATCCAGGTCGAACACGAACGACCGACAGTAGCTGGGCCAAGCGAGGTGCTTACACACTCTATGCCGGTTACGCCGATGTTTGCCTGTATCAACCAAAATTGTCTAAAGAACTAGCTAACCTTATACATGTTCATCATGTATGATCACAACTGCTCGAATCTGAGACACCCCCCTTACCATTTATGAAGGTCTATTATTAACCATTAGCATCGCGATCCTCAAGACTCGTGAGACAGGCATAGTGGTATGGGACACCGTGTCCGTGCTGTCGGCCTACGCTGGGGTGACGAGTCTCCCCGTAGTGACCACAAGCATTAGCTTATAACTTGCCTTTTGTATGTATTCAGTCGGGAGTGACAAACTCAAATGGATCAAGGATTACAGGTGTGGGATTGTTATGGTCGTTTTATGCCTAGTGATTCAGTTGAGACCGATGGCTAAAAGGGAGATGCCCTAGCTTCCCTAAATTGCTAGATGAATAGGCTTAACCAATCACTCAGGTAACGTAACCATCACTCCATCGCACTAGAATAAAATGTGGCGAATCAAGCATCGAAGTCGCGTGTTGAGGGATTGTTGTCATTTGTGAACTAGGTGATCGGAGTCACGTGCATGCATCATTTCATAAACCCCATTACACGCATTAATAAGAGTAATTAGGAAGCGACTGTTTGTATTACTTTGTCATTCAAGTACTGTTAGACTTGATAATATGTGTAGCTCAAGCTTCATAGAACCACTGAGTTGATCACTCACTCCCACTTTAGGACGGTGTTTTAAAATACCAACCAGACGCCGATATAGATGCAAGGACCACCGAGGCCGATGCAATGGACTAGGTGGTCATGGACGAGGAGTTCTCATACTTTCAGCTTTCAGATGGGCCGATGTAGGCTGTGCACTTCTCGACAGGGAGAGTCGAGCGATCAGGCTTAGCTAGACGCCACCTTTCCACATTTTTTTTAAAATTTTGGATTTATATATTGGACCCAGCTGGTCCCATACTCTGGATAATCATACTATATGCGTTTCCATTTAATTATCGGCTTTAATCGTGCTTATTCCGGAGTATGATACATTGTTTAGTATAATTCTATATATGTTTAACTACCTAATGTAGAAGTAACTGAGAAACCGGCTTCTACAAAGCATAAGTGATGCCCGGAACTCGGGAGGGTATTACATATACTCACCCGTGCACACACCAAGTCCACGGCCGGGCCCCACGGACGTATGTGGTTCATGGCATAGATCGGGGCTGATGGCATAACCCCTCCCAAACAACCAAATTCACATGACACCTAAAAAAGAACCTAAGCCCTATGCTAAATCTTCTTATTATAAGTTTAATATTTTCTTCTTCGCTATCCAACGTGAAACTAAACCCACACCACTACAAGACAAAAAAAATGCTTTTGTTGCTTTTTGAAAAATTCAAATTGGAAGGAATTTTTCAAATCATTTAAATTTATTTATTTATTTATTTTGAAACACCAAAATTACAACACTCAAACATGGAGCATATCTGAACCTCAAGTGGACTACACCATATGATATCAGTGGGGATTGAACGTCTACCATTAAAACCTTCTTTGGGGCTACAAAAGTTCCGAATGAGACTAATATTTGTATTTTTGGAGTGAATTGCGTTGTGTGTCATACTAGTACCACCTTAATGGTGTGTTAATGTCATCAAATTATGTGGGCCACACCATGATGCATGTGTTATATCCGCATTGTCTACCAATCTTGTGGGATCATTTTGGGGCATGGCCCCAAGAATGAGGCAGATCTAAAGCTCATGTGGAACACACGAGAAAAAAGGTAGTGGGGACAATGATGCCTACGGTTGAAATATTCCTAGGGCCCACCATGATATTTATTTGCCATCCAACCTATTCACAAGGTTATAAGATGAAGCAAATACACAAATATTAACTTGATCTTAAACTTTTGTGGCCCATAAGAATTTTTCAATAGTAGGTGTTCAATCCCCACTATTTTATGTGATGTGGTCCACTTTAACTTTGAATCTAGCTCTTTTTTTGCCCATGCACTAAAATGATCTTATAAAATTAATGAACGGTGTGGATATAATACATACATTATGGTGGGGCCCACAAAATTTAGTGACGTCAACCCACCATGATCCGCTTCCCCTTCGTCCATGTCCAAGTGACCTAATCAACATGTTGGATGACAAATAAACATCGTAGAGGATCGCTTGATAGCATGGGTTTGGAGGAATTTGAGGGGATTTCAAATCCCCTTGTTGTTTGGCACCAGGTTTCCAATATAGGGGGTTTCAAATCCTCTCAAGGCGGTTTGAAATAAAGCGGGAGAGCTTCGATTACATCTAAAATCCTTCCAAGAGTTGCATGTGTAACATGTGTGTCACCAAATTGTTATTCTATAAGGTACATGGCCCACTAATGATATCCCAAAACAATTAGATTATCAATTACATCACTATAGATGATGATCAGCACTGTCCAAACATTGTCGATGTAAATCAATGGTTAAAAATCGTTGGTTAGTCACTCAGACAAGATCTTGTGCTTGTGGCTCATCCAAGACTTGAAATTTCATTATTTTTGGGCAAAGCATATATTTCAACGGGCTTATTACAACTATTGTGTCAAATATTACATATGTCACTAATTAGAAATATTAAAGTTGATTTAGTAATTAAATTAGAGTCCTTATAATTAGAGATATTAAAGTTAATTTAGTAATTAAATTAAAACCCCTGTAAATATACTATGCATAGTTACTTTTGGATTAAAGTTATTTCGATTCAAGGGTTCCCAACAATAGGAGAATTTCAGGGGTTTCAAATTCAAGGTGTTCTGGGCTTGGTTAATAAACCTTAGGGCGTGTTTGGATTTCAGGCCCAGATGGTACAACAATGTATAATTTAATAAAATATATATTTCAGTTGGTCTGAAGCCAAACACCAATGCGTGGTATGCTGGCGGCCTGAGTACGTCACCGAACTATTTTCCTTCGTCCACGCGTCTCGTCAATCACATTACAATGCAGGCCACAGTGCAGCGCTTTCATTGCACTGCACCGCCGTATCAAAGACGTTTTTTTTTAAAAATAAAAATAAAAATCCAAATCCACCGTTTCACTTATGGTATCGGAACTGGATTTCCTCGGCCGAGACAACGAAGCAGATGATGGTTTGGACAAAACCCTGGCTGATTTCTTCGACGACTTCAGTGGCTTCCCAGAGCTGGATTTGATGCTGCTGGAGGAGGAGGAAGAAATCAATGAAATCAGCTCCTTTAAGGTTTGATTAGTAGTTATTGCGGCAGCCTAAGGATTGGAATCGGATTTCTCGGAGATGTTTTTCAAGGCGTAGCCAAAAATTGAACTTATTCTTTTCGATTCTCGGCCGCGCATTTCAAGCGTTGTTGCATTCGAAGGGAGGAGCGTTTGGCTGGGGATTGATATTTGGAGGGAAACTAGAAGCTTTGATAGGAGTGAGTATAGTAGAGAGAATAGTGGGTGAGGGAGAGAGGGAAGATTAGCCGTTGATATATTGCAGTGCAGGATTCATGATATATTGCATTGCAGGATTCACAGGGACTCCACTCCCAAACATTAAGTGTGGATATTGGAAATATTGGGGTATACGTTTCCAATCTTACCCCAACAATGTGACTGATAATCACATTTCGCATGCAAACTTGCTAATACCATGACTGGAGAGTTTTACCGTACAGTACAATACTGTACGTGAATCCAAACACGCACGGGGGTCTTGGAAAAGCTTTCAACGGTGGGTATCATTATTCCCACTTTTTCGGTTCATAGCTGGATATAAAACATACACGTTACGTTGGGCCCACAGCACCCAACACATCAACACACCACCTAATCCCGCGTCGAAGTAAAATCTTGAGCCGGGAAAACGAATGGACGGCGTGGATAAAAACATACATCACGGTGGGCCCCACAAAGTCCTGACACCACTGAGGTCGGCGGTGGCAGAGTCACCACGCAATCTGCGTCCAGCAAGCGGCTAGATTACCGATGTATCGTAATTGCAATGCGTCTGGATGTATTCGCGCGCGGACGCGGATTGCGTCCTAGCCCGCGGTCTCCAGCTGGGAACGGGAAGCAGTTTTGAGTGGCCACCGTGATGTATGGGCCTTATCCACACCGTACATCCATTTTTTAGTATCATTTTAGGTGACGAACCCAAAAATGAGGCAGGTAAAAGGTTCAAGTGAACCACACCACAGGAAGCAGTGGTGATAATGATTCTCACCGTTGAAGATTTTTTAGGCCCACCGTAATGTTTATTTTCCATCCAACCTATTAATAAAGTTACATATACCTTGATGAAGAGAAAACAAAAATATCAGATCCATCCAAAACTTCTGTGGCCTCAATGAAGTTTTTAACGGTAAAATTAAATCCCCATTGTGTAGTCCACTTGAGCCTTATTTCTATCTCATTTTTTGGGTTTATACCCTAAAATGATACGAAAAATTGTATGGACGGTGTGGATAAGATCCGTACATCATGGTGGCCACTCAAATCTGCTGCCCGTTCCCAACTGGAGACGGGCGGGGGTACCCGCGTCCTTCGCGCGAACATCGGTTCGCCCACAGGTTCCTACTCTCTTTTTCCTACTCGCAGATAACCACCCAATCCCTCTCTCTCTCATTCATCCAACCATACGTAGATTGCTCCTTCCCTCTCTCTCATCCATCCACCCATACATACATAGATTGCTCTCTTTCCCTCTCTGAAAGAATCAGCTTCTCTCTGTCAGCTTGCTCCAATCGCTTTCAATCAATGGAAGGCTCATCATCATCTTCTTCTCCCAATGAACGGCTGGATTTCGGCAAGATGGGATATGGGTATTTCTCGAAACTCATCAACATGTTCAAATGAAACCTTAAAAAAAAAAAAAAATCTTTGGAGAGAGAGAGAGATGGATTTTTGGGTTCTTCTTCTTCTTTTTTCAGATGCAAGCATTATAGAAGAAGGTGCAAGATTCGAGCTCCCTGTTGCAATGAAATCTTCCCCTGTCGCCACTGTCACAATGAAGCAATGGTATGTGAAAGAAGACCATCACAGTTTTGATTTGTATTTGAAATTTTGAGACTTTTAATATCTGGATTTTGATGGGTTTTCTATTTGATGGACGCTAGAACTTGCTAAGCAATCCCCGGGATCGGCACGAGCTCTGCCGGCATGATGTTCGCCAAGTGAGTTCAGTTCGATTAGGCGGCATGTTTCTTTTCTCAATTGGTTCTGTTGCACAGGCCATATGTGTACATTATCTAAATACGGCAAGAACCGGGCCGCTCGTCTGGTGGGTCCCACTATAAACATATCCTGACTGAGTGTAGAGCTATCCCACTTATCAGGTGGGTCACATCTGTACATTGTGTATAGACGGCTGGTAATGGTTCTTCATGTGTGACCCACCTGATGATCAGGTGGAAGGTAGATGATGAACGACCGGGAAATTTTACATGTGCTACATATGTCATTTGTGCTGCAAATCATGTTTCCAAGTGAATTGCTGATACTTTGAAGTTGGGGTTGATGGATGTTTGGATTTGAATTGATTTTTCAGGTCATTTGTGCGGTTTGCGACACCGAGCAGCAGGTGGGCCAGTTGATTGATTTGGGTCATGGGTTCTTCATTTTGTTCTGTTTTTCTCTGCTGTTCTTTGACATAATGGATCAGGCATCCCAATACATCTTTCCTTTATTATTATTATTATTTTTCTTTGTATCTGTAGGTTGCACGTGTCTGTTCGAACTGTGGTGTGAATATGGGAGAGTATTTCTGCGAAGTCTGCAAATTCTATGACGATGATGTGAGATAGATTGTCAATGTTTCTGTTTCATTCGTTTCTTCTTCTTCTTTATGTTGTTCGAAATACTGTGATTTAAGTGTAATGTAAGATAATTCCTTGGATTTAATGCTGATTGTGGCCATTTGATCTTGTTGCAGACCGAAAAAGGACAGTTCCATTGCAATGAGTGCGGTATTTGCAGGTTAACCGCTTGTGACCGGTTTTCCATTGTTCTTTGTTTTGCACAAGAGGGGAATTTTGTGATCCTCATCCCAGGGATATGTATGGTATCCTTGGACCTTGAGTCTGAACAAGTGGGACCTGTCATTGGTTTGCGGATCTGGACTTTTGATCTGATGGACCCAATATGGATGAAGCATGACCTGAGATCTCCCAAATTGGAAGATCTTAGCCTTTGTTTCATTGAATGCGGATGATTGTTGTGATTTTTTCTCAATCATGGGTGCTAGCCATTGATTGATGGGGGTGCGATTTTCCCATTGGGAGTTTTTTCGGGCCTCACCCATCTGCGTAATTGGCTCGTCAGATCAATAGTATAGATCACTGAATGTGGGCCCCATTTTTTGTTACCATACATATCCTTGGCTGAGGATCGTACAATTTCTCTTTATGTTGCAGCTGTCAATAGCTAAGTTAAAGTCATAAACTAATCTGATTTGTTAAAACATAACCAGAGTTGGCGGCCAAGAGAACTTCTTTCACTGCCAGAAGTGCGGTATGTAATCTTCACATTGTGTTGCATTCAGCTTGTCACTCAGTTATTTGTGATGTTAGTGTAAATAGCACCAAACCTTTCTGCAACAGTTGTATGCACAATGTATAATGCAAACAACGTGGATGCATTGTTGTTTTTTGCATCAAAGATCAGGAATGGATCCTGTCTGTCGTGCTTTTAGAAGGGGGAACATATGATACTCGATCCAAGGATATCTAGTGTATCATCTGGTCGTCAAATTGTACAAACAGATCGCATGATTCGATGGTCGAAATTGTTGATCCGACAGGCCCCACTGTGGATTGTATGTGTCCTGAAAGTCTCCAGACTGGAAGATGCTAGCCATCAAATATTTGGATGAGTGTGGACCAATGTTGTATTTCTTTCCTTAAACTTCAATTTGCAGGCCACTAATTGAAGGGTCAGGACTCAGGATTATACTTTTGGGGAGATTTTTGAAGTGTCTGTCATCCACAATGGGGCCCATCAGATCAGTGCACTGGATAACAAGATTGTGGGCCCATTTGTACAAACTGATGACTCCAGGACACTCTACATATGTTGGTTAGGATTATACTTTCAAGGAGATTTTTAAAGTGTCTACATTCACAATGGGACCCATCAAATCAATCCACTGGATCACAAAACCATGGGCCCATTTCTGCAAACTGATGTATCGAGGATACTCTACATACGTGTGGGTGTATGTGTCTAGATCAAGTTACATTTTCCATTAAGCTTTTTTATGCACAAGACGCAGTATTTCAATTGTATCCCCTTTTTTGTATATGTTAAGTGGGGAAGCAGATTGCGTACTGAGTAACTCAGTTCGCTAAGCGTACTGAGTAAACTATGTGAGGTTCACCAATCATTATTCCCACTGTTTCTTGTGGTATGATCCGCTTGATCTTTGGATATGCTTCAATTTTGGGCTCAACCCCTTAAATTATATGGAAAAATGGGTGGACAGCGTGGATAGACTGCATACATTCATGGTGGGCCCTACTGAGTTTACTCAGTACGATAAGAGCGTACTGAGTAACTCAATACGCAATCTGATTTCGTTAAGCGGGTGTGTGCATGTGTGTATGTACATTGGAGGTTGTATATTTTGTTCCTACAATAGTTGTACAGGGTTGTGGGTGCTGTGACATATGCTCCCAAGTCTCAATTAGTTAATAGCTACCTATCAAAAAGTTAACAAACAGCTATGCTATTCTTTTCTCAATTTAATCAATTCAGCTTTGTGATCATCATTAGTTACTATGCTCAATATTTGTTGTTGGATCTTAGTGTATTAGTAAGTTCTATTGCTTCTACCTGCAACTGACTCTCCCTTTAACGAACTTTTGATTCATTCATAAGCATGTTTCCAAATATCCATATCGTATTGGCCACAATGGTTCTACTGCATCTGAATCAGTTGATGCTTATACTTGAAATGGGGGTGAATGGTTTCCCAAAATTGGTGGTTGTATCAGTCAATACAGGTTGTATCGATCATAGTTTTGAAACCCAAAAACTGGACTCAAATCGATGTTCATGCTGGTTGGGTCAACTTGAAGACTCAAGCCAACTCAATTCCGTAGTTAATAGCAATGATAAAAAATAGTCAAGAATAGTAAGAAATATTTAAATTAGTTATCTGTCGTATTAATATCACTATTAGTATTATAAAATGAGAAAACAAGTCACTATTGCATACTTTGTTAGTTGAGTGTGCTGCATTTCTGATGGTGTTAGGGGAGGAGAGAATTTGAGAGAGAAAAGATGTCAGTTCACGCCCCAAAAACGGTGCACGGGCCCCTCGCTCTGCTCTTGAGGTGCGATTGGGGGATTCTTTTTTTTTTTTTTTTTTTTTTTGAACAGTTGGTTTAGTAGGATCCCCCTTAACAATGATATAACAATATCCAAACTAGATATTCCCATATTCAAAATATGATATATCAAAAATCCAAAACATACATCTGTTTCGAATACATTATTATATTCCTAAAAGCCAACGCTAATAAAAACGGGAATGTACTCTTCTTGCTCAGCTACCTCGGTTGGCTAAGGTTTCCTGAAAAGTTAAACAACAACTGGGGTGGGCTTTAAGAGCCCAGTGCATGTATCTCAAATCATGGATAACAATGAGGGGGTAGTTAATATAACAAGCAGGATGGAAGAGAATGTAATATAGAGTCATGATACTTATCATCAGTACGGTGGGGCTGTAAATGCGATACAAGTATGACTACAATGTCTCCTCCATATCCCAGCATTATCAATCTGAGTGAAACGATGGGGCCATCCCCTCTCAAGTGGCCTAACATCACTTGCAGTACCCGGCCTCGACAATGGGGTATTTGCGCACTTCAGGTGCTCACCCATCCGGCCTGACAATAAACACATTTAGATAAGATACATATGGTAGGCTCGTTACACCTCTTCTCCGCCTAACCTCAGCAATAGGATTCTCTTGGATCTACATGACTGTCCTACTCGTCTCGACGATGAAGGGATGTATTCGTAATAACCCTAATTGATCTTGGGAGTCGGGGACCCCCACTCTACAAAATGTCCACCCGACTCGGCTCGACGCCAAGTAGACTCGTCAAACCTCTTCTCCACCCAACTTTAGCAGTGGGGGTATTGCACAACCGGCATGCTTACTCGACTTTGCCCAATGGTGAAGGTCTCAATGCACAAGGGTAAAAATATCCAAGACCTATCACAAGGTCCTAACATCCAACTCCCATAAATCCACCACCATCTACTATACTCATAATGTATATGTATGAGTCATCATGATGTAATGGTCGAAATGCATTCAATGTATGGCAAGTTTTCATATAGTTCTAAAATCAGCATTTATTAAAGACATTGTGCAACATAATTGGAGTCTATAACATTAGTCCATTCGCAATTCACATTATCATGATTTAAAGGTCTATCAATATCTGTATTTGTACACTAGATTACCTACAAGAATTTGCCATGTCGCACTAGAGCTCTATAACACAAGGGTCTATTGGTGCTACACAAAAGGACTTCGCTAGAGATGCTAGAGTACTTGACAAGGCTACTTGTACACCATATTATTGTACATCGCATAAGTCAAATGTGCTACCTGAGTATACCCGAGCAATAGTCTGCATGTGCATACCATTTGTGCACATTTCACCAGTTTAATGTTTCCTTAAGAGTGTACGTAAACATGGGTTCCTATGCACACCATCTAGTGTACATCACATAAATCAAATATGCATGTTTCCCCACATGCGCAAGTATCATTTTTAAACGTCATTGACCAAGTTTAGGTAGACCCATTTTAGCCCTTAGCTCTTGCTTGAGTAAACTAACCTAAGCTTAACGATCACAAGGTTAAGCCCCTAATCTACACATCGTTCTCGTTATTAAACATCAAGTCAAAATCACTACTATAACCATCATATTTCTAGCTTGCGGGCCTCACATAGTGGGCCTTGCATAAACCATAGGGTAGATAGCAATATACATCATGGTGGGCCTCGCCTCCCGATGGGCCACAAAAGTTCTGGATCAGGTTGATACGTGTGTTTTCCATTCATCTAGGTTTGTGTGATCATGTCAATTAAATTTGAAGACAATAACGTCAAAGTGGACCACACTTCCTAGGATCACGGAAGTTTAAGATCAAGCTGGTATTTGTATTTTTTTATTTAGTCAGTGGGCCTCGCCAAAGTTTGGGATTAAACTGATATTGATATTTTCCATTCATCCGGGCTTGAGTGATCGTATCAACGGGATGGATGGCAGATGGACATCATAGTGGGCCCCATTTCATGGGACTACAAAAGCTTTGGATCAAGCATATATTTGTGTTTTTCCTTCAACCAGGTCTGTGTGACATTATCAATAAGTTAGATGACAAATAAACATCACAGTGGGCCCTAAGGGTGTTTTCAATGGTGGGCATTCCATCACTGCTGATTACTATGGTGGGGCCCGCATGAGCATAGGATATGCTCCATTTCTGGGTCCACACCTATGTCTAGGTCTATAGGACCTTATGGACGGGTTAGATGACATATAAACATCATGGTGGGCCCCAAGGGCAGTTTTAACAATGGCCATCAATCACCGCTATTTCCTATGGCGGGGTGACCAAGCTTTGGATTTGCTTCATTACTGAGCCCACACCCATGTCTAGGTTTGGGTGACCTTATGGACAAGTTTGATGGCAATTAAAACATCGTAACAGGCCCCACAGAGGGTTTCGGCAGTGGATGTTCAATCACCATTGTTCCCTATGGTGGGGTCCACAAGAGTTTTGGGACATGATGATATTTGTGTGCCCCTTCCATCTAGGTCCATGTGACCCTATCAGCATGTTGGATGTCAAATTAAAAACCACAGTGGGCCCCCCAGAAGGTTTCAACGGTGGACAACAACCACCCCTATTTCTAGGGTGGGGCCCACTTGAACCTTGGTTCTGTCTCGTTTTTTGGCTCTTGCCCTGAAATGATGTGGAAAAAATGGATGGTCGATGTGTGTACAACACATACATAATGTAGGCCCCCTAGCGTGGGGTCCACATTGCTGGACCGTGTATAAAACACATACATCAAGAGGCCCCCCAACATGGGGTCCACGCTGTTGGACAACATGTTAGGTGGTTTCCCTAGCATGGGGTCCACACTATTGGACAATATGTATAAAACACATACATCAAGTGGGTTCTTGATGTAGTACTAATGCATGAACTCAAATAATGTGAGAGATCAATCAACAAATTTAAATGAATTAATGAAAATTATAAACCTTGCTACCATCATCACAAATATCAAGATTCTAAAAGGAAATCATCCATAGTTTAAGCCTAGGTTGCCAAACATCATCCTACAAGACCATTAAACATGAGAAACTACGATCTAATGGATGTAGAAACATCCAATAGCATAAGGTTAAGCCTATTTTAAAGAGGTAGGTCTAATACTACCTAGGGTGAGGTTAAGGTTTAGGGAAATTGGGGAAAACTTGGAATTATAGTTAATTGGGTAAATTTGGTAAAGGGGTTAAAGGGTTTAGGTATTAGGAGAAGGGAATTAGGGTTTTGGATGTAGGGAATTTGGAGATTAGGATTTAATTGAAGGTTTTGAAGATCCAGGGTTTGATAATTTGGGAAAATTGGAAGATTTGAGATTTTTAGGTTTAGGGTTAGGATTTGGACAATAGAAGATAGGGTTTTGGAGGAATGGTTCAAAGAAGCAAATGGGAATACAGGAGTGGCCGTATGGACCAGCCCATGTGGTCGTACGGTCACTCGTTTGGGGTTTGGTCGGCTAGGGTTTGGTTTGTAACTTTGGGGTTTTGAGGAAAAAGATGAAGAAGAAGAAAGGAAGGTGTTGAAATAGGTTTTGGATGAAGAACTAAGGAGATTTCAACAAAATACCTTGCATGAAGAAGAAAACTTCAAAGATGGATAACTGGAAGCCTCGCACTCCCGTAATTGACGATAAGCATTGCACCGATCTTTATTCCAAATCGTATGAAGAAGAAGAATCAAATGAGCTTTGCTATTTTAGAGAGAAAATCCACCATTAAGGAGCTCCCCCCCCCCCCCCCCCCCCCCCCCCCCTATATAGTCTTAAGACTTTTCAAAAATACAAATTAAAACTTGTTTTAATGGCTTTGATCAAAATGACCATAGTCTAATGAAAAATCAAATAAAATCACTCATAAGGTGTCCAAAGCATAAATCAATCATAAAACTAAATTTTAAAACATAATTATGTCCTACGTTGATGAGAATGGTCCATGATCAATGGCCCGATTGCCATGTCCCTCAAATCCAACGGTCCAAATCACTCCCTAAAGCAACTCATGTGCATCTTCGCAATATGGGGTCTTCCAGATGCTCGCACATGCACATGGGGTCTTCAACATGAACATGGATACTCGCCTAGCCATAAAGAAATCGGTGTGGCCCGCCTCCTCCTTTGATAAGTATACAAAGGTGTATGTGATGTGATGCCCTCATCTACTCTCCTCAGTTGAGAAGAGTTCGCCTCTGGCAGACTAAAACTCCTATAATGCTCCAGGATGTTGGGATCCAAAGTTTGCATCTTTGCCTCTGTAATCCAGGTGCTATTTGAAATCTGCATGTGCTTCCACTTGACAAGGAATTTCTGAAATCCCCCATGGCGAGTGGAAACCGCTTGCCCATCCAGTATATATTTGACTTCTTCACTTCGAGTAGGCAAGGAGGGTAAGGGTGGCATAGGCTAGGATAATTGGTTAGGTAGGGGCCATAGGTTGGGGACTGGATGATGGTATGTGGGAGGGTCTGAAAATAGATCAGAATGCGAAGTAGCAAGACCTTTCTATCGAACTAGATCTTCCATATTAAAAGTAGAGATTATTCCCATGGTAGGTGGAAGGTCTATTAAATACGCATTAGGACCCAGTTTTTGCATTATTTTGTATGGTCCTGCACTAAGCGCTTGCAATTTTTTAACAACCCCATGTGGGAACCGTTTAGGTCTCATAAGAACCATGGCATAATCTCCTAACTGGAATTCTTGAAATCTACAATGAGAATCAGCAAATGCTTTATATTTTTTATTACTTACGTTAATCCGCTTCCTGATCTCACCATGCAATTCATATATGTGACGTGCAAACTCATGTGTTGACTCGGATGGCCTATAGGACACATACATAGGTATGAGATTTGCGAGTTTCCTAGGTTTGTAGCCATGCACAACCTCAAATGGACTCATGCCTATAGACCTATTAATGGAACTAGTATATGCTAACTCGGCTATAGGCAAAACAATATCCCAAGTTCTAACGTGATCACCTACAAGGTATCTAAGCAAATTTCCAAGATTCCTATTGGCGGCCTCAGTCTAACTGTCTGTTTGAGGATGATAGGCATATGAAAATTGAAGCCTTGTCTCCATCATGTGCCATAGTGTCTTCCAAAAATAGCTTATAAAATGTACATCATGATCAGACACTATGGTCTTAGGTAGACCATGTAAACGCACTACCTCCCCAAAGAAAAGTTTAGCTACATTGGAGGCATTTGATGTTTTCGAGCACGGAATGAAATGAGCCATTTTGGAAAAATGGTCTACAACCACAAATACGAAATCATGTTTCTTGATAGTCTTAGGTAAACCCAACACGAAATCCATACTAATGTCCCGCTACGGAGCATGGGGCACTGGCAAAGGCGTATACAAAACTTGTATTTTGTTTTCTTTGCTTCGCCAGTTAACAAGTCTTGCACCGCCCAACTATCATGGCTACATCTCGCTTGAGACTTGGCCAATAAATCCTATCCTCCACAAGGGCAATGGTCTTGTACCTCCCTAAATGACTGGCTACCCCCCCTGCATGAAGTTCCCAAACTATGGACCCTGAGATGCATGCACCTAGATAACCCAACTTGTTCCGACTAGATCTTAGCCATCTGATGTCCGTTTGGGGCGTGCGACCAGTCGTTATGATGGTACCAACAACGAGTACTACAAGATGTACGGTTTACATTTCAGTTTAGATCGGAATAAGTGGGCCAAAAGTGGGTCTCAATCCAGCTGTCGAGTAATGTCCACCTAAGGCGTGCATATGATGTTTGCACGTCCAATACAGGTGGACCCCAGACAATTTTAAAGGGGGTTAAGGGTGTGGGGTCCACCTCACATCAAATCTAGACATGGCCCACATGACCTACACGCCACTTGTCCCAAGTGAGCCCCACAAAACAATTTAAGCGGGCCCACATGGTGATGCACAATCACATGCACAAGGATGGGTTGGATTTCGATTAACTGAAGTGGGCTCCACATAGATCCCATATTTTTTTAAAAAAATCCACGGCAAACACGAATTAGGACCATAGTATCCTAATAAAAATATAACACCCCTCAACAGAGTAATATCCTAATTGGATGAAGAAAGAGAGAGAATTAAGGAAAAACAAGTTGGAATGAGAAACTTCGAAAGTGACTTGCGTGAGGGGGAAAGGGTGCCATATGGCGCCACTTCCGCAGGCTTGGATCCGTACAGGCTATCTGTATGGCAGGCCTTACTCTAGGCCACATGGGCATGATCCCCTCCGACCATTCTCTTCTCCATGCTTGTAAACCCTAAGGGCCTGTTTGGTTTTCCAACTACGTAGGTAATTGGTGGTAAAGTTGTCATTATTACTTTGTACATGTAATTGCAATGGTTGTCAAAAAGCTTGGACTCTTTAACCCCATGTTTGTTTTTTGCACTGTATTAGTGGAATTCAGCATCATTGCAAATTACAGGTGTTTGGGCAGATAGTGTAATAACTTACCTGATTGTTATGGTGTCCACCACCTCATATTTGATAGGCATGCATAATCTGTTTGGTTTCGAGCATGTATCACCCTCAAACGTATTGTGACTCACACTTGAATATATGGGCTTTTGCTAGTCAAATTTTTGCCTTGAAGAATAGGTAGTTTTTCACAAACAACATTTTCTTTTCCCGCCAACGTGTCACTTACGTATAATATCCAAGCCATTCAAAAGGTGGGCCATATCATAAAGATCATTTGGGGTGAAATCCAGAATGGCCCACTCTTCAGGAGGACTACGCCACTGAAATGAACGGACAACCTATGATCTGCCTTGATGTATAGGTATGGCCTACCTACTAGTGGATCAGTTCCATTTTCACCCCGGATGATCTGTACGGTTCATTCACCTTCTTGGACGGATCAGATGTCCCACACGACTGACACGAGTGACATTTGCCAGGAAAAAGGAGAGCGTTTGCATGTGAAACAGTCACCCTGATAATACATGAAACACACCACGTGCAATTATAAACCACCATAACATCTCTATTTCCCTCCAGAAATTCAAACGCATCAATGCACCCAACCACATAAACCAAAGAATCCTAGCCGTCCACTACAAGGCCCACCCACCCATATCCTCATGTGGGTCCCACCCAAATATGAAATACAATCACTAAAGCATGCGTCTCCATCAAACAACAAGATGCAACTAAACACCCCCATATAACATGCATTCCAGTTCCAGATTCTCCAAATCCATTCAAAGACATTTCCCTCCAAAATCCAAACGGTCCCCCAGAAGCTCTCAACCCAAGTACACAAACCAAAGCATCCCAGCCGCCCATTACGCGACCCACCCATATCCTCATGTGGGTCCCACCCAAATCTCCCCAAAACCAACTGCCACAGCACCTTGGCCCTGCTCTTGAGATCATCCACCCATCTGCGTGAAGCTAGGAAAATCCATGGGCTTTTGCTAGTCAAAATTAACAGTTAAATATATACAAAGTTCAAACAGTTAACCATGATATGCAAAGACAACTAAACACCAAATCCTATGAGAGATTCCAAAACTAGTACGGTCTAGAGTAAGGAAGTCCACATAAAGCATGTATGTAGTTGAAAGTCCAAAAAAAATTCTGAATCAAACAAGAAGAGAAAGAAATTATGCAAATCCCTCGGTTCACCTAGCAGAACTGATGATCACTATTTCAGCGATGATACGAGCTGAATCACAATAACCAAAAATAAGATTCCGAAGATGAATCTAACAATTACCGCATCACCGTCTGCCATGTCTGCGACACCTTCTCTATGTATGTTAGTACCAAGGTCATATGGAGCACAAGAGGTCGTTGCCGAGGTCCGACCTATAGGATGACTCGTGCAAATGGCACTGCAACGCTCTCTATGCTGCGACCTAATACTCTCATAGTCATCTACGATCTCGTCTTGTGGGACATTTGTAAGCTCCATTTTCTCGGACCATGCTGACCATTCGAGAAAAGCCTCGACAAGCGAATTGTAACCATGGAAACGTGCCCTTGAATATCCCTCCACTTGCACACGACACTCCTCCCAGTCATAATATACTCCGGGACGGCGACCGTTGAATACTATGTATACCTTTTTAGCCATTTGCACATTATCAAATAAAGTGACAACATCTCATTGCAATATACCAAAATTAAGATGAACAATGTTAAATATCATTATTTATTCAATAATTAGAACAAATAGCGTAACTAAATTTTTTCTAATCATTGGATTACCCTGGTATTATAGTATTTCTATTCACATACCTAAACCAGTCTTTAGGCAACACCTGCAAAATCTGATGGAATGGTTTACACAAAAAACATATAGTTATAAGATCATTGATAGAGTAATTCAGGTATAGAAACATGTTATGCAGTGTATATGACAGTTACTTATCAACAATCCATACACACTAGTCACCAAAATGCAAACAGTCATCAAAACCACAAAAAAATAACAGGTTGAAGTCCAAGACTCGCATCCAGTAAGGTCCTTCCATTGCCTGTTCTATATAGGCACATCCATCCACATAGTCACCTACAATTACCTAAAATAGCAAAAAGTAATTGTCCAAAATAAATAATCATCTAAAATATCAAACTACATGTTCGTCCTACTGCGCTCAGTCAGAGGACTGATATGATGTAAGCAGCATCAGCACAAAGTCCAACCTCTTGTGCTCGGGGCGGACTGTTTGTTCATCCTTTGATAGAATCTTTGTTGCGCGAAGGATCTCATGTCCTGTGAGCCCTTCAATCTGCTCTAAAGCGGGAACAATCTGCGACATACGTACCATGTCCTTCCCCTGGTGAATGGTTATAGCTAGTGACTTCAAGGCTTCCGCAACCTCGCTTATTCCTTTTTCCAATTACGTCACAAGGGCGACTCATTCTTGCTCTCTTCCTTGACGTCGAGGTGCTGCTCGTGTTCATGGAGTTGTTTCCGTTTCCATTCGGACTTCGGTAGGGCCTATGGGTGCCATCATGACTTTGATAAGACCATTGGATCTCAGCCGCACTGCCCCCTACATCGTCACTCGATACCACGAGCGTATCGTCATTCAGATCAACAGACGTTCTCGGCAATAATTCGGTTTCCCTTGACCGTCTCGAAGCCATAGAATTTGGCATGTTGCCCGTGCTTGAATGGCGTCTACTAGCTCGGTCATTTCCGAACAGGTACGTCAGGTCATCATACCTCCGCACCGCTTTGCCCCGTACATGTTGTGCGTAAGGATGTGACTATTGACAAGAACGATGAACGTGTCAATACAAGGTTACATTTGGAGATATCATATTTACTAAATACAAACAAAATAAACAACTTGAAACGTATTGAAACTTAAATCGATGTCAATCTCACCCGTATGCAATCCTCCCAAACGTCATCTGGGGCAGTGATTACCTTCAAGTCGTCATCCCATCCAAAACCAGAAGCATTCAGTGTCTCGCGCACTTCGAAATACAGCCTCTTCAACGTGCGGATGCGATTCCCAACATGTTTCTCCTATAAGTGATATCCTTATAGCACCCTTCACAGTATCTACAATTATCTTGTGTCTCCTTCTTAAATCCATTAACACTCTTACGTCCATTTGCAACAACATTCGTAAGAGTGTCAATAAGACAGTCATCCATCTCATCGGTCCAATGCATTGCACCACTAGAAGACCCATTTTCATTAGTTGATTTCTGTTTGTATTTCCTCGGTTTCCTCCGTGGTGTAACACTTGGCTCTTGACCGGATACTTTCGTATGCGTTGACTGATTGTTTCGCTTGTTAGGTGACATATCTCCGTCAAAAACTTCAGATATCTACAGAGATTCAAATGAACATCTTCAAATAAGCATTAAAACACTAGGTAGGAACATAGTTAAATACAATGATATTTTGTAACAATGTAATTCTCAGACATTCATTTCCTAAATATTAATTGTGAGGGAGGAAAAAAAAAATATTGTTAAACATCCGATTGGAGTATTATAGACAAGTGCATGTCGTAAAACGAGTACAAACGTTCGATTCTCCCTACTACAAAAATAACAAAAAATCATGTGATTTTCATACGCTACGACACACAGGATGGAAATCATTCCACATCCTAGTGGCAATATTGTCTCGAAACATGGACCATTCGTTCCTTTCACGTTGTGTGACGTTGATAACCATCCGTCCATCGTCGAGAGAACTGATCTCAACTGGAGATGGATTTATACCATCCGCTACATCTGTTGATGAGTCCTCATACTCGACAATACCATCTCCCCCAAATCCTCGGATAAAGTTGTGTAACACACAACATGCGATCAGTATCTTCAGTTGTGTTAAAAGGTTGTATGGTGGAGCTGATTTGAGGATTGGAAACCAAGCTTTCAATACTCCAAAAATCCGCTCTACAACATTTCGTAGTTGAGAATGTCTGTAGTTGAATAGTTCTTTTTTGTTGCAAGGCTTGCGACCCGCGCGGTATTCATTGAGGTGGTACCGTATGCCGCGGTACGAAGCTATAAATCCTGGTGAATGCGCATAACCAGCATCAACTACGTAGTACTTTCCTACAATTAATTACGACTAATTATCAATATAATAATTTTACATTGATTCAGTTAATAAATAAGTTCTATTATATAGTTAAACACTAAGTACCCTCTGGGATTGTAAAGCGATCATGTGAATGTGTTAAAGCACTCTATAAGACGCGTGCGTCGGAGGCCGAACCTTCCCATCCGGTTATCACGTATACGAACTTCATATCAAATGTACACGCGGCCATTATGTTTTGAGAGAGAATCCCTTTTCGGTTACGATAGGTGGCACTATCCATTATAGGAACATAAGCAAGTACATGGGTTCCATCAATTGCACCAATACAATCCTAATTTGAATATGATATATCAGGAAAAGAAATTATAAGAGACATAATCTTATGACAAGGATGTTCTTGAATATTAGTGATTAACATGATCCATACCTGAAAATACGTGCTCCAATTGGGATTGACTAGAATCTCTGTAGGTATTTTTGCATTGGGGAGTTTTACAAACGTCCAAGGCTTTAGTAAAATATCAGCTTACGGTTTCTCCAGACCGTATAAAGCGATGTCCAATGACACGGTTTCGCACATTATGCCCTACTGTAAGAAGGAACATGACAAATTGTTCCTCCATAATTATATGTTTCCCATCCGGTAGGAGATTCTTATCCCTGAGAAACGAGCGTAGGTGAAAGAAAATATCCTTATTCATTCGGAGTTGTGCCAGGCACTCATTGTCTCTAGCTCTAATTGTCCCATTAATTATCTTGCTTCTTTCATAGTCACCAACTCTCGAGAGTGTCCTAAGTAAGAGACTATTGCAAAATTCCCCAATCGCAATGATTGTAGTTGCCGCTGCAACTGAAGCTGCAAAAGTAGCCATCTCCTCTTCCGTCCATCCATGTCCTTCCATGTTATGATATTTACTTGTACAACAAACCGAATGAAACTTGGTCAACATCCACTAGTCCAATATCAAGAACCAGTTCCATATGTAACTTTATTTGTTCAGACATAAAAATGAATTGATATTCAAAAAACACGTCCCATAACGTTCATAGTAGAATAACACAACCTACAGAGCATATCATCAAAATTCACCTACATACTAGCAGTTATGCCTGAGGCTTTATAGCAACAAACTCAACTAAAGAACAGATATAGAAGAAGTGGAATATGCAAATATCAAAACAGATCATATAATCACAACAGAGAAACAAGGAAAAAATATACATGGATACAAAAGCTGATTCTCAACAAAAAATCATATATGCCCGATAAAAAGACACCCGATGAAAAAACATGAAGAACAACACAAACTGGTTCAACATTTAAGTATATTTTCACAGTATGGATTTTGAACCATGTGGAAGCGAGATGAATTTTGAAAATGCTGCTATCCAAAAAGATCTTTGACATCAAACAAAACATAAGAGTTTAAGACAAGTTGATAAACGGTTGGAATTCTATGTACATGTATGGCCCATCTGATGATCAAATTCACCATATCATTGGGACATCGCACTAGGCACATGATGAGCTGCTCTGATGTTGCACATATTTTACTCATCCCGACCAGGTCATTGACTCATTCAATCCAAAAAGTCCCACTCTTAACTCAGACATATTTCCTATTTCTTTAACAAACTGTTATAAAAGAAACAAAAATAATAATAATAAACTCAAAATCATTTCTAATACTGGCAGGTAAAAGTACAGGACAAAACCCAATGATTATCTAAGTTATAATACTACCTTCTCAAACCATATATCAGCTTCTGTTATTTCCATTATTTTTTTAAGTACTTAAACCCATCCGTTATCATTCTTCAACAAGCAAAACCAGAGTATCAAAATTCAATTTCAAATCATTCTAAGTAATCGTCGTCTTCATCTTCTTCTTCTTCTTATTCTTCTTCTTATGATTGAATTTAACCCATTTGAAATCATACTTCAAGAAACAAAACCCAAGTACTAGAATTCAATTTCAAACTACGGCTAAAAAACAGCATTGACTCTAGTACTAAACAGACACTCACCGGACCCGATTGACCCTTAACTCCCAATCTTTTTGTATGAATTAATCCATCATATTTCAAAGAACAAAACCCAAAGCCCAAAATTCTAAATCCCAATCCAAATAAGGAAGATATAAAAATAAAAATAAAAACAGTAGAGAAGAAAAGCCAAAAAAGAGAAAACATATCCTCCATACTAAAATTCTCCACTTCTTCTCATCCTTAAACCCATTTGCAGTCATCCTTCAAAAACCAAAACCCAAATCCCAAAATTCAATTTCCATAACAAAAGCAAGAAGATAGGCAAGAAGATAGAATCAGCAGACAGAGAAAGAATGAGGGAAAACAAAACAAAACAAAACCCATACAACAGAATCCTGATGTTTCAGCTAGAAATCTCTGCACCCCTAAAAAAATCGAGAATATCAAAACCCATCAGATTTTACAACACGAAGAAAATATTAAAGCTCCCATTTACTAAAAATTGGATTTTTATTGATTATATTAATGATTATTTTTTGAATTCCAATGATTGCAAGCAAATATCAATATCAAAATAATGTTGAAAGAAAAGGTAAAAATTCAAAAATAAAAAATAAAATCACACATACCTCAAGCACGCACGTGTTTTCCAGGTCTCTTTGGAAGAGACTTTCTGCCTATATACAATAACCAAAAATAATACATTGAGAATTAAAATGGAAGTTGGGAACAGTACAATCTCTATAACAGATCATGCAATACTCTTTGACCGCACGACAAATCTCATGACAAAATGATTATGAAAACTGTATACAAGCTCCAAAAGCCCAAAGGCCTAGACGATAATTCAATTGCAGAGGAGTATAATAAAAGAGTCCATGTACTGCAAACATCAGGTTTGTTCTTCAAAACCAGACAAACCCAGCTTACTGTAACCGTAACATTCATGGCTACGAAATTGGATGGATGGGATAATGAACCGAAAACAAAGATGGATTGAATCATCCAATCAATCAATGTTTTCTTTAGAATGCCAATAGTTATATCTACAACAGGGTTAAGTTCTATCGAATGGACTGTCCAACTAAAGAAACAACTTGCAACTGGAGGTGAAATCACAGAGCCGTAGCACACCAGTGTGGTGTCATCGGAACGAAATCCCTGTTGTAGATTGTCTGTTTTTAACATACTCACACAGAAAAGAAAAAAAAAAAAAAAGAAAGAAAGGGGCCCTGTTGGGATTTCAGTCTAGGACCCGTTTGGACAATTAAAAAAAAAAACGGGCCCTAATATGAAATCAAATTCCAAAACCGTACAATATCCGCTTCTTTTCTTCCTCCATTCTCTTTTTATTTTATTTTATTTTTTTATCCATCTCTCTTTTTTGTTTCTTTCTTTCAAAACATCTGACAGAAGGTAAACAGAAGATTTAGATGAACTGTATATACATCATGCCAGCAGGATGTTTTTGCAGCTGTAATCAGCTTTCTTCCTCTACCTCTTACACATGATGTGTGGCAGGATTACGGCGTAAAGGACTCAACGTCCGTAAAGACATTCCAGTGTACAACTGCTAAGGAATAAAGAGAGCACATAGGACCACCCCATTCTGGCAAAATACGCCATTTGCGGTATATCCAAACGGTCCCTAAAAGGCAATGATCTTTTTAGCTACTTCTTTCCATGGACCCACTCAAAAGCCTCTCGTACTGAAAATCTTGCTGGAACTTCAACACAGCTCTAGCTTTTTATCTTCCAAAAACTCAACAAAAACCTCTACATTAAGAACCCAGATGCCAGAAACTGAAAGTTCATCCCAAAAACCATTATAAGATACCCACGCAAAGCTAGAAAATAACAGCAATCGGAGCCTACTTGTTTGGATATCGGATGGCTGTTGTGGAAAATCTGATAGTGTACTCACGACCCGATATCCGTTGGGCGGTAGAGGAAGCAATGTATAACAGTTAATAGGAAGCCATGGCGAACGAGGTTGTCTACCGAGAGAAGAAGACGTAGAACCCGTACCTTTGAAACGAAAATCGTATTTCCGACAAAAGATGCAGCCGTAAAGATGGATACCACGTCATCTACCAGCAAGATCTAATCTTCACAGTCTGTTAACCAGGGAGACATGGATGGTTAACATGTACGATGAATGGGAAGAAGATCAACATGCGAGGATGGCAAGCTTCCAAAAACATCCGGGAAGGATTTTTGAAAACGGAACTTAGAAACGAGGATCATACCTTGCAAGGGAGGATTTCCGACTCGTCTCGCTGGGAATGCGCTGAAGATTTCTATTCGGAAGAAGAAGATATACCCGTTATGTAGACATATTCAGTGGCTAACGTCCAATGGTGTCCCGCGGACCACCATTTTCACTTCAGATGGATTTTCGGGCGTCAGAAGATATGAATCAAGTACTTGCATTTCTGTAGGATTCGGCGTCTGCATTACCGCCAAATCCATCCAACTGCAGCCGATCTTTAATGCAGCTGAATACACTTAAATTTCAAACGGGTGTGAAATGTCATAATTACCCCACGCATGTTAAATACTAGTATTTGGTAAAACCAAACAGGCCCTAAGGTTACACACTCCGTCTCTCTATCCGACAACCATGGCCCATGGATTCATATGGATGGTGTGGAACTCATGATGTAAAGGCCTATGTAAACACTATTATCCGGTGAATCCGGGCCCACCATGATGGACCTTAAGGTATGTATAACATGTGTAATGATTCTCTCATCAAAACTATCAATGTATATGACTCACCTCATGTAAACAATGAGAACCATTCGAAATATGGAACCTTCCATCATAGCCCATTGACACCACATCTGCACAATCCGAAACTATTAAATGAAAAGGCAATATCCATAAGATGAAACAGATGAGAGAGAATGAGAGAACATAGGTTTTGAGAGCCTGGGAAGGTAATGTTGTCATTTTAAATTGTTGGTAGGGATATTTTCGTCAATATTCATCCAAAAGTTTAAAGGAAAATCACTTGCCGCATTCAACGATAGTATTAAGTGGAGCTGGTGGTTGAAAAAAACCATAAATCTTCAATGAAAATTAAAATTAAGTGCCTTTTTTTTTTTTTTTGTATTTACCAGTCCGAATTTTGAAAATAACTGAAAATCACAACTTTTAGTGATAAGTGCTGAAATTAAGTTTTACCAAACGACACCTTAAATTAAAAACTTTGCAAATCTCATCTTCAACATTTCTTTGTTTAAACATTTCTAGGGAGATTTTCAAATTTTGAGGGTTTCCTCGGTATATTATCAGGAAAATCTCGCTAAAAATAAAAATAAAAATATTTAATATCAATTAACAAATAATTTTAAATCTATTATGAATTATTTAAAATTTTAAATAAAAATAGTGAAATTATTTAGATAAAAGCATGAAATTTGTAATTTGCTTGATTTTGAAAATCATCATCATCATCTAAACCTTACCCCAATTGATTGGGGTGGGCTACATGAATCCTGTTCTGTCATTCCACTCTTCAAGCACAAACATTCAGTTGCTGACATTTTATATCATGACAATTTCAAAATCTTGGCCCGTAAGTCATGGTATTATTTCCAAAAGGGATGCTAAATGGCCACTTTGGGTTATTGTATATTTGAATTGCTCAGTCATCTGCTATTACACATTTTGTTTGTGGGGATATATTATTACTCCATGGATGTTGGTATACAACTTCCTTGCTTAGCACACACCATATTGTTTATATTCATGTCCAGTCACATGTACCAACATGATGTTTTTTTTAAAAAAAATAAATAAATTTATCATGACCTCTACATTTCAATGATCTTGTTTGAATAAAGGTTCTCTTTTCCCTCCATTAATGTTCGTACGTGCACACAGGATCTTGCTATTCAGTCGGCTTACGCGGTAATCACTCATGCATAGAGAACTCGATGCGGCATCATTGTCCCATTTGTTATGAGGTCCATGTTCATGAACTACTATTTTCTTCCAAAATTGAAATTATGCAAATATTAAAAGGTTCCATGTCTATGCTGCAGTATCTTTTTGACTCGTTGAAAGATACAACAGTTCTCAAATGTGGGCACACGATGCATTTGGAATGTTTCCAAGAGATGGCAAAGCACTACAAGTAAGGCTTCTCGTTACGTCATGTTTTATTCTCCTTTCTTCTTGTTCCTTTATTTGTTCATATAACACTTTGGATAACTTGCCTTCTGTTCTGTCCCCAGATATTCATGTCCAATATGCTCCAAATCGGTGATTGATATGACCAAACAATGGAAGAGAATAGATGAGGAGGTAAGAGCACAATATTCATACACCATTGTAGCCCCAGCCCCCCCCCGCCCCCCCCCCCCCCCCCCCCCCCCCCCAAAGAAGGCGCTTATAGTAGTGGGCCAATAAATATGCGTGTATTGATCAGTGGATAGCTGCATATAAATACCAATCAATTTTCCTAACAAATGTTGTCTATATCCCTAGAATTAATGGGTGAAAGTCGAAGGGCGATACTATCTTTCTAGAACTGGAAACTGCGTCAATTGTGGAGAGAAGTTAGTTTAGTTCTGAAAGTTTGGCTGCTAATGCCTGTTGGATGTTGGCAAGCCAGAACTTGGTAAGCCAAGTTTCACATAATCAACTTGGAATGGCATGCCTAACTTCTCCCCTTGCTATTGAAATTACAAATGGTTGATACCTTTTTCCTCTTAATAGATAAGCAGATCCATGAAATTTAGGGGTTGTTTGGCACCGCGGATTGGAGAGGATTTGAGGGGGTTTCAAATCCCTTGGTTGTTTGGCAGCATAAAGTAACTGGGGGTTTCAAATCCAGGGGGTTTGCGATCCACGGTGAGAGCTTGAATTACAGCTAAAATCATTTCAATAGTTGCAAGTGTAACATGTGTGTCATTATACTATCATTCTATTGGGCACATGGTCCACTAATGATGATCAGCACCGTCCAAACACTGTCCATGTAAATCAGCACCGTCCAAACATTGTCCATGTTAACTAACGATTAAAAATCGTTGGTTAGTCACTCAGACATGATCTTGTGCTTGCGGCCCATCCGAGACTTGGAATTTCATCATTTTCAGGCAAAGCATATATTTCAGCGGGCTTATCACAACCATTGTGTCAAAAATTACATCTCACTAATTAGATATATTAAAGTTGATTTAGTAAATAAATTCAAACCCCTGTAAATATACCATGCATGGGTACTTTTGGATTAAAATTGATTCACACTCCAGGGTTGCCAAACACACTGGGAGGATTGCAAATCCAGGAGGTTTCAAATCCTGGGGGTTCCGAATCCAGGGGTTTCCAAATCCACGCTCCCAAACAGGCCCTTAGCTTAGTAGTTGTTTCGCAGCACGGATTTGGATTCTGACTTCAGAATTCAAATCCTGGATTTTGCATTCTTTCAGTTGAGATAAGCTTCGGAGGGTGAAAAGCGAATTTCTCCGATACCATATAAATGGAGGGAGACCGAGCGCGCATGAGAGTGAGAGAGAGCAGCACCATACACACAGATGGTCAAACGTACACACACATGTATGGTTGCATGTACACACATGCACACAGCAGCAACATCTCTAATACTTATGGAATTTTTTACAACCTTGATTGTGTTTTTGGTTTTTCATCCATTGTTTTTCTAATGTATATTGGTTTCTGTTCCCCTAAACTTTTGATTGGAATTATTTTGGACGGTTCAAGGTCTTTTGACTCAGTGCCACTCTTTATTAATTTTCAAGAATTTTCTTTCTCAGGTACAAGCAACCAGAATGCCTGAGGATTACCGGTACAAGAAGGTGCATGCTTTATCCTTGTGTCATTTGCTCTTTTTTGGGTGCAAGTTACCAGAACTGCATGATTTTACCCCACCAGCATTTTTTATACTGAAACACACCCTGATAATGACCAAAATGTGACCAATAATTTAGAACAGGCCAGTCCAATACAAAGCTTTGAAGGCTAAGCTTAATGTATGAAGTGCATCCAAGTTCATCTAAAGTGCATTTTAAGTGCGCACTTACGTCATGTACTTCAAAGCACTTGGATGCATTTTGTACATTAAGCTTTGTATTGGATCTGGCCTTATTTAGAAGTATATCTACAAACAGAGCATAATACTTGATGAGTGTTTTGTCATTTAGAGGGCATTCTATAATTTAGAGAAAGCCATGTTTGTACACCAAGTCACCAACTGCATTTCATAATGTGATGTTTCTGTGGCCGCCCAATTCATGGATGAGTTGAAAACAGTCCAATTTAAATTAATTTCACTCAAGAAATGGGCAGATGTTGAAATGAAATGACCATGCAACTCGTGCATACATGGTTGGCCATGAACATCCACTGCCCCAATTCACAAATGAGATTATATAAGAATCGCCAATTCATGAATTCTTATGTCTAAATGGACAATAAACATTTACTATGCTGACTGAAGGGACTGCCTTTCATGAACCGGCCTTTATCAGTATTTGAAAGGTTGTTCTTTCTAAGAAGAGACTATTCCCTTGAACTTCAGAACTGATGATTAGTCTGTAGGACTGCAACTTGGTTTTGGGTCAACCCAACCCGAGTTTGGTTCAATTTGTCAAGTTCCTTGGGTTGGGTTTGGGTTAGAAAAACACCTGCCCCATTTGAAATCAGGTTGGGTTCAGGTTGAGCAAATCTAGGTCGGGTTTTGTCGGATGGGGAATGATCACATGTATTTGAGTTAGGTTGGGTTGGGCCAACCGGGTCAAGTATGGACGAATTCAGGTTTGGTTCAGGTTGGGCACTTTGGGTTGGAATTCAGGTCGGGTCAGGTTGTGGGTTGGGTCTTCTTGAGGGGTCGCTCTTTTGTAACTCTGTCAGCCCCACATGCACCTCTCCACGCAGCCATCCGGCATGTATGTAGGAGTTGGACATGTGAGTTGCATCTCAGAACCCACTGTGGATAAATAGGTGTAAAAAATCAAGGTGTTTAATTAGTAGGCCACACATGTACAAAAACAATTGATGGTCTAGAAAATCTTGCAGCTTTTTGTAGGCCGTCAATTGTTTTTGCAAGCAGTGGCTCTACCCGATTGCCGAACAACCTGAGTTTTTGGCCAAACGACCCAAACAATGGGTCCTGCATGATACACTGCCAGGATGTCCTACAAACCTGTCAGATTGGCATGCCTGTCTGTGTGTAGAGATGTTGTGGACAAGAGTATCTTGGATCACGGGTCATTTTGTTACGTCATATGGGAACAGGTTTGCTAGGGGTAGCCGGTTAGGATCATGTGGATCGCTCTAATTACATACCTTATAGGCATGCAATATAGTTTTATATCTGAATTCATATTGCAATTTATATGTGATATGATGAGTGCAATGATTATATGCCACTGAACAAATCAGAGTTCAAATCTCTTCATTGTAATTAAATAGAGGCTGGATCCAATTCAAATGTTTGGAGGATAAGCTTAACATACAAATTGACGTGTGGAGCCCACCGAATTTTTCAATGACATCCAATCTGTCCATCATGTGCACCCCATCCTACTATTCTCCTTGGATCCCGAAACTCGTGCTGATCCAATACTCAGGTGGGTGTGGGCCCCACTGTAAAATCATGCCTTCACCCTTAAAATCACATATTGTGGCCCACCCGCATTTTTTGAGTGGCCTGATATTTTATCTTTCTATTCATCCCAGTTGGATGCGTCTTTTGAACGGACTAACGGCGTATACAGAACATGGTGGGCCCCACATACAATCTGGAAGGTTTTTAATGGTGGGTGTCTCCATCCCAAATTTTCCATGCGGTGTACCCCACCTGAGTTTTGGATCTGCCATATTTTTTAGCACCAACAGTTGGTGCCTCACATGATGGATGTATTGGATCATGTAATTAAAACATCACAGAGGGACACATGTCAATATGTATGTTAAACTTCTGTATTGGATCTCGCCTCAATTGAATATAATCTTGCATTATGACTCAATCATCAATAACAATAGATCCATAATTTCGGGTCACTAAAAATAGGGGTCCAGATTTCAAATGATCTGTAATCTGGATTGCACAATTCAGAACAGAAAGCATCAGGGATTTAGTGATTCAGGTGACATTGCATGTGGAGGAGCGCATGTAGGACTAGCAAATCTCAACTTTTCTATCACCCTTCATAGTCTAGAGGAAGGCCTTCATGTTTTTCAATCCTCTTGTATCTCATATAATTTTTTTTTTTCAGGTGTGGATCCTTTGTAACGATTGCAACGATACAACCGAAGCCAACTTTCACATAGTTGGGCACAAATGCAACCACTGCAACTCCTACAATACCCGCACAATTGCCCCACCAGTCATTCCTAAATGACCAGATCTTGCCTGCAGGAAAATTCAAGTCCCATTGCCAAAGAATGCTTGGGTCACACTTTCATTCATTAGCCAAGCTTCGTTTTGACAGGTATTCTTTCTTTTGTGAAAACTACACAACAAAAGGAGTTCTGACTCTTGTGCTTGACTAGTTTCCATCGTACTTGTTATTTTTCTGATCATCATAACATTGGTTTTTGTGGACTTCTGTTAGCTAAATTGATGGGTTTGTGTACATTATAAATACACAACCATACGTAGTTATGCGATCTGATTGTATTTGTAATTTCATAGAGATATCCCAACAATAACAGTTTCACACAAGAACATCGAAATGCATTCACATGCTATTTCTGTTTAGTTTTAAGTGGTATTGTTTAATTGTGTGGCCCCGTGGATGGGGATGCCTTGATAATCTTCTAGTTTGGAAGAACTTAATACTTTGATAAATTTTCTGTAGGTAGTCCACAGTCAGGCCCATCAAATGAATGGTCTGTATCACCAAACCAGGGAATGATTTGATCCGTCTTTTCTACCCCATTGTCATCTGATGATGGACTCTCTTATGGTCTGAACACCTACAGCTGTTTTTATGTTAACTTGGACTGTGTTTGGCTTAGGCAACGAGAAAAATGGATTGCGATTTTTTGAATTTCTACATTTAGTAGCGTTATCGGAAATCATGAAGCAATATTCATTCTGTGGATCCGAAGAGACCCAGTTCTTCATGTTTGAAAATTCTACCTTGAGTAGAAATTCTGAAGTTGCAAATTATTTCTCAGCTCCCAAAATGGCGGCGAGCCAAACGCGGCATTAATCGAAAACCTATATTTACAACCATGTTTCTGTAGAGAAACAAATATTCTTGAGGCCAAAATGGGTTGTAGCATGCAACCAGTTGTAGGCAGGCAATCATACCCCTTTCTTTATCTTGAAAGCAACAAAGGTTGGGAAATTTCCTTCCCAATCGGCTAATGTTATTACACTCCCTTTAGCTCTTCCAGTGTTGTTCTTATAAGTTCTTATAACACTCCCAATGGACCCTACCCTGATTTTTTATGGGTCAGGGTCCAATTTTCCAGAACCATTTGTAAGCCGGGTTGGGTCTTGGTCTACCGTTTTGAACCTGGTTTAAATGGCAGGTATAATCGTGTTGGGGTTTTGTCCACCATCTTGGACGTAATCTGAATAGTGTAACATCAAACCAATGGATTTTATTACTAATATTATATATACAAATTAATAGGGTTGCAGCTTCGGGTCGGGTCGGGTCGGGTCGGGTTGGGTGGAGAGTCAATGCAAGCCCAAGCCGGTCTCAAGAGGACCCAACCTGAATTTACTATCCACACTCACTTATAATTTATAACTTATATATTGATCGGGTTCTGGTCGTGTCTAGCAACCCGAGCCTGCCCCAAGCTTTATCGGTTAGGTGTTTGTATAACCCAAGCCCGAGACCGAACCCTGATACATACTGCCCGAGCCCAACCCAATGTTAGGTCGGTCAGGTTGAACCCGCCTGACTTTCAGACCTAGTTGGTGTTTTCCTACCTGAACCCAACCCAAGAACCTTGGCAACCCAACCTAACTCCACCCAAACTCAGGTTGGGTTAAATGGTTTGGAACTCGAACCCAAGTTACAGCCCGATTAGCGTAACGAGTTTAGGTAAACCAGGGAGCCAGTTTACACACCACGTGTAAAAGAGGCACACGTGTGAAATCTAATCCATCCATTGCGTGGTCCTGACCATGTAAATACCTTTAACACCGACCCAACCCAACCCAACCCAACTGGAAGAGGCCCAAGGACCCGTTGGGGTACCCGATGATTCCGGGTCCGGGTACTAAAGAACGACCGCAGGAGGAAACACTCCATATAGGTGAGGTCCCATCATTTAGTGATTCGAACTACTCATCATTAATCCTAGCCGTTCAATTACTGACATTATGGTGAAAACAAAATAAACAATTAAGTCTACCTGTTGGACGGCTTGGATGAGTTAGAGAAAAAAAAATTTGGTCCACGTCCTGAAACTGAATTTGACCCTGTTTCAGTCCACAGACGTTTTCAGTTGAATGCTATTCAACCGTCCACTTAATTTCTACTAATCCGACGGTCACGATTCACTGGGGGCCACTCGTGAGGGGAGGAAACGTGGTAGAGATCCGGGCCATTCATCAGTTACTGCATACCTCTACCAAAATTAGGGTAGCACACTCATCAAGTGAGCCACATATGTATGTTGGGCTTCTTTTTATAACCGTCCATTTGTGTCGGACATGATTGACATTATTTTTGGTCCATGTCATGTTAACGTTTTACTCCACCTGATGAATGGCACGGATCTCTGACACGTATGATATATTCACATCTTTTGTACCTGCACATGAGCCCTCCACTCAATCACGACCCCTAAAACGATCTCTCCAAATGGATTAGATACTGACAAGGTCAGTAGCCAAATCGCTACTGAAGTGACGTCACCAAGTTCATGGACCCCACCATGATACATGTGTTGTATCCATACCGTCCATCCATT
>JAJHSJ010000018.1:12844429-13017949 GCA_021015155.1 Magnolia officinalis | reverse complement strand
CGGAGCCACCAAAGCAAGGGACGCACTCCAGAGGATTGAGATCAAGAATTTACACGCTAGGGACCCAAGAGAATCAAGCCGTTCACGTTAAAGGGCCTGAACAGTGTCCTGAATGCAAGATCACAGGGTTCCTACCATCAGATCGGCTTTGAAACTCCATAAATGGTTGAGGACAATAAATGAACCGTTACAATCGAATTCCAGCTCTTGGATCATTGTGAAGATGCTAAATGAATAGATCAGCCCATAAAATCTTGGTTTGGGACCCGCCCACTGTCCGGATATGCTTCAATTTTGATTTCAACCCCTCTTATTAGATGAAAAGGAGGATGGATGGAACGGATTTCTCAAGAAACATCATTATACCCACATATATGACGCATGTACATAGGGTGTACATGTGCACACGCCGTGCACCGCGCCAAGGAGCTCGGTCAGCAAGCACGCTGACCGACTCTCACCTTCCCAACAGAAACGGCAACAGCGTCTTCACGCAGCCGTTCGTTTTTGCTTAGTGGGCCCCACACATCAATCTCCTTTAGCAAATCTGAACCATCCATCACATCTAGAGTGAGGCCAAGACCCTTGCCAAGGTCTCTTTTATCTTCCACGCACGCACTGCAACAGGTAATCGCGACCCAACGGTGAATGGACGGCGCCATGGAAAGTTGCGTGGACCACACCTTCATCAATCCGATCTCGTCAGTCCTGAACGGTTTTTTCGCCAGCATTTCAATGGACGGGGTGGATGTTTACATAGATATCAATGTGGGACCCACCAATCTTGACGGTGCGGGAAAACCGAATCTCTGTTTCGCAAAAGAGAGTTGCGGAAGATCTTCGTGGGCCACCATCATCACTCTTTTCAATGATCCAAGCCGTTCATTGCTCTGAAAGGTCCCATTGACCTTCACCTAGGTGGAATAATTTTAAAATACATCAAAAATAGAATTTTGACCGTCCGATCAGAAGACTGACGGTGGAGTGGGAGATCAGGGGGACGCACTGATTTCACTCAGAATAACTACTCCCAGGCGGGTGTTTTCTCGCTCTGGAACCATTGGATGGAGGAGTGGATTTCTCAGTACAAAAGCAAAGTGGGCCTCACCATCAGAACGTGTAGACATGCTACGCAGGACGTTTTTTTCCGCACGACCGTGAAATCCAGATTTTCCGGATCATGTGGGCCCCTGTATTTGATCAAATGGGCAATCTAAACCGTCCATCATCTAGACCAGCTAAAATCCTCCTAAGGGACATTAAAACATTCGAAAGATAGCAAGCCGAGAGGGATCCGAGGGGGGCAGTTCGGCTGAGGCTTGTGAAGGAGGAACGTGGAGAGAGAGAATAGAGTGTTATTCTATTGCTTTTCTTTTTCTTATTTATTTATTTAATTAAGGATGTTTTGGCCTAATCATGTTAGGCTAAACCCCTTAGCTAGGGCTAAGGGTGAAGCTTGTAGTGGGATGGGAGAATTATGGCTTGATTTATATTATTTGAACTTAATTTGATTTTAGTTTAATTAAGGGAATACTTTTAGTTTTCAATGGTTTGTTGTGACTGAAATTACATAGATTTTGATGGCTTTGAGTATTTCCTTTTCTTTTTTTTTTATGTTTATGACGTCAGGAAGCCCTGTTGTTCACTATCGTCTCCTGTGCATGGTCGGTGATGACGGTACCCTCATAACCTTCATAACATATTGACTGGTTAGTAATTAGTTTAATTCTGTTGTTTACCATCGTCTCTTGGGCATGGTGTGGTGATGGAATCCATTCTAATTCATATACCCTTCATCTCTTGAAAACTATACAATGGCAGTTCAGTTGATTTTCATGAATCAAGAATAGTTCTCCCTGATCTCTACAAGTGGATCCTCTGAATCCTTAGTTTCTTCCTCTGAATTCTCTTAAGTTTAGTTAATATTTCACCATTATTCCTCAAATTATAATTGATTTAGATTTCATCTTGGTCTAGTTCTAGTTGGTTTCAGATCACGTACAGGTTTCAGTCCCTGTGGATTCGACCTCAGTCTTACCGAGATTATTACTACATCACAACCCTACACTTGGGGAGTGAACAACGACGAAGGAGGTTTCTCAGATGACATGTCCTCGGGAAGAGCCTCAGAATCTTCAGAAGGGTCGATCTCGAAAGCAGAGAGGTCGAGCTTGGGATACGCCGCATTTATGTCCTCCAGGCACTTTTCGTACCCGAGGCCATAAAGGGAGTTCCTATCCTCCTCATAATCCTTGGAGGCCTTGTACTCCTCCACGACAGCCGCCCGAGCAACAGGGATGGCCGTTGGGCTGCTTTCATCTTGACATTATATTCGCGCCTCAGCTCGCCCAAGTCAAACTTCCACTGAGCGCCCCTCTTCAGAGCTTCATCGAGGAGCTTCTTAGATGCCTCCAGCTCAGTCGGCGCTGCCTTCACTTAAGCCTTTAGGGCCACGTTTTTTCCCTCCGTCTGAGCCCTCAAAGCGGCGTTCTCAGAGTGGAGTTGCTCGGCTTCAATGCCCTTCTGCAACAACGCGGTCTCAACCTTCTTGTACTTTGCTTTACTGTGCAATATCTCGCGGTGAGAGTTCAAGAGAGAAGGGGTGAACTGAAACAAATATCAGAAAACACAAAAATAGCAAAGTAACCAAAGAAAATCTCGAAAGAAAAACTCACCTAACAAAGAGCCTCGCCAACTGCCCCACAACCTTGTCTGGATGCATGTCCATCGTCCTTGTGAATTCGACATCGGGAACATGTCGTTCAATCCAGGGCAGAAGGCCCTCCATCGTGGCACGAGCCGACCTGAGGGACCCCTGGCCCTTGTCACCTCGGCCACCAACTGGGCCCTTCACTTGAGGCACAGGAGTCTCTGCCTCAGTATCCGCAACCCTTCGGGCCCCAACAGCCTGGACCTCAACAACAGAAGCCGGCCTCGCAATGACCTCGGCCACCTTAAAGTCGGCAACAGAAGTCATGGTCGACAAGGTATCTGCAGCTTCCCGGCCCACAAAAGATGAAGACCCAACCGTCCTCTTCTTCTTTGAGGTCGCCTTCTTCTTTTTTTGGGCCACCTCGGTCAGAGAGGACGCTTTAAGCTTCAAGCCCCTCGGATCAGGGATTTCTATACGAGAAAAAAATAGAGGTTGGCAAACACATAAGAGAAAAAGAAACCTACAGTTAAACTTGTAAAAGATATACCTGTTAAAAACAAGTCAAGACTTTATTTGAGCAGCAGTTGGGGCATGGTCAAACACTTTCAAGATCTCATCTCGGCGTCCACTGATCTCGCTTTAGCATTAATCCGAGCTCGTTCTTCTGTACCCACTCCAGTAGGGTACTTAGGCAAAAAATGTCATGAGTAGCCACAGTTAGAAACAAAAAAAGGGGGGGGCAAATTAAACTAAAAGCACAACGGTACGGATATACCGATCTGGTGTAGCGAAGGAGGTCGGAACCTAAGAGCTCTTGAGGGTCAAATATTGCTTATTATCCCCATTTAGATCTTGGTTTTATAAATATGATACTGCTTAACGTCCTATTTTACTCATGTTTGTGTTGCAAAGTGAATTTAAGAGCTTGGATTGAAAAAGGTGGTAAAAGCATGGATTTGATGCTTAAAGATCACTAAGGCAAAGAATGAATCTTAAAAGATAAAGATTGAATATTTCAAGGTCTCAAGATTCAAGAAAACCAAGTGAAGAAGGAAAGAAGTCGAAAGAACAAGTACAGAATTCACATTAACTGTGTCATTGATCACCGTTCGATGACATCGAAGCTACCATTCGATGACATCGAATACGGGTCGATGACATTGAATTTATGAATGAAAATCGAGCTGGTCGCTGGACAAATTGAAGACATTTCTTGATGACTCGATGGCCTGTTCGTTGACTTGAAGCTTTACTCGATGGCATCAAATTTTCTGTGGATTTTTGGCAAAACTCGCTGGACATATTGGGCACAATGTTCAATTACTTGAAGTCCTCCTCGATGACATTAAATTTATTGAAGAAATTGGATTAACTCTCTGGACTGTTTTGGACGCATTATCGATTCCTCGAACACCTTTTGATGACATCGAAGACACCCTCGATGACATCGAAGGTAGGTTCGTTGACATAGAAGGTTACATAGTCCGGATGAAGTTACAACAACGCAGAAAAAGCATGGGTTCAAGACACCTTCGATGACGATTGCACAGACTTATGCAGGAGTTAAGCGGAGTGCGTAAATTTGAGGCAGTTTTCGAAATTGTTAAGTCAGTTTGAAGCTTGGAGCACCCCAACTATAAATAGGAGACCCCAGTGCATCCCTAGGCATTCATTTAGGGTTTGGAGGAGCAAAGCACAAGGGTGGAGAGCCGTCACCAAGCATTTTTCTTCTTTTTTCCTTAGTTTTTCATGCTTTCTTCTAGGGTTTTAGATCCAATCATGTCTATGGTTGGCTAAACCTCTTAGCTAGGGCTAAGAGGTGAAGCATGTAGCGTGATGGGATGTTTCTATTACTTTAATTCATGTTTATGTTGAACTCTCTTTTATTCTAATTTGATACTTAAGAAATACTTTCAGTTTTTAATGGTTTGTTGTGATTCAAATTACAATAGATCTGCAATAGCTTTATGTAATTTTCTTTTCATGCTTTGAGATTGTGAAATTAGGAAATCCTTTTGTTCACCATCGTCCCTTGGGCATGGTTGGATGATGGAATCCCTTCTAACCTTCATAATTCTCCTATGTTCGATTGTGGGATTGGTGTATCCTGTTGTTTGCCATAGTCTCCTGGGCATGGCTAGGTGATGGAATCACTTCCAATCTTCACAACTCTCATCTATTGAGAATTAGGTCAATGAAAGTTCAGATTTGATCGTAATTGCTATATCTTCTAACTGGATAAGATAGGACTCCGATTCTAGTTGTGTCCTTGAATCAAGCATAGTATCACCCTGATTGCTACAAGTGGATCCTTGGAAATCCTAGTTCCCACCTTTGAATTCTTAAGTTTCTAATTAAATCCCTCACAATTACTTCTTTTATTTCCAATTTAGATTCAAATATTCTTCTAGTTCTACTTCTAGTTACTTTCAGAATACACACGAGATTAGTCCCTGTGGATTCGACCTCGGTCACACTGAGATTATTATTAGCGCTCTCCAAGCATTAGGGATTAGCTGCCCTGGAGCTAGCCCCAAGTATGCGAGGACTCTCCTCACTATCCCCTGCAAAGGGAGCCTTTGCCCTCCCTAGGTTCATTAGGGAGATCACCCGGTGCAGGAGCTCGGAGTATCATGGAATTAGGAACAGGATATCCCAACCTGATCCGCACCAGGTCGGCCTCTGTTAGCGAGGACTCTACCAGCCCTTTCTCCTCTTCCTCTGACGAGGACCCACTGACTTCTTCGATTATTGGGGAAGCACCCTCTGTGCCCTCTAGTTGTTCAGCCGAGTACCGCTCAGCCATTCACGAGTTGTGGGATGATCGGAAATCCCTGTTGCTCATCATTATCAAGGGTGATGGTGGGTTTGACATGGGGCGAAGATCATTTGCCTCACCATCACTACGAGATGTTCCCTCTTGCTGGCCAGATGTTTCCAGCATGATTGTGGGATCAATGGTCACTGGAAACTCAAAGAAAAGAAGAAAAAGATGTTGGGATGGGGATAAGGAAGCAAAAACGAGGCTCACCAAGGAAGAAAGCTCCCCTGAGAAGTCACTGGAAGACTGCTCACTGGTAATCGCCTGATGCCGAAGGAAAACAAACACAGCAAAAGCAAAGGGGCAAATAACCCTGCTCAATGCTAGGACATCCCCTTTTATAGAAAAACCATTTGTACGGCATTTAATGTGCGCATTCAATGCAGCTCATGCCTGGACACGTGGAGCTCTACTACTCGTTGCATGGCTTCATGACCAAGAGCAGGCCATGCGTCATCACCACATATGTCGATGCCAAAAAGGCGCGCCTGGCAGTGCGCGGACCTCGAGCCATGAATACGCCTCCTCGAGTGCGCTACATATCATGATTGCAGATACGCTTCGATTCCTGTGCCCGTCGCCTAACTTGACATTAATAACAAATCAACTCGATACCTCGGAAGACAATGATCCGACCTAACCAGGACCAACCTACTTCTCAAGCTTACTTCGCAAGCTCGGAAGTAGGGGGCTTACTGTTATGGGAAAAATAAGCCGATCAATAATCAATGTCCAGGTCGGATCCTCGTACACTTAGCTAAGTTGGACAACCATGAACCTAAATGAGAAATCCGCCACTCAGCTCCGGACCGAGCAACAACCAGGCTCAAGCTCGGTCTCTCGTCAGCAGGTCGAAAAACAGCCCGACCTGCACAAAATCAAAGGGAGCCCAAGCACGTGCTGAAAGGATCAGGTCAGCATCTCCCCGGCTCAGATCAGCCAAGATCACCTCGGCCTCCTACTACATGCATTCGGTGATTCCAAACAATCAAAGATCTGCCCGAGATCCTCTCCAAAGAAATCTGAAGATATCTGTGACACGCTTGGGATCCCAAGATCTTCGCCAATGATATCTGGAGATTCTCCCACTCGTTTAAGATCGGAATCCCTCTACAATACACACCTACTAAATATGGAGTTCCCATCTACGTCACCTCATCTCCTCAACTATAAATATGAGCATCTCTAATAGTGAAAGGTATGCACAATCTTTAGCATAAAACCCCTTACTCTATTAGACACAGATCTAACTTAGCCATCAGACGGTCCCTGCACTGGCCAGGGTCTCCTTTGTCCGTCCTTTTTTGTACAGGTACAAGAAGTTTTATGGAAGGCTAACCAAATTCCTACATCAATATACAATATGACTCATTTAATGATTTTAGAAGTGTAATTGTTAGGACATCTCATCATCATAACCAAGCTTAAATAACGCCTTGATTAGATGGCATATACACATGATAGGCCCCACCATAGAAAAACCTTTTGCCCTTTTACTGTATTTTTAGCGGTGACCCTTCTTCTGTATAGGTAATTATCTGCTACAAACACATCCACCATTTATAGAATAAGCTTATTCTAAAAGGACTTGCTAAGTTGTACTTCTTTACAAATTGTGGAATTTTCAGTATTAATATCCACGGCATTGGTAAACATAAAAGATAAGATTATCATTTTAATAAAGAAAAATGATCCAATACAACACTGACTGTACATAAGTCATGATACATCCATTTTTATGGTCATTATGTCAATTAAATAGAAAATCTTATCTTATATACAAAGGAGGGTCACAAATTGATGACCATATATGATACACTAAGTTATACCATTGGCCGTCCATTGGTATAGATGTTGTGTCTCACTGTATCTGTGGATAGTCCATAGTTTCATATGAAGGGATTATTAACTTTTAGCCCACCTTTATAAGGATATGATATTCTACGTATGTGACATGTTGGCAAGAAAGAAAGGGTTGTAACGGATCATCTACAATCTAAGAAAACACATGCAACGCAGGCTGCAGGTCCGGTTGGGTTGAGGGTTAACCCATGCCGGATTTGACTTAAAGAGGACCCAATCCACCACCCAACCTGATCCAAGTTACAACCCAAGGTCCCCAACCTGAATTCCTCTATATTAGATGATGCTAAATTGACCCAACTCAACACAAATAGATGTGATAATTCCTATTCCAACCTAACCTGACCTGAATTAACTCAACCCAAATACAATCGATTATAAATTCAGTTGGATTTTTCCAATTTTAATGGAACCCAAGGATCCTGACAAAACAGATGGAAGGGGTGGATTACTCACAAACATCAAAGTGGGCCTTACCTTACTTCTCATTGTAGTTTTCAAACACGATTTTTAAGGTTAATAGTTATTTTCCATCTACAAGCAAACACTACATGAATCAAAACATGTATTTAAGCCCTACATTATACATAATCCGAAACACCAAAGTGAATAGCTTACTCCCGTAGTATTAAGAGACAATCCACATACAAGTGTATTTATTGCAAATAAGCAATTCCATCCCACTTAATAACATCTAATTTCAAGTCCCAAACACCCACTAATAGGTTTGGGTTATATCCAAACCCAAGTTGCAATTCTAGAAAACATTAGGATTTTCCATGCAAAATATTATAAAGGGAATGGGTATATGCAAAAATTCCTAATCATCACAAGAAAAAGGACAAAAGGTTCGTAGAATTACCCATATACCATCTTGCCGAAATCCAGCCATTGATTTGCGGAGGAAGAGGCTTCCATCGGTTCAGCAGCAAAGGAGCTTTGTTGGGGCTATTTATGTATGCATCAATGTCTATAAAATTTCCAAAGAGAAACCATTAGTACGTGAACTTTAACGTACAACAATCTATTTATAATCAATGGGTCAAATGTGTAGAAGATCCAATCCATGCAAAAGGTGGGCCACACCATGATTGTCACTTGGTATGATCCGATCTACTAATTGAGTGGGCCGCACTAGTTCAATGAGTCACACCATCGGCTCTCCATTTATTTTGAGTGTTGTCCCAATTGATGAGTGGATTGGACGGACCTGAATATCGGGTGATTATCATGATGTGTGGCCCACCTTTCTTTTTCACGGATCTGATATTCTACACATATGATGTATTTGCTGGAAATAAATTGTCGCACGTGAAAGCTCACTTACAACCGATGTATGTACGTGAGATAGGGGTTCGTTAAGGGACGCGGATTAGCTACTGACAGGTTGGTAGCGAGACTTGCTACTGAAGTGACGTCACCAAGTTCTGTGGGCTCGACTATGATGTATTTGTTGTATCGACACCGTCCATCCATTTGGAGATATCATTTTAGGGCATGATACAAAGAATGAGCTAGATCCAAAGCTTTAGTAGACCCCACCACAGAAAACAGTGGGGAGAGTGTTCCCAACCGTTGAAACCTTCATAAGGCCCACCATGATGTTTATTTGGAATCTAAACTGTTCACAAGTTAACACAGACATGAAAGAAGGGAAAACACAAGTATCAGCTTGATCGAAAACTTTTATGGGCCTAAGAAGTTTTTAATGGTGAGCGTCACTCTCCCCACTGTTTTCTGTGGTGTGGTCCACTGGAGATTTGGATTAGACTCATTCTTTATCTATTTCCCTAAAGTAATCTCTAAAAATGGATGGACGGCGTGGATATAAAACATATATCATCATGGGTCCCACAGAACTTAGTGACGTCACTTCGGTAGCGAGTCTCGCTACTCAACCTGTCAGTAGCTAATCCGCGTCATTCGTTAAGGCATGAGGAATGCCACCATGCACGCACGCCGCTGCAAAGTAAGTTCAGGAGGAGTGCAAGTGTACTCGCGCAAATGCACTTTCAGGACACTTTGGTGAGATCTGAGCCATTCATAATGTGATCCCCTCTGTGTATTTGTCGTGTCCCAAAAATCAGTTTCTTACGACCATCTTGTTCTCCACACGTGTGCAAAATCAATGAATGGTTTAGAGAAACTGACCAATGACACCAATTCTCAGGTGCAAGTGTCGAATGAGTCAACTCAGTGACTAAACTTGGAATTCAGCTGAGTCAAGTTGATTGGGCTCAGTTCTAAGCTGTAATGATTACTATATTGCATTACAATACCACTAAATATATACACTTGCTGATCTGGTGGCAGACTCTAGGGAGTTTCAACACCCGATCAATGGTTATCCATAGGTGATGAAATCCCACTACCTGTGGGGGTGTGTGCTTGGTATGGGATTATATATAGAGATTGATAATTTTAAGATAAGTGAAAAATTAATGTTTTGTTGCACCTTAATTTAGTTTTATACACATAATATTACTCATTGATTCATTAGCTCCTATCGCGCCCCGAATTCGGAAATCAGGCTCACAAAATTTTTGATCGTCGAATCCGGCGTCGACAAACATCCGTAGTACCCCATTTTCGACTCACGACACCCATATACCAGGTTCCGATCCTGTGATCCTAAAAGGAGGATTTTCAATATAAATTTGTTTCGTAATAAGCATAACTATAAGCATAACCCACGAACAATAATAAGAACATCATCACAAATTTCACTATGATAAAAAATTTTAAGTACAATGAATAAGGGAAATACAATGATAATATCGTAACTCCAAAAGCTCGGCTGCACACTCCTGCTCTTGCTCAGCTATGTCCTAGCGTCACTTGCACACATCAATCGTGCGTAAGCTTATAGAAAGCTTAAAGGGTAGTGAAAGTGTGTGCGCAAGGTAGAAATGCAAGTATGCAGTATCAGAGTAATATGAAAATGCTGGTAAGTCCATAAAAATTATTAGTCGTACCAAGGCTATGCGATACAAGACATGAATACTACCGGCCATACCAAAGTCATGCGATGCAAGACTTTCATGGCCAATGTCATATGCGAGATGTAACTCAAGCATACAAAATCTCATCTGAATCTTCATTTCAATACAGTTCATCTCTAGAATATCATATATTAGTACAGTTCTCTCTAGATAATCACCGGGGTCTAGTACACTATACACCAGATTGTCGCCCCACACTGGACGCACAACCATGCAAGCAGAAGAGACCTCATTACCCGCCTGACTAGTAGTCTGTCAATATCTACCCGACACATCGGTACTGGACCCATTTACGAGCTGGTCAGACTCAGCCTAGCATTGCCCCTACCCTCGGACAGGTAAGGCCACACCCCCTTCCAACCGACCATAACACAATAGAAGACGTGGTCTAATGGTATTCGACACTCATGCGCTCATACATCCACTCGGTCTCGACGTTGGAGCATCCTCTTGGTACCATAAGGGTTTGGAGACTTTCATCCTGGGACATCTATGGCACCCCCGTGCTTTAACAAGTATTTTCGGTATCCAATCCTGTCATCCATGCTATACCTGCGGAGGCTACAGCCTTGATGTCGCTAGGGTGTACAGTAATCATAACACACAATGCAAGATGCATGAGTCACACAATCCAGTCACGCATCAATCCTGCGCGTACCTTGTGTTCATGTGGGGACAACTCCGCCTATCAGGGAGTCCCATAAATAACCTGCCCAATGGCATATGCAATGGTCAACCACATCTCATAACAAGCACACAGATGATGCGCATGGGCATGTATCATGAAGCTATACTAAGCATACTCGTACGATGATATTATACTCTCCTCATATCAAAGTTAGGCCTAGGTGGCTACTTATATTCCTAAGGATCCGGAATGAACTTCCTTCTTTATATTATCATATAGCCCGCTAAATTCCCTAGGGGGCCCAAATAAGTCCTAGATGGACTTCAAGATTAAAATAATCCTACTAGCAACCAATGGGGGCCCAACATTTTGGGTTAACCCAATATCAATAGATGGATCATGCAAATATCAATGGGGCCCAATGATTTGGGTCAACCCACTTAGAGAATGATGAGAATGGGCCTAACAATGGGCCTAAGGGAAGATCACAATGTGGACATTTAACCATCATTGCCCACGCAATGTGGACATTTAACCAACATTGCTCCCAAGGAGTGGCCCACATAGAGCAAAATATATAGTGTGGCCCATGGCCTCACACGAGGGCCTCATATACATCACAATGGGCCTCACACAAGAGCCTAATATACTTTGCAATGGGCCTCATACAAGGGCCTAATATACATCACAACGGGCCTCACAGTACAAGGGCCTAATATACATCACAATGGGCCTAATGAAACAACCATAGCCCTCATAATGGCTGAAAAATAAATGAGCTTCATTCATATTATCTCATACATCAATATTGGGCCTCTTGGGTCAGCCCATAGCCCACATACATCAAGGTGGGCCACATGGGGCAACCTGAAGCCTCAAAAAATGCTGAGGTAGGATATGTCTAGCACATCCAACATAGTGGGCCTCTTTGGGCAGCCCATAGGCTCCAAAAATATAGTTGGGCCAAGTGTATAATATACTCAACATAGTGGTTTACAAATCAGCCCATATAGTCCATCATAATGGATGGATAACACCTCACTATAGGAATTCTAACGCTGGATATTCAGCTCATCTGACACATTAAACATCCAGAAAATCTGGGCAATCTAGCCCTTATACAATCAGATGAAAGGTGGGCCTAACAAGGCATCAAAGGGGCCCAAATTCTGTTCAACATGGTAGTGTATATCATACAAGGAGGTGGGCCTACTATTGGACTTTTAGGTTAGCAACGGTCCAGTCAATTTGGACGTTCAAGGGTTGGACAGCTGAGGATAAAACATGCATCAAATGGGTCCCACGTCCAGGGGTTGGACAGTGTGGATATAGCACGTACAGCATGGTGGGCCCACACATCACCGTCCAAGGAGGGACTATGTGAATATACAACACATACATTGAGGTGGGTCTCACCGTCCAGAGGTTGGACATCGTAGATAAGACCCATACATTATGGTTGGCCCCATGCAGCACCATCCAGAATAAATGGTGTGAATATAAAAACATACATCAAGGTGGGGGCCAAGTGGACGGACGGCTAGGATATAAAACATATATATCACATGGGTCCCACCATCTAGCAGTGGACGGTGGACAACATGGGTGAAACGCATACGTTAGAGTTGGGTCCACACATGTGGGACCCACCATCTTTGAATAAAGCTGATATTTATGTTTCTCTCCACCTAAGCCTATCCAGACGGGCAGGCAGGCCTGCCGCTGGACGGGCAGTAAGGTGGGCCCCATCATGTGGACGACATGGATATAGAATACACACATCACGTGGGGTCCATATGCATCATCCCAACATATAAATTTCAGGTAAAATCAAAGCAAAACCCCTCTACAAACATCAAATGGGCCTGGAGAAAAATCTAGACAGCAACATGTTGCTATCCAATTCCAGGCCAAAAGCTTGTTGGAAAAAAAAAAAAAAAACATCATTTACATCAAGATTGGACCACCTAGATGGCCCCACACATTCAGACCAAAGTCCACATGCATCAGACCTTGCATGCAAGACAGGGCAGCAAGGTCAGGGTCAGCCTGTGTCTAGAAAATTGGACAGCTGGGGCATCCCACCCTGTTGAACGGTCTGGATGTGCTGAGCACATCAGATGGGCCATGATCATCAAGAAAAATAAGAGATGTGGAGAGAGAGAGAGAGAGAGAGAGAGAGAGAGAGAGAGAGAGAGAGAGAATCAGCTAATAGAGGAGGGACTCCGCCACTATGAGTCTCTCACATGATCTACACCATACAATCACATATGGGTCCCATGCATGCATGAGCCCAACTGTAAAGGCCGAGCTATTAAGTCGTGGGGGGGGGGGGGGGGGGGGGGGGGGGGGAGGGGGGGGGGAAATAGATTAAATACTGGTAGCAATAAACAATCCCACAATGCAGAAATGTAAAACAACCTCAAGAGTACTAGTATTGAGAGGTTGATACAGATGTTGTTCTAAGGACAACCTTACACCAAAAACCAAGGGTTTATGGCAGGACAACCTTACTAGAACGGTCTGTGTATCAAAAACTCAAACTGATACAGAGGAATAAAGAAATAAATAGCAAGGAAAGAAATCTACACTATTACAACATTCCCACACTTGCATTAAAAAAATTACAACATTCTCCACAAATGTAAAAAGGGAAATTTCAACATCCACAAAATAAAATAAACAATCAATCAACCATAAGACCAGAAATTATAGTGGTTCGCTTGTGTGCATACTAACTGTTAAACAACAGCCACACAACTACTCCACTCCTAATATCCTCACACAGTGGATATTAGCGTTCACTATGAAAATAGGTTTTTCAAGGTTCACCTAAAGCCCTCACAATTGTATCTTTCAAGTGGGCTTACACAATTCAAAAACCCCACACTCTGAGTTTTCTAGATTACCTCAGACAAACCAAAACAGAGAGATTTTTCTGACACAATCTCAATGAAACCAAAAAATAGAATTTACAAAATTGTAAAATACCTGAATTTTCTCCTTTTGATACAGCCCGGAAGAACCAAATCGAAGTAGAAGTTCAACGTAGAAGTTCAATGTTCACACTCACTTGTGAAATAGTTCTAGGTTCTAAATTGATTTTAAATTATATCACCTTAGGCTAGCTTGATTTGATTTTGATTACAAGAAATGGGAATATATCAATCCCTCTTTCAAATAGAATTGGAATGTAGAATACAAAATCAAATGCACAGAAAGTTAATTAAGAGAATATTAAATGAGCACAATATAGCTTAAAATAATGACTAACTTATCTCTCAGAGTGGCGTATTGATTTAGCTTAAATTGAATATAAAACTCTGAAATTCGTGTTCTATTTATAAGTGCAGAAATCGCAGTCACGACTGGTCGTAGGACCAACAGATTTTGAAATTTTGAGCACGATCAGATAAAGTCGTTCCACAATTGGTCGAAGGACCTGCTCGACCGGTCGAAGAACCTGCTCGACCTGTCGAGACCTGTCCACGACTGGTCATGTGGAACCTATTTTAGTTGTTGGACATTGAGTTGAGCCTGTAGGACTGGTCGAACACGAGTTGAGCACTGTTCACACGACCGGTCGAGCAGTCTCCACGACTGGTCGAGGCTTTAACAAAAATTCCTGAAAATCAGTAACAAACTTAGGACTGGTCGAGTCAGTGCTAGGACTAGTCGAACATAGCCTAGGACTAGTCGAAAAACAGACTATGCACTTATAAAATGAGCAAATTGAATTATGTATACAAAATGACCAACCCTAAGGTCAATCTAGGGTCATCCAAACCTTGTTAGTGATATATGAACATTGAGTCTTCTTTTCCTTCGATTGATGGTAGATCTTTAAAGTTTACGAAGCTTGAAATCTTGTCATATATAGAAGCTTGAACTCGAGACTTATGAAGCTTGAATTTGTGATACATTGAAGTTTGAGCTTGAGGTTCAAAGTATATGAACTTTGTCTTGACTTGAAGCTTTGAAAACTTGAACCATTGAAGCTTGAAAGATCGACTTCACACATGTTGTTGTACTTGACGTTCTTGAAGTAAAGACCTTTGTTCTTGTACATGAGATGCACTTTCTTGAATATATAGATGCACTACACAAGACACAGATTCCAAGAGGTTTTGGTACTACAAAATTTGACAATCATAGGAGCTAGATAGCATAGCATTTACACCAACATAACATTAAAAAAATCTGAGGTGGGGATACCATCCCCACCATGCAAATCAGGGGTCTAGATGACCCTTAAAAAGTATGAATTGAAGTAAAAACCACATGGTGGGGTCCATGGAGAATGGTCCCACCATGACTCATGCATGCAACAAGATGGCCAAAGGCCACATCTAGGGGATCTGGAGGATCTCCACCATGGATTGGTGGGTCCTTCAAGTCCCCATGCAAAGAAAAGAAAGAGATCTAAGGAAGAAAGTAAGATCTAACTCTAGAGAGCACCCATCTTCAAATCTCAAGCTCCTTCCACCAATGAGATCCTAGTGGGCCAATGAAGATGTTTCAATGGTTGAGATTGACTTTGGATGATTGGATGAGGGGGTATAGGAGCATGCAAGGGGTTGAATTTTGGGATAGCTTGGGACGTCCAAGCACTTGCAATAATGGAAGAATGGGAGAATGAAAGTGGGAAAGAGAGAGATGAAGGAGAGAGAGCGTTAGTGGGGTAGGGGAGTAGGGTAGCTAGTCTCTCTCTCCTAGCTAGGCAATGATTTGTTGTAAGAAGGTATGGCTAGGGTCATCATTGCTTTGTAAGAGGCATGAGGCTATGGGGGTAGGATGATGTCATCCTAGGTTAGCTAGGGCGACATCACCCACATGATTGCCTAGGGAAATGGGCGTGGACACCATGGGTCCCACAATGTATGATCAATGGTTAGGATAATGCGGGGCCGGATCTCACTATCTAAACGTCGGATTGACGCACAAGATGTGGTGTTGGAACCGCGGTGATGAAGCGGTCATAATGGCACAGGTCTCGGGTTGGGTCGACTTGGGTTTATAGGATGTGACTTAGGATCACGCGCAAATGCTATCTACGGGTTGCGGGTAGCCGAAATTCGACTGGGAGGACCGCGGGATCCTACAGAACGGCAAGATACAGGGACACAGGCCTGATAACTCTCTCCTCCTAATAAAATTTTCATCCTTGAAATTTATTATCATACAAAACAAAATAAGAAGAAGAAGAGAAAACACGGCATCATGATCATATATATTAAAACATAACACAAATACAAGGCACGATCAATCTACAAAGAGATGAGGATAGCGCTCTCTAATCTCAGCCTCGCGCTCCTAAGACGCCTCCTCAGTAGAATGGTGACCCCACTGGACCTTCATCAAAGGAATGACCTTGGTCCGGATGACTTGCTCCTTCCGATCAAGGATGCAAACTGGCTGCTCAACGTAAGAAGCATCCTTACGAACATCAAGAGGCTGCCAATCAATCACTAGAATGGTGTCTGACCCACACTTCTGCAGCATCAAAACATGAAAAATGTTGTGGATGCCAGACAACTGAGAAGGTAAGGCAAACCTATAGGCCACGGCGCCAACGTGCCCAGTGATCTCGAAAGGTCCAATAAATCTCAGGGTAAACTTGCCCTTTGCTCCAAATCGAACCACGCCCTTCATGGGCGAGACCTTGAAATACACTCTGTCCCCAACAACGAACTCCAAGGGATGACGCCGGCGATCAACAAAACTCTTTTGCTGGCTTCGAGCTGTGCGCATCCTCTGCCTGATGATATCGATAACCTCTGATGTTTGTTGCACAAGGTCGGGGCCTAAGGGACGGTGCTTTCCAACCTTGACCCAACAACTAGGAGATATATACGGCCTGTCATACAAGGCTTCGAAGGGAGCCATACCAATAGTCGCCTGATAGGTGTTATAATATGCAAACTTAGCCAGGCGCAAATGCTCATCTCCTAGTTAATGTGTTCGAAACATGTTTATCATTATTATGGGTTTGTGAGATTTACCTCTATTATCATTGGACAAACTCCACCATCGGGCTTGACTTGGTGTCAATGTGCCTTTGCCCTACCCTATATGAGTGTGTGAGTGTGCCATGGGCCTTTAATCACTTATATTAGCAAGATCATTTGCAAGTAACTAAATTGGAAGGCTCATCATGTCCAAACTAGGAGATACTTACGATTGTATTGGCTCTGTTAAATCCATTGACCCTAGGATTTATGAACAAAGATATCCAAATAGATACTATTTTGACTCAATTTACGAGTCTACCACATGGCCACTGAAAGTGGGTATGATCAAGTAGTTTCATCGAGATTATAAAAGTCCACATGATTCAACATGGTATTCACTTGGTTTTCTTATGATATGAACCATTCATCAAGTGTTTTAAAGGCTGGTAAACACTTACATAGTTTTTTTATTAGTTAATCATAGGTTTTCAATCATTAACTTTAAGTTTTAATTAATGATTTGTTTTAAATCCTACTTAATGGACATCCAATGGCTAATATATGTTGATTCAATCCTTATAGTAACATATGATTTTTCAAGGATGGTAACCATGGATAGTGGAGGGATGTGGTCAGTTCTGGTGCATGAATTATAAAGGTAAATAGCTTCATTTACAATAAAGTACACAGAAGTCAGTAAGGTGGTGGGGCATCATACTGGGTGCACCTCCTTAAACCATAACCCCTCCTTATATATTGATCTTTAAGAGGGAAGGATGACGGCCGTGAAAGTCCAAGCGCCCCTTGGATGTCCACATGTGAAAAGTCAATGTAACACGACATATTTTTCAGTACTCAGGTGTTACCACCGTACTTTTCAGTACTCGGGTGTTACCTTGAATAACTAGCTTATTGGACTATGCACTTCACTCCAGCCTGAATCCAACCGATAGGGGTAATCTTCACTCGTAGATCAAGCCATCCATCCGTCGATTCTCAAGATGGACCATCACATCATCATTCATATTAAAGGAAATTGGGTAACTTGTTCACGAGAGCCTTTTCTGAAACCCCAACCTAGTCAAAAACTTAACATAACACTCTAGTAGGCAGAATGAACTGTCCTTCGTCAATCTCGAGGCTTAAACTAGCGAACCTATCAGAGAGACGGTCTGGATCATGATAGTAAGGTGATTCAACCATTAACTTTCACTTGAACATCCTTGGGGAACCCTAGACCAGGATTTGTGAATTCAAGCAAGTCTAATCATTAGATTTGAAGATTAATCATCAAATGTAGACAAACCATGCCCACGATTATGATAAAGTTTCAACGATCGAAACCAATACTATCGTGCTGCTAACCTCTCAGATCGGTAAAACATGCTACAAATCCAGTCCATGCATAATGATGGGCCTTAGAAAGGAGAAGTTCAGCGATAAGCAATCCCCCACCTCAGTTTCCTATCAAGAGGCTCACTCGAGTTTTAGATCAGCCCCATTCGTGGACCCATGGCCCAAAATGAGTGGATTAAAGGGATGAACGGAGTGGATTTCACACTGCATTACCATGGGCCCCACATTGGTGGTGTGTGTACACTAGAAGAGATGCACCTAGACTGGTTCATGAACCGTAGAACCCCTAACACCGTTATGTACCAATTGAAGTTCAATCGGACCGTTGGATTGTTAAGGATCAACCTGTAAAGCTCAAAATTTCCTTGGTGTGGTCCATTTGAGCTTTGGATCTATCCGCTTTCTGGCCAGGGATCCTTATTGGACACATGGAATCGGGTGGTCAAAGTGGATTCACCGAAAACATTGTTGTGGGCCCCACACATTGTGCCTGTGTACTAGTGTACCCCAATAGGCATGCACCCATGATTACGAGACCCGGTTAAGTCAGGTTTGACCCGCTAACCCGAGCCCGAAGGAGAATTTCTTCTTTTTTCTTTTTATTTCCTGCCCGAGCTACATTTCGAACGAGCATCGTTCGATCTAACTATGGCCCACCATGATGATCCATTGGAGCAACCCAAATCGTCCATCACGAGCGGAAGTCAAATCCAACCAAACCCTAACCCTTCTCATATGTTGAAACATGTGTGCATGCACACGATTTTTGGTGCAAACAGGATGTGCGTGCCGTACATTTTCAAAAACGGGAACCATTTGGTTGCCTCGCTGGGAATCCATGTGCTTCCACCACATCCTAACCATCCATTTCGAGAGATCCTACCCTTCATGCATTCTGCGTTTTAGGGTTTTTGCGACTACAAAAGCTGGCGAAAGGAATCTTCGTCGTTTGTGCGTTGGCACGATCCCAACCACCCATTCGCTTCTAAAAGACCTCCTGGAGCATCTTGTATGTCAATTTTAGGGTGTCTCACAACTTCCTTCGCAGTAAAAAGGAGATCTCGTGTGAGATCTCGCAAGTTCAAAAGAAACTGCTCGCAACTCAAAAAATCTCACGCACCACGAAGATTTATGTGTTCTTCCAAAATGTGGACCCCATAGTGATCTTTAAATCTATCCACACCATCCATGCGTTATTAATCGTAAGATCAGCCATTAAACTAATGATCCACAATTAACGGCGGGATCATCTTCCCCGTTAAGTTGAAGATACCCATCATCGGGCCAGTAATGGGTCCTATTCATTGATTTGATTGGTCTATTTAGTGGGCCAAGGACCTAAAAGTTTATCCTTGAAGTGTGATCTAAGCCATGCAATTGGACCTCCTGTATCTGTTAATGATTGTAATTAAACCATTGAGTTCACTGTCAGGTGTAACTAATCCATTGATTAGTTGCTTCGAACTCTTTAAAATAGGTTAATAGAGCCTTTAAAAGGCTGCCTTTTAGGGGAACCCTTTCCAGAAAAGGAAAGGCAGAAAGAGAGAGATTTGAGTCAAGGGTTGCCGCACCAACTTGACTCAATGAGTTGTAGGACCGAGTTTGGGTCGAGCTCAATCTAGGTCATCCCAAAGAAGAAGAGAGATGGTAGGAGGAGGTGGGAGGTGTATTGAGTTTATTCCAAGTTCAAGGAAGTCAACTCGCTACCAAACTCGATGTCGACTCTGATCGAGTCTGTCCGAGTTTTACGGCTGCGTTTTGGCGAACTCAAACCAAGCCAATTGCTCCTAAGGCAACAGATAAAGAAGAAGGAAAGCAGAAGAAAGAAGAGGAGGAGTGAGCAGTTGTCATCCTTCCTCCTGGCCGCCGAGTCGACTCAGTAGCGTGGCTTCCATATCGGTTGTGGGGAAAATCTCGAGCCAGTGAAGTGAGTTGGGATCACACCGGGTCCAATGGTTGTTACTGATTCGGCATATCTTTAGTAAACTCGATGAGAAACCTAGTTTCAGTAAACTGAGTCGCCTCAAGGGTGATGCTGAGTCGCTATGATGTTGACTTAATGAATCATCATTTAGCTCAGGGAATGTTCTGAACTGGTTCGGGTCTGACTCAATTTAGCTAACGTTACAGGAGAAAAGGGAGAAGTAAGAAGAAGAAGAAGGAAGAGAGGGAGAAGAAATGGTCACCGGTTTGAACCGAGTTGACTCGTTGTGTCAAGTTGAAGCGGGGAATTGGGGCTGATTTCGGTTCGGCTGCCCTGAGTATTACTACCAAACCATGTGAATTCGATGTGCCAAGGAGAGCCCTGGTTGGAAACAAGTTGGGTCGATCAAGTCAGGTTAGAGAGAGGACTCGGTTTATCATCAAATCGAGTGGCCGAGTTGAGCTTCCAAGGAATTAAGATACCTAAACCACTGTATTCAGATCCGCCTCCTTCGATTTTGAGTTGGGAAGTTGAGTAAAACGAGTTGAGGATTCGACTCTAAGGGCGCACACATTCCCTAGAAACATTGGTAGACGATTCAATTTGTAAGGTGATGACTTTTTCCCTTGAGCTTTCCACTTTCATGTTAGTTTAAGTGATAGTTTCTATTTTAAATTCTTGATTGATAAGTAATATCCTTATCTTATGATTACTTGTGTTGTTACTGAAATTGATTATCAAATCATATGCTTAAGATTTATCTGGAATAAACACCTACATGTTGCACTTGAATATCTCTTCATGCTTGTGGATTGTCTATGAAACTTGAATTGCTATATCGATTAGTGGAAAACTCCACTCATATATGTATATCAAGATTGGGACGTAACTTGATTGATTGTGATTGCAATGGATCCCAACTAGTCTTCGAATGGATTATTTGCTCTTTGTGGTTTCAATTGACTATTTGCCATATGTGGCTTTGATTGTATGATTACCCTTTGTGGCTTTGATGAAATATTTATCCTATATGACTTGATGGATTATTTTCGTATAACCTTGCAATAGTAAGTTTCACTTATTAACTATGATTGACCACTAGTTGAAGAGGTTTAAACATCCTAGTGTTGGAGTCTCATAAGCCAAGAATAGTAGTATGGGACACTATACCCGAATTGTCGACCTATGCTGGGTGACGAGCCCTCCATAGTTAGCTTACACCCTATTTAAGTAAACCCTAGATAATAATAGTTATTCCCCTTTGAAGTAGACTCGTCCTATGCTATTTGGATGTTCTTACATCTATTAGATTCTGTTTTTTTCTATTATTTAAAGATCATACATTGTGGCCTAAAATATTCATAGTTATATGTTAGATTCTTGATATACTTGATGATTTGTGACTTTTGATTATTTAATTTAATTTGTTGATTGATCTTGCTTAACAATTTAGCAACATGCATGCGTCCTGCATCAGTTGTTCATCAATATTCTTAAAACGTTCATCAACTCATCACCAAATGATTCTAGCTACCCCTCGTCCGGCCTCTTTTATGATTGTTTTTGTTTTTTTTCAGCTTCTAATCCATTTCACTTCCATGTAAGGTTCTTATTCCTCGAAATTCCAGGTGTGGCTAGTTGGGACATATGGCCACTGATTGCCCCTCTTCCTCCCATCACAAACGAAATGCCTCTTTTCTCCTCTCGCAACGGATGCGATAAATGCACAAAAATAGCTTTTCGGCAGTAATGGAAGATCTCAAAACGAGTCTGGCTCCATGGCTCAATGGTAGACAGGCTATATTTCATCACTGAGATTATGGGATTGAATGCCCATGTGGTATGAGTGTGTGCACGTTAAACAAAAAAAAAAAAAAAAAACTACAATCAAAACTCTATAATTAAAATAAAAGGATTTTAATATACTAACATGCGTGGGCCACCCCATTGCTCAAAATCCAAGTTATCCACTGATCAGCTGTCCGTGGCCCGATCCCGATTGGATTTGGATGGTTGGAAGTTTGATAGTATGATAATGGACGGTGCAGATCTACAGGGCAGTTTCCTGCCACTTGAATCATAACGCTAAGAACACACATGGATATCATCTGAAGTTCTATTAATTAGTATCGTTCCTGATTGATAAATGATTAGCCTGGTGAGGTTTGCTTAGCTCATGTGCATCTCTACATGCGGCCGGCATGAAAGTTCAGTACATGCATGCATCATGTGGGCCCCACTTTCATCAAGCAGGATGCTAGTGGTGCTGTGGACGTTGAATGCTGGCAGCTGGAGTTTCTTTGGATATTCCATATTTTAGATCGTCTATTGTGTTTGTAGACAACTTGGTAAGTTGTCAGGTGGTCATCTTCATGATGGGCCCACCCCACGTCTAGGGTGTCGGCAAAGGTATATATATATATATGAAAAGAATTTTGTTTGAAAAAAACGACTTCGCCCTGGAACACCCGTGCACAGGCTCGGTCACGGGCTCAGTGCGAGGGTATGGGCATGTGAGGCAGTGTGTCCATACACGCTCTAGTGGCGCACTTTGCACTTCACGCATGTGGTCTGAATGAGACAAGTGTGGCTTTTATAGAGGCTGAAAACTAGCCGTTAGAGAGAGGTTTAACTGCACATGCAGCATAAAAGCAAACCACTATTGGTTATCCGACATGTGTAATGGTCAAAAACCGCCGATAACAGCTAGTTTTTCACCAACAGTCATAAAACGGTCATATTGAGTTATGACCCTGGACCAAAACAGTCAGCACCCCTGGCCTATATAAACAGTGCCTGGGTGGTTCATTGGACCATAAGCAACAGTACGAACCACTGTCACATACAGCCTAAGAAGAAAGGCGAGATCAAGCCAGACACATTTAATATGAACCATAACCAGCAGTCCTCGAGAAACAAACCAAAGTAGTGGTCGAAACCATAAACAAAATTTCTAATTTTCTTTCTATTTTAGAAAATTTTCTTTTATTTATCTGTCAGACAAAATTGTGTATACAGAGTTCCATTCGTGGTTTTTCGTGTTTGTTGAACACAGAATCACACACAAGCTCGTCGTATCCTAAAAGTGATTTGCTTTTAACCTATTAGCATTCTTAATTACATCGAGGACAGTGTGATCACGCGTAATTCAGCCTGTCCTTAATTTTTTGGTTTCTTTATAATTTTACAGAAATTATAAATCTATAATTAACATTGACAACCCAAGCAAAAGAATGCAAGAGAATCCATGGAAACCCGTCCAATGGGGTGGCCGGTGGCCCAGTATAATCATCAACTGGAAGAGGGAAGCAGATTAGGTGCAGCCTCAGCCTCACCCAACATGGTGCAGCTTTTATCATGGGGACCACCTTGATGTATGTTTTGTATATCCACTTTGTCCATCTGTTTTTTCGGCTTATTTTAAGGCATGATTCTAAAAATGAAGCAGATCCAAATCTTAGGTGGGCCACATCATAGGAAACAGTGGTGATTGACCATTAAAAACTTAGTGTGAGTCAAAAAGTTTCTGATTAAGATGATATTTGTTTTTTGCGTTCATCCAGGTTTTTCTAACCTTTTCAACAGGTTAGTTGGCAAATAAAAATTATAGTGGGTCCTAGCAAGTTTTTAACGGTGTGTGCTCAAACACCACTATTTGGTGTGATATGGCCACCTGAGATTTGATCTAGCGTGGTCCGTGGATATACAATACATATATTAAGGTAGACCCATGGATGGTGGTGCCGTACCATCATTATGATTATGTCGTGGCAGGTTTGCGTGATCTTATCAACAAGTTGATAAACATTATGGTGGGCTCTAAGAAGTTTTTTAATGGTGGGCATTCATTCACCACTATTTCTTATGGTATGGTCCACCTGAGATTTAGATCTTCAATTTTTATCATGCCCTAAATTAAGCTGGAAAAATGGATGGATAGTGGGGATGCGGGCCCTACAGTTACAGCTGCACTTAATTCACTCCCTAGAAAGAGTGGATGGTTTAAAAACATTCATTATTGGTTCTCTTCGACCATACATATAATTTAAAGACATTCGTTGGATACAGAATCATGTTCTACACTTAATTCATTCCTTAAAAAGGAGTGGCCGATTTAAAAACACTCGTTATCAATTCTCTTCGAACATACATATAATATAGTTTAAAGACACTCGTTGAATACAGGGTCATGTTTTATTAATCAATTGAAGGAATATATTAGTGTAAGTGCTAGTGCCCTTCAATCCGCGGAGCCACACACTTGCTCATCACCTTGTGGTTACATACACCAGACCATGTGGCCTTGTTTAGTGGGCTGAGCATGTGTATTGCGCTTATGGCCACACAATCCAGTCGGTCGAGCTGCACTTATGACCAGACAATTCGGTGGGTGGAGCACGACGCCATGTTGCATGACATATCACATTATTGCATGGTTGAAATAATGTAATGATGAGGATTTGGGCACCCACGTGTGGGCCCAGATGTCATGCTTTGCCTTATGTCATGTTCGAACTTTGATGGTACGATTTTCTTGGAATTCAATGCTGCATTTTTTGGATTATATAAAGAATAATTCTCCCAGCTATTTGATTGCCCACCAAATCAATGGTCCTGATATGTATTTGCTCTGCCTGTGTTGAATAAATGGGTATCTTTTGTTATGGCTCATGATGTATGCATGACATCCGACCTGACGGAAAAAATAAAATCAGATCTGTCCATGACCCACTAGAATGGCCTGATTTTGCTATACCTTCATCCTGTTGGGATGTGTTACGTGGATGGATTGGATTGGTTAGCACTGTGGGCCCCATGTACAGTCAATGGTGGGCCTGAACTCTATTAACTGTTCCCTGGTGTGGCCCACCTAACTCATGGGTTGGCCTGATTTTTGGGCTCAGGGCCCAAGATGGATGGATCGTGTATCATGAACAGATCATGGTGGGGCCCACATTTTGTACACTACGTGTGGCAGAGGCGTACAAGATCCAAAAATGTTACCTTGGATGGGCCACAACTGGAAAATAACGTGGAATAGATAAATCTAACCTTTGTATTGGACCTTTATGTGAAGAAATGGACCCGATATGTTTGACACTGTAAAGTAATTGGGGGGTTTCAAAACCTCTCAAAGAAGGGGTTTGAAATCCAAGGTGAAAGCTTAGATTATATCTAAAATCCTTCTCAAAGTTGCATATTTAAATGTACGTCTCTATATTATTAATTTATTCGGCACATGGCGAGTGATGATATCCCAAAACAATTAGGATATTAATTGCATCACTATAATTATTTTAATACAATAATTTGTGCCGTCCAAAAGTTGTCGACGGTTAAAAATCATTGGTTAGTCACTTGGATGTAATTGTATGCTAGTGGCCCATTTGAGACTTGGAATTTCATCATTTTCGAGAAAAGTATATATTTCAACTAGCTTATTATAACCATGGTATCAAACATTACATACATACACTAATTAGAGATATTAAAGTTGATTTAGTAATTAAATTCTTAACTCCGGTGAATATTCTATGCATAGCTACTTTTGGATTACAAGGATTCTCAATCCAGGATACCTAGCACAACAAGAGGATTTCAAATCCGGGAGTTTCAAACCCACACTCCCAAACAGGCTCCAATAAATTATTTTTTTCCAGGCCATCTATTTCTTCCCTCAAATGTGCTTCAATCTTGTGGTTACAATTGTCGGACAAGAGTAATTATTATTTATTTTTATTTTAGGTGGGGGGGGGGGGGGGGGGGGGGGGGGGGGGCGAAGTGGGGTGGGGGCCTCAACCCTAACTCAATGTAACCCAACCTCAGGTTGAGAATTCTCAATCCAAGCCCAACCCAAATGGATTCGATCGAGTTGGTCGGCTTGGTCTAGTGGATGCATGCTAATATTTTCATTATTACATTAGTTTATTACATTTCAACGCACGTCTTAGTTTTTATACCTATGATTTTTTTAATTATATATGTAGTTATTTATTATAAAGAATTTAATTTTTTAATAAAACAAACAAGTTGAAATACAGGACACCTACTTCTCTAAAAGCCATGTTGTGTGGTACACAATCTATTTAGGAGAGAGAAATTTGGCATATCTTGTTAGCTTGAGTTATCAGAAATGATGTAAACCAATAAAACCTAACAGCACTGAAATTTTATATGCCTTCAACATAGACAATCTGCACTCAGTAATAATCTGTAAGTAACGTATATATCCATCAGGTTCAAGTACGGTCCAACAACCCAAAACCTTAACTTGAGCCTGACTCAAGTTTTGCCAGGTTGATGTTTGTATAGCTAAAGCCCCGAGACTAAACCCAATACATCCTGCCCAAGCCCAACCCAATGTCCGGTTGGTCACGGGTCATTGGGGTTGAACCCACCCGACTTTCAGCCCTAACTGGTTCAGATCCCATACACGTGTGCCAGTAGTCCCACAAGGCAAGTCATTGACCGGTTAACCAAAAGAAAGCATCTAACACCATCGTGTAGCACGCCTCTACGTACTTGTGCGAACTGAGCTTTCTATCAGGTGGGCCAGATTGCTTATACCTTTTGGATGCAGATTGCATCTGGACGGTGCTATGAGCCCCACCATAATGTATGTGTTTCATCCATGCCGTCCATCCTTTTTTTCAACTCATTTTAAGGTATGAGTCCAAAAACGAGGCAGATCCAAATCTCAGGTGGACCACACTACAGGAAAAAGTGGTGATCGAACACATTCCATTAAAAACTCTCTGGGGCCCACAAAAGTTTTGTATCAAGCTGATATTTGCGTTTTCCCTTCATCCATGTCTGTGTGACCTAACCAACGAGTCGGATAGCAAATAAACATTACAGTAGACCCTAGGAAGTTTTTAATGGTGACCGTTCGATCACCACTGTTTTCCTGTGGTGTGGTCCACCTGAAATTTGGATCTGTCTTATTTTTGGGCTCGTGCCCTAGACAGACGGCATGAGTAAAACACATACATCGTGGTGGGGCCCACAGAGCACCGTCCAGATGCAATCGACCTCTACTCCTTTGGCGTGATTCCTTTGACGAGACAACATCAAAGGACTATAGTGTGCGTTTCCCACCAACTACTGTAAATGGAAATTATATGTTACATTGGTTGAACTGAAATGTGGATGAGCAAGACTGTGAGTGGGCCACCAGCGTAGATCTACGTACCTATCAGATGGCCCTAGCCATTGGATTCCAGTTATACTTTGGGCGGCTGAGCTGACCACTGTTCTTTTGAACCGTTCACTTGGAGTGTCCCAACTGGACATTTGTATGCTGTTTCCATGATACGTCCAGTTATTTGGATGGTCTGGATTGAATTAAACGCATTCCATGATACCCACTATCTAGTAAATTGTTGGGAGGAAATATTTAATACTCTGGAAGAGTGTGATAGATGATAAGCAGGTACTTTAAACATTACTTAGAAATTGCACAAGTGGCATACAAGTAATTCAAATCAAACCGTCCAAAAAAATGTTTCGTAGTTTAGATATATCATAAAGTGAAAATTTCTATGCACTTGATTATCTGACTATTAGATTGGTGGCAATTTATTAGACGGTTGGAAATGAAAACACCACTAATCAGAGGTTAGGATTGTTCAAAAAAAATCTGATTTTCGAACTTTATAACTTTACGGTTAATGAGTAGTGAAATTTCGTCAGCTAATATATGCCACGTGTACCATTTCTAGGTGCCTGTGTATCAAGTGTAATAGACATCCAGAGTACCGAGGAAATCCCCATGGTTGCTAACGCAGACTGTAGTGAGAATAATAGCATGAGTGAAGGATCACGTGAAGAAACATTAATCGCTTCATACCTAATTTTCGGTGCAACCCATTATTATAAACCGTAGGATCAGGTGGTGGCCCACACGTGACGATCACTTCCTTGTCGTGAATCATTGTTTGGATTCTCAAGTTATATACGGATTCGCTGTCACCGATTTTTTTTTATTTTTGACCGTCCATCTGCATGCCTACCGATTAGAATCAATCAGGCAGTTGGATTTATGCCAAACCATATGTTTTTCACCATGTTGTTTCCATGGGGGAGAACAGTGAATGGACGGTCCGGATAACCTGACCAAGGAATGTTGAAACAGGGTTTTGGGAGTATATCATGAGGAAAAAGGCCCACCACCTGCTTTAAGTTTGGTAGACCAACCAGATTGCATCTCTGAAGCACTTATTGGGTTGGTGGGCCCACCCACTAATGTAAAGCTTTCTTTCTAAGTTTGTGCATTTTACAATGTTATGTCTAAAAATACATAATCATTTGGATACAAGTTGGGTTGGGTGGGGTCCATGGTTTGGGGATCCTAACCGTTGTGATGGTCCATGCACTAAAAAGGCCCAAGATTGGAAGAATCTCAACCCTTCAATAGATGGTCAACCAATAGGGGGTTAAGTGATAGAATATAGCAACGGTTCAGATTCAACGAAGAAAAAATGGCTAAATATATTTACACAGAGTAATTGATTCCAATAGAAATGCGGTGCATGGGACTGCACGGAAGAGTAATGGACGCGAATTAGCTACTGAACCAGTCAGTAGCCAGACTTGCTACTGAAGTGACGTCACCAAGTTCTGTGGGTCCCACCATGATTTATTTGCTATATCCACACTGTCCATCAATTTGGGGAGACCATTTTATGGCATGAGACAAAGAATAAGACAGATCCAATGCTCAAGTGGACCCCACCACAGAAAACAGTGGGAATTGAAGGCCTACCATTAAAAACTGCTCTGGGGCCATGGAAGCTTTCGATCAATCTGATATTCGTTTTTTTTTTCCCTTATTCCATGTCTGTGTTAACTTATGAACAGGTTGGATCCCAAATAAACATCATGATGGGCCCTGGAAAGATTTCAACGGTGGATGTCACTGTCCCCACTGTTTTCTGTGGTGGGTGAGATTTTGATCTTCCTCATTCTTTGGATCATACCTAAAATTATCTCTCGAAATGGATGGACGGTGTAGATACAACAAATTCATCATGGTGGGGCCCACAGAACTTGGTGACGTCACTTCACTAGCGAGTCTACTGGTTCAGTAGTTTATCCGCGTCCAGTAGTAAGTGAGTATAATGGTATTGCTCATCAGTCACATTCTGCTGACGCACAAGATACCATACACTCGCACCATGGTGGAGTGATCCAAACCGTGATCTGATGGGCCCCATGGTAGATCTTGGACACTGCAAGAATCTTCCAAACGTCTTGATCAATCACCAATAACGGATTATAACCCAGTGATCGAAGGCACCCAGATCCATAGCTCAACTGGCAGCTGAGTGGATATACCTCGTTTCAACACTGAGGACTTGGTATCGATCCCTAATGGGGTGGCTAATATGGAGTGTGTGTACTGACATGGGTGTGTACTAACAAGCTAACCCCAAAAAAAAAAAAAAAAACCCCAGTGATCAAAGGGTTAATATAGGCATCTCCAGTCCATTCCTTCCATCAGATATACGGTTTGGATGAGAGAATGATGCGTGCATGATGTACGGAATCTAATGCCGCTGCAATTTGACCCTGTGGTACATCTGCACCACCGAATCGATACCTTTAAAAAGTGAGGAATGGTTTGGTACCACCCGAGCAAGATTAAAAATCCAAAGAGTGTTATGGGCCATGGGATGTGTGTGCGTGTGTAACAAAAAAAAATGCTTTGATACTCTGAGGGAGTGTGACTGATGATACTCCGGACAGTTGGATGTTATTAAGAAATTGCAGGTGTGGGTTCTAATTAATTCAAAAGTAAACCGTCTAAATTACGTATAGCAATTTATATGTATCAATTAAAAAAATTACTCTTATTTGATTATCTAGAAATTAGATTTCTGTACATTTATTGGACGGTTAAGAATGAAAAACATCTGATGATCTTAATTTAGAAAACAAGTGTCCACGAATCAAAGGTCAGAAATGCTCGACCAGTCTTTGTTTCAGATTGTAACTTACAGACATTGGTTGTGACAATTTAATCGGTTTAATTTGAGTTAATATTTTCCACGTATACAATTTTAAGTGCCTGCATATCAAGCGTCGCAGGCAGCAAGAGCATAAAGAACCTCCCTTTCTAAATGGGGGAGTTATTTTATACTCTATCAGGAAATGACGCTTCATACGCAGGTAGTTGGAAATGGTACAGTTGGCATATTTTAACATAAACTAAATAGCCAAAATTGTAGAATCCACTGTTTCTAATTTACAATCTAAAATTCAGATTGATTGTACGTTCCTGGCCTCTGATTGGTGGACACTTGTTATTTGAAATAAAGGTCATTGAAAAAAAATTTCATTCTTAACCGTCCAATAAATGTCCATCAATCTAATGGTTACATTAACATACGAGAGTAATATTCTGTTCAGCGTTCATCTAAGATGCTAACCATAATTTGGACGGTTTAGATTGGATTACATATGTCACGTATGCACTTTCTAAGTAATTTCCAACTGCCTTCGTATCATCATCTATCACACTCTGCCAGAGTATCAAAGTATTTCTTTCTTAAAAATATCTACGGATTCGACTCTATCTGATTTAAAGTTTCATCCAACGCGCTTACGGACCGCGTGCATCTTAGCTTCCACGTTTCAATCACGAACAACCGCGATTCTCCCTTCTAAAGCAACTCGCATGAGTAGTTTTCTCAATTCTCAAATAACGTTTAGTGGGACAAGAGAGATCCGGTCCGTTCATCGTGATGGGCCCCTATGTTTATGTAAGGTGACACAAATACAGGCTGTTTCGTTTATCATGTAGGACACGTGGGATTCTTTTTCTTATACATACATTTTTAATGGACGCATGACACATCTGATAACTGAACAGAGCAGATCTTTTGAGTTACAGTAGATAGATGATCGGTCCCAATGATGGATGGTCTGGATCTAGGACAGACGAAGAATATATGGTACAAGTAGCATCTGGAGCTCTACTCTCGCGAGTAGCCACCTCATTCACTCGTCGCATCTCCAGTGATTTACCCAAACGGGAGCGGATCATGTGTTGCTCAGGTAACACCATAGCGAGTGTTTCACTGAACGTGGGGTCCACCTTGATGTATATATTGTATATCCAGGCCGTCCGTCAGTTTTTCCAGCTCATTTAAGGACATAAACCAAAAAATCAACCAGATCCAAATCTCAAGTGGACCACACCACAGGAAAGATAGCTCATTGATTTCCCACCATTAAAAGCTCCTGACGGCCCACCGGAATGTTAATTTTCCATCCAACCTGTTGATAAGGTCACACAGACTTTGATGAAGGGAAAACATATATATCCGCTTTTTCCAAATTTTCTGTGATCCACAAGAAGTTTTTAATTGCCATTGACCACTATTTCCTGTGGTGTGGTTCATTTGATTTTTGGATCTGATTCATTTTTTGTACCATGACCTAAAAATGAATTAGAAAAACTAATAGACGGCGTAGATATATAACAAATACATCAAGATGGGCCCCACGTTCAGGGAAACACCCACTACGGTGTTACCCGGGTAACACCTGATCCGCTCGGTGTCCCAACACGTCACGATTTGTTGTTACTGTAGCCGTTGAATCTAGGCGATCACGTTTCAACGAACCAAACAATTTATATAGTGGGCCTGAACGTGGATGGGAATATGAATGTCATTTGGAATATTTCAGGACGTGGATTGCGTCCTAATCGCCCGTCTCTGGCCCCGAACGGGCAGTTCTATGGGCGGGCACACTGATGTATCTGTTAATCCACACCGTTCATCCCATCTCTCAGATCATTTTAAGGTAAATGTACAAAAATGAGGCAGATCCAACGCTCAAGTAGATAAACAGATACATCACAGTAGGCCCACCCACAGAACCGCCCGTTCGTAGCTAGAGACGGGCGGGGGTAGGACGAAATCCGCGTCCAATATTTCAACCCTTGGATCACTTTATTGCCTGCCTGCGCATCATAACCTCGTGTGCCAGAGCATGGAAGCCTTTTTCCTGTAGTAGAAAGGGTCCGTACATCCTTATGGACACGCGCGAGTAAAATATAGAGATGGCTCACGGACACGTGCGAGAGATCTAGACCACAGGTAGTCACCATGTGAGAACTAGACCGCTCCAGTTATCCAAGTGGGCCACATTTTCATGGTCAAGGACCAGATTAGTCTACAACACGTTTTTTTTTTTTTTTAATATACGCCGCCTTGTTGTATTTGCAACATCCACTCCGTCTATCATGTTGTATCCTGGATTCTAGCTCATGGGGCAAAAAATTAGCAAGAACACGACTAAGATGGGCCACACCACAGGGAACATTGGGGTATTGAATTCCAACCATAGGTTTGTTTCTGGGGCTGCCATGGTGTATATCTTTCATCAAAGCCGTTAATTGGGTGTAAATCATCAGGATGAAGTGAAGATACAAAAATTACCCTGATCCAAAACTAGGTGGGCCACACCACATGAACTTTGAGGTTTTGGTAGCACTTTTCCTTTGTTCCCGTCGGATCCTTGCTTACATAGAGGAATGATCTTTTGTATGTACGGTTCAAATAAGGTCTCTCACCTGATGGACGGACTGGATTTGCATATACAGCATGATGGGAACCACAGGGCTCGAGTGTTTTACACGCTGCCTAGAACGGGTGTGGTATACCATTCCGTCCGATTTCAAAACATGACTCACATACCTACCTGACTGTTGGACCATCCTCTCCTTTAAGCCTGATGGGCCCCACCTCTTGTAGGTGCAGATCTGGCACACGTACTACACGTCCACATCCACATCCACACGTGTGCTACCTCTTCCCCCATCACTCACAGATGCAGCTAGCCTCCCCCATCTCTCGACCGTCCACATGAATTGCCAGAGCGCCTGAACTTCACACACGCTTGCAACTACCTCAAGCCACAAAACAGAGAGTACTTTATTGCCGCCCCACTCACGGGCTCTCGAATCTAACCACGTGGCTCAAGTACATCCGTTCATCAAGGTGCGTGGTATACGTGTACTTCCCGACGCAAGTCGAAGACAGATGTGGTCGAAACTTACAACTCGTGAATCGAGGGCCCTTCAAGGGCCGACACGTGTGCAACGACACCCTACCTCGATATTTTCCATGTTCGTTGAAATGGCGCCCTTTTAACGTCCAACCAACGGCTATTTTAGCTGACCAATCTCATCGCGACGCGTATCACCCCAGGCACGGTCTATAAAATCTTGCTCCACCCACCACCAAAACCCAGGACAATTCCATTAACTGTTCTTCTCCTACAAGAGAGTTCTGGAGCTTTCTAGAATAAGAAAATTCCCACAATCACTGCCCGTTAGATCTTCTTGGAGAGATTTTTTATTTTCTCGGATTTTTCTTCCTAATTCCCATTTGGGTTTCTCATAGTCATCTCAAGAACGATGGGGAGAAGCTTCTTCTGCCTCAACAAGGCAGAACGACAACAAGTGCGAAGGGAAAAGCCGCGAAAACTGAGCCGGAAAATCCTCAATGGACTCCTCCGTCTACCCCTCTGAAGACAGCAGCGCCTCGGAATCGCTTGGTTCGCCACCGTCCACTGTTGCCATCCGGATCCAAGACTCTAATGATCTGCGCCAGGTATTCGACAAGTACGATGCGAACGGTGATGGCAAGATCTCATCGTCTGAGCTCGAGGCTATGCTCCGGTGTCTGGGAAGCCCAGGGACTGCTGAAGAGGTCGAGTCAATGATGCAGGCGGCGGACCTGAACAGGGACGGGTACATCAGCTTGGAAGAATTCATGTCTGTGAACACAATGGAGACCGATTCGGCAAAGTGTATAGAAGACCTGAGGAATGCTTTTACCGTCTTCGACCGAGACAATAATGGGCTGATCTCTGCAGAAGAGCTCCACGGGGTTCTGCGTATGATGGGGGAGAAGGCGTCATTGTCTGACTGTAAGAGAATGATCAAAGGTGTCGATCGGAATGGCGACGGAGCTGTGAATTTTGAAGAGTTTATGCAGATGATGACAAAATCAGCCTAACTTCTTGTAAATAAGATCTTGACCCAAGTTTGGGCAAACCAAACATATGGTTAAATTGATATATGAATGGCAATGTATTCTTTATGGTACATGCGATCTACGTTTCCTCTCTCTCTCTCTCTCTCTCTCACTCTCTCAATTGAATCATATCCTGTTGAAGATCTAAACAAAATTAATCCAAATTCGATATACCATCTAAGAGGGAGTCTACATCCGGTGTTACTATGGCCCGCTTGTTGAGCTCCCCCAAGATGCAGCAGTGCTTGTCTACGGGGTTGATCGCAGCGACATCTTGTGCAAACACACAATTTGAGCCTGGTGAAACCTGCATCCATGATTAAAAATAAAAAAAATAAAATGTTTCCTGTAATTCAGAAGCAGAAGAAGAATTTCCAACCACAGATGCACTCAGTTTGCTAATGTGTGGGAAATCCATAGACAAGAGGGGCCAGTGGTTTTGGTGGGTACAGACAGGTGATCTGATGGGCCCCATCATGAACAGGGGATGCCTGAAAAATAAGACCTTTGATTGCATGCAAGAAGATGTTAAGGAGAGTATAGCAAGGATCCACTAACAATCAACGGGTTGGGATAATCTATTTCTCCGATATTTTCCTGGGCCCACCATCCCCAATAGATCCCATTGGATCAACTGTTCGTGCCCACCTGAACCACCATGGCACCCACTTATACAAAATCCAGTGGGGGAACCATATAATTCTTCTTTCTATATTGGGAATGAACCCAAGCGAAATACCCATGGCAAAGGTTGAAGGTGGGCCACCCCCCTATCACTCTCCCAATATAAAATTTTGTAAATATATGGACCCTTGGTTTAGGGTACTACTATTGATTCAAGTAGACAGTGATAGAAGTGCTGATGATTCTGAGTAACAAGTCAACAGCTTTTCCTAAATTCTGATGTAGAAAGATTCAGGGTCTGCTAACCTTTCAATGGAGAAGTGAAATAGGCAGATGAGATCATTCAGCCAATCACTGAGAGACTGAATAAATGACTGTTTACTTCCGCCATTACCCAGTGGACCAATCTTGCAAGTGCAATGCACTTGTAACATGCCTAATGGCTGAGAATTATGGTTGGTACTGAACTGTAATAGTCTTCAACAGTTGCTTCAAACAACCAAGCTCTTTGGGGTCCACTGTTGTATGTGTGAAATCCACCATGTCCATCGGGCGATGAACATTATGTTCACCGTACATTCAAAAGATGAGGCTGATGAAAAACTTGGATGAGACACAACAAGGAGAACAATGTAAAATTGCAGCTACATATATTATGGCCTGCCTTGATCTTACTTTCATCCTCGTGAGTCACACATGATGAACAACAGGTTTGATGAAAGATACACATCATGGTGGCCCCAAACAAAAACCTATGGTTGGTGTCCCATCCGATTGTTACATGTGGTGTGTTCCACCTGAGTAGTGGATCTGCCCAATTATTGGTCCTAGAGCCTATCATTGAGTGCGCCTGATGAATGGAGTAGATTTCATGTATACAACTTGGCGGGCCCCAAAGAGCTTCAATGTTTGTACACGCTGCATAAAGAAAGTGTTGTAGAGGATTCCAGTTTGTTGGTATCAGATAATTTAGAGGGGAAAAAAGAGGGGGGAAAAAATGATGCCATGCCATATCATGTGTACTGCACAACCAGACATCAGCATGGAATTTGGATATTGATCCACATCATCCACATTTGGGGCCATACTGAGATGAGCCACATGAAAACATGACACCTTTCAGAAGATCGGTGATGATATCTACGCCAAGCATCCATATGGACCATGGTCAGGATCATCCACATACGTGTCTCACTATGTATGGGCTATGCACTAAGACACATACATAGTTTGCAGTTGGGGTGATATGTAATGATAGCCTAACCATGCATCCCTATGAAAATAAAATTTACTACTTATCTGAGACAAGGACGTTGTTGTAGTGTACTCACATCAAAAAGGGTATCTCCGAGCTTCATTTTGACAGCGCCACTCTTGTACACGAGCATTTTCCCCATGAAGCCAGCCGGCAGCTCTTCCAATCTGCAGCCCTTCTCTGGAATGCCCCTTCTCCTAGATGGCTTCGAGCTATCGGCTGCCTCTTTTGTGGATGGCTCCAATCCATCAGTTTTCTCTTTCGTGGATGGCTCTGAGCCATCAGCTGTCTCTTTATCCTTTGCAGAAGCCGACCGCTTGACCAAAGGAAGAGAAGCCGGTAGCTGAAACAAGAGCATTTCTCCATTTTTTTCCTCCTGCCGGCACCCAAAAAATGTTAGAAAGGGCTTGGGCCTCTGCACCTAATATCACTAGCTAATCTTGCACTAGTCAGAATACTAACCATCAGGCCGAGCTCTTCAGCTGGATTTATACGACTCTCGTCGTGATCAGCATTTGCCGAAGCTTCCCCAAACTCTTGTTCATCAAGAATTTCTGTACAAAAAAAGATGGGGTTGCGTGACTTTGTGAGGAATACTCAAATTTCCCACCTAGTACTTGCTCGGCCAAACAAACTGCATGAGCAGGGCCCACCTTCTGGTGATCCCAATTGTTTGTAAGGGGTTGTTTGGCAGCATGGATTTGGATTTTCAAACCTGGATTTTGCATTCTTTCAGTTGTGTTCGGCAACCTGAGCTGTCAATCCTGTGGAATACAGTAATTATGTTTGGCAGCCTGCATTTTGAATTATAGGGGCCTCAAAAGAGAGGAGGAGAGAGCAGTAATGATAGTTGGAGAGGATCGAAAATTCAGGATTTTGCACCCCACATTTTCTCTTGGATTTTGAAAGGGGCCCTTTTGAGGATTTTCAATCCAAGTTGGATTTGAAATGCAGGATTTTGGGATGCCAAACATGATTTAAATTGAAAGTCCTGGATTCCAATTCCTAACTGCCCAAAATCCATGTTGCCAAACAACCCCTAAGGTTGACCATATGGTGGATGAATGATGCCCCAAAATCTCGCCTGATCGGGCCCATTAAATGTGTATGATTTGCTGTGACTGTCCATTTTCACGGGATGGCCATGACCAGTGGGTAGGGAGACATCACTACGCGCTCATCCTGTGAACAAGCTTACCTGGATCTCCGGAGTATGGCCTCCTCAGAGGAAGGAGTGAAGGATAGTAACTGTAGTAACGCTGCAGTAGCCAGGAACATCGGAAAAGTGAGTATTTGTGAGGGAAATCCAGTAACAGTCGGAGCAAGAACAAGAAAGCAAGAGAGGTTGAGCTTACCCAGTGGTCAACATATTCTTTCTCCACTCTTGGGGCAGATGATTCGCCGCCGCCATCTGCAGAAACTATATTTAGATCCCCAAGTATAGTGGCTGATGGGAAAAGAGCTAGCTGTGGAGAGTTTGAATTACAAATAGAGAAGAGAAGGTTCCAGTAACAGGACCTTGATGTCCAGTTCCAACAGCAGTGCTGCTGCTCGTGGCCCTGGGGGCATTCCCAAATGACCTTGCATGAGATCTTGCAGCTGAGGGACCAAATGAAGGAACTTGTTCTACTGCCACTGCAAATCACAAAACCAAAATGCACAGAATCATGGTTCCCATGCCATATATGCTTGAACAGGGTTGTATGTATGACTATGACAGTATGAGAATGAACCAGAGAAATCTTTTTTTTTTTTTTTTTTTTGAGCTGTCAGATAATTGCTACAAGGTAGAAACCAATGGCAAGCCCACCCAGCTGAGCACATATATGACTGGTGGTCCACTGGGCCTTGTACTGATTTGTTTAAGCTTGCAGGTTGGGCTTGGGCCTGAATCCCGAGCCCAGTAATTAAATGAGCTAGCACCAAGTTCAATAACTTTTTGTTCTGAGTTCTTGCCAGGTCTGAGAAAGCCTACATTTTAGGTCCAGTCAATAAACATGCAGGGCCTGGGCCAGAATTCCATGCCTGATTATAAAGAACATGCTGGCCTGATTCAAACCCAGCCCCTTTGCAACCCATACTCCACATACACACAGTAAACTAATTCCAGTCACTGCTATGGACACGCTGAGGTTTCTATTTGGTAGTTTGTATTGAAATTATAAAATTGGTTAGCAATTAGGCGAGCCAATAAAATGATAATATATTGTAACAACCATATTAGAGCTTTGCAAGCGCACACGTGTGCAACAAGGCTCATGTACATGCTACATGTGTAGCAGCATGGCATGATGGGTCTGAGATCCAAACCATCCATCAGAAACCACTATATTGATGCCCTATCCCAAGAATTAGGTTGATCCACTTATCAGGAGGGTGAAACAGTTTGCAAAACAAATGAATGGCTCTGAAGAACTTGGCTGAAGTTTTCTAATCTAACAACTTGTTTCCAATATTGGTGCAACATGTTGAGTGCACCAGATTTATTTTTCAGGAAAACATGATAGAGGTCGAACCAACCTGAGGATGATTGGATCTTGCACCTATGTGCCATGCTGGCAAATGCGGCATGTTAGATTAGCTTCATTTCACACCTGTCCACTTAGCAAAGCTTTGCATATTGTACATAGATCTTATAGCAACATGCTTTTATATCAATGCCTACTTCCCATACAGTATAGATATCAATCCCTACTTCCCATACAGTATAGATCAACTGCACCATACTATCCATGCCTGTGATACCCTACCCATCTCCATTGAATCAATAGAAGGTTAAAACACTTGAAAACTTAGACTTGAAGGTTTCTCTATATTAGTTGAGTTTCATTCTTTTTTCCTTTTTCTTTTATTTTTTGTTTTGACTGAAAAGTAATATTTAATATTCAAAATATAACAAATATATAAATATTGTTGATTCTTGACAAGTTGAGCCAATTTTTATCAAGTTTCATTGAGTTTTTTTCCGCATTTTGGCAAGCAGAGTTGAGTTTTTCTTTTCGAGTCCTGACCCAGCCATGACCAAATTGGGTTTTCCTCGAGTCTTGATGAAATTTGATCAAGTCAAGTCGAGTTTTTTCAAGGATTTAAACTATGCTCCATGCTAGTTGCACAAAGTACTTGCAAACCTGATTTTCTGAGGAATTAAGATACAAGAAGTCACCTAATCAAGAATGTTAGGACGCTGTTGGTCGAAGAATTGAGTAATTTAAGACCAGGGTGTTCCATCTCAATCATGTAAGCTATAGATGGTCACATTGAGACAGGAAGAAATAGGAAATACTTCCCCTCCCATATTAGAGGTTTAGGGTTTAGGGTTTCATTCCATTAGATGCTTCAATGACATGGCAGCGAGCGACTGATAGAAAGCAAGAAACACAAGCAGTCTTCTCCTCATATTCCTTGCTTTAGTGGGTTTCAGAAGTTTGAGCATCAGCATACATAATACATTACACAAGGTAGGGTACGATAATCTATGCGAAGACTGGTCATAAAATGATATCAAAATTTGTTACAACAATCAATCCTATCCTTAGTTGCAGGATCCTTCGAACTAGGCACCACTCCCGCTTCATATTGCACTTTCAGACTCACACTTCCCCTCCCACCTCCTACATATGTTTACTTGTTTGCATTTTGAAACAGAACCTTCCTTGCTCCCACATCCAAATATGTAGCCATTTCGCTTCATGCTTCGTGTAACTATAATCCTAAGGCTCTATCCTCAAAACCTAAACATCCTACAAAACCGTTCTGCCACCTTGATTTGAGTCCTTTTTGGTCTTCTTCTCATCCTCCTTTCAGGCCCTTCAACCCTCATCAGTGTTCCCCTCACCTAATCCTTCTCTAGTCTTCATGACACATAACCGAATCTTCTCAATCCATTCTCAATTTTTCCTCTTATTGGGGCTACTCCTAAACTTCTTGGGATGCATTCCTTCTTAATCCTATGTTTCCCACACATAATCAAACCTTCTCAATCCACACCCCATTTTTCCAGTTAACATTGCATCTGCGTGTTTCACAAAGGCTCCATTCTAGAGTTTCCACCTTATACACAGAGATGTCTGTTCTAAAGGGACAAGAAGAAGAAGAAGAAGAAAAATCAACAAAGCCTACGCTTCAATGGAAATTTAACAATTAAAGGATGTGTGAGCGTGGGATCGGCACGTGCGACATTGGCAACTCAAAAACTTCACCTATTTGATTAAAGGACACTTCATTTCGAGTTTGAAGTGTTACCACATTGGTAAAATAGTCAATTTGCCAGACTCATACTAACCAAGTTTTGCACACAAGTTTCCATGAGTCCAACACTGTACGTAACTAAGAGAAACTCACCAATTCTCTACTATTCTAATTAGGAGTACGTTGCCCAAGTAAACATCAAGTGAAGCAGAACAACAGAAAAATCTTATCCAAACAGTAGAGACCTTTTAAAAATGAACAAAGAGGTTTGGCATAATATAACCTGGAAAAGGCTTACATTTCTTATCCACCTTTGGTCCGTTCCTCCCAAAATTTTCCTACGATAGGTCAACAACAGCACGAGTCCAGAACGCATAAGCAATATGAAAAAAAAAAAAAAAACAAATCAAAGTACCCTATCCGCAATAAAGAAAAGCACAGCATATACCATCAAGAAAGTATAGGGTCTGTGAACCAGAGTCTCTACAGTATTCTCACATGAATGATTCTATACACATGGGACCATGATATGGTTATCCAGACAATTGAAATGATGGGCCCCTCAATCCCAGCCTTCCCATCTTCAAATTATTTTCTGTTGAGTGTACGCTGTTGTTGTATTTGTAGGTAATAATCAAAGGGTTAGGATGTTCTAACCTGGGAGAAATTTGAGGAGTCATATCCCCCATATACAGCAGGATCCATCATACCAAAGGTTTGGATCACCAATCACAGTTAGCAGACTATTACTATTACCCTACAATTCCTCAAAACCACAAGTACCTTGACACGCTTTAACAACTCCTCATTCACAGCATCATCATCGTCAGGTGCCTCCCTGCAAATGGCAGAGAAAGTTCATCATCATCATCTAGGTTTTGTCCCAACTAATTGGGATCATCTAACAATCCTGTTCTGCCATTCCGAATTACCGTAGAAGTTAACAAATTTTATTATGAAATTGATGAGAAAGATGAAGAATTACTATTGATAATGCAGCATAAGAAAAAAGAAAAGAAAAGTATATTTTTTAAAAAAAAAAAAAAGGAACTGCAATATAACACAATGATAGTACCTCTTGGGTTCGGCAGGCCTCGGGAGTTTGCGAGGAGGAATTTTCGGCACAAATTTCATCTGCAGCAAACAAACCAGATTGTGGGAAGTCCACAGAGTAGTGGCAATATTCATTTTCATCTAAACTACATGACAAAAAAGCATGAAAATGAACCTTCTTTGGAGCGTCGGATGATTTGTCTGCCATCTGAAACACCCTTCTCAATTTAATGGGTAGAGTAGGAAGCTAAACCTACAATCAAAGAAATGGTCAGTTAACCATGAAAAACCGGTATGCGCACCTATGGAGATGCACCTATGGAGATTTTTTCACCTATTTCGACAAGTGCGAAATCAAATGGGGTTTACAGGTAGAGCTGTACACGAACTGAGTTAGCTAACTCGCTCAACTCGACTCGAAAAAGCTCAATTCGACTTGGTTCAAAACTGCGTTCCAGCGGAGTCGAACTGATTTTTGGAGCTCGAAAAAATTTCAAGCCGAGTTCGAGCTTGTCCGAGCTCAAATCAACTCAGATTGAACCTCAACTCAAATCGAACTCGGACCGAACCAGTTCGGTGACTCAGTTATTTTGATATTGACGTTGCTCACCAAGTGTTTGATGAAATGACTCAACGAAGTGTTGTTTCGGGTGCATACATTCTCCGTGTGATCAGCTGGTGGCGAGGAAGGTATGGATACGAAACAAATCACTAACAAAAAAACAAAACTTTACATGATAAAACTAACTTCGTATTTTGATTTTGATGCTGCCTATCGAGTGTTTGATGAAACATCTGTAAACTGCTGCTGTTGTTTTGCATACTGTGAGAAATCAAAGGTGCACTCCATGTGTTTGAGAAAATGTCGCATAGGCTCGAACTCATCTCAAACTGGCCCCGGGCTGCTGACCAAACCAAGTCGAGCTGGCCAGTCAGGCTCGATGACCGAGCTGAGCCGAGTTCAAGCTGGGGTCAGCTACTGGCCGAGCCAAGTCGAGCTGTGCCAAGCTCGATTCAGTTCGGCTCGTGTACAGCTCTATTTACAGGAGTGCATCCAAAACACACGATACAGACTGGAGCTTGGCCTGAAACAGTGTTTCGCGTCAAACACCCCTTTTAATGGTGTGTCCAACTAGGCCCTTGATGCATCCATTGATCAACATAAAACATGGCATAGATCAAGTTAGCTTAAAATAGATTTGCATTTCTCATATGCTACATAGAGACCTTAAACACCTGAGAAGATATAACCTGATCATTTATCAAGTTAGCATCAGATTTTCAAAGAAAAAAAAAAAAAAACTACATTAACTTGATTTTTCAGATCAAAGTGAATTATTAGCTACTTTGCAAATCATACCTGCACCTTAAGACCCTCTTCCTATCAAAATCTGCTCCCCATAAACAGCTGCCCTGACTTCACAGATTATAAGTGGCCTTCCAACTAATACTAAATCTCAAACAATTTATCGAATTGTACTCCGAAAGACAACGCATACACGCCTTTAACGTACTTGCTGCTCCACCATTCAATGACCTCTGTACATGTATTTTTTTCCCTTTGCGTGCTTGCATGTGGGTGTAAAGTGGTGGAGGCTGTTTATGTTTTTCATGTGCTTGCATCTTTCATGCAAGCTGCCATTCCTACGTTACTAAAGACGCTAAGAGACCGTTTGGATGCCTGTAACGTCTGTAAAATCTAAGAAAGTCACAGGTGACTTTCTTACGGTTTGTGTTTGGGGGAGAAATGTTACAGGTAACAAAGTCTCAATCTGTAAGTTTCTATCAGGTAAGATTGCAAGAAATGTAACAGAGGAATTAGGTGTTTTTCAAGTCACAGGTTACTTTGTTACAGGAAACCGCTATCCATTTCGAATTTGGGAGAGGGAGGTGGAAACGCAGCTGCATTGAAAGTGCACCTACCTGCTCTGACCCAACGTCTCCTTCCCTCTCTTCTCTCCTCTCTCTCTCCTCTCTCTCTCTCTCTCTCTCTCTCTCTCTCTCAGCGTTTCCTCTCTCCCTCTCTCAGCGTCTCCTTCCGTCTCTCTCCTCTCTCTCTCTCTCTCTCTCCCTCTCTCTCTCAGCGTCTCCTTCCCTCTCTCTGCTCCAGCAAGGTAAGCCCTAAACCTTATTTCTTTTTCTTTTTTCTTTTTTCTTTTTTTTTCTTTTGCGTGCGGAACGGGCGCTGTTTGGGGAAAGGGATTGGCTACTCCCCCGCCATCAGCCAATGGCTGGTGGACGGTGCTCTGTGGACCCCACCATGATATACGTGTTTCATCCATGCCGTGCATATATTTTTCTATATCATTTTATGGTATGAGACCAAAAATTAGATATATAAAAATCTTAAACGGACCACATTACAGGAAACAGTATTGAATGAACTTCAACCATTAAAACTTTTTGGGGGCCATAAAAATTTTGGATCAATCTGATATTTTTTTTTCCCCTTCATCCGGGTCTGTATGACCTAATCAACAGATTGGATGTCAAATAAACACTACAGAGGGCCTTAGGAGGATTTTAATGGTGGATATCCAATCACTATTGTTTTCCTGTGGTGTGGTCCATATAAGATTTATATCCCTCTATTTTTTGAAATCAAGCCCTAAAATGATATTTAAAAATGGATGAACGAAATGGATGAAACACATACATCATGGTGGGCCCACAGAGCATCGACCACCAGGGGGAGTAGCCAATCCGTTCTCGCTGTTTGGCCAGGGGCGGTTTCGGATCCCTAGCTGCGGGGCCCACCGTGATGTACTTTCCTTACATCAACACCGTCCATCCGTATTATAAGCTCATTTTAGGGCATTACCCAGAAAATAAGGCTGATCCAAATCTCAAGTGGGCCACGCCAAAAGAAACAATCTTAACTAAATCCCTGCCATTAAAAACTTCGTGGGGTCCACTGGAATATTTATTTGCCATCCAACCTGTAGATAAGGTAACAAAGACCTCGGTGAAGAGACCACACAGATTTCATCTTTATCCAAAAACTTTTGTGGACGCACGAGAAGTTTTTAATTTAATGATCAATTAATATTGTTTCCTCTACCGCCGTCTGCAGCCTACCTCGTATTCAAATCTTCTTATTTTTTTTGGATCACCGTCTCCTAAAATGAGCTTTCACGATGAAATGACATTGATGTGAGTAAATTACATGACAATGGGCTTCACAATTTGGGGCCCTAGGTCGATGGATCTACTCTAATTTGGCTAGTGATGTTAGCCAAAAGCTAGCTCGCTATAGGTCGGTGCTTTGTGGGCCCCGTTATGTTGCATGTGTTTTATCTATATTGTCCATCATTTTTTCCTATCATTTTAGGACTTGATCTCAAAATGAGGAAACCGAGGCAGATCTCAATATTAGGTGGACCACACTATAGGGAAATAGTAGTGATCGAAGGTTGATGATTAAAAACCTCATTGGGCCCACTATAATGTTTATTTGATGTCCTATGTGCTGACTAGGTCATAATAACCTCGATGAAGGGAAAAACAAATATTAGTTTGATTTTAAACTTATAGTCCTAAAAAGTTTATAAATTACATATAAGTTAGCCCACTTTTATATGTTTTTTAATACGCGGGCCTACTTTTAGGACCCACCTAATGATTAATTTAGCTTAAGAATCGGTTCAACTATTAATCTAAATGGGTTCAATAAAATTACATACTTTATTCCAAGCTTTTCTATGTATTAAATTGATTTTTAAACAATTCCATAATCCAGATTCATGTTGGTGTGAATAGACAACATCTTACATATAACTAACTTACAGGTTATCCAAATACAAAAACTAAGTTACATGTAAGTAAGTTACAGCTTACATTCAAATAAGATTACCTGTAACTTTATTTCACCTATAAGTAGGTTACATGTAACTTACTTATAACTTAAAAAAGTTACAGGCATACAAATGCAGCCTAAGTAACTTACACGCCAACATTCTAATTTTTCAAAAAGAATGTAAGAAGGGGAAACACACCTTTGTGTTCTCTTGAACTGTGACCGGTTGAGGGTACGTCCCACCAGATGAACGGTGCAAAGAGAGGCGTACATGGGTTTGGAGAATAAGAATCCGACGATATCAAGATAAGAGAGGGGTTTCTTGTAAGAAGAAGTTGAGATTTCTGACTCCTTTCCCCTTCCTAACTTCATTTGGATATGATCTTCCCCACCAGAAGGAGTTGAAATAACAAGGAATTTGATCTTCCTCCAAACAATTTAAAGCCTTTCGCTTAAAGTTATTGCATTAGGAAGCTAGGTGGGGCCCACTAGGAAGTTAGGAAATCTACACCATATTTATGTATATTTATCCACCATGTCCATTCATTTTACCAGATAATTTTGGGGCTTTAGCACAAAACTGAAACACATCCAAAGCTCAAGTGGATAATATGAATTGAACGCCTACCTATCGTAGAAAAATTCTTAAAAGTAATAGAAGTTTTAGATCAAGCTGATATTTGTGTTTATCCTTCATCCATGTCTACCCGATCTTATGAACAGGTTAGGTGACAAATAAATGTTATTGTGGGCCCTAGGAATGTTTCAATGGTGGAAATTAATATTCTTATTGTTTCATGTGGTGTGGTCCACTTGAGCTTCGAATATGCGACAATGTTGGAATCAACCCTTAAAATGAGCTAGAAAAATAAATGGACAACATGGATAAACCACATTCATTCATAGTGCACCCAACAAAGTTTACTTTGTATGATAAAAGCATTGTGAGTAACTCAATACACGGTTTAAGGATCACAAAATTAGAAACAAGGTACAAGGCAACACTCACTTTCTAAACAGTTTTTCTTTGTGTGGCTAACTTAAGTTATAAATATAGTTAAATTAGAGTCCTATATTTTATATAATTACCATAGTGGTCTCTAAAATAAATCAAGAGTGAATGATTTCCTTTAACTGTTTTTTAGGGTAAATGTCTCACTTAAACTATTTCCATTTGAATGGCCCATCCTAAATCATGAATAAGGTTTATTTTTATGCATTACGGTTAAAATAGAATGATTCACTTGGTGATCGAGGTGGATTTCACTAAAACATTATAGTGGGACTTACTTTAACCAGCCACATGTTAAGACAATAGCCAAGGTTTCATGTAGACCATATATGGGTGTGTGCACGCGCGTGTGGGAAATGGTATTATGAGGTCGACTTCATGGGAACTTCCCATGAGGTCGAGCTGTGTGGGGTCCACCACGATGTGTGTTAAACATCTATCCCATCAGTTAGATGCACCATTCCATGGTGGGCCACGAACTTAAAAATCAACTCAATCTATGACTTGGGTGGACCACACCACATATAAAAGTTGAGAGGGTTTCCTCTCCTATTGAATCATTCATAATCATTTATTTAGCCCACCATGATGTGGTTCATAAATCAAGACCATCCACTGTGTGTGTCCCACTTGGATGAGGGGTCAAACCAAGTTGCAGCTGCATCCAAAACTCAAGTGGGCCCCACCAAATACTTTTAACTTTTAGGTATGTATTCACATGGTTTTAGATGGTGTGGCCCACCTGAGTTCCATATACGACTGATTTTTGGGATATCCCATAACCTAAAGTTGACCCATCAAATGCACGGTGTTGATGTTTGATACACATCACGATGGGGCCCACACAGCTAGACCTCATGGTACCATTTCCCTACACACACATACATACATTTCGACTTCTTAGGAACTTCCCATGAGGTCAAGCCGTGTGGGCCCCACTACGATGTTTGTTGAACATTTACCCCATTAGTCAAATGCACCATTCCATGGTGGACCATGGGCTTAAAAATCAAGTCAATCCATGACTTGGGTGGGCCACGTCACATACAATAGTTGAGAGGAGTTGCCCTCCCATTAAAACATTCATAATCATTTATTGGGCTCACCTAGATGTGGTTCACAAATCCAACCCATCTATTATGTGTGCCCCACTTAGATGAGGGGTCACACCAAGTTTCAACCACATCCAAAACTCAGGTGGGTCCCACTTTTAGGCATGCCTTCACATGGTTTTAGATGGTATGACTCACCTGAGTTCCATTTACGGTTGATTTTTGGGATATCCCATAACCTAAAGGGATCCCATTAAATGCATGGTGTTGATGTTCGACACACATCACGATGGGGCCCACACAGCTCGACCTCATGGGAGGCTCCCATGAGGTCGACCTTATAGTACAATTTCCACACACACGGAGAAATGCTCACCTGCGCACCTTCTTACATGAGCACTTTTGCATACCTTTTTGTACGTATCATGGGCATAGAATTTGAACGGTCTACATGAGGCGGCATCCCTTGAAACTCTATAGGCCTAATTTCCAGAGAATCCGAGCGTATTGGCAATGTCTGTAGCGAGGTGGCCACTGAGAGTGCTCTGTTAGCCCTGCATGATATATATGTGTTTTATCGAAGCCGTCCATTTAGTTTTTCATATCATTATAAATTACTAGCCCGGAAATAAGGGAGATCCAAATATTGAGTGGACCACACCACAAGAAAATAGTGGCGATTGAATGGCCACCATTAAAAACTTCCTAAGGCTCACTGTAATGTTTAATTGTCATCCAACTCGTTGATTAAGTCACGCACACTTGGATGAAAAAAATGAAAATATAAGCTTAATCCAAACTTTTGTGGCACATAAGAAGTTTTTAATGGTAAGTGTTCAATCACCACTCTTTCATGTGGTGTGGTCCATATGAGATTTGGATCTTACTCATTTTTGGGGCTCATGCCATAAATTAGTTTGGAAAATGGATGGAAGGCATGGCTAGGATACATACACCATGATGGGGCCCACAGAGCACTATCAGTGGCCACCTCCCTACCAACGTTGTCAGTATCTAATCCCCATCTGAGTATCCGGAGAGGAGGCGTGCGAGCGGCAGAGCATCTCACTCTCCGCAATATGCGCATGACGTGACAAAAACTCACTCACACTCAAACTTTCACTTCATCGTACCTTCATCCCGATCACATGTCAGATTCTATGGCTGACATCAAGGTTCGCACGTAATGCACAAGTAATCATTCCTCTACACACACACACACACACACACACACACACACACACACACACATATATATATATATTATATATATATATATATATATATATATATATATATATATATAAAAGGTTACATAGACCTGGATGGAGAGAAAACATAAATATAAGCTGATCCAAAACTTCCATGGCCCTCGAGAGGTTCTCGATTATAGACATTCAATCACTACTACTTTATATGTTGTGGTCCACTTAAGCCTTAGATCTACCTCATTTTTTAGATAATTACCTAAATTGAGTTTCAAAATGGATGAATGCCACGGATAAAACACAAACGTTATGATGAGCCTGATAGAGCCTTAACAAGATTGTCTGCCTCTAGTTAGGTCTTTGTGGGGGCAGTACCTAATCCGTGGTCATGGGAGTGGATTAGGTGTTGCGCGGGTAGCACCTTAATGGATGTTACCCTTACCATGGGCGGCCCATTTTGATGCTTTTTCGTATAGCCACGACGTGCATCCTTTACATTGATGATACCTGATATGCTGATTTTAAGGTCCACTCATCAGATGGGTCATACATTAATTACATTGATTTTGGTTCACCATAATTAAAAACTTAGGGTGAGTGACTCGGTTCAAGTTTAAGAACTATGTGATCAACTGATCAAAATGATGCATAGCTAGGATCTTGTCGCACAGTGATTGCCCCAGGCCCACCTGGCCTAGTCGTCCCAGATCAGCCAGAGGCTGAATGCATAGCTTATGGGCTGGGATGGTTGAGATAAGCTGGCCGGTTCATGACCTAACCATCGGACGGTTGTAAGAGGCATCCCAAGTTATCTGAGAGTGAGATGATCATTCTCAATTGATATATACTTTCCTTGGGTTTCCAGCTTATAAGTGGAACCTACGGTTTAACGATGATCGAACACTGAAATGGTGAGCCTATGGTGGATAGTGGATACTCCACTTTCCTTGGGTTTCCTCATCTGTTGATTGATTGTGGGCCATTTTTATGTAGATAATCTTGACCCTCCATTCTAAAGGCCATTGATCAAATAATTAATATTTGTTAGACTGATGTGATATTTACATGGAAGCCTGATGAACGGTCTAAATCAATGGATTGAAATGTCTAAGTGTCTCATATTAAGGGTTCCCATGGACCAGGTAGCTAGTCGGACCGATGAGCTTGACCCTGCTTTGGGCTGGGCATGGACCTACTAGCTTGGCCCGTGCACTGGGCTCAAGTGATCTTTGCCCAACCCAATGGAGTTTATATGCATCATATCGTACAAATATGTCATTTTAATCCTTAGACAACCATCTATCTATCTTAAATGGGTACCATTAGTTTCATTCCTCTTAAATATTTATTTTTTGTGCATGTGTGGTCCACTTGATAGATGGATAGATTAGAAATATTCAAGGCAAAATAGGGACTTCATCGATTAGCAGGCCAGATTGGGCTTGGGTCTACTATCTGACCCATGGCAAGCTCGGACCTAGGCCCGGCCCATTACTATCCTAAAACGAGAGTACTGCTTTAAAAGCATTGGGCATTGGAGCTTTTATTGATAGTTGGACTGCTAAAGTGAATTCGTAGTTCCACTAATGACAGAATTCAGTGCATAGAATCAGAACCGTTCAAGAGGTGCACCCCACCAGGAAATTTAAATAGTGGGTCCCATCAGAAGAACAATCGTATATCGAACTTATATACAATACTGTAACTTTAAAAGTACAACCGACCTTAGCTCAGTTGGTAGAGCGGAGGACTTTAGTTGAGAAACAAACAAGCAGATTATCCTTAGGTCGCTGGTTCGAATCTGGCAGGTCGCATTTTATTTTTTAGCAGGTTTTAGCCATCCGTTTATTTTGGAAATTGTGGTCCACTTCAGTGAAACCACGTACGGTGTTTCCCCATTGATGAGTGTGTTGATTTGAATTTTTTTTTTTAAAAATAAAATAAAATTGAAGCATCAACGTGGTGGGGCCCACCATACGGACACATCTGATGTTCCACGCCTAACCCACGTTGAGAAGTGCGGACATATCATTGCGTGCCTTAAATAGAAAGTTGGCTAGGGTTGTCTGCTTTACTCTCGCACCTTAAACGTGTTTTCCTAACTGTAGTCACGACCCTACCGTTGAGATGGCTGGGACCATATCCAAACATTGGATTTAAATCCTAACGGCTGGGATTGAAGGAAATAGCTACTTAAAAAAAAGTCAGCATTGAGTTTTTTTAACCGTCCATTTTTCCTCAATCCATCAATTAAGCTTATCTGATCACTTCAGCTTTCTGGTTGGCCTCCAAGGTGGTCCCACGCAGTGAATGATTTGGATCCCGTATGTTCCCTGTTTACACGTGTATGTGAGAAAAGAAACTTTTAAATTAAAAAAAAAAACGGATTGGGTCAGGTTCTTGTCCAGGTCTCTACCCATGGCGCAGTGGTAGACTCACCAGAGTTTCAACATAGACCATTGATACATTGTATCCTAACCTCAACCTCTAAATTTCTGGCCAACAGATATTAGCTATTAAGAAGAGATACAACAAGAGCCCACGTTCAACTGAAAAAGGTCCTAATATTCACTGCTGGGATCTCCCAATCTTGGATGTCTACAACAGGACAATTGAGTGGATTATCAAACCATGGGCCCCAATCGTCAGAATGAAAAATACCCATGTATATAGTACAAAGACGCAGGCCACATCCCGTCCAGGCACTTCTCTACCTGCACAACAATCACAAATATTTTCAACAATTCAAATTTCAATATAACCCATTAAGCCCTGTAAAAGAGAACAATGGCCATACCTTCAAATCATGCGGCCCGCTCCGAAACCCATACACAAGATAATCACATGACATGAAAGGGTAGAACACATATCGGCCATCTGAACCAAACCCACCTATTGGGTTGCAAAACTAAGACAATCTCTTCCTACGTACAAAAGGGCAACACCATGTTGCATATTGAACCATGTTTGTGTCTAGTAAACCCGAATCCGAACAAAATACCAAATTACAATCTTCGACCCATCATTTTTTTTTTTTCGTGTTCAAATGTTCCTCCTCCCAAACCAAATGGTGAGAATTACAAGATCGGGTTCAATAGCGGAATTTGGTTGGAAAAAAGCAAAAAAAAAAAAAAAAAAAAAAGATTAAAAAAACAAATATAATTTTATATATACCCGGACGAACCATCTGAACGACAGATGTCTCGTTACCTGAAACTATATGAAGATATACGACAGCCAGTAATGGACAAGCTAAGATATAACAGTAAAACCTTATTCCGGTGAAAATCAGAAGACCAAGATGGTCGGGTGGTGGCCTTGAACTTTTTCTCTTCATTTTTCTCTCTTGAAATGATGCCTTCGAACCAATACAATAATCCTATGCATGTTGAAAGCGTGGCAACTTACTCGTTGGCACCATCAGAGCTTCCCATTGCATTTGCTCGCTTTCTCTCTCTCCAATTTTCACCCCACACTTTCGCCTCCGCGACTGCCCGTTCTCTGTCAAGATCCCGGTTGAAGTTCTTCGGGCCTTCCCTCGCTCTCCCTGCATGTACAGGGCTGTCCCTCTGAGACTCCGGCCTCTCCAGCTCGTCTAGGCCCCACTTCCTACCGGACCCACCTCCCGATTCGCCCTGTCCGACCTCTGCGCCGAAGCTCACACCACGGATGGGATCCCGGTGCCGGAAATCAGGAGAGTTCTGATGGGGTGATTGAATACCATGCCGCCCACCACGTACCGACTCATCTTGGCCGTCAGGCCCACCACCCAGGCTCTTGCGGTCATCTTTGTGCCTTGGAGTAGATGAGCCAATTCTATTGTTTTGAGAGGCGGCTGCATTGGGATCATATGTTTGGGAAGCTAAATATGAGAGTGCAGTAACAACATCCCCTATAAGAGGTCGAGTTGCAGCTTGCTCTTGCAAACACATTGCAGCAACAGCAAGAGCTTGGTAAAGGCCTCGCATCGGATAACGGCCTTGTAGCAGTGGGTCTGCCATTTTCGGGAACTTCCTCCGATCCTTGAACAGTGGACGTGCCTACACATGACATCCAAAAAAAAATAAAAAATCTTGGTCTTTACTCGTGCAGGAAAATAGAGTGCAGAAATGACTATATCGCTTCAAGGATAATTTTTGAGAACTGACATACTCTACAATGATGAAAATTAAATCTACGGTCTGGGCCTTCATCAGGTGGGTCCCAACTTCAATAGGCCGCCTTCATCAGGTGGGTCCCAACTTCAATAGACCACCATAGAAAAATCTCAATGATCATAAAATCTTGCTCTAACCATCCCATTGGTGGCCTACAAATGGATGTAGGATAGCTTATTGGTAATGGCCTGCATCAAACTCGAAAAGATCCACCAATTGGACAGTCAGGATGAACTAACCCATGTTGTTTGCAAACAGCGGTGCATCCACAGTGGGACACCTACCTGATGAATGGTCCATATCAAGGACTATTGAACCATGTGCCCAACCTGAGAGAAGCACATCAGATGAGGAAATCAGCGCACCATGCATTGTCAGATTGCCCTAAAATTGAAGTTCAACTTCAGAAAGTGGGATTGTGCAGAAACTTCAAGATCACCACGAGAGAACAATTTGTGATAGCAAAAGACAATTGTTTTAGCATGACATGGTAGAGAAATTTGAGGAAATCTCATGACTGAATCTATCTCTGAGAATTATGGAAAAACAAGCAGTTCGCCTATATTTAATCTACGTTAGGGCCTCTTTTTATGCTGCATGGTGCTGACAAAATCAGATAGTGCAATCCATTCCGTCACACATGGGAGATGAACGGAAACAGATGGGAAAGGGGCACCCTTTTGACGTGTTTCCACTTTGGTCCAGGGCATTTTGGAGAAACCAAAAATCCAACTTATTCGAATTCAAATCCTTTTGGATGAAAAATCCAAGGAAAAAAGAAAAAGGATTATCCCCCATTCCCCCATTCAGAGTTGAGAATGTCAAGATGTATGAAATTGGTTTTGTGAATTATATCAATTTAGAGGAAGAAGGATAAAGGAGGAAAAAGAAAAGAACAGATTTACCCATGCAACCAGATTGTGCTCTCCAGCGGCCCGGGTGTTGTCAATCGCCTTGCGTCCTGTGATCAACTCAAGGAACACCACGCCAAAACTGTAGACATCTGATTTCAGCGTTAGCTGTCCGGTCATAGCATACTCAGGAGCACAATAGCCATATGTTCCCATCACCCGTGTGGAGACATGAGTCTTGTCTCCAACAGGTCCGAGCTTTGCAAGCCCGAAATCGGACAGCTTCGGATGGTATCCTTCATCGAGTAGGATGTTGGATGATTTGAAGTCCCTATAAATGACAGGCGGGTTTGCTTTGTCATGCAAGTATTCCAAACCTTTAGCTGCACCAGCTGCAATCTTCATTCTTGTATTCCAGTCCAGAGGCTCCTTGTCGGGTGGAATGTCTAACATAAAAGCAATTGAGTCATATTAGTATCGCAACTGATTCCTTACATAAGGGCATGTTTGGTTACACCAAATATGCATGTTTGGTTGCATCAAATATCAGGCCCTTATGTTTGGTTGCCCTTACATAAGGGTGTGTTTGGTTGCACAAAATATCATGATATTTGCTGCAACCAAATGCACCCTAAACAAAGAAGTAGAGAGATTATCTTTTCAAAGGATGCGGATTGCGTACTACCCCCGCCCGTCCCTAGCTCCGAACGGGCAGTCCTGTGGGCGGGCCCACCGTGATGTACCTGTACATCCAAACCGTCCGTCCCTTTTCTCAGATTATTTTAAGGCATGAAAACAAAAATGAGGTAGATCCAACGATCAAATGGACCACACCACAGATGACTCTTGCATTTAATGCAACTGACATTTAATGCTTTGTGCATTTTAATGCAACCAAGCTTATTATTTGGTGTGGTCCACTTGAGCGATGGATATGCCTCATTTTTGTGTTCATGCCTTAAAATAATCTGTGAAAAGGGACCGACGGTTTGGATTTACAGATACATCACGGTGGGCCCGCCCACAGAATTGCCCGTTCGGAGCTAGGGATGGGCGGAGGTAGTACACAATCCGCGTCCCTTTTCAAAGCCAGTAGTTCTTCAGAAACTTCTTAATCTTTACAACAGAATACTGAAAGTTGTATTACACATGCAATTCAATTCCCAACAATATAAAGAAAAGGTATTATATAATGCTCAGGCTGAGAGTTTGTACAGCATGCCCGGGTTTCAGTTTAGATAAGTGTGGCCCATGGTTCAATCTGTTCAAACAATGAGCCTCACTGTGGTCCGTTGATGGCCTGCGTGCCAAAAATAACCCAGGTTTGAGGATCTACCTGTAAAATATTTGGCATTGACAGACTGTGATGGATGGTGATGATCACATGTGTGGCCCACTTCACATGGAGATTATGGTTTCTATTGTTTCATTATGTATATCCTTTTGTTATGGTCGTATAACTCCTCCAACATTACTTTATTTTATATTCAGCGGGAAGGTGAAAGCAGCAAACAAAAGATAATACGAAGATCAGCTTCTCCAACTAGGGAGAATTTTGGGGCAATACCTCACCAACGGCGGAAGAATAGATCAACAATCTGGATCAACTGTTGTCCCACTTGTACAAAAAGGAAGCCGAAGGACATTATGTATATCCTTTTGTTGTGGTCATATAACTCCTCCAACATTACATTATATTATATCCAGCGGGAAGGTGAAAGTAGTCAAACAAAATATTATACGAAAATCAGCTTCTCCGAAATAATAGGTCCCTTCTATCCCTTGCACGACCAGTGCATGAAAAGGTGACCCTCTTACATATGAGCACAAAAAGCAACATCTTTGAAGACAGTGGACCATCATGACATAGCATGCCACACCATATACAATTGGGAAGAAGGATGGGATAATGCGAGGACCCTTTTAATTTGTATAGAATTTTCTGGCATTCCAAGGAAATTTTAGATGCGTTTACTTTGTAATCTGTCGGCCAATTTGAGACATGCATATAGACATCCTGTTTGATTAATAAAGCAATACTTCTTTCTCTTGTCCGCATGATGTGCTCATTGGACACCTATTGATGGTTGTATGGTGCTACACCTATCTGCAAGCATGTACTTTATTCACATATTCATTTGCAAGCCATGCTTGCATGAGCAGGATTAGAGTTGTGAGGTCTACACTTCCGTTGGTATGCTACAGTCAGCTGCACGTGTTGGTAAAACCTAGAGGCTGATTATTCAAATCGGTCCTCTAATTTCTAAGTAACCCAAAGCAAAACAAAATAATCAAACACACAAGAAGAGAAATTTCCTCTAAAAGTCTTCAAAATCCTCCCCCTCCCAAAAAAAATAAAAAATAAAAATCAAATGCAGTAACTTGGATAAGCGAATAAAGGCGTTAAACGAGGTAAGTTCAACTTTTTATTGGTTATTAGTCAATAATCAATCCTCAATAGTCCTTCATTGCATACATATTTTGTTATTTTGGTGAACGTTTATTATTTGATGTATTATCTTGAACACAGTTGGAAATATATGGACTTTGCCAAGGCGGCTTCTCCTAATAAGAAACTAAGAATTGTAAAACTCGTCTTATTGGCAATTTAGTGGTTCGTTTTACCGTATTATGTACAAACGCATACAAGCCAACCCCAATTAATTGGGATAAGGCTTAGGTGGTGGTGGTGGTGTACGCATATATACAGCATAATTTATTTTTATTGGATCTTATATTGACCGGTAACTTCAACTTGGAGAAAGGGCAAAGGCCCTAAAAACAATAATAGTAAAAGTTTTGAATCAAAAAACTTCCCCTAGCTGCTAGAGGAACTGGAATTGTTTTCAACTTATTCATTCAAATCAAAGGATCAGATAAAAGGCTCAGATATTGGATCGCCTTGTTTACATGTATTGTGACAAGAATTTGAGAACTAAAAATTTGAAACGGGTGGCGAACAAGATTGAAGAAGGTAACTTGGTCCAATAAACTTGGATTATGTCTACTAATACCTTGGTTGAAGCAAAGGGCGAAGTGAATAGAAGAAGAGGACCATGAGGATGTCAATGTGCATGACCCAGTTTTGGGCACAGACCAACAACAAAGTAGCTTTATGGTTTTGGAGAGGGTCATTGAAGATCTAACTTAAAAAACAAAAAACCAAAAAACAAAAACAAAGAAACTGAGATGGATGGTGATCATACACCTAGTCCAACTGTTGATGTCGCTCACACAAGGGTACAACTGCTCACACAATCTGAGATTGACAAGCACCAACGTACAATAGGAGAAGAACTTATAAAGTATAGGGATTCACAACACAAACTAACAAAGGGACGAGCGTCATAGGATGGTTCTAGTAGAACTAGAGTTGGGGGATGTGGGGCACTAGAAGGATAACAGATGGCTTATGGATATGGATATGGATATGACTATGGACAGTTTAGGGAGGCTCATGAGGCACTTTCTTGTTGGACTAGTCCTAGATATGCTACACATGGAGCAGGATATGCGGGATATAAATATTCTGATCTGGATCCGAGTCATTCGTCACAAGCATATGCTCAACAATACAACCAGTATCAGTACAACTATAGTTATGACTATAGATCTACATCTAGCATTAGCACCGACTATTCTTACTCGAGTTTAATGCAACAGATACCCAATGGCAATGACGACAGTGGTCACTCATCCTCAACTTACATTAGCATGGTTTTTCCCTCTAGTTATTATGGAATACTCATCCTCGACTTGCATTGGCAAGGTTTTTCCCTCTGGTTATTATAGAATATGCAACGCTCATGTCACAACTAGATAATGACGATGTTGAGGTTAACCAGACACAGGCAGTGCAATTTTTTCTCCGGTGGTCACTAATGGTGAGTAATGTTTATGTTTGGATTCAACACTTTGGCATCACTTCTACTTACAAGTTACAATTCATCAATTTATCACTTTATTTGGTACATAATTGTTTTTTTTTTTTTTTCTATCTTTTTTTTGGGAAAGATGACAATTTTATTAATAGAAAGGCCAAAGCCTAAAAAATCACGACTGAAACCAAGAAATTGGAAACACAACTTCTGTTTAACACATCTGACACCAAAGCCCATTCTATTACATTTAGTTTTGCCCCATTAAACACCTCCGAAATACCCTTCCACTTCTATTTCTAAAGCACCGGCTATTCCTTTCTCCCCATATAAAATATAGGCCCGCCAACATCACTTTCCATGCCACGCTAGCAAAAAGCTCTTCCCTGAACTTTTCATCACCCAAGAGATCCCAGATAGATTCAAGAAGTCATCCCAAATTTCTTTCACGAAAGGGCAATGGATAAAGAGATAATCTACTGATTTGTCGTTTCGGAAGCACATTACACACACATTTGGAAGCACCATTCCTCTCTTATGAAGATTGTCTACTGTGATAACCTTATTCATACCTACAAGCCATATAAAAAACACCACCTTGGGAGGGGCACCGTAGTGCCATACTGATGTTGGGCCTGGGAACACCCCCCTACGACAACCCAATTAAAACTCTATACCACAATTTTACCGAGAAACACCCAGAATTCTCCCTACTCCATATCATCTCATCTCTGACACCCAACATTGATATCACACTGCAAAGAAATGCCCAGACTTCTCGTTACTCCATTTTCATCTATCTTGATTAATGATTCATACATTAACATTATAGTTATGATTGTAGTTATAATAATTGCGTCATCAACTCATCATTACCCATATGATCTTATTTCCATTGATATTCGATATTCAGTATATTAAATAGGGGTTTTAGAGTCAATCTCAGCCTCTCAGGTTAATAGCATCATCAGGCAGCCTGAAACAGTATTCTTACCAAAGAATGGCATGTTATACCATCGTATACACATTCAAAGAAAGAAAAGAAGACATTTTTATCCTCCCATTTTTCTGAAAATTTTCAATTCTTTTTTCGTTTTTTTTTTTTTTTTTTTGACTGTTACGGGGCTGTAATGTTGGTTACAAGGGCTGTAACGTATCATAATGGCTTATGGCCCCCATTACCATTATTTAATAACTTGGTTTTGTCCCACATGCATGATAGCGATCACATGCTTCCCCGCTATGTACAAACTCAAAAGACAAGACGTTCAAATCCTATATGAACAACATGTCTTAGGGTTTTAGTGGCTGAGGTGGTATAGTGGGCATGTGCCTAGCATGCCTTTGATTATTATTATTATTTTATTTCAGGGGATGTTGCTCTTGGCTCCCTTTTTGTGAAGTGACGAGATGATCACTAGCAACGAGGGATTGCTTGTTCTTTGTTGTGGTTGCTTTTTTATCTTTCTATTGTACTTAGCCATCTTTCCAAAAAAAAAAAAAAAACCAAAAACCAAAAACAAATCCTAACTGAACTGGTCAACCTTCAATATTTACAAAATGTTAAGTAACATCCACTACATACATTTTGAACATTGCATGTGTTAGTATGACCCTATAAAACTAACATAGCTTACAATATATGGTACAGTAGGACCTCAAAACTACCATGGCTTTGATCTTGAGGTCTATTAAGACCTTAAACCTCTCCCTCTCTCTCTCTCTCAAGCGGAATTTTGTGTTGGCTTAACTACGGTTGCTGGAATTTTTTTCTACTGAAGCAATTTTTTGTATAGCCTTGGCTAAGGTTTGCTGGATTTTTCCTATTGAAGCACATTTTTATGTTCCCTTGGCTAAGATTTGCTGGAATTTTTTTTTTTAAGTAGATTTTTATGTTGCCTTGGCTAAGGTTTGCTGATTTTTTCTAGTAGAGCAGATTTTTTTGTATTTTTTGTGTTTCCCATCGTAATCCTTGGTGGTTCCCCTCTTTCCTTCCTTTTTCTTTTTCTTCTTCTTTCTTTTCTTCTTTTTCCTCTTCTTCTTCCTTTTAACTCTAATAAGAATAAAAAAAAAAAGAAGAAGAGAATCATCCTTTTTCTTCTTCTTCCTCCTCTTAACTCTATGAGTTCTATTCATCTAATTAGAATCAGAATCAGAGGAAGAATTAGAAAAAGAAAAAGAAGAAATATCACCATTCCCCACAAATGCTTGTAAAAAAATAAGCAGAGAAAATGCATAGAATTAAAAAAGATACAAAACACAAGGAAAAATAGAAGAAAATGCAGAAATCTTTTGGAGAAATCTTTCACAATTTCTTAATGAATTGAATGGTGATATTTATATTCTTCTACTTCTTCTTCTTCTTCGCTCTCTAATGACGAGTAAGAAATATGCAATCCTTAGCCTCAAATTCGATCTTGCTCTGGCTAGGGCTAGCGTCCTGTAAACACACCTCAAATGCCATTCACCTCCATTTACTCCGAATTCCCCCCCATTTACCTACATTTACTCCCATCCAAATGGCCCCTAATCTTCTTTTCTTTCTTTCCTCTTTTCCTCTTTCCTTCCCTAAACAAAAACTGCTTCTTGTTAACCATTTTCTCTTCATCCTTTCTTTTTGTTCTTTTCTCTAGTTTTGAGAGTCACGAGGCATTTTCCTTACTGACGAGTTGTGATTCGTGAAAGGGGTAGCTTGTGGTTGGATTTTTAGGGTTTTAAATTATGTATTGCTGGATTTAGAGCACCTTTGTTGATCGGCTGAAGTTCTCGGTCATCCAGTTCATGTGTTGTCGGATTTGAAGCCTCTTTGATGTGTGATTGAAGCCCTTGCTGATTTTTCCGGTGTCTAGTTTGAGGTATTTGACTGCAATGTCTCTTGTTGTGTGACGTATGCTCACCTTTCCTCCACCTCCTCCTTCGATGACTTAGCAGCTTCTTTGTTTCAAGCTCTCATTGCCAAGATGTGTTATGTGACCAATATTTATTCAAGGCAGTTGACCTGACTCATTTATGCAGTGGATAGTTGGAACCCGTTTATGCACCAGATAGTTGCTTCGGGCTTGTTTGGATTGGGTGATTGTCACCGTCTTGGCTCAAACTTATGATTGTACTGGGCTTGTTTACTTTGAGCAGTTGGCTCAGACTCATTGTTTATATTGGACAGTTGGTCCATGCTTATTTGTTGTGAATAGATGTCTAAACTTGTGATTGTGTTGGGCAGTTGAACCAACCTTAGCTGAGATTGATAGTTGATCCAGACTCGTTGTTTATATTGGAAAATTGGTTCATTCTTATTTGTTTTGGATAGTTGTTAGGGATTATGATTGTGTAGGGCAGTTGGCCCAGCCTTAGTTGAGATGGGTAGCTGATCTAGACTTGTCTGTACTAGATGGTTGTTCCAGTGGCTCACATGACTGAAGTTGCAGAAGTGTCCGTTCGCTTGAAGGTATTAGTGGTCTCATCGCCTTCGCTTCTCATTCGCCCGTTCGCCTCTCCTCATGGCCAACACCGCTCATCTTTGTAACCACGCCACATTTTTATTTTTGCTTTTACAAAATCTTTTATGTGCCTCTCCAAACTCAAGTTTCTCTTTTCAAGGCACCTTGAGTTTGAGAGGGGGTGTTAGAGAAGAAATTTTTTCCTTTTTAGGTTCGATTACGTTAAAGAAGTTTTTTTTTTTTTTTTTCCTTAGGTTGATTATGTTAGCCCTTGTTTAAAGTTGGGCCTTATTAGGATGCTCCAGCTTGAGGGTAGTGTTGAAAGATTGATATAATTGAATAAGGACCATTGGGCCCAAATCCATGGAATAAGGGTCATAGGCCCCATTCGTGTTTTTTACTATTATAAATAAGAGTTGGGTTCTCTCTCTCTCTCTCTCTCTCTCTGACCACCCCCCCCCCCCCGCGCGCGCGCGCGCTCTTTCTCTCTCTCTCTCTCTCTCTCATTGTAGCTTCTCATAAGCCCTCAAGATTAGCACCATGTAGCCGTTTAACAATTCGGACCACTGTTCTTTTACATTGCAGTGGAGCACCACAAGCACTCACAAAATTACAAATTTCAATGCTATAGGTTCAGTCCACACTAGACAACACTCAGCACATACCCATGTATGTACCGTACAACAATCAATATACACGGCACTACCCATGAATGCACTGACCCAAACTACTCCATGAGATCTTCAATTTTAAACCAGCAACAAACACCATTCACCCTCCTTCACATCATATCTGACCAATGCACAAAGATTTGATGAAACAGCCCCAAGAATAACCCAAGCACGAGGAGCAACAAACCTAGCCTAGAAAAAACTCCACAAAAAATTCAAATCTCCACCAATCTTCCCGATTCCACTTCCTGAATATTCCAATTAATCATACAAACTTTTTAAGGGCTATCAATTTCCTCAAGATCACCCAATTGATCCATAAAAGCAGACAAGTAAAAATGAATTTCAGTTGTATTTTCCTAAGATCTGATAAAACACCATCAAACTTGGATTTAAAAAATTCCCCAAAAATCCTCTAAATTCAAGATCTCTTAGAAAATGTGATTTTTCCCCTTCTTCAAGAGGGTCCAACAGCCATACAACTAACATTGTACACACTGCTAATGACTTTAGCAATGGACCCAAGGAAGCTTTAAGTCCATTGATTTTATTTTCTACATCCCATGTTTCCGATACATTCACATTACTTTGATTATCCCAAGTAAATCAAGTCTTAATGGGCCCATTTGGTACGCATCATAGTGTTACACGCATAAAATCAGTGTTTTAAATAGCTACGATATGTAGCGCGTAGCTTACGCTAGGTAGCGTAGCTTAGCCTTAACGCAACGTAGCTAATGAAAATAGCTTAAGTCACATGTAGTCTATGCTACATGATAATTTGCATACCCTACACGCTATATAGACTACGCCACACACTACATAGCTCACGTTACAAGTCATCTTTCACAACAACATTAAAATCAATTAATGTGTTCAATGATCTGTTACATTTTTGTATTTTCAATAAAAAAAATAGTGTATCTTTTTAATGCTTTTAATAAAAACAATATATGTAATAGTATTAAATCAGTTTCATTGCTCTCTCTTTTTGACCTTTATACTTAATTATTACCATTCCTGTTACTTTAGGTTGCACTTGGTGAATATCATAAAATTCCATTATTGATAAGTCTAATTTCATCATATGGCAAGTGCGAGAGCTCGGGTAAATAAATTTCCAGTATAGTGGTGGAGGGTCAAAGAGTAACAACAAAAGAGGCTTGCTCATCGATAATCTCCTTCTATCACCATCCTTTATCAAAAGAGCAGTGGAATTGACCCAGATTAGATAAGTTGAATATCAAATCTATGTCTATGGATGATGCGGCAACTCTCGAACGTCCATTTTCTGAAGAAGTGTCTACGGCGATAGCTTCTATGGGTGGTGAGAAGGCCCCTGGAGCTGGTGGTTTCCCTATCTTATTTTATTAACAATTTTGGCAAACGGTTAAGATTAATGTAATGGATCTCTTTCATGAATTCTATGAGCGAGGTATCATTTCAAAAAATAGTGGCGCCTCTTTTATTGCTCTCATTCCAAAAATCAAAGGTGCATAGGAAATAAAAGATTTTCGACCAATAATCCTAATCGGAGGTCTGTATAAGATTTTAGCAAAGGTGCTCTCCATAAGGTTTCGCAAGGTTTTGTCAAAAGTTATTTCAGAGTATCAAGGAGCTTTTGTGATTGGCAGACAGATTCTGGGAAGTTGCTAATTGCTAATGAATGTACTCATTCGAGATACCATGATGAAAGAAAAGGATTGGTTTGTAAGCTGAATTTACATAAAGCGTATGATCAAATTGATTGGGATTTTCTCGACTACATGCATGCAAGGATTGGATGCGGAGACAAATGGAGGTGTTGGATACGTTCTTGTATTCAGTCCGCTTATCTCTCGGTTCTTATAAATGGTTCTCCTAAGGGGTTTTTCAAATCGTCTAGGGGAGTTCGACAGGGTGATCCTTTATCAACTTATCTTTTTATTGTAGTTGAGGAAGCTTTTAGCAGAATGATGCAACAAGGAGAGGTGGTCGGATTGATAAAAGGATTTCAGGTATCAAACTCGGGCTTCATTGTTTCCCATCTTCAATATGCTGACGATACTCTTATTTTTTGTGATGCGGATGAGGCGGTAGTGGATCATCTTAGTTTGTTTTGAAGTTGTTTCAGGTCTTCGAATCAATATCACGAAATCTGAAATGATGGGTATTCGTTTGGAGGAAAAGGGAGTTGGGGAAACTTGCTTCTCACTTTGGATGCAAAACAGGTTCTTTTCCTTCAAAGTATCTTGGCATGCCACTTTGTGTGGGAAAAACTCCATTAATTCTTTGGGACGGGGTCATCGAAAAGGTTGAGAGGAAGTTATCCATTACGAAAAGCTGGTATCTTTCGTTGGGAGGCTGTCTTACGCTTATTAAGGTGGTTCTTTCTAGCATGCCGATTTATTTTGTCTCTTTTTAAATGTCCGAAATCAATTTTGAATCGTTTGGAGAAGCTACGACGAGATTTTCTTTGGTATGGATCGGCGAATAGAATTAATTTTCATCTTCTAAACTAGAACGAGGTATATAACCCATTGGAAGACGGGGGAGTTGGTATTAGAGACTTGGAACTAATGAATATCACTCTTCTTGGCAAATGGTTATGGAGGTTGGGACAAAAAGAAGATACCCTGTGAAAAGTTATCATTGAAAACAAATATGGTCTTTCTACAGGGGATGGGGCGTAAAGCATTCTACATTATGTCATGCTTCTCATATTTGGAAAGTCATCGCCTCAATCAAATACAAATTTCGACAAGGTATTTCCTTTTCTATTGGCGTGGGGAGCACAATTCGTTTTTGGGATGATATATGGTATGGAATTGGGTCACTTCATGAAGCATTTCCTACATTGGCTAGGGTGGCAGTGGATAAACACATTACTGTTGATCGTTGTTATCTTCTTTGCATGGAACATGTGATTTACGCACCTCCTTTTCGTCGAAACTTGAAGGATACTGAAATTGCAGAATATGCCTTGTTATTGGCTTAGGCTTGAATCTACAGCCATTAAACCCTCTGCAAGTGATTCAATGGTTTGGTCAGTTCACAAATTTGGCTGCAGGTTCTTCTCATGTTCACCACGTGTGTTTTCCTTTTCATATATGGTCGTTTGGTGCTCCTCCTCAAGTTACTGTGTTTGTATGGTTAGTGGGTAGAGGCGAATCTTAACATTGGACAATTTGCAAAGGCAGGGTCTCATTCTGCCAAATGTATGTTTGATGTGCATGGGGGATGCAGAATCAATTGAGCATTTGTTCATCCATTGTCATTATGCAAGACAAGTCCAGGACCATTTTCTTCTCATTCTTGGTATAGAGTGGGTGATGCCGAGCTCAGTTGTTGATCTCTTGAGGGCTTGGTGTAGTGGAGTTGGCAAATCTACAAAGGCTTTGTGGCGATTGATTATTATGCCCATCTTTTGGATGCTCTGGAGAGTTCGAAATGACCGTTGCTTTAATAATAGGGAGGTTTCAATGTTGGACTGTATTGGTAAGATTAAATTTTCTATGTTTGAATGGGCTCCTTATGTTGAAATGATAGACCCGAAGCACCTCCACTCTGTAATTCATATGTAATTTTCTGTTTTTCTTTTTCTTTTTCTGTTTCTCTGCTCACTCACGAGTTTTCAATAAAATTTCAGTTAATTTTCAAAAAAAAAAATGGTGAATATCATGAAATTGGTGCAACCAAGAGCAACCTTGATTAAAAATCAATCAGTAGCATGTAGCTTATGCCTCACGCTTCAAAGGGATGAACGCTACGCTACCCACTGTTCGCTATTTAAAACACTGCATAAAATAGAGTTATTTGCATCATTGTATTAAGCGTTTGGCACTTAACATGCTATGCTCATAAGTTAGCAAACTAGCGCTATTTCGCACTGCTTCATTCCAAAGTACATTGCCAGCACTATGCCAATAGCCGGATTCCGAGAAAATATCAGAATCCAGCTATTTTGATAAGGAATGTTTTGTCATGCCTAACATAGCCATGTCCAGGGAGGGAACGTACAAGAGATCCAAACAGTCCATCAAGTGCACCGCCTCATTTTAACCCAACAGCCCTCAGGTTCATGAGGAACTCAGGTAGGCCACACCATGTAATATTAGTTGTTTGCGGGCCCACGATGGTTTGTATATGATATCCAATCTATCTGTTTCGTGCATCCTACCAAGATGAAGGGATGTTCCAATAATCAGGCCAGTTCAAAACTAAGGTGGGCCCCACCACGTGAATTTAGATAGGCATTTTGCATTGTTACATTTTTTGGCTGACCTAAGTTTCGGAGCATTCTGGTTTTTTGGGATCATGTCCAAAATATGAGGCAACACATCTGATGGATGTGGATCTTATCAAAATAGATCACTCACCCCATGGTAAGCACACCCTCGTACACCTAGCCGTTCCATAAAGAAACCCCCTTGAGCTTCCGGCTTTACGAGGAATGGGGCTACTAACAATTGGGAATTGTGATGCTTGGTACGCATTCAACCCGAAAATTGTACGTTTGCCATGATTATAAGACTAATCCAGACCGTCCAAATCGTTAAATCAACCCCCCTTGAGCTTCCAGCTTTACAATGAATGGGGCTACCCATCATTTAAAAATCTGACCATATTGCTAGATTCAAATAGTACCATCAGCATTAAATTGTAATTTTTTATTTTTGAAAGTTTGGACATCCTATCATTCATAGATTTAGAAAAAAAAAAAAAAAAGGTCTGTCCTGCTTGCGAATTGCTAGATTTAATTAGAAAAATCTCAGACATTTTTTTTTAATCTTAAATAAAAAAATAAAATAAATAAAAAACAAAAAGAAGATTTGAATCTGAATAGATTTTTGAACTCTTGTGTTTCCATCTTATCATTGATAGATCTAGAAAGAAAACCTAGTTTACTTCTAATTCAACAATTCGTTATAGTTTAACTCATATCTTCACAAAATTCGATCTTGGAAAACCTATCATTGGTACTAATAATGAATACACGTATGATTTACTTTAATTAAATCGTTCTCATAATCTTCATTGGAAAATTCATTTTTCTTCTCTCATTCAGTCATTCACTATAATTTTCTTTTAACTTGTATCAATTTGCCTTGGTTGATTAATTTATCTCATTTTGCCTTCATAAAGTTTTGATTGTTCTAAGTTGATTTCTTCATATAACTTTATGAAAACCAGATATTTGTCATATCACATACTTTCTCACTTGACTGATTTTAACTCATTGCAAACTATCTTAGATTGATCTCAGTTGTTCCAGTCAAATATACTTGTGTTTGCCAATATCCAATTTGCTTGATGGAAAATACAGTTTGGGCCCACAAGCTGCAGCCTTCCTGCGATTTAGTCCTCTGGCAAGCATCCAATGAATACTCCACATTCACACGGCACTGAAAGTGAGATCTTAGCAATATGAACTAACCAAGGCGCCCCTCCTCACTTCAGTACCATGTTCATGCTTCCTACTTCAGTATCAAATCCATTCATTCTTTCATGCCATTATGAGAGACTTCTTTGAGGGGTTCCTCACATGGCATGACACAGTATCAATACTCACAGTTCACTCTAATACCAGGTACATATGTTTATAGCCTTGTGACTCTAGGTTTGGTGGACATATAGAAGAAAATGGTTGTTAATTCTAAAAAAAGAAGAGAGAGAGAGAGAGAGAGAGAGAGAGAGAGAGAGAGAGAGCTAGAAAAATTGGAGGGAAAAAGAAAAAAAAAAAAAAAAGAACTATGGAGGGTTAATGAGTTTGATTTGGATTTCAAACCAGAATGGAATCGTCACAGAGATTAGCTGTTACATACTTGGAGGTTCTAACTCGCCTGGTTGATAGGTGATTGCTAATTAGAGATCATGGTCCTACTTTCCCATGGTTTCTACAATAGATGATCAAGTACAGTGCTCATGGAATGTTGCAATAATGGTTCAAAAATTGTGTGTGTGGTGGGGGGAGAAAAACGAGCCCAAAGGATCCCTGCGGTGGGGATGGATGATGTCGTTTGTCACCAATCTCCATGTTGAAATGACTTGAGGAAAGGTGGAAGATCTACTCAAGAAGTCTTGCAAAGTGGGAGAGATTATCCCAAGAGACGGAACTTCATGGAAGAGGTGATGATTTGCTTTTGTGGAGTGGGATCAGAGGCCAATGCCTTTAAAGCCAAGGAAGAGGTTCATGGAGTAGAGCTTGTGAGAAAATCCTCAGGGTTCAAAAAGTAAAATATGGCTAGGAAGCGTTTCCAATCACAATAAGAGGAGATTGGGGGTAGATTGGGCTTGCATTCAATGCGGATTTTCTAGAGCAACTAGTCATGGGCAATGCTCCACCACCTGGGGGGAATAAGTTTAGCCAAGCTCTTAAATCTGGCCTACCTTCTTCTTCATCTAAGGGGGTTTGGCTAGTTGAGGACAATGGTCTCAAATTTGTAAGAGTGGGAGCTCAAATAATCCGAGCTAGGAGCAAGAGACTTCAATTCAGCATTATCAATTTGCATTTAGGGTGTCCAAACCCTAAATGCATCGATGAAGAAGCTGAATGACTTAAGGGCATGAATTAAGTTGGGTAGTGAGTAAGAGGTTAAGCAATTGTTGAGAGGATATTTCTTCACGGAAGGGCCTCTCTTAGGATTTTTAAGTGGTCAAAATCTGAAGAGCAAAGGGAGGGATGGTCAAATGGATCCATTTTTGGACAGTACCGCTAATCTACACCAAATCAATGAGATATTGACACTGAATTGCAAAGAAGTATATTAGAATTACACTCACAAAAATATTTAGGTAGAAAGGAAGAGAACTTTATTGATATCAAACTTCTTCTCTTACAATACTTTTAAAAAATGATAATAATAAATAAATAATAATATCACACTAAGAACAATATTGAAATCACTACTTCCTACACTAAACCCCTTTTTTATAGACTCTACGTGAATCTCTAATGAGAATTCCCCAACAAAGAGATTGATTTCAAATCAATCATAATTGACTTCAAATCAATCTAATATAACTAAAATAGTAAAGGCATAATAATAATCAAAAGCAAATATAAAAAATCTTAATTGCATCTTTAAATTAGGCCCATATCTTTAATGACATCCCCTCATATCTTCCAATCACATCTTTAAATCAACCCCCACATCTTCCAAAAATAGTACATTGAAATGCATGATTTAGGCCCCCAAATCTATAAATATTTATTCCAAAAATCAGCACATGTTGGGCCCCACACTGGGCTATGGGCCTACATTGTTAGGCCCCACGGTTAGCTATGGGCCTACATCACCGATGGGTCCCATAGTGGGCCTAGGTGGGTCGTGGGCCTACATCAATTCTCCCCTGGTTTGAAAGAACTTGTTCTCAAGTTGGAAACCAATGTCTACCCTAGACTACCTGTACAACGAATCTTCTTCTTCTTTAGTGGAAGCTAGCGGTGTAACCATATGCATCAGCTCAGCACAACCTTTATTGGACTCCATTGTAGATGATCTCTTTCACTTGTGCTTTTGGGGGTACCAAATTGTTCATTGTAACCCTAAAGTTCGCTGTGGAGCCTGAAATATTGCATTGTTTTTCGTGCCAAGGTCATCTTTTGCAAAGGTGCTTCAATTTGGGTGTGTAGACCCATTTGCATGTCTATCAATGTGATTGCCACTATTAGTGGATCCATCAATTGATCCATTGGTGAATTCAAGTGTGGGAATATATCGATAACTTCATATGTTAACCTTTCCTTTGACTCCATGGATCTCTTCGTCGTTTCCGGAATCTCACTTTTAATTCCGGGTTCTTTGTAACGTTGTAACAATCAAAGGATTCAATCACTAGTGTTTTCATATGCTAGGGCCAACCATTGTTGGTTAGGACCTCGGTGGGGAGTGAGAACCTTCCCCTACGTGTCCATCTCCTCCAACTTCAGTCTCCGGACTCCCTCAACGTCAAAGCTCCCCCACTTGATTAGTGTGATTGCCCACTGCATGGGTAGAGTTGATCTGCCTGCTCTGTGAGTGCGTGGATCAATTAGATTACTTGCACGGACTCTTCTTGTGTCTCCTTCAAAGCCATTATGAGATTATGTAGAGTTGGCATTTCCTAATGCAGGTGCATTTTCACATCGGGCTCGAGTGGGGTGGCATGTGGGATGCGGGGGCACACTCGGGGTGGGCGGCCCGCAGAACTATGTGATTTGGGGCTGGTGTGAGGTGGGTGGCTCGTGTGAGGCGGAACCCATGTGATTTGGGGCCCACGAGGGGGCGGAACCCATAGATTTGGGGCCACGAGGAGGGTTCAGCCGAGGACCTAACCCATAGATGTGGGGCTTGGGCTATGAGATAAAGGGATTAATTTATCATGCTTTATCAATTCGAGCTTTTAGAACAAGTGGTTAATTGTCCTGCATCAAATTGGTATCAGAGCGAGAGGTCTCGTGTTCGAAACTCCTCACTGGGGGTGATTAATGCAGGGGTTTCACACCGGGCTCGAGTAGGGTGGCCTGTGAGATGCGGGGGCGCACTCGGGGTGGGCAGCCCACGGAACCCATGTGATTTGGGGCCCATGTGAGGCAGGTGGCTCGTGTGAGGTGGAGCCTATGTGATTTGGGGGCCGTGTGAGTCGGGTGGCTCGTGTGAGGTGGAGCCTATGTAATTTGGGGCCCACAAAGGGGCATAACCCAAGGATTTAGGGCCCATGAGGAGGGTTCGGCCGAGGACCTAATCCATGGATATGGGGCTTGAAGCATTACACTCACAAGAATATCTGAGTAGAGAGGGAGAGAACTTTATAGATATCAAACTTATTGATAGGGATCCAAAACAGCCCTTCAAGACTTATCAGAGGAGACTGCGCGTTGGACCAACAATTCTCATATGGCATGATGATGGTGACGAGCCCACTTGCAGTCTCAATTAGTTATTAGTAGTTTTTATTTATATGGGCAACCTAGGTGTTTTAGTCTTTTATGCAGTACGGGCGTAGTTTGGTATTTACTGCAGCAAAAGGAGTATTTTCGTCTTTTTATGTTTGGGATGGAAGCCCTAGGGAGGAATATAAATAATATTTTTTTGTGGCAGAATTTTCTTTAATAAAAATTGTTGATAAGTTATGGCTGCTCATCTGAATGTGTGATACATTCTCTTCCTAAGAGTGATTCCTAGAAACCCTAGAGTGATTCTAGGTTATTTACATGCATTCCCAATGAACAGCGAGTTATGACTGCCCATCTGAATGTGTGATACATTCTCTACCCAGGAGTGATTCATAGAAACCCTAGAGTGATTCTAGGTTATTTACATGCATTCCTGATGAACTTTTATTTGTTCTTATGTAATTTCCTATTGATCCCAGTTCAAATCAGTGTTCAAAATATCGGTATCGCGCAATGTACGCACCCTTGGGATACAGATACATATCGGTTATCGCACGGGATATATCGTTTGTATCGCGTAATTTATCGCAGTTTTTGGGAAACATGGGGAAACATTGGAAAAATGATTGAATTTTTCAATGAAACTTCAGGTATTCTTAAAAAAGATATTAATACACACTTTTAAATCATAACATCTTAAAAACAAGTGCACACAATATGTTTCCTTTGCATAGGATCTTAAGTTTGCGTTGCCTGATTGAACTAAGACAACTATATTCAAATATAATGCATAACATTTATAAATGTATTAAGACATGTATATCCACACCGTCCATCTATTTTGCCACCTTAATTTACGGTACCATCCCAAAAATGAAGCAGATCCAATTATCTAGTGGACCATGCCATAAGAAAGAGTATTGATTAAAGTCCCTACCATTAAAACCTTCTTATGGCTCACCTTAATGTTTTGTAGTGTTATTTACCATCCAATATGTTGATAAGTTCACATAAGCCTGGATGAAAGGAAAAAACAAATATATGATCGATCCAAAACTTTTGTAACCCATTAATAGTCAATCACCACTTAACTTTTTCCTTTAGTATGGTTCACTCGATAATTGGATGTACTTCATTTTATTTTTTTTTATAATACACTAAAATGATTTGAAAAAACGGATGAATAACGAGGATAAAGAATACATGCATTAAGGTGGGCCGCATTAAAGGCTGCACCGTCTTGGGTGACTCCGGATCTCACCTGCACGTCTTTACTTTTTTATTAGTCTTTGCTCAAAAAAAGAGGCAGATTGTGTGGGCCCCATCCATTGTATCCATGCCGTCCATTCATTTTTTCGGATAATTTTAAAGCATGAGCCAAAAAATGGGGCAGATCCAGAGATCAAGTGGACCACATCACGGCAAAACAGTGGGAATAATGACGCCACCATTGAAACCATTGTTTTCTTTTGGTGTGGTCCATTTGAGCCTCATATCTGGCTACATTTTGGCATCATGCCCTAAAATGACCTATAAAAATGGATGGCCGGTGTAGATAAAACACATATATCATGGTGGGCCATATAGAGCCCCTGACAGGACCGCCATCTGTCTCAAGCTCCCAATCTGTGCCGAACGCGGATTTCCTGCCAACCCAAATGCTCAATTGCGCACGAGTTATAATGAGAACTTTTTGATAATTCATCATACGTGATATTATTCCAAAATTTGAACGGTCCACGTGATTCGGCACCCCATGAAACCCCTATGTCCCAACTTTTACTTTGATCAAAAACTTTGGTTGGCCATGGAAAAGGAAAACAGTTTACTCCCTTAATTTGCTTCTTTCTTTGCTATGGCCCACTAGAATTTTATATCAAGGTGAAAATTGGTTCTTGTGAGTTCCATGAGATGCCGCATCACATGGACCGTTCATATTGGAGGCCCATGACATGTGTGCAAAGGTGCGCACGTGCGTAGATGCGTAGGTGAGGATGCCTCTTCCTGCGAAAGGCTTTTGCAAGAAGTTCCTCCGCTAGGATACTAGATGGGGCCCACTGTGATGTTTTTCAGAAATCCACCCCGTCCATCCATTCTACAAGCTCATTTTAGGATATTCGACCGAAAATAGGTGGATCCAAAAATCAAGTGGGCCATACAGGAGGGAAACTGGGGAAAGAGTTTCCTACTGTTGAAACTTTCATGGGCTCCACCTTGATGTTTGTATGCCATCCAAACCGTTTATAAGGTCATTCCCATTGGGTTGAAGTGAAAAAATGAAAAAATTATCCTGATATGAAACTGTTGTGGCCATAAAAATGTTTCAACGGTAGTCACCGAATCCCTATTGTTTCCTCTCGTGCGGCCTACCTGAGCTTTTGATCAACCTCATTTTTGGTCACATGTCTTAAAATGAGCTCGCAAAACAGATGGACATGGCGGATTCCTCACAAACAACACGGTGGGCCCCACCTATCATCCCAACGCAGAGACTTCATGCGCGTGCGTTTAGCCTAATAAAAAAGGGCTCATAAGCCATTTTTTATTGCAAAGAGGGTTCCGGCCTTCCGGAACCCTAAAACCCCAAAATTCTCTCCCCAAATCTCCAGATTTCTTTGATTTTTTTCAGATTTTCTTCCAAAATCACTTCCATTTTCAAGTAAAAATCTATTCGAAGAAAGAAACAAAAGGGAATCGGAAATTTTCTTTACTAGTACCTACGAATGGCGAGCTTCGATTCGAATGGCCACCAAATGCAGCTTCCAATCAGGGAAATCTCTTCTACAGGTATGGAAATCCACCTTGTTGAAAGTTTCCCTATTTTTTTTTTTTTTTTCCGATTTTTTCAGAACATTTACGCACAATAAAAATTTTCTTAGTTTCTTCCAACGAGTTTCGTATCGTTGGACTGCGATACCGATAATATTGGCCGATAGTATCGATATTGCGAACACTGGTTCAGATCCATCAACGAAAGTTCCCCTCATCATTTCTGTAGCGATTCTTGCATCAATTTTGGTATCAAAGACCAGATTTCCTATGATCTGAAGTTTCCCCTGCAGATTCAAGGTTAGTTTGTAAAGAAATTTCCTCCTTTTGATTAAGATCTACAATTCCAACCCCTCTACCTTCTGTGCATTCTTTCTTTCTTACTTTCATTTTTCTCAATTTCCGTCCCAAAATACAACCAAAACTTTGCCAAAATTTTCGTAGAAGTCAGCTCTAAACCAAATCAGCCCATTAGCGTCAAAATTTCAGCCTTAGAACATTACCGAGATAAGTCCAAAAGTCCATTCCCAACTTCGTTAACATTCATCCCATAAGCAGTCCTACATTCAAGCTCAACCCTAGCTGTTATGTCTACTCGAATTGGTTAAACTTTTAGGGGGAAGCTTTCCGATAACCAGCGGGATGAGTTACTTTTTCGAATCCTTGAGAGGCTGGGAGCCCTAGAGATGAAGGATCAGGTGCAGATCAATGATAATGGCACTGGCCAAAATGATGAAGAAAGGATGGATGAGAATACAGATGGGCAGATTAACAATGAAGTCGGTGATGGCTCGGCCAACCCTAGAGTAGCCAATTGGAAAACTCGTCGAAGGGTGGAGACATAGCAAAACTCCATAGCTAACATGATGTGTGCAGTCCTAGAGCCAGATCCACATGACATTTGTAATGTCCTCAGGGATATAACGAAGAAAGAGCTGGTGGAAGTACCGGATTTTGGGGGTGACATTGATCCACAAGCTTTTATGGATTGGTTAACAACAATAGAAGAGTACTTCAACTGGTATGATCGGATAGTTGGATTTGCACGAAGTTAACTTGCCATGCTAAAGTGTGGTGGTGAAGTTTGGAGAACAAGCAACAAAATTTAGGCCAGCTGCCGACTACCAATTGGGAGGAGATGAAGACTCTCCTAAAAGAGAAGTATGTGCCAATTGACTACCAAGATGAGTTACATGAGCAGAAGGTTTCGCTTCGTCAAGGAAACCGCCGTTCTAGAGCATATGAGGAGATTTGATGAATTGAGTATTCGGTGTGAAGCTATGGAAAGTGACCGACAAAATCTTGCTCGATTCAAGAATGGACTGCGGGTTGATATTAAGAAAGAGATGGCAGTGATGCATGTTTATGATTTAGAGGATGCTTTCCAAATGGCCATGAAGATATAGAAGAATTTGCATCAACCCATAAGCAGACAGCTTGATTATCAAGCCAGGGAGACAACAAACCAGAGGATGGCTGCTCTTTTACACTGCTCTTTTATTAACCAGATCTGGCCAGAAATTTGAACTCCTTTCGATATTATCTAGTCCTTCCCAGATTCAGTAGGACGGCTCCTCAAGGCCTGGCATGGTGCTAGATTAGGCAAACATAGGAATGTGTTATGGAGAATGTCTCTTCTGGCTGTCTGATGGTCCGTGTGGGAAGAAAGGAATGGGAGGTGCTTCAGCGGAGTCTGCAACTCAGCGGAGTCCATAGTTCATAGAGTGAAGCAGTTAATGGTCGAGTGGGCTTCTAATGTAGAAAAACTAAAGGGCTGTAATCTGCACTTTTTAGGAGTGTAGTTGGTCTGCTTCCTTAGCGGCTCGGCTCTCTCTGTGTACTCTTTTTTGGCTTTTAATAAAGTATTCGTCATCTTTCAAAAAAAAAAAAAAAAACAGAGGATGGCAGATGGTGGTAAGACTTATATGCCAACATTCAATAATGCTAACGCTACAAGGCTTAGCGGGCCTAGACCTTCCCAAACTGTCGATCGTAAAGGAAAAGCAGTTGCAACTAAGAATACGATGAAGGGCAACAATGACCCCGACTATTATCGATGTGGGGGAAAGGGTCACTACGCATTCCAGTGTCCAGGTAGAAGTTTGCATACTGGGATCAAAAAGAATGTTGACCCCCCAGTTGAAGATGAAGACGACCCAATACAAGAGGTGGAAGAATTTACTGATGAATCTGAAGAGGAAGAGTTGAACCACTCTCATGCATGCGTAGTTAGACGCATACTAGCAACACCTACAGAAGTAAAGGAAGATTGGCTTCGAACAGAGATATTTCACACCCTGGTTAAGGGTGGTGAGAAGTTCTGCAAGCTGATAGTGGATGGGGGAAGCAGTATGAACATGGTATCACAATCCACTGTTGATCGCCTTCAATTGACGACGCAGCCACATCCTCGTCCTTAAAAGATTGCATGGGTAGATAAGACTACCATTCCGGTAACTCAGAGTGCTCTAGTCTCTATTACTTTGTATCCAGATGTATCCAAACTCATGAGTCTCTAAGTGTGTCAAGTGCATTCAATCAATGTTGGATGGGTGATTAGCTCATATAGAATAAAGATGATAATGAAAAGATAAAATATTTCTTTTTGGTAACCCTGCCAAGAATGTAATAGGGTGTCTCCCAATTGTTTCACAAAATCAAAGACAGTAAGGCTTAGATGTGAGATAGAGGTATGTGATAAATAGTTATTTGGATGGAACATTTTTAGGCCTTTGGCTTATAAAAGGCCTAAAAATAAAAGGCAACAAACAATAGGTCTTACTATTCCTATATGTTCCATTAGTAAGATTCCCTTGAAACTTCCAAGGCGGTAATTGTGATCTTGTTTGTGACTAATGCTTCCCAATTCTACCAAAAATCATATAGAAACTTGTTACGAGTGTATTCATTGGATTGGTTCATCAATAGCACTTGGTCAAAATCCCATTTTGCCTCTGCACCATTGATTCCACTATTAGTGACTCTTGCTTGGGCTGCTTTAATGGTAGTCTTTACATTTTCCACTTCACTCGCAATATGGGGAAGAAGTGCTCTCTAGGGGTAATACTAATTGATAATCGCGTTGAGCAATTGAATTGTAGCAATTGTTTAATAGAGGATTCTGTGATATGTGTGTGTACACAGACACATATACATTGATTCCACTATTAGTGACTCTTGCTTGGGCAGCTTTAATGGTAGTCTTTACATTTTCCCTTTCACTCGCAATATGGGGAAGAAGTGCTCTCTAGGGGTAATACTAATTGATAATTGGGTTGAGCAATTGAATTGTAGCAATTGTTTAATAGAGGATTTTGTGATATGTGTGTGTACACACACAGACACATACATATATATTCCATTTCAAAAATTCTACTAGAATCCACTAATATATGAATAAGAACCTTTCAATCAAACAAAGATTTCAAATATTTGATTCCCAAGTTCCTATTTCCAAACTGAATACACGTTATAGGAAATGGAAATTATTTCCAACCTAGTTCTCCCTAAAAATTTTATTTTGGTGTAGCAAAGAAGCAGAAGTAGAGTGCTATTTATATGTATACATATGTAGATACATATTATAGACTGATCCATATCAAGCACATATCTTTGTACAACTTTATACAATACAATAATGTTTAGTTGGTTAAAGGTTCTATGGTTCTTTCTACTATACTATCTCATATATTGCTGAATCCAATCCACTCATTTCATTTAAGACTTGGGATTTGAATCCCTTTCATTTCTTGAATCATTAATAAAAACTAATAAGTCAAGTTTCATTAAGTTAATCGTTTTGATTGTTTGTCTTTACATAGATGATAAGTAAAAAAAGCAGTAGGAAGTAGAATGAACAACACAATAGCATAAATGCGCGAATATTGACTTGCATAATCACATCTTTTTTCTTTTCTTTTCCTCTTCTTCTTCCTTTTTTTTTTTTTTGTCAATGCAATGCAATTATTCGAGGTCTAATCCCATAGAGATAATAAGCCTTTCTGCTGAAAATTCCATGGGATGGATAGCATCCTAATGATACTAAATTGGATCAATATCATGAACAACAATATATGTTCTATCAAATTGGATTCATTGTCGAGAATTGAATAGATAAAATAGGAAGATCTTTTATCCACAACGAATCCAAAATTTGATTCCTAATTCAATCAAGAATTCCATTCAAGTTCTCTTCACTTTTTCTTTTCTATAACCTATCGTCTTCCTTATAGAATCATCTGATGAAGTATTATCTAACCAGTGCTCCATTAGTCACAGAAGCAAACAGTAGGAGTGAAATGGAAAAAGGAATGAGTTAGGAAAAGGTAATGAGTTAAAGTTATAAGAAAAGTTTTTGTGATCGTCTAATCTTCTTGGGAGATAGAAGAGTGATAAAGATTAGTCCCAATAATAATAAAAAGAGTTCTAATATTCCGATAAATTTACTATTTTACTTATAAATTTTGTTCTTTCTTCGATGGGGCCCTTAAAATATGAAAGTAAAAAAATGATGCATTCCTTCCATCCCTAGAACAAGAGAGGCAATATCTGAGACACAGACATCAAAAATAAAGTATGAAATTCAAATGAGAGAGATAAATTGTCTTCGATTCGTAATTGAGGTTGCCTTTATGTAACAAATAATGAATATAAAAACTTAATCAGATTTGGATGCTCCCACAGCGACCCTAGTCCAGTGGAATTTGGGGGACTGGTACGCAATGAGTTTGGACCAATTCGGCTGAGATCTCAGGTCCAATAGGGTGGCAAGACTCTAATTTATGCAGAAGGAATGGCTTCTTATGGCTATGTAACTGGCTGTTCAAAACAATTATTTTCTAGCTATTATCGAAGGGAACTAGAAGAACACAGTCTCTGGGGCTTTTGGGGCGTAGCTATCAGTGGAGGCTTGTGGATATGAAGGAAGTTGTAGACATGAGCAAGGGCAGATAGCTGTATCTCTCGCATGTTCATCGCAAAGCCAATGGGGATGCTGTTTTTGCATAGTTTCGCAAGGGCAGTGTGCGGGCATTTTATTTTTGGGTTTCTGGCCTGCTAAGTTGAATCTCTCTTTTGTTTTTGTTGTTGCTGTTTTCTGCTGGTAGCATCTTGCTAACCTCTGTGTGGTCCCATTTTGATAGTTTTAAAATTTTCCTCATTATCAATCAAAAATATATACAAACTTACGAAACCTCCCAATGTTATCACGAACTCGCAAGGTCCCTTTGTATGGCAGATGCTATTGAGCAATAGCAACCCAAAAAGTATGCAATGTAATGGCCGTTTTGATATAAGCTAACCTTTGAACTAAATATGCAATAAATCCGCAGATCGCTATATGAAAGACATAACTAGCTTCCATGATGAAGGTTCGAATACTAACCATGTAAATGATCCTCCAGAGATCCCAATGGCATAAACTCGTAAACAAGGAGGCGCTGGTCCCCATCCGCACAATAACCAATCAAATTGACAAGGTTGGCATGGTGTAATAGGCTGAGCATAAGAACTTCCACTAAGAATTCTCTATTTCCTTGAAGACCATTCCTGTCAAGTTGCTTCACAGCAACAACCTGCCATGATAAATACTTATCATCACTCAAATAAGTACAAGGTACCAACAACCCACATCTCAAAGCCATCATATTTCATAACAAGATGGTTGAAATTCAATAAATAGCATTGTTCAATTGATTCAGTATATTCTAAATACAGCTTCTTGGTACTGAAAGGTGTAAAACAGTAAAAGCATGTGTATTCTAAATACAGCTTCTTGGTCGTGAAAGGTGTAAAACAGTAAAAGCATGTGTAAATTTACACATACATTGATACATATAAAAATATCAGATTGATCCCATTCCCAACCAACATGTCCAAGATCAATATCAAGTACCCGTAAAACCTTTTTTTTTAAAAAAAAATTTAGAAAAAAAAAAAAAAAAAAAACTGCATGAACCTTAGAGGGGAAGCTGTGAATCGAACAGAACCAACCTGTCCAGTACTATCCAACCGACCCTTATACACACGCCCAAACCCTCCTTCACCCAGAAGGCTCTCCTGCCTGAAGTTCTTAGTAGCAGCAGCAAGCTCACGAAATGTAAATGTCTGTGCAGCAATATGTGCGGTTCCCCCATCTTTGGGAACTGACACTTCCTTCTTAGAATCAGAACCGTTCCGAGACTTTGATTTGTCTGCATCACCAATCAAATCAGAATAGTCGAACACTCGCACATACATGCATCAATATTTACATTTGTATGATGACGATGAAGAACAAACCAACATATGTACATACATACTCAACAATTCAGCATTCAAGCATGCCAGGGGAAAATGTGATTCTAACAAAAAAGGGAGACTTTCAATCCGACTACGGAGATGTGACAACAAACAAAGCAAATGCATTTGAACAGACTGCATTGTGATTCCCTTTTCAACCATGCTACAGCTGAAAAACATATTATTATGAGATCCTTACGACTTTTACTTTAAAAAAAAAAAAAAAAAAAAAATGTTACCAGAAATTCATTCGCAGCAGCCAATCTGGCTCGTCTTCACAAGCAAATTCATCCACATTCCAACTAAATGCCACCAAAATCTGTAATTCTCAAATTTATTACTAAATCTACCATTTAGCCCTCAAAATGTGCAATTCTATTCCTAAATCCATCAAAAAGAGCAAAAGCCACAAACCACGAAAAAAAAAAAAAAATTCCAAATTCAAGCCACCCATCAAAATCCTCCTAGGCACTCGCACTCAAACACATAATCCAATCATAAAAGAACGAAAATCTAAAAAACCAAAAAAACATTTTAAAAAAAAATTTAATGCGAAAACCCCCATGAAATGAAACAACCCCAATTCAGCAATCCTAAGATCAGATCAAAACAAATACAACCCATCTCCAAATCACTCAAAACTACGCACACCAAAACAGGAAAAAAAAAAAAAAAAAACAATTGCCAACCAATTGAGAATCTCCAAACAAAACCCAAGTTTCAAAAATCAAAATCAAAATCACCTGAGCTGATTCTTGTCACAGTAGCAGACCCTTCCTTCTTCCCTCCACCACCTCCTCCTTCCTCTCCCCTCCCTCCTTTCACACCAATCTTCTCTTCACTCCCCTTCCCAGACGATCCAAAGCATGGAAAACAGCCTCCCATATCAAATCAAACAAGACCAGAAACCATAAAAAATCCAAAAAATCAGGAATTTTTTATTTTTTTTTAAAGGTTTTCGACCTTTAACACCCCCTCATATTCTTTTCAAGAAACATTACAGTGGTATGAGGCTTCTGCAGTCTTTGGATTTGGGTTCGATCGGGTTACAACTGTTCGATGTTTAACGCTCGCAAGTAATTCTTTTACAGGGGGAATTTCTTGTCAGATCAGAAGGAGAAAAAAAAAAGGAGGAGATGAAAGGAAAAAATAAATAAATTAATAAGGAGAAAAAGGAAAGTAGAGAGAGGAATAAAGACACTGTAGAGAGGGAGTAAGAAAAATCGATTGAACCATGAGGTGATTCGCGCGAATAGATATATGAATAGTGAGTCACAGGACACGTGAGTTTTAGAATTTTGGTATGAGATCTAGTCCATTAATTTGGTTTTAATTAGTATTTAGGTTTTTAAATATAATATTTTTAGATTTAATATTTTCTCATTGTGATATTTTTTAAAACAAAAATGGACGGTGGATTGAACGTAACGAAAGGATTTTAATTTTTGGATTTTTCAGATTTTTATAAATTAAGAGTGGTTTTTCTTCGCATATTGGATGGTCGGGATACTTTACACGTGAGTCAAGTGGTACGTGCGACGCGATTCATCTTTTCAATCTATGTCTTGCGATTCTCTTCAGATTTTCTTAGAAAGGAATGTGAACGGGGATCGCGCGAGTGATTCTAGAACCGAGGAGAACGCGCAGGTGCTGAGCTGGCACGGGTATTATACGTCCGTTGAAGACGCCGGGTAAGTCCTGCTTTTGGCGTTTACTGAGCCGGAAAACAGTCCAATTTTAGCATTGGATGGAATGCAGGTGTTTGTGGTGAATGTGGACCATCAATCTTTTGCTAGCCGTTCAATTATCAAATGAAACTATATCCCACAAAATGAGTGTTTTGGATTTGTTTTTTTAAATTTCGGAGTTTAGATAGTGTTTCCTACCTAATTAATGGATGATATTTAAGAAATTAGTGGTGTATCTGCATCTTAGCGTCGAGGACCATTAAATATCTCACTCGCGCGAGTCCCATTAGCAGGAATCATTAAGAAAAAGGGGCTGGACGGGCCAGTTTACAGCAGTATGCGTTCGTCACTGAATTTTAAACGGTGGTGATTCATCTATGGGTAGTACACGACTACACTCGGCACACGTACTTGCAATCCAGATCATCCCAGCAGTAAGGCTACTGTAGATGGAGGATATCCAGAAAATCGAAGTGATTTTCCGTTCTTAGCGAAATGATTCCCTGTTGAATTTGGACATCTGTACTATTTAGAGCTGTCCATTTTGCCAGCCACTGATCGGACGGTCAGTATTATTTTATCAGTGTCATTTTTGGGATTCGCTTCTTCCATCACGGGTGTACCACGATTTCGACGGTCTGAATTGACGTACATGGACGTGACGTTTACAATATGTGATCTCGACCGTTATACAATCAATGGTTCAAGATCACACCGTATGCAGAAAAAAGGCCAGACGACCGAGGGGCCTAGACCATCCGAAACGTGTGGCCCATCATTTAGGGGGCGTAGATTGCCTGAGGATAGATCAGTGGTCGGTACAGATTCAATGAGTGAAATCAGGTATACTCCAACTGTAAGGGACACGATTTGGACGGTCTAGATCTCCCTTTACGCAAGCCACGTAGTCAGAGGATGAATCACCACCATTTTCTATTATGTGATGAACTATCCCCATAATTTACATTCGGAGGAAGAATTCTGGGTTAATCTAAGGTATTATACAATGCTCGACCGGAGAATATCCGATCTCAAATGATGCTCGGGTTTTCAGTTGTTGCAAATGCTCCATTAGTTCCGTCATCCAAACCGTTCATAAGATGGGCCCCACCTTGGATGCGTCTCATACCAAAACATAATATATCAGAAGATCAAAAGGATGGAGAATTTGATTCTTTTTAGGTTGAAGGTGGACCATTGCTTTTTTATCACATCTACTGATACGTTAGGACTGCTCTGACACTAGGAGTTTTTGTGAATGCAAGGAATCCACCAGAAGGCCCATCATCTCAACGGTTTAGATCAGTAAACCGTGGCTCTACTCGTAGAAACTTAAAGTCCAAGCATCGATGTATTGCTGGTGCATCATTGTATAAGAGGGTAGTTATTTAATACTCTGGCAATCGACGGTTCATACACATGCATTCAATAACTTAAACTGAACCATCCAATCACTGGGTATACTGTAATAATGGTGATAACCTCATAATTCTGTTCATTGGATTATCTTAACCTCCGACCATGGACACCTTTTTCCCTTAAAAATTGAGATCATTGATTGTTTTTATTCTAGCCGTCCATTAGATATGGCCACCCATCGACCGGCTGGGAAATCAGATCCGGGCCATGCATGTTTTGACCCTTCTAAAGTGGGACCCACTATTTCTTATATCGATGCCGTTCAAGAACGCGTGGCATGCAAGTGCAGCATCCCTGTCCACAGTACTGGGCCCCACAATAGGTGGAGCATATTACATTCAAGGAGAAAAACTTAGATACTCTGGAGAGCGGGATAGATGATACTCAGGAACTTAGAGGTTGCTTAGAAATTGCATACTTGGCCTCCAAGTAACTCCAATTCTGGGTCCCAGTCTTGATGCATCGGGAACCAAAAATAATGCTTTTTTTGTTATCTGACTATTGAACTGGCGGACACTGTTGGACGGCTGAAAATAAAAACCATCCAACGGTTGCATTTGAAAAACAAGTGTCCATAAATCAAAGATTAGGAGTATTCAACCAATCTGATTTTGGTAATGTGACTTAATCACAGCAGGATCCACAATTTATTCGGTTTAATTCTGGTCAATGCATGCCACGTGTGCAATTTTTGAGTGCCTGCATATGAAGCGTCGTACACTACCAGAGTATCATATAACTCCCGTAGCTCAAAAACCACGCTTATCCAGCCATTCTACCCAATCCAATTGGTGGTTGTTAAATGGATATTTTAATAAGAAAATGATCAGCGGACCAGATTCTCCATACTTGGCAGGTGGCATGATTTGACGGTCAGGATGTCGGTATTGCTATGACTCGCCATTATTTGAAAATGGTGGTTAACTATCACTGTACTCTAACGGATGATGAGATAAACGTTGGGTTAAAAGCAAGTCCTTAATTCACGAGCCTACACGTGGCATGTGCTGACGTCATCTGGGGTCTGGACCGTGAATGGTGCGTACGGCACGGAATAAAATTAAAGAAATCATCGGACGATCCTAACCGTCTGATCAGCGGCCAGTTGATGGGCTACAAAATATGAAAGGTTACGATGTCCGGTAAGTGTGATTTTTAACCTGTGTACCTACCCGTTGAACGGTTGATAGATAACATGATTTCCACCATTGTGGGTCCCACTAGACAAATCATCCAATATTGGAGCGTGAGACACGTGTCCAGTAGAGGTATAAGCAGACAACCGAAATTGTAGGGAACTTTATACTTTGGTAGATTGTAATGATACAGAGGCACTTAGAAAGTACCGAGACATTACATACGTGGCATGTAAGTAATTCAGTGTGATAGAGCAGTCTTTATCTCTACGCAAGACACGTGGCAGCTTTTTGTTCGTATACCCAAGTGGGGCCACCCTGATAGTTGTGAGAAATTTACGGTCCGTTTTGAGCTCATTTTGAACTTGATACAAAATTAAGAAGGATCCAAGGCTCTTTAAGGGAATGGACGTGGGCTCTGTGGGGCCTACTGTGATGTACGTGTTTCATTCACGCCATTAATCAGTTTTCTCGTATCATTTTAATTTAATGTACGAGACAAAATAATAAGGCACATAAAGATCTCAAATGTACTATAAAGTGGGGATTTAACTTCCACCATTAAAAACTTCTTGGGAGCAGGAGAAGTTTTGGATCAAGTTGATATTTGTGTTTTCACTTCCTCCATGTCTACATAACTTTATTAATAGGTGGATGGTAAAAATAACATCACGGTCGCCCTTAAAAAGGTTTCACCGGTGAGTGTCATCATCATTCCAGCTTCCTTTCATGTGGTCAAGTGGAGTTGTGGATGTGCTTTAATTTTTGTTTTATATATTAAAATGATTTGAGAAAAACTATTAGTGGCGTGGATGGATTACGTCACAGTAGGCCTTACAGAGCCCTGCCCGGACGGATAACGGTCCGGGCGGGGGTAGGATGTAATCCGCGTCCCTAAGTAAACCTCACTAAACGAAAAGTTAAGTAGAAAAATTCTAACCGTTAAAACCTCCCTGAGTTGACAGTGATGTTATAGGCCATCTATAAGGTTCATTCTTTTCCTTGTGAACTAAAAACACAAATATTAGATTGATTTAAAACTTCTATTACCCCATGAATATTATAATGTGCTTACTCGAGTTTTAAATCATCTCATTTTTTACCCCATAACTTAAAATAAGCTCACAAAAATAAAAAGAGTAAATTTCTTAAAACATTAGTGGCCCCACTTAGATTTCCAGCTTGGTAAATTCCAATGAAAGGTTTTCCCAATAAATCCCCTTCTTCAATGCCAAATGCCCTACCAACGTGGATTTCCTGACCATGCTATTAGTGGTGATTGACTATCCTACAATTAAAAACTTCTTACGTGCACCTTAATATTTATGTAACATTTATTTACCATCCAATTTCTGTATAGCATTTATTTACCATCCAATGTATTGTCAAGGTCATAAAAACTTGATTTAGGAACAAAATAAATATCAACTTAATTCAAAAGTTTAATATATTGCATGTGATAATTAGATCTGCTTTATTTTTAGTTTAATGTCATAAAATAATATAAAAAAGTTTATTCTTATAATAATGACCTAAAATAATATAAAAAGGTTAATTGAACGGGAATACATAATAAATAAATGAAGGTAGGCTCCATGGTACCCTACAGTAATGCCACACCATCTTAGGTAAGGCTAGGGTCTGGCCTTTTTTGGTTTTTTGGTTAGCTTGATAGTACACCCACTTAGGGGTGCACACGGTTCCGATCCGGTTCCAAAAGGGATGAGAACTAAAGGTGGCCCCCTTCATATTAACAGTCCATATCGACAGCTAGCAGGACCAATTCATCTACATCCTTCGCCATTCGGTTCCAGTTTCAAAACCGAAACCGAACCGTGTGCACCCCTAACCCCACTGTCAGTTCGCACATCCCAGACTAGGTCGGGATCTCACCTAATCTGCTCTCATGTATTGCTTTTTAGGGGAGCGGATTAGGTGAGCTTCGTGGGTGAGGCTTTTATCTTGAGCACACCCTGATGCATGGGTTCTATATTCATGCCGTCCGTTAGTCTTCTTTAGATTATTTTTAAGGTATGTTACAAAAATGAAGTGGATCCAAATCTCAAGTAGACGGTAACATATCCATATCTCAAGTCGATCATGCATACAGTGGGCATTGAAAGCCCGCTATTAAAAGCTTCCTAGGGTCTGTTATAATGTTCATTTGCCATTCAACTTGTTGATATGCTCACACAGCCTTGGAAAAAGCTAAAAAACATAGGATAAAACTTTATCTAAAACTGTTATGGCCCCCAATAAGTTTTTAACGGTGGCCATTCAATTCCTATTGTGTAGTTCACCTGGGATTTGGATATGCTTCATTTTTGTGACCATGCTTTAAAATAAGCTGAAAATTTTGATGGACGGTGTGGATTTACAACACATACATCAAGGTGGGCCCCATTGTCAGGGCCTTGCCCACTAAATTGTTGCCTGAGCCACACTACCAAAAACAATAGTTATTATGAACTTGGGCCCTAAAGTTTTGCGTCAAGCTGAAATGCTTGTTTAGCCTTTATCTTGGCAGGAATCACCTTATCAATGGGTCTGATGGAAGATAAACATTATCTGTTGACTTTATAACATTTCAACAATGGATGTTCAATTCCCACAATTTGCTTATGGTGTATGTTTACACTTATTTTTGGGGATGCAGATTAGCTACCGGAAGGCTTCAATAGCTATCTGGCTGCTAAAGTGATGTCACCAAGTTATGTGAGGCCACCATGATGTATGTATTGTATCCATGCCGTCTATCCATTTGGAGATATCACTTTAGGACATGAGCTAAATAATGAGGCAAATCCAAAGCTCAGGCGTACCCTACCACAAATAGTGGGGATTGAACACCTACCATTAAAAACTTCATGGGGGCTACAACAGTGTTTTGATGAAGCTGATATTTGTGTTTTCCATTTGTCCGTGTCTGTGTGAACTTATGAACACGTTGGATCTCAAATAAACATAATAGTGGGCCTTATGAAGGTTCTAATAATGGTAGTCACTGTCCCGGGTGGTTTCCGTAATGGGTCCGCTTGAGCTTTGGATTTGCTTCATTTTTGGCCTCATGCTCTAAAATGATCTTTCCAAATGGATGGACGGTGTAGGTACAACACATAAATCATGGCGGGGCCCACAAAACTTGGTGACATCACTTTAGTATTGAATCTCGCTACTGAAGTCGTCGGTAACTAAGCCGCTTCCCATTTTCAATGCCCTGTGTGGACCAATCAAAGGCTGTCACCTGTTGACATCACGTGGCTGCAGCTAGCACAAAACCTAGTCTCATATGAGAATAGTGTTATTTGCACTTCCTTCAGCAATGTGTATTCCATTATCAATATGAAGGCACGAACCCTTATGCCCGCCTTTAGTCAAGCAAATCCGCACATGCCATGTGGCTATGTTTATTGTGCTCATGAATGAGGCAATGTGCCCAACGTGACTATAAGAGTCCTACCGAAAGAACAAATCTATCACAAATCTGGCTATAATATTCTCGATGAGGCCGTCTCTCACAATCTTTCCACAATTGGAGATCCCCCCCCCCCCCAAGATGTTCAGAGAGATTGTAGCATTTAAGAAGATTTTAAAGATCTGAAGATCGGACCAATGCCCATGCGAACCCAACCCAAGTTGAGAGAAACAGACACATCAACCTAGTTGTGTCCGGAGTCGCGCCCCAATGAAGATAGGAAGAGCATGAATGAGGCCCGAAGAAGGATATGATCTTACCAATAACGGATTGGTATTGTACAAATCTAAGCAACTCAAAGGAGATGGAAAGAGAAAGAGATTGCCCATATGCCCTGCTAAGTGATCCAATGTGATGGCTATGGCTCTATTTGGAATAAAAAGAATGAGAGATATTTATGTGATGGATCCGGCCCATCTCCAACAATAGATTAATATCCGGTGTCAAATCTCATTCCTACAGTCATGAACTAAGTGATCTAGACCATACTACTTGGGTGAATGGCCATGATGGATCTAAGGATCAAATGCTCTCTTGACCAACGAAGATACTATGGGGGAGTACTTACATAGAGGATTGAAAATCTAATATCCAATGGCTTCAGATTTTTTGGAGAGTTTTCTAGTTTGGAGGTTTCAGATATGCAGATGAGATTTTCTTATCTAGAAGCGCGCAACGTAAGAGCAACGAATCCAGGATCAATAAGAAAACCTCAACAAGGGTTTTATTGCCTCGACAATCTATAAAATGAGTAATTGAAGAAGAGCTCGATGCCATGTGTAAAACACATCAACATATCTTTTAAATTATCTTTCATTTATCTTTCTTAGCATAGCCTAGCCTAGCCTTATTTTACATAGCTACTGCTTAGCAACTCCCACGACAGTACCTTAGGAGTATAAGTAAATTTTTGCAACCTTAAGTTGTAGGACCGTGATCATCTAAGTTATGATTTAGCCGATCACATCCACTTCGATTGTTTGTTCTAATAGTTATATCATATATTATTATTTTCCGTTTGTTTATTCATTTTGTTGTCTCATAACTTGTCGATTATAATGAACATAATTTTTAATATATTAATGAAATTGACAACAATTTTCCTTCTTTAATATGCACATGTATCCCTATTCCTTTGAGAAGTATATTGAACTTAAAGTATCGGTGAAAGAACAAATCTTTAAGTTCGTAGGTTCATGTTTATTGTCACAAGGTAAAAGAATTAATTCGAAAGGACTAATCCTTACTCTTCTACAAATCACCTGAACAGAAGCGCAAATATTGGTTGTTGAGAGGACTTTGAATCTTTGATCCAAGTCTCCAATGTGTTTAGTTCAGTCAAACTTTGAGTCGAATAGACTCTATCATGCCTGTACAATTTACCTAGACACGAAAACCCAAAATAAACCCTCGATCAAATGAATAATTCAATTTGATTAAATTGGTAACAACGGTGTCGCCAACCTAGTTTTTCAGATGACACCTAAACATGAGCTGGACAAACCAGTGAACGGCGTGGATGTTAGACAAAGATCACAGCAGGCCACATAGAGTTTTATGCATCATGGCCCTATGCAGCCCTAGGGTTGCATACAATCGGCAGGATGGGGATTGGCCAGCTAGCTGGTAGAAAAGGTTCTATGTCCCACCATAATGTATTTATTTTATCACGTAGTTCAATCATTTTTTCAGCTCATTTTATAACATGAACCCAAAAAGGAGTGGGCCAAACCATATGAAAGCAGCGGGAATTGAACACTTACCATTAAAAAATTCATGGGGACCACCGCAATGAATCCTTTGCCATCCGGCTTGTTCATAAAGTCACATAATTCAAAAGGAAGGAAAGCACACGTATCAGCTTAACCCAGAACTTGTGTGGCCCCTAAGAAGTTTTCAATAACAAGCTTTCTTTCCATCCCCACTATTGGGTGGTTTGGTCCACTTGAGCTTCAGATCTAAAATAAGTTGGCAAAATGGATAAATGAGGTGGCTAAAACACATACAGCATGGTGGGACCTACAAAACCTCTTCCACTAGCTAGCTGGCGGGTGTAGGTTCACCAGCCAACCTTCATCCAATCTCTGCCACTTAGGGCCCGTTTGGCCGGGTGGATTGGAAGGGATTGAATGGTATTAGGGTGGATGGCATGGATTTATTGGTAATGATGGTGCTGTCAGTGGATTGTCTTGAGATTCATGGGATTGCTATTTCCCTGAATTGCTATATCCATTTGTTTGGCACGCCCGGCCAATCCTGGGTTTAAACCTTTCCATTCCTTTCAATCCCTCGAACCAAACACATCCCAGGCAAATTTGAACAGATTAGGGTGGATTGGATGAGATTTAAAGGTAATGATGGTGTTGTCAGTGGATTGTCTTAAGATCCATGGGATTGGGATCAAATCACCGACTCCGTTTGGCACGCCCGGCCAATCCCGGGATTTAACTTCCAATCCCTTCCAATACCATCCAATCCCTTTTAATCCGACCGGCCAAACGGGCCCTTTTGTAAGCCATCCATTCATGTGCCAACATATGGGTGGACCAAATCGATACATCATTTTGGCATGTCTAAAAATAGGCAGACTCATGACAAGTGTGGGCCATATGACAGGAAAGTGGGAATGGAATGGTCCTCACCAAACCTCCCCAAAGACTTGGAATTTTGGTTAAGGATCATTTTTTTTTTTGCTTTTTAAGCTCATCTTGGTGGGAGTAACCATATGGCAGATTGGATGGACATGGATTGCTTACTGAGTAAACTCTCTGGGGGCTCACACGTGATGTATGTGTCTTATCCATGCCGATCATCTGTCTTACCGTATCATTTTCGGGCATGGGCCAAAAAATTGAAGATATCAAAGGTCTAAGTGGACCACACCAAAGGCAACAGTGGTGTCAATGATATCCACCGTTGAAGCCTACAGTGATATTTACATGTCATCTAATCCGTTCATAGGGTCATGCAGACATGGATGAAGGGAAAAATACAAATATCAGCTTCATCCAAAACTTCTGTGTGCCCCAGGTAGTTTTCAATAGTGGGTGTTCAACTCCCACTGTTTCCTAATTTGTGGTCCACTTGAACTTTGGATATGCTTAGATTTTGGGCTCATGCCTTAAAATGAGATGTAAAAACAGATGGATAGTATGGATAAGACACATACATGACAGTGGGCCCTACAAAGCATCCCTCTTCCTTTGGATGTCATATAAACATCAGTGGGGCCAGGAAGCTTTCAATGTTGCCCATAGTTTCTTATCATGTGGCCCACCCAAGTTATATATCTGCCTCATTTTTAGGTTCATGTCCTACCATGGGCTATCAAAACTGATGAACTGTCTCACCGTGGGCTGTTGAAACTGATGGCCCACTCAGAATTTTAGTGGGCCCCATCTAGCTTCCATCTTCCGTTGACATGGCACATACTATTTACAGATTACGGTTCTTTCAGCTCTACCATGTCATCTTAACCGTCCAAAAATTAAGATTCCCTGTCCACACATGTAAGAAGGAAAGATAGGCCGCCTAATTCTTATTTAAAATGAAAATATCCACAAGTCTGAGATTAGGATTGCTCAAACCATTCTGATTTTGAGACTGACCCATCAACGGTGGGCCCCACAAGTTAGTCAGTTTAATTCGAGTTTATATATGCCATGGCATAAAATTGCACTGATAGGATGATCTTAGCCATTCAGTTACTATTCCCGTTTTGTTTCGACCGCTCCTTTCAAGATCATCTAATTGGTAGTAGTTTTGCATCGTGGGCATTCATAGGCTGGGCCACCGAATAACCAGTATTGATTAAGACAGTGGGGCCATGCAGGTCCATGGTCAAGCCTAGGATTAGTTTTCAGGCCCAAATACCATCTGGGCTGGGCTAACTTTTCAGGCCCAACAACTATTAGGGCTTTGTCTTTAGTGTGACTTTAAGCCCAATAGTTCAGCCAAGCCTGGCCCAACCAATTAAGGTTGTTGAGCAGGATGGTGTCCTTGTAGGCCCACCTAAACTTTCTCAGGTGGGCCCTATCATAGACGATTCAAAACTAACATATCACGTTCAATCCAAACCTTATCAATGTCATAGAAAAGACCACCGAATTATTTGGCCAGTTTGGATTCGAGAAAAGCATGAGAAAGGAAACAGTGTTTCTTACTAAACTTTATTTTCATATAATTGTAAAAAAGGTAACTTTCAATTTATTATTTGCAAAAGAAAAAAAAAAAATCTTGATTTTTTTTTTTCAAATAGTCACTAGCATATGCGAGATTAACACATGTGACACATGCGGGATGCTTAAAGATTGATAGTGGCACATGTGGCATACATAGCATTTAGAGATGCTTGAAGATGTACAATGGCACATGTGTGCATTAACACATTTGACATGTGGGGATCTCAAGGTAGATGGAAACCATTAGCACATTGGCACCATTAGCACATGAGGCATGCATGGAGCCATAGAAGATGGATGATGATATATGTGGTGCATTGGTGCATGTGGAGTGCTCTGCACATGTGGAGCGCAGGAGAAAATGAATTACTGCACATGTGGGGCACTTAACACGGGGCATAAGAGAAGTTGGATGGTGAGACTTGTGGCACATTGGCACACGTCGGCCATAACAAAAGATGGACAATAGCTTATTTTATATATTGGCACATGTTGGGTGTGATTGAAAATGTATTGTAGCACAAAATTGGACTTACCCATTGAGAAACTCGTTTTCCTTTCATTGTGAAAAAATGCTTTTCTTAAAAGTGGAGATGAGAAAATTTATTTATTTATTTTATTGATGTTTCTCACTATATTTTTAAAGAAAAAGCTTGATAAACAATGAAAAATAAGTTTTATGTGAGTAAATATTTCCTTTCCATGAATCCAGACATGCCATTAAGAAATATATAATGGTGAGCGTGCAACCGTTAGGAGTACTCTTTGATTGGCTCATTCAATAAGAAAGATATTTAAGCATCGGATCATTCAAGTTAGGGCCCCACATGTTGGATATGGTTCAGATACTTTTCAAGTGCGACGACCTCAAGGTCAAGCACAAAGCATGCTATTGTCTGTGAATGAATTCAAGTGTAAATACCTCAAGGTGTTTTACAAAAGTGCCATTATAAGGATCTAAAAAGAGTATAGCAAGTGCAACACAGGTGGAGGGAAAAACAGAGGAAAAGAGAGTAATTACATAGAGAGGAAAATGATGTAACCACACTGGTGTATACACACAGGAAGAAAAAGAGAAGGGTGCAAAATTAGTTTCCAATGATGGGTGGCTGATCTCCAGTTTTGTTTACTTTTTTTTAATGTTGTGGCCTACTTCAGCTTTGCATTTACTTTATTTTTTTTTAGTGTACATACTGAAATGTCGAAAGGCTAGACAATGTGGATGTTATACAACTATCATGGGGGTATGCACCATTAATATATATTTTTTAAATTTTAAATTTTAATTTTTTTTTTTTTTTTTCTGAAGATTTTGTGTCATGTATGGACTATATGCTATCAGAGATACACTATAAAAAGGAAATGAAGGAAATATGCTTGGTTGATGGGCAAACACATCAAATATTCTTGTGTTTTAAAATCTCTTGATAACTATTGGTGGAGGTAAAAATGTCCATTGCTACTCATGTTATGTACTACAAGAATAGAGCTTTTACGCTATTTGGTTGGTGAAAGTTGATGCGCTTAAACTTAAGATCGGGGCTGATTCGGGTCTTGCATATTGAATTACACCAAGCATAACTCGCGTAAGAGGTGCATAGTTTAAAAACTTGAGAACTAGATTCGATTCATTGTCTAACCAGGTCAAGTTGACTAGATGTAAGATGGGTCTTTACTTGGCTCCATATTTGATAATTAAAATAGTATTATCTATAAATATTTTAAATAGTCATATATGTAAATGTGGATGTGGAGAGCAGATTTCTTGGGGGATGGGAGATCGACTCTCTCTTTCACTAATTGCATTGCTCAAGGGCTTTTGTTTGGGGTAAAATAGGGTTATATTTGACCAGAGTCGCCACTAACCAATTATTACGATCATACAGTTGGTTAGACCATATAGAAACGCTTATGATTGAGAACCCGAAGATCTTTAACCCTGAGATGACTCGTGAGTTTGTGATCCAGAGATTCCGAGTAAGGGACCCTTTCACTTCCCTTGGAGTTTGTTGCACCATCGAAGAATAACGTCCACTCGTATGCCTTTCTTTCTTCTTATTCCTCAATGAGTAAGAGATTTTCATCAGGGAATAAGATCTTCAATGATTGATAATCGTGTAATAAGTGGTAAGCGACATGATCAGTGAGGGCTTGACTTTTGATTACCTTCTGAGTGACATATGTGATGTCGAACTCAGATAGAAGTAGCTGTCATTTGGCTATCCTTTCGGTGGGTGCCAATTTTTCAAATAGGTATCTGAGTGGATCCATGCGAGCAAGGAGAATGATAGGATATGTGATCATGTATTGTCGAAGTCGCTGAGTTGCCTAGACTAAAGCTAGGCATGTCTTCTCGAGTGCTGAATTTTGGGTCTCATAATCGGTGAACTTGCGACATAAATAGTATATGGTTTATTCCTTTCTTCCTATTTTATCATGTGTTGAGAAGTGGAGCTACATGCGCGGATTTCGTGTCGCAAGTCCTTTCGCAACTGGGATGAGGAAAGGAGTTTCGCGGATTTTGTGTCGCAAGTCCTTTCGCAACTGGGATGCGGAAAGGAGTTTCGCGGATTTCGTGTCGCAAGTCCTTTCGCAACTGGGATGCGGAAAGGGAAGTTGCTAAAACTATAAATTAGGGTCCCTAGGGCTATTCTAGGGTTAAGGTGAATATTGGAAAATATTTCTAAGGTGTGGGCAAGGGATTTTCTTTGTACTTCCAAGGGAGAGGTTATTATATTGCCTTGTAATCTTCGTTCTTCATAGTGAAAGTTTGCATCTGTGGTTTTTTACCCTAGATTGGGGTTTTTCCACGTATATTTTGTCTTGTGGTTTGTTTTGGATTGCTTTGATATATTTCTTCCTGTTTATCGTTTGTGAGTGAGACTTGAGATTGGATCTAGGCTCACTACGTTGTTGGCGTGCTACGCAACAACTGGTATTAGAGCTATTGGTTTAGTTCTATTGGGAGCGATGACAGAAGATGGAAAACTAGAATTGAGAAGTTTGATGGTTCAAACTTTGCCTTCTGAAGATGCAAATGGAAGATTATCTGTATCAGAAGGACCTCTATATTCCTCTAGGAGGAAAAGAGAAGAAACCAGAAAAGATACAGATGATGAATGGTTTTTACTGGATAGGAAGGCTTTAGGAACGATCCGACTCTCTTTGTCTAAGAGCGTCGCCTTCAATATATCCAAGGTAAAAATGACAAAAGAATTAATGGAAGCCCTAGCCACCATGTATGAAAAGCCCTCAGCATCCAACAAGGTTCATCTTATGAAACAACTATTCAACATGAAGATGTTAGATGGTGGGAGCGTGGCTGAACATCTAAACGAGTTTAATACAGTCACGAGCCAGTTGGAATCCGTTGGTATTATTTTTGAAGATGAGGTCAGAGCGTTATTGATCTTATCTAGTTTGCCAGACATTTGAGATGGTTTGGTGATTGCTGTGAGCAATTCTTCAGGGTCGACAAAGCTGAAATTTGATGATGTACCCGGTCTAATTCTCAGCGAAGAATCTAGAAGGAAGGCATCAGGAGTTTCAGGGGATTCAAGGAATGCTTTAAACGTTGAAGGAAGAGGAAGATCGCTGAACAAAGGAGGCAATAAACATGGGCGTTCTAAGTCGAGAAAGAAGTCCAAGGGACCGAAAGACAAAGTTGGCATTGCGGCAAGAAGGGGCATATGAAACGTGATTGCAGGGCGCTCAAGAAATAAGAAGGAAGCTCTCAAGGCGGGAAAGATTTAGTGAATCTATCTGAGGAGAGTGACACAGAGGCATTGATTTTGTCTCTTGATGCGAGGAATGAGTCTTGGGTTATAGACTCGGGTGCTTCGTTTCATGCCACTTCATGCAAGGAAGTTCTGTGTAATTATGTGTCAGGTGACTTTGGGAGAGTCTACTTGGGTGATGATGAGTCGTGCAGTATTGTTGGAAAATGGAGACGTTCATATAAATCAGAAAGACGGAACAACATTGAAATTGAAGGATGTCAGACATGTACCGAGTTTGAGAACGAATCTGATCTCAGTAGGGTAGTTGGCCGATACCGGTTATGTGACGACTAGAGCTGTACACAAGCAGACTAAGACTCGAGTACTCGCTCGACTCGACTCGGAATACTCGACTCGTACTTGATTCGTCAGGTGTTAGAGCCGAGTACGAGTAGTTTTTTCCTACTCGTTTTGAGTTCGAGTAGAGTACGAGCAAAGTAGTACTCGACTCGGTGCTCGAACTCGGTACTCGACCAGGTCTATATATATACAACTAAAGCCCTATTTCTCGGTCGCTCTCAGCTTTCACTCGCCCTGCCCAAATTGAAAAACCAAACCCTCCCTTTCCTTCCCTCCCTCCCATCGTACAGCGCTCGTCCCTTCTACCCTACCCATTCGGCCATTCCTCTCTCTCTCTCTCTCTCTCTCTCTCCTCTCTCTCTCTCTCTCTCTCCTCTCTCGTCCATCGTCCCACTCTAGCGCTCTCTCCCTCTTCTCTCCCTCTCTCTCTCTCTCTCTCTCACTCCCTGCCGCTCGCGGCTAGTCCCTACAGCCTGTCCGGTGCTGCTCGCCTGCTCGTCCCTACCCTGCCCAGTGCCCCTGTCCCTGGCCTGCCCGACGACCCTGTGCGCAGCTCGTCCCACCCCTGCCCGGTGCCCATGTCCGTCCATCAGGTAAGAATTTCATTTTGAATCTGTTGCTTTCCAATGTTGATTTTGATGGATTACAGAATCTATGTGTTGGGCCCACCATTTTATGTCCGGTGCCCCTGTCCGTCCGCAGATTTTCTTGTGTTGGGCCCACCATTTTGTGTGTATGCTGTCCAAGCCGGACGACGGATGATTCTGAACAATGTATTTGAACTTTAACATACAATGGCTTTTTCCGGCCATTTATTGCTTGCGTAGAACATCTGATCCATGTAAATGATAGACCGGAACAAAAATGATGAATTAGAGAGAAAATCTGATTAATTTACAAATTAGGTGTACCAAACATGTACATTCAATCAGTCCATCGGCTGTCCATTGATGTTAATGGTGTTGCTCACCTGATGAATGGACCGCCCTTTTTTTGCCTCCAGCTAATCTCTGTGGGGTGGCCCTCATTTTGCATGGCTAGGATTTTACACACAGCTGACACATTGGTAGGAAAGACGTGTCATGTATTGAATGTCACATACAAGGATTGCATTCATGTATTAAGTTGCTACTGGACAATGCTCTATGGCCCCACATTGTTGTATGTTTTTATCCAGGCCATCCATTCATTTTACATCATTATTTCAGTTAATGAGCTACAAAAATGAGGCAGATACATATCTCAGATGGACCGCGTAACATGAAAACAGTGGTGATTGAATGACCACCATTAAAAACATCCTAAGCCCACTGTAATGTTTATTTGTATATAACCTGTTCATCAAGTCACAAAGACCTGCATGAAGGGAAAATACAAATATTAGCTTGGTCCAGAACTTTTCTGCCCCCCAAGAAATTTTTAATGCTGGGCATTCAATCACCACCGTTGTTTCGTGTGATGTGGACCTACCCATCTTAGAAATAGCTAGGACAATTGATGGTCCAGATTGAGTATATTATTAAAAATTCTTAGCATTCTTTCATTTATTGTTTGATTGTTAGGTTTTATTATTATGTGGACAATTGATGTCGACCTACCCATCTTAGAAATAGTTATTACACTTAGCATTCATTCTTCAGATTGCACTTTCAATTCATTTATTATTTGATTGTTAGGTTTTATTATTATTTTTATTATTCTAGTTGTAGTATAAGATAATCAGTTACCCATTTGAGGATTTCTATGTTGCCAGACATATATTCAGTGTGTTTTGGATGCATAGAAATTGCTCAAATTGTCCCTTTTTGGACAGTTCAGGGTTAGATAGATTGTAATGTCTTCATTTATTCCAATTTAAATGCATATGCATGTTCTGGTTTCGTCTCTCCTTTTTCTCTCTGGATATATTTCATGTATTTATTTCCATCGTTAAATGTCCACACTTTGTGTTGATAATTGACATGAGAATCAAATACAAGATTAATATATTCTGGAGAGATAAGGGGAGATGCTGCCGGAATTTCGGCGTAGCATTTAAATTGGAAAATGAATCATTATAATCCATCTAACTTTGAATGGGTGACTGATTTAGACAGTTAAGTAATTATGCCCGTCTAGTGGTCTAGCCATCTAGGACCCTAAGTATAGCCGTATAACATATCGAGAACTTTATTTTATAGATGGCTAGTTAAGACGAAAGCCCAAATACCCCTGGAATGGGTGCATCAGCCACATCTCCTTTAATAGTAGAGGGAGACACAGACATGTCAACCGCATGCAAAGGGAAGAAGAAGAGATCAGCAGTATGGGATGATTTCGAAGATGTGACAGTTAACGGTGTACAGAAGATAAAGTGTAATCACTGCAAAGGGTTATTCAGCAAGATTTCAGGAGGATCTACGACACATCTAATTAGACATTTGAAGACGTGTCCTAAGAAAGCAAGACTCCCTCCTCCCGACCAATAGACGCTGTCATTTACGAAGTCAGAAGGGGACGACTCCCAAGGTGTAGTGTCCACTCATAAGTTTGACAAGGAGAAGCTGAATGAGTGGTTTGCTAGATTAGTGATTTTGGAAGAAAAACCTTTTAGAATGATTGAAAGTAATGGGTTTAGGGCTTTTTGTCAATTCCTTAACCCTCGGGCCGAGAATGTCTCCCGCATCACAGCGCAGAGAGAAAGCATGAAGATGTACGCAAAGGAGAAGATGAAACTGAAAGAAGTTTTAGCTTCAGTGACCAGAATAACTTTGACTTCTGTTTTATGGACGGCGTCCGATTAAAGAAAATGATACATTTCATTAAACGCTCACTATGTTGATAAGGATTGAAAACTATGCAAGGGAATTTTGAACTTCAAACATCTTCCTCCTCCACATACTAGTTTACTTATTTCAGATTGCATCTACAGTTGTCTAGAAGGTTGGGGCATTGAGAAGAAAATTTCAGCAATAACTTTAGACAATGCTTCAGCAAATGACAATGTCATTTCATACTTGCGTAACCAGTTCAGGGCTACAGGAAATTTATTTTTTGAAGGAAAAATATTCCAGGTTAGATGTTGTGCCCATTTTGTAAATTTGATTGTACAAGAAGGGCTGAAAGCAATCGACGACATTATAGAGAACATAAGAGAAAGCGTGAAATATATAAGGGGGTCGCCATCAAGACTGAGTGTATGGAATGACATCATCCAACGTTTGAATGTGTCATCTAAAAAAACGTTGAAGTTGGATGTCTGTACATGTTGGAACTCGACCTATGAAATGTTATATGCGGCAATGGAATTACAGCTTGCATTTCCTGAATATGCGGCGCATGACAGAACGTATTCTTGGTTGCCGAGCACAGATGATTGGGCCAAAGCACAACAAGTTCACACATTTTTCCAAGTTTTCTACGATTGCACGAAGATTTTTTCTGGGAATCAGTATCCAACCGCGAATATGTTTCTTCCGTCTCTTTGGAAGATTAAGGATGCTCTACAGAAAAATGCCAGTGCGGGTCCAGATTTCATACGCTAGATGACAGTTGGTATGAAGACGAAGTTCGATAAATACTGGGACGAATGTCATCTGTTGATGTCTTTGACAGTGTTCTTGATCCCCGTTGTAAAATGAGATTGGTTAGCTTTATTTTCATGAAGCTTTATCCTACTGAAAGAGCGGCAGAAGAGACGTCTAAGGTTCATGAAGCCCTTGAAGATCTATATAAATTGTATGTTAATACTTTACCTGCAGTGGGCGTTGAAGAAAGTAGAGATGCGGATATTTCTGTACCTGGTAATTTGGATGTGCTAAATGAATACATATTATATTTGACACAAGCATGAATGAGAGTTGATACTAAGGAATCAGAGTTAGAAATGTACCTCAAGGAGCCAATCGTAGTGCGAGCTGAATTTGATGTGTTGGAATGGCGGAAGATAAGAGTTAGTGAATCAAAATACCCTACATTATCTGTGATGACACGGGACATATTATCAATACCAATTTCAACAGTGGCATCAGAATCCGCATTCAGCACAGGGAGCAGGATTGTGAGCAAGTATCGAAGCTCACTTTCGCCAAACACAGTTGATGCATTGATTCGTACGCAAGATTGGTTGCGCCCGATATGAGGAGGAGATATGAATGATGATGATGAAGAAGAGGAGATTGAGATTCGTGACGAGTCTCTACCTACAGATCAGTAATTATTTTCGGTTTTTCAAATTTTTTTGGCTGAATGTTAAATGATCTGTAATATTATTTCACTGCAACTGCAAACACGAAAGTGTTGGTCCTTTTGGAATGTGGTTTGAAAGACTTTGAATCTTTGATATTTATTTACATATGCCTGTTCATTTGCTTTTATTTTTTAATTTTGATACATTTATATTGCTTTCTTTTGTTGCTATATCAAGTTCAATTTATTTATCAATATTTTGATTTTTTTTATTAAAAATTGAATGTAGATATGTCGTCATCTGAGTCATCAACAAACATTTGGGACCATGCTTCCCTAGTTGAATCACCGCCATGGTCTGGAAAAATAAAGATTAAGTATGGTTTGTGTGGCGCAAAGTTTGTGCAGAAGACTAATCGCTTTCGCTTACACTTGTCATGTCGAGGTGGTGATGCAAAACATGCCCCAATGCCCCTAAGGATGTCCAAAATTTTTTTCAAGCCCTATTAGATTCGAATAGAAATCCTTCCACTCCATCCAAACCTTCTGCTTTGGATCTGGTACACAAATGACATACACAAAAGATGCAGAGGAGGAAGCCAGATTAAAAGCTTTGGAGGAAGAACAATTTCAACTCGCATTAAAACGCAGTATGGAAGATGTTTCTAGACTTTAGCGATATTCGAGTCAAAGACAACACGATGTTGAAGCAGGGTCGAGTTACTCGTCGAGTATGACAAACAAGAAGAAGAAAAAGAGTAACAAATTAAAATTCCTGACTCGTCTCGGTGAATTTTATAGGGTATTGGGTACTACATATAATTCTTCACATAAAGCAAGTTTGAAAAATCTAGTTGAAAGTGTAGAATAGCACGAAGGAAAAATCTCTTCGCCTTCTGACTAAGAGGAAGTGAATCAATTTGTATATGAAAAAATAGATAGCAGTTTCGATGGATCAGATGACAATACAGGAACAGGAAGACACTTATCTTATGGAGGTTATTAGTTATAAATTGTCATTTTGAACAATGTAATGTAATTATGTAAATACGTTAATGTAATTATGTGCATTTTATATATTTTATTGTTTCGTTTAACTTCGAATTCCAATTGACAATCGAATTGAAATTCAAATTAATCTCAATTTATAACTCGAACTTGGCTCAAAGCTCGAACCCATTACTCGAAAACCTTACTCGAATTGGGCTCAAATTTAGACTCAGACTCGAACTCGCCTCGAAAACTCGCACTGGGTACTCAACTCGTGTGCTCGTACTCGGACTCGACTCGAAAACTCGGACTTGACTCTACTCGTTTATTACTCGTACTCGGCTCGTACTCGGGCGAGTAGAGTACGAGCAGGGGGTCCCTGCTCGTTGGCCGATTAGAGTCGAGTATGAGTAGCACTCGGGCGTTAAGAGCCGAGTATGAGTAGGGCGATACTCGACTCGACTCGACTCGACTCGTGTACAGCTCTAGTGATGACATTCACCAGTGATTCTTGGAAGATCACAAAAGGTGCCTTAGTGATATCTCGAGGTAAGAAGGAAGATACTTTGTACGTGACTTCAGGATTGTATAGTTCACTCGCAGTCGCATCAACTGGAGTGAATAGGCAGTTATGACATCAGAGGTTGGGACATATGAGTGAGAAATGGATGAAAGTGCTATTATTAAAAGAGAAACTACCAGGGCTGAAGTCTATTGACTTGAAATTCTGCGAGGACTGCGTGTATGGCAAGCAGAAGAGGATAAGTTTCAAGAAGACGGGACGCGCTCCAAAGACGCATCTGTTGGAGCTTGTACACACTGATGTGTGGGGATCGGCACAGGTATTATCTCTCGGTGGCTCACGTTATTTTGTTTTCTTTATTGATGATGCTAGTAGAAAACTGTGGATTTATTTCTTAAAGCACAAATCTGATGTATTTGATATATTTAAGAAGTGAAAAGTTAGATAGAAAATGAGATAGGTAAAACAGTAAAATGTCTCAGATCTGATAATGAGGGAGAGTATTGTGACAAGAGGTTTGAGGAGTATTGTGCAGCAAGTGGAATCAAACATCAAAAAATGATTCCAGGTACATCGAAGCAGAATGGTGTGGCTGAGCGCATTAACAGGACCATCCTTGAGCGCGCCAGGAGCATGAGGTTATATGCAGGGCTGCCCAAGACATTTTGGGCAGATACTGTGAATGCCGTCGCATATCTCATCAATAGAAGTCCCTCAGCACCATTGGATGGTGGGCTACCAGAAGAAGTGTGGAATGAGAAAGAAGTGAACCTTGCAAATCTCAGAGTGTTCGGTTGCACTTCAGATGTTCACATTGATGTAGATCACAGAAACAAGCTAGATGCGAAGTCCAGGAGGTGCACGTTTATAGGCTACGGGCAGTAAGATGATTACAGGTTTTGGGATGAAGAAACAGAAAAATCATTAGAAGCAAGGACGTAGCCTTCAATGAAAAAGTGATGCATAAGGATAGTGTGTAAGAAAATAAGGCCGAAGAAAAGGAATTCGTAGAGTTAGAAGAGTTACCGGACACGGGTGTTACAACATCACAGGATGATCATGCACAGGAGCATTATGAGGCAGAGCCACATACATCAGTTGTGAGGAGGTCTACTCGGGAGAGGAGACCCACGGTCTGATATTCACCCTCCTTATATTATCTACTGCTAACAGATATTGGTGAGCCAGAGTGTTTTGAAGAGGCATTACAGTCAGATACACGGGTTAAGTGGGAGCAGACCATGGATGAGGAGATGGACTCTCTTGAGTCTAATCGTTCATGGGAGATAGTCACTCTACCTAAGGGTAAGAAAGCTCTTCATAACAAGTGGGTTTACAGATTGAAGGAGGAGCACGATGGTTCGAAATGGTACAAGGCTAGATTGGTTGTGAAAGGGTTTCAACAAAAGGCAGGTATCGATTTCACTAAAATATTTTCACCTGTGGTGAAAATGTCTACGATTCGCATGGTCTTGAGTATAGTGGCTACAGAGGACTTACATCTAGAGCAGCTAGATGTTAAGACAACCTTTCTTCATGGGGACCTTGAAGAAGAGATATATATGCATCAACCGACAGGATACGTGGCACTAAGAAATGAGAACAAGGTGTGTAGACTGAAGAAGAGTTTATATGGCTTGAAGCAGGCCCTGAGGCAGTGTTACAAGAAGTTCGACATTTTCATATCGGGAAACGGCTTTAGGAGATGTCATGCAGACCACTGTTGTTACTTGAAGAAGTTTGATACGTCATACATCATTCTTCTTCTGTACGTTGATGATATGCTTGTGGCCGGTTCAAGCATGAAGGACATCTCAGATCTCAAAAGACAACTGTCTAGAGAATTTGCCATGAAGGATTTAGGAGCTGCAAAACAAATCCTAGGCATGACGATAAAGCGTGACAGGGAAAATAAGAAACTAGTTTTGTCACAGGCAGAGTACATAGCCAAGGTACTTGACCGATTCAATATAGGAGGTGCTAAGCTGGTTAGCACTCCATTAGCCAACCACTTCAAGCTATCTAAGGAGCAAGAGGCAAAGACGCAGGAGGAACGGGGCTACATGGCTAAAGTCCCATACGCGTCAGCTATTGGGAGTCTCATGTATGCTATGGTGTGCACGAGGCCAGACATTACTCAAGCAGTGGGAGTTGTTAGCAGGTTCATGAACAACCCCGGGAAGGAACATTGGGAAGCTGTGAAGTGGATCCTTAGATATTTGGTAGGTACTAAGGATGTAGGGTTGTGCTATGGTGGATCGAAAATCAAGCTACAAGGCTACGTGGATTCAGATTTGGCAGGAGATATTGACAGCAGGAGAAGCACTACAGGTTATGTCTTTACTCTGGGTAGTGTTGCAGTCAGTTGGGTCTCTTAGTTACAGAAGATAGTATCTATCAGTATGACAGAAGCAAAATATGTTGCGGCTGCAGAAGCATGCAAGGAGATGGTGTGGATGTAAGGTTTCATGGAAGAGTTGGGTAAGAAGCAAGCAGATTGTAAACTGTACAGTGACAGTCAGAGTGTAATACACTTGGCCAAGAATTCAGCCTTTCATTCAAGGACCAAACATATTGCCATCAGATATCACTTCATACGTTCGTTACTGGAAGATGAATCGATTGCTCTGGAGAAGATTCATACTAGTGAGAATCCTGCGGATATGTTGACCAAGGCGGTCACATGAGAGAAGCTGAAGCTCTGTTAAGCTTTGATTGGTCTTCAGGCTTGAAGACGGGGAGGTGGTGCACTCCGGATGAAGAAGACAAAGGTTTATGGCGATGTGTCTCCAAGTGGGAGATTGTTGAGAAGTGGAGCCACATGCGCGGATTTCGTGTCGCAAGTCCTTTCGCAACTGGGATGCGGAAAGGGAAAGTTGCCGGAAAGGGAAGTTGCCAAAACCATAAATTGGGGTCCCTAGGGCTATTCTAGGGTTAAGGTGAATATTAGGAAATATTTCTAAGGAGTGGGTAAGGGATTTTTTCTGTACTTCCAAGGGAGAGGTTAGTATATTGCCTTGTAATCTTCGTTCTTCATAGTGGAAGTTTGCATCCGTGGTTTTTTACCCTAGATTGAGGTTTTTTCACGTATATCTTGTCTTGTGGTTTGTTTTGGATTGCTTTGATCTATTTGTAGTTTATATTTCTTCCTGTTTATCGTTTGTGGGTGAGGCTTGAGATTGGATCTAGGCTCACTGTGTTGTTGGCATGCTGCACAACATCATATTGGCCGAGGATGCAGCCGATGGTGTCCACTGCTACCGAGATATACAATAGTAGAAGTCGTCTCGAAGTTGGGGGCACTAGAACTGGAGGATTCATGAGATATCTTCTAATGCGGTCGAAGGTGGCTTGACAATCATCGTTCCATTCCTTGGGTGAATTCTTCCGAAGGAGATTGAATATTGGTCACAGATAGGAGTGAGTTGTGCAATGAAGTGGTTGATGTATTGAATTCTGCCGAGAAAGCCGTGGATCTCTTTTTGTCCTTAGAGGTGGCATCTCAATGATGGTTATTGTCTTCGTTTTGTCAACCCTGATGCCTTCCTCACTAACTATGAAGCCAAGAAGTTTGCCTTCAGTTGTATCGAAGCGGCATTTTTTAGGGTTAAGTTGGAGCTTTTACTTCTCTAACTTGTCGAAGAGCTTCTTCAGGTATTCGAAGTGTCCTTCAATCGTGCGAGATTTGACGATCATGTCATCAATGTACACTTCCATTTACTTGTTCATCATGTTGTGGAACAAGGCTATCATTGATCGCTGGTATGTAGCTCCTGCATTCTTCAGATCGAATGGCATAACCTTGTGGCAGAATGTTCCCAATGGCGTGATAAACGAAGCCTTCTCACCGTCTTTGACGATCATCTTGATTTGATTATAGCCTGAGAAACTATACATGAACGAGAAGATCTTGTACCCTGCAGTGTTGCCGACCAGAGTGTGAAGACATCCCACCCAGGCTAGCAACTTGACAAGGCATGGATGACCCTTAGGAACTAAACCGAAACCTCAACTGCAGCCATTTCCCGAACTTGTTCCAAACCCTCAACAAACCTGAGCCATTACATTACCACAAACCCTAATTCGAGCCAACATCCGAACCAGAGCGTGCCCAAAAGTCGATCTATTTCTCAAAATATTTCCAGCCATTTTGAGCAAAACATCCAAAAATAGGCTTCAGGCCGATCTCATGGCCCGAAATAGGCCCACCAACCCAAACCACAGAAGCAACCACGTCTGAGCGGTAGTCTGACTACTGCGGGCTGTAATCGGATTACAGCCCTCTCTCGACAGGTGTCTCCTCTGAGCACACAATTGTCTCCCCTCCAAATGTCAACTTTCCTACAGAATTACCCCCAAGTTTCCACCATATTTACTATCCTACCAAAGATTAAATAACAATGAGAAAGTGCCATGTGGCATTACTTTCCCTCAACCAATCACAAGTTGCCGCATCAACATTTACCCTCCATAAACCCTGAAATTACCAAAATGTCATCCCAAAAGGCTATAAATAGCCTTCACCTCTCTTCATTTCACACACCCAAGAAAATCCAAGAAACATATCAACATCAAGAGGAGAGTAAGAGTGAGGAAAAGCAAGAGAGTGAGAGAGAGAGAGGGAACACTTGAGTTTCCAAATCCTATCTTTTAGCCTCCCCTTAGTCTCCTCCAAGCCATCCTCAGCTCTTATAATCCCACTCGGGTCAATCAATCCCAACCATAGTGCATCCAATATCCCAACTACTTCAGGTGCAAGCCAAAGATCATTCTATCATCACTAACATTCATCGCATCATTATTTCCCATCTCAACCCCCCTACTTCTCTAAGTTGCCATTAAATGTATGCTATGTGACTTGCCGAATACCGGATCCTGTCACATCAGAAACTCATGGTAGCCTAGTCCTCTTTAATGATATTGTAGCATCATCACATTTGTTTCAAAAGCTCCTCTAGGCATTCTTTGAACGTTTGCTTTGTGGCTTGCCGAAATTCCGGATCTTTCCACACCAGAAATCTAAACTTGCCTACTCATATTTTCAATCCCATCATCCTATCCCTTAAGACTATTTTACCGCACGAAGTAGAGACTATATATCCGTACAGGCAGAGAGGGTGCTAGCACCTCCCATCTTTGTAACCGTGGTCCATTACTCAAAATCTCTAAAATCGCATATCAAGAGTCAATTTAAAGCAAGGGAATCTTCGGATTCTTTAGCTTTACATATTCTGCAAGTTCTAGCTGACTGCGGGATTTTGGATTAAGTGGCTAGTGGCGACTCCATGACTAACATATCACCAATCCAGGTTAGCCCAATCACCCTTCCTAGAAAAGACCCAAAACCAGAGTGGGAGCCGATTTCCCAGCGTTCACAGAGTGTCGATGTGTGGTAGGAGGAAATCATCTTTATGAGTGGCTTTGTTGAGATCTTGGAAGTCAATGCACATTCGGACCTTGCCATCCTTCTTTAGTATTGGTATGATGTTAGCGAACCATTAAGGTTAGTTAGAGACAATCAAGAATCCTGTGTTGTATTGTTTAATGACTTCGTCGTAAACTTTCAAGGCCCATTCTGCCTTCATTCTTCTAAGCTTTTGCTTTACTAACTTCATCTCTGGCTTTGTTGGTAGATGGCGTACAATGAATTCTTCATCTAGCCTCGGCATGTCTTCATACGAGAATGTAAAGTTGGACGATCTTGGAGCCAAGAATTTCACCATTCTCTGCTTGAATTCTAGTATCAAGGATTTCCCAATACTTACTTCCCTAGGGACTTTGGGAGTTCCCAAATTTATTACCTCAAAGTTGTCGGCTACAACATTGGATTTGGTTTTAAACTTTTTAAGTTGATCCTCATGTTCGAGAGCCGGGTCATCATCTTCCCTATCCTGGACTTCGTCTAGACCCATGAATTCGAAGTCTAACTCAATGTCGAGATCATATGTGTCAGCTTTAAACTCATGCAACACTTTAGACGAACTGGGCACACTATTAAATGCAGAAATAGAAAAACTTTTTTATTTTTGAGAATTTTGAGAAATAGAAATGCTAGATGGTTTTTGAAGTTTTTTTTTTTTTTTTTTTTTTAAAGATTTTTGGGTTCCAAGGGACCCTAAGCAGGCCTACATTGTGAACCATGACTGATTCTGACCTAGCTTAGGGTGCCAAATGCTATTTAAATTGTCATTTTTTTGGAGATTGGTGCCCTTAGATGGCTCACTGGTTGACTCGATGGTTAGGGGAGTAGTTCTCTAATTGAGACCCCGCGTTCCCTCCCCTAAAGAGGTGGGGATCAATGCATTGAATGGAGAGTCATGGTTTGGCCTAATGACCATGATTTCCTCTACGTCGGGTTCGAGATCTAAATTGTATAAAGTCCCCCCCCCCCCCCCCCTCCAAGTCACTGTGCATTGAAGCTTTTCTGGTTTCTGTTATCGGGTGTTGCTTTGGAATTTGCACATTAGACCAATCTAGGGATGGCCACTTCCCCTTCTTGGTCCAATGGATTGGACCGCCATGGCCTTGACTGGATGATGGTCCTCCCTGGCTATTAATGAATGTGTTTAGTATAGCTGATGTTGTAAGCGGCGCGGGCAAGGCATGCCCCTAGTTGGTTGAAGATGAGACAGGCAGGGTGTGCCCCTGGTTGATTGAAGTTAAGACAGACAGGGTGTGCCCTTGGTTGATTGAAGCTAAGACAAGTCTGGTGTACCCCTAGTTGGTTGAAGTTAAGACAGGCAGGGTGTGCCCTTGGTTGATTGACAAAGTTGGCAGGGTGTGCCCCTGGTTGATTGAAGTTGAGACAAGCAGGGTGTGCCCCTGGTTGGTTGATAAAGCTGGCAGGGTGTGCCCCTGGTTGATTGAAGTTGAGACAGGTAGGGTATGCACCTGGTTAGTTGTTGAGACAGGCAGGGTGTGCCCATGGTTGATTGAAGTTGAAACAGGTAGGGTATGCCCCTGATTGATTGAAGCTGAGACAGGTAAGGTGTGCCCCTAGTTGATTGAAGCTGAGACAGGAAGGGCGTGCCCCTGCTTGATTGAAGCTAAGACAAGGAGGGTGTGCCCCTAGTTGATTGAAGCTGAGACAGGAAGGGTGTGCCCCTGGTTGATTGAAGCTGAGATAGGCCGGGTGTGCCCCTGGTTGGTTGAAGCTGAGACATGCAGGGTGTGCCCTTGGTTGGTTGACGAAGCTGGCAGGGTGTGCCCCTGGTTAATTGAAGTTGAGACAGGCAGGGTATGCACTGTTGAGATGTGGAGCCACATCTGGGGGTCGCACGACCGGTCGTGGCCCCTGCTAGACTGGTCGTGGGGTCCGCTCGACCAGTCGTGAGTAGTCGTGGACTAGCTCGACTCAAAGTCGAGCGAGCATCAATTTTTGGGGTCCGAGGTGCTAGACCGGTCGTAGGCCATGCTCAACTGGTCGTAGGGTCCTCTCGACCGGTCGTGCAGCCTGCACGACCAGTCGAGGTTACGCAGATTCGTTTCCGAATTTGATGCAGAATGCGAAAATTTGAGTCAGTTTTTGCAAGGGTGCGAAAGGAAAGTTGTCTAAACTATAAATAGGTGTCCCTAGGGCTTTTCTAGGGTATGAAAAATAATTCTAAGGTATGGGCAAAGGGTTTTCTATGTGCTTCCAAGGGAGAGGTTAGTATATTGTCTTGTAATCTTCGTTTTTCTTCATAGTGGAAGTTTGCATCCGTGATTTTTTACCCTTGTTGGGGTTTTTCCACGTATATCTTATCTCATGGTTTGTTTGGAATGCTTTGATTCTTTTTCTAGTTTATATTTCTTTCTGTTTATCATTCGTGGGTGAGACCGGAGATTGGATCTCGATTCACTGTGTTGTTGGCGTGCTGCGCAACAACTGGTATCAAAACTATTGATTTAGTTTTATTGGGAGCGATGACAGTAGAAGGGAAGACTAGAATTGAGAAGTTTGATGGTTCAAACTTTGCATTCTAGAAGATGCAAGTGGAGGATTATCTGTATCAGAAGGACCTCTATATTCCTTTAGGAGGAAAAGAGAAGAAACCAGAAAAGATGACAGATTATGAATGGTTTTTACTGGATAGGAAGGCTTTAGGAACGATCCGACTCTCTTTGTCTAAGAGCGTCGCCTTCAATATATCCAAGATGAAACCACAAAAGAATTAATGGAAGCCCTAGCCACCATGTATGAAAAACCCTTAGCGTCCAACAAGGTTCATCTTATGAAATAATTATTCAACATGAAGATGTCAGATGGTGGGAGCGTGGCTGAACATCTAAACGAGTTCAATACAGTCACAAGCCAGTTGGAATCCGTTGGCATTGTTTTTGAGGATGAGGTCAGGGCGTTATTGATCTTGTCCAGTTTGCCAGACAGTTGGGATGATTTAGTGATTGCTGTGAGCAATTCCTCATGGTCGACAAAGCTGAAATTTGATGATGTGGCCGGTCTAATTCTTAGCGAAGAATCTAGAAAAAAGACATCAGGAGTTTCAAGGAATGCTTTAAACGTTGAAGGAAGAGGAAGATCACTAAACAAAGGAGGTAATAGACACGGGCGTTCTAAGTCGAGGAAGAAGTCCAAGGGACCAAAAGACAAAGACGGGTGTTGATATTGCGGCAAGAAAGGGCACATGAAACGTGATTGCAGGGCGCTCAAGAAACAAGAAGGAAGCTCTCAAGGCGGGAAGGATTCAGTGAATCTATCTGAGTAGAGTGACATAGAGGTGTTGATCTTGCCTCTTGATGTGAGGAATGAGTCTTGGGTTATAGACTCGGGTGCTTCGTTTCATATTACTTCATGTGAGGAAGTTCTGCGTAATTATGTATCAGGTGACTTCGGGAGAGTCTACCTGGGTGATGATGAGCCGTGCAGTATTGTTGGAAAGGGGGACATTCATATAAATCAGAAAGGCTAAACGACTTTGAAATTGAAGGATGTTAGACATGTACCGAGTTACAAAACGTAACTTGATCTCAGTGGGGCAGTTGACAGATACTGGTTATGTGACGACATTCACCAATGATTCCTGGAAGATCACAAAAGGTGCCTTGGTGATATCTCGAGGCAAGAAGGAAGGTACTTTGTACGTGACTTCAGGATCGTATAGTTCACTCGCAGTCGCATCAACTGGAGTGAACGAGCAGTTATGGCATTAGAGGTTGGGACATATGAGTGAGAAATGGATGAAAGTGCTATTGTCAAAAGGGAATTTATTAGGGCTGAAGTCGATTGACTTGGAATTCTGCGAGGACTGCTGTAACGCCCCGGAAAATCGGGGGTCGTGCAAAGACTCGACTCCCGAGTTCCCGAGTGTCACTTATCATGCATTTATGTTTTTTTTATGATTAATCAAATTTAACTGCGCAATTTGGAATTACCTGAGGCACGAAGCACAATCACACCAGTCTACTAAAATGAAGGATATCTTACATATATACAGGTCCAAAAAATAATAAAGGGTTGCCCAACAGAACAACAGAAGAAGGCTAGGTCCAAAAAGAATAAGACTGAGCCCGCGACTCAGCAAATCCAAATCCAGCCTGATCAAGCCGATGGAGAGCCACCCATCAGCTGCAAGTAGGAGAGTCTGTCCTCCTCGTCCAAGCTCGCCTCGCCAGGCTCCTCATGCCCTGAGTCACCTGCATCTATGAATGGGTCTGGTTGGTGTTTTAAAACACCGTCCCAGAGTGGGAGTGAGTGATCAACTCAGTGTGAACTATTAATCTTAAGTTTTAACAGGCAGCAGTTATAGCATGAATTTAATGAAAGGCAACATTCGTAGATACTAAGCTAATCTTGATAATGCGTATGCATGGTGAATGGTATGATGCATGCCCTCGCCACAACTCTCCCTCAAGCGACTCCATCTTACGATCGCATATGACAACACTCCCTCAGAGCGACCTCGACTGCCGAGTCGCCACCCTAGCTAATGCGATGCAATGACATGTTAGCCAAGTTCTTAGTTAAGTCCATTCATCCAGCAGGTTGGGGATTCTGATACACCCCACGTATCAATGCCCTAAACTAGTTGCGAGGCCAAGACCCCATCAATGCGTGAGGCCAAGGCCCCACGGTCCGTGATCCCGTCGGGTTCCTCATCCCCGACTTCAAGCACATGAGGAGTGCCGAGAGAAAGGGATCGCTCGCGGTCACTACGGGGAGGCGCGGCACCCCAGCGTAGGCCGACAGCTCGGACACAGTGTCCCATTCCACCATGCCCGGCTCACGAGGCTGTGGACCAATTTCAGGTGGGTTATTGATGGGCTACAACGGTTGTAGGGTGGTTCAGGTTCCATATATATGTGAGCATACAAGGTTAACAAACAGGGTTGATCAGACAGTGGGCTAAACCGCATGAATCAGGCAAGCACGTGGCGGAACGACATCGGGTACCAGCGACCCATGTAGTCTAACTACTGTCGCCCACACGCACTCGTCCAATCCATAGGTTTAGCTTCAAGACGATCCTACCAACGGGACCGCCTTCGCTTTCCTCGCATTCCTGACTAACCCAAGGATTAGGTGGTGATTCATAACATGTTAAGTATACAAGTTATCAACTAACATATCAATACCATGTTCACATGCATCTCAACTATAAAAATGAGTACTCCTACCAAGTGAGCAAACATTATCAAGAACTAAGGTGCGTGTGAGTGTGTGGGTTTGTGAGGAAGTTAAGCTCTTCCAACACCTCAAGGAATTAAACACACAAGAGTCAAGATTCATAAACACTATGGAGCAATGCATATGAGCGAAATCAATCCAAACAAACATGAGCATGTAATCATTCCTATGCTAAATCATGTGAGAGACAAGATCAACATCAAATGTAAACTAACCATGCCCAATCATGCAATTCCAACAACACACCATTCCTAGGTTTTCTCTAAATTCTTCAATACCACAACTCAACAAACAAAATCATTACATTCCTACTATAATTGGTGCTAGGCCACCTAAGGATAATAGTCCGCACCTTGTGATTCGTTGGAGGCTCAAAAATGACCTAGGAATGAGGGTTTTGGAGGTTGGCCGATCGGAATCCCTAAAACAATTCAAACATGAGAGAAATCCATGCATTTTCTTCTTCAATACAAGGATTTCAAGAGAAATGAGTGAGGGATCTTACCTAGATGGCCCATGGACGATTTTCGGTGGTTGTGGTGTAGGGTTTCTTCTTAGAGAAGGTGTAGAAGGTTGTGGGTTTGATCCTCTTGGGCCCCACCTTGATTGAGAGTCCACCATGCCTTCTTCCCTCTCTCTATCTTCTCCTTTCTCCTCTTTCTCTTCTCCCTTTTCTCTCTTATAGGGCAAAATTCGTATGGGGAGAGGGGTGCCCAAATGAGGCCCTTTTTATAATTCCATATTTGGTGAAAAAGGCCCCAAGCTTCCATAATTTCCTAAAATAGACTTATGGGACTCCCTATTGGTGTTGGGGTGGCCCTAACACCCCTCTAACCACCAAATTTGGTGTGTAGGTGTCCTATGGCTTGACTAGGGTCCATGCAAAAATTTAGGGCGAACGGATGAACGGATATATGATCTGAGCAAGCGTTTTCGACCTTTAAGTGGCCCTGTGGGGCCCATTTCGGTGATTGGAATAGTTCTGGGGGTCTTCTGGCCATCAAACTTATAGGTTAAGTGATCCATGGCCCGATGAAGGGCCGTGCAAAATTTGGGAGCGATCGGATATAGGGTTTGATCGCACGGGTCCGCTTTGCGATCAACGGTCATCGTGCCACGATCGGGCCCCAGATTTGGTGAACGGGCGTTGAAAAATATATCAAACCATCACCGTAAATTCGAAAGAAATCCGACGGCTGGAATGTTTCACATTTCAATTTCCTTGATTAGTGCCAGATTTCAATTCTGGCATTGGTGGGGTGCATGGGGCCCATGCCAGATCCCACTTCTGGGCGTCTGCCGGAGTTGCGGTCCGCGATGGCCTTCAAGCCCAGTGAGACCAACGGCCACACCAAGTTTTAAAATTTTTCGACCATCCTCGGTCGTTGTGCGGCCTGCACGAGCAGTCGTTTATGAGTAAACAGCCATCTGGCTTGGTGGCCTACACTAAGCCCTATTATGGCCAGTCAGGTCTATTAAATTGGGCTAATCTTGGATTAATTAACTCGTGTATAAGCTAACATTGAGTGCTAATGGTCAGTACGTGATAGTATAAGTTAATAAAAAAAAAATCAAGGATTTTTGGAAATTCGAAACAGTGAAAATCCGGGATGTTACAATCTACCCCCCTTAAAAATAATTTCGTCCCCGAAATTGCCTAAGGGTAGTAAGTAAAGGTTTCATTATTTCATTTGCCTAGGTTTTGTTGAATTCAAGTTCATATGCATGGTGAGGTGTGTACTATCTATACTAGTTTGGCTCATTCTAGTCTACCCCCCTTAAAAGTTTTCGCCTTTGAGATTTGAAAACAAATGTCAAAATCATTATTATCGTATTAAAATGTTGTTGGTAAAGTTTACCTAATGATGGTATATTCTACTCTTTTAGGATTGGGCTAATACGGAAAGACAGTTGTGGTAGGCTTTGATCCCATACGTCGATCCTCTGTCTGACCAGGGCAGAAAGATCGTTGTATCCCTTCTTAGTCCTGGTAGATCCTGGTCTTCTGCTCGGTCAAAGCAGTGAGTCCATTGGTATTCACCCAAGAATGAGAATTGGGTTAAGCCGCGAGTACTTCGCAGATGTGTGGTTCTGTAATTCCGTAGTCCGATCAATCTAATTGTTTAGCCATCATTGGAAAGTTTACATCTCCTATTTATAAGGTTGTCTCTTGGGTCTTTGTCTACAAGAGTCCTCGTTTTAATTTATATCCAATTTGGGATTTAATAATTCTCTCAACATGCTTACGAGCAACGATCATCCTAAAAAGTTTTTTTTTTTTAAGTCACGATTTTTTTTATATGAATTACCATTTCAATCCTATGGCTAGTGGGTTATGGGCAAATCACTCTTTGGTTTCATAAATTTTAACAGGAAATGAAGAATCGAAAGTTTTAAGGTATTCTGGTAGTTTAGAGTGCTAATAACACTAAGATGGACGCAATAAGACCATTATTCATACAAGCATTTACAAGACGACAAAAAAATTCCAAAACAATCCATACATTCACATAAATTTCAAAATGCCATAAGTAATTACATGTTACAACATGAATTTCAAGCATTACTAGATAGGCTAGACGCAACAAAAATACAAGCTAATTAAGCAAAGGTCCTAACCATCCTTCAATACATGCATTAAACCTAACCGCATTAACAAACTACTAGTCGTTAGTAAGGTCGTGGGGCTACTCGTCTGAGTTGGGTGAAAGTGGGGGCGCTTCCTCCCCATAAGGGAAAGAATCGTCGGAATGGTGAAAAAGGAGATGATGGTCGCTAGGAACGACATTTCCCTCGGTTAGGAAGGATTTGGGTGTGAGGAATGTATCGTCGAAAACCATTCACATAACCGCATTCACACCCAAAACTTATTTCCATTTCTCAACTCTCATTCTAAAAGTCATCCCTAAGACCCTGGTGTAAGATGAAATGGAAGGTGAGTTGAGGATATGGGATTTGAGTAGAGATTGGGATTTGAGATGGGTTTTGGAAAATAGGGATGGAATGGTTTTGGGAGTTTGTTTTAGGAATGGGCTTTGAAAGTGATATTGGAATAGTGTTTAGGAAAATGAAGTTGAGGATGGTCTTGAGGTAGATTGTGGGAAGTGGACTTGGGTTAGGGAGATGGAAGTGAAATGGGAGAATGATGGTTTCTTAAGGAAGATGGACCTTAAGGATGTAGTTTGGGGGAAAATGAGTTGAGTGTGGGTTTGAAGAAATGAACTTGAAGATGAGTTGAAGATAGGGGATTCGAGAAGGGATTGATATTGGTTTATGAGAAATGAGGTTGGGAATGGGTTTGGAGTTTGTCTTATGGATGGGTTTTGAAGGCAATGGGTTTGTTGAAGGGAAAGGTGTTGAGAATGGGTTTGATGTAAATGGGTTTGGGAATGAAGTTTAGAGTGATATTGAGAATGAGTTTTGAGTAATGAGAAATGAATGGGTTTGATGGATTGTGGAAATGAAGTTGGAGGGGGTTTAAAGAATGTTGAAAGGGTGTGAATGTTGGTGGGAGTTGGTTGGAAGGGAGGGATTTGAATAATGGGTTTAGGATTTGAAGAATGGATGATTGAAGTGTGATATGTGGTTGGAAGAAAGAGAAAGTGGGTTTGAGGATTTGTTTAAGAATGGGAGATGGGAAGGTGGGTTGGAAGTGGGTTTGAGAGTAAATGGTGGAACTTGGTGGATGGGCTTGAAATGGGATTTGTGGGTGAAATTTGGAGAGAGTTTGGCAAGTGATTTGAGAATGAGGTGTGAGGTTGGGTTTTGAGGAAGGGTCAAGTAAGAGGGGTTGAAGGGTTTGGGTTGGGTATGAGAGAAAAAAAAATGGGAGTTAGTTGGAGAGAGTATGTTTGATGTTGGCTTTATGAATGGGATTCTGTGGATGGACTTGAGAACGGGGTTGAGAAAAATAAAATGGTTAAGAAAGGGTTTGGAAGGTGGTTTGAAGGTAAGGAAGAGGAGATGAGGAGTTTGTAGGAGAAGAAGATGAATTTTGAAGAGATGGGTTTGGGTATGGGAGAGTGAAGATGATGGATTGGGAATAGTGGGAAAGGGGATCTATATCTTGTAAGGTTTCTTGTACTTTTGGTAACTAAATTAATTTTTAAAATTTTTATAATATTTTATCATTAAGTTTAAAGACATCTCACAAAATTTCATCTCATTTGGAGTTGTAAATAAATTATTAAAATTCTAGGAGCAACAGCTGTCCGAAATCAAAAAAGTTTGGACAGTTGTTAGAACAGATTAATTTTAGCTATATTATAATTTTTTATTTTATTTTTTAATTATTTTTATATAAAACTAGACTCATTCATCTTTAATCTGGTTTTTGAATCACCTAATTTGGAGTTGTAATGAAGGAGATATGAATTTTTGAAGTTGACCTAAAATGCAGAAAAATTCTGGCGGGGGCAACACTAGTCGGCGGGGTGGGCACGCGGCCTCGGCGGGGGCCACGCGGGCCGCTGGAGCCTCGGCGGGGCGGCAACGCCGCTGGCGGGGTGAGCGGCGGGGTGACCCCGTGGGCGGCGGGGTGAAAACGCGGGTCGGCGGGGTGACCCCCCCGATTTTTGACCCGGAGTTCCGTCGGCATTCCCGGGCGTCGAAAAAGCTCCCCGGGAAGTGCCATATATGATTTTGGGGTAGAACGAGCTGATCTACGCAATGGACCTATCCATTCTGTGAGATTCCTCTTGGTTAGAGGTCAAAACTAGATTTTTCTATATTTCTATTATTTTCATTGAAATTTCGTTCTCCCTTAAGTCCTTACCCCCTAATGGGTTGAAACTATCAAATTTGGTTTGCTGTTAGCTCATTTGGTCTAGAATAATGTTTTCGACCGTCAAATCTTTCGATTTCCGACTTGCTCCTACTAATGTACTAGGGAAGTTCAAGAATAGGGTGATGTCAGGTGAATATTTAAGGAGATATGTTGGAAAGAGGGATTTTGACTTAGGCCTATCTGGGTAAGGGCATTTAGTTATACTAAATGGGTTGCAATGCTACTCCCAACTCAAGATTTGGGAATGGCATGGGTGGAATGGGTATGAGACGGAATTTAAAACTTATTTCATAGGCTTTGTAGAATGTGTGGGAAGGTGGGATATGGGACTTCCAAGGCCCATGAAAATGGATTTCCAAGTGTAATTTAATAGGAAATCCCGCGATTTACCTTTAATTGCATGCATCCCAAACCTGGTATTGGAAAACATGGGATACAAACAATCTAGGGACAATAACTTACACATGTATTTACTGCTACTCTTACAATTCCATTCACCCTAATCCCACCTAACGCAGTTGGCCAAACGACCCTTAGGGATTAGGTGGACTGGACTAGCTAAATTTTCTAATTAGTCAAATCGAATCTTGTCGTCATGTTCCCAAATCCCTTGTCCGAAAATAGGCCGAGGCATCATGAGACTCTCGGATCCTCTTCTCTAGCGTTACTATTCCCTCTCTCGCTACCCATTCCTGATTACTTGCAAGTCCTACTTTCCGTCTACACTTTTTGGTTCAGGTTCTGAGATGATTCCTAGCATTCTAAGTCCCTGTTACGTTTTCTAATACGTATCCTCTCAAGTCAGCGGACGCGTTAGTGAGTTCATGACCCATGGCCCAAGGGATTCCAAACTATTGCTTTGATACCAACTGTAACGCCCCGGAAAATCGGGGGTCGTGCAAAGACTCGACTCCCGAGTTCCCGAGTGTCACTTATCATGCATTTATGTTTTTTTTTATGATTAATCAAATTTAACTGCGCAATTTGGAATTACCTGAGGCACGAAGCACAATCACACCAGTCTACTAAAATGAAGGATATCTTACATATATACAGGTCCAAAAAATAATAAAGGGTTGCCCAACAGAACAACAGAAGAAGGCTAGGTCCAAAAGAATAAGACTGAGCCCGCGACTCAGCAAATCCAAATCCAGCCTGATCAAGCCGATGGAGAGCCACCCATCAGCTGCAAGTAGGAGAGTCTGTCCTCCTCGTCCAAGCTCGCCTCGCCAGGCTCCTCATGCCCTGAGTCACCTGCATCTATGAATGGGTCTGGTTGGTGTTTTAAAACACCGTCCCAGAGTGGGAGTGAGTGATCAACTCAGTGTGAACTATTAATCTTAAGTTTTAACAGGCAGCAGTTATAGCATGAATTTAATGAAAGGCAACATTCGTAGATACTAAGCTAATCTTGATAATGCGTATGCATGGTGAATGGTATGATGCATGCCCTCGCCACAACTCTCCCTCAAGCGACTCCATCTTACGATCGCATATGACAACACTCCCTCAGAGCGACCTCGACTGCCGAGTCGCCACCCTAGCTAATGCGATGCAATGACATGTTAGCCAAGTTCTTAGTTAAGTCCATTCATCCAGCAGGTTGGGGATTCTGATACACCCCACGTATCAATGCCCTAAACTAGTTGCGAGGCCAAGACCCCATCAATGCGTGAGGCCAAGGCCCCACGGTCCGTGATCCCGTCGGGTTCCTCATCCCCGACTTCAAGCACATGAGGAGTGCCGAGAGAAAGGGATCGCTCGCGGTCACTACGGGGAGGCGCGGCACCCCAGCGTAGGCCGACAGCTCGGACACAGTGTCCCATTCCACCATGCCCGGCTCACGAGGCTGTGGACCAATTTCAGGTGGGTTATTGATGGGCTACAACGGTTGTAGGGTGGTTCAGGTTCCATATATATGTGAGCATACAAGGTTAACAAACAGGGTTGATCAGACAGTGGGCTAAACCGCATGAATCAGGCAAGCACGTGGCGGAACGACATCGGGTACCAGCGACCCATGTAGTCTAACTACTGTCGCCCACACGCACTCGTCCAATCCATAGGTTTAGCTTCAAGACGATCCTACCAACGGGACCGCCTTCGCTTTCCTCGCATTCCTGACTAACCCAAGGATTAGGTGGTGATTCATAACATGTTAAGTATACAAGTTATCAACTAACATATCAATACCATGTTCACATGCATCTCAACTATAAAAATGAGTACTCCTACCAAGTGAGCAAACATTATCAAGAACTAAGGTGCGTGTGAGTGTGTGGGTTTGTGAGGAAGTTAAGCTCTTCCAACACCTCAAGGAATTAAACACACAAGAGTCAAGATTCATAAACACTATGGAGCAATGCATATGAGCGAAATCAATCCAAACAAACATGAGCATGTAATCATTCCTATGCTAAATCATGTGAGAGACAAGATCAACATCAAATGTAAACTAACCATGCCCAATCATGCAATTCCAACAACACACCATTCCTAGGTTTTCTCTAAATTCTTCAATACCACAACTCAACAAACAAAATCATTACATTCCTACTATAATTGGTGCTAGGCCACCTAAGGATAATAGTCCGCACCTTGTGATTCGTTGGAGGCTCAAAAATGACCTAGGAATGAGGGTTTTGGAGGTTGGCCGATCGGAATCCCTAAAACAATTCAAACATGAGAGAAATCCATGCATTTTCTTCTTCAATACAAGGATTTCAAGAGAAATGAGTGAGGGATCTTACCTAGATGGCCCATGGACGATTTTCGGTGGTTGTGGTGTAGGGTTTCTTCTTAGAGAAGGTGTAGAAGGTTGTGGGTTTGATCCTCTTGGGCCCCACCTTGATTGAGAGTCCACCATGCCTTCTTCCCTCTCTCTATCTTCTCCTTTCTCCTCTTTCTCTTCTCCCTTTTCTCTCTTATAGGGCAAAATTCGTATGGGGAGAGGGGTGCCCAAATGAGGCCCTTTTTATAATTCCATATTTGGTGAAAAAGGCCCCAAGCTTCCATAATTTCCTAAAATAGACTTATGGGACTCCCTATTGGTGTTGGGGTGGCCCTAACACCCCTCTAACCACCAAATTTGGTGTGTAGGTGTCCTATGGCTTGACTAGGGTCCATGCAAAAATTTAGGGCGAACGGATGAACGGATATATGATCTGAGCAAGCGTTTTCGACCTTTAAGTGGCCCTGTGGGGCCCATTTCGGTGATTGGAATAGTTCTGGGGGTCTTCTGGCCATCAAACTTATAGGTTAAGTGATCCATGGCCCGATGAAGGGCCGTGCAAAATTTGGGAGCGATCGGATATAGGGTTTGATCGCACGGGTCCGCTTTGCGATCAACGGTCATCGTGCCACGATCGGGCCCCAGATTTGGTGAACGGGCGTTGAAAAATATATCAAACCATCACCGTAAATTCGAAAGAAATCCGACGGCTGGAATGTTTCACATTTCAATTTCCTTGATTAGTGCCAGATTTCAATTCTGGCATTGGTGGGGTGCATGGGGCCCATGCCAGATCCCACTTCTGGGCGTCTGCCGGAGTTGCGGTCCGCGATGGCCTTCAAGCCCAGTGAGACCAACGGCCACACCAAGTTTTAGAATTTTTCGACCATCCTCGGTCGTTGTGCGGCCTGCACGAGCAGTCGTTTATGAGTAAACAGCCATCTGGCTTGGTGGCCTACACTAAGCCCTATTATGGCCAGTCAGGTCTATTAAATTGGGCTAATCTTGGATTAATTAACTCGTGTATAAGCTAACATTGAGTGCTAATGGTCAGTACGTGATAGTATAAGTTAATAAAAAAAAAATCAAGGATTTTTGGAAATTCGAAACAGTGAAAATCCGGGATGTTACAACTGCGTGTATAGCAAGCAGAAGAGGGTAAGCATCAAGAAGACGGGACGCGCTCCAAAGACACATCTGTTGGAGCTTGTACACACTTTTACATGCTTCTAATATCAATCTGAGTTAGAATGTGCAAAAATTCTCAGCATGCATAATTTGTTGGTAACTTTGCTAACTACTTTCTACTACTCTACAGTTATCTGCTGTTAAAAAAAAATAAAAAATCTACTCTAATATATTGTGTAAGTGATTGAAGAACAAGTGGATCATGTATTGTTTGTAACTTTATGTACATCATCTTAAAGTAAGTTAAGCTATTTTCTTTGTATGAAGCTGTTCAACAGCAAGTTATGAAATTGTCCCCTATAACAATCATTGTTGGTGAGAACATCTTTCTAATCTGTTAACTGAAACCTCTAGTAATTCTTTCGGGTATGCTGTTATCAGATGGATGTTGAAATCTCATCTATGACAGTCTTACATATCCCAGTAAGAGCCAACATGTTTTGGTATGTTATAATGCATTCTTCACTCAATTAAAAGAGTTGGGCCTACAACAAGAAAACATGAATAAAAAAATAAATTTCAGTAAATAACCAAGTGTATTATCAGTTTTTTTCATATTTCCAAATTTGATGTAGTATGTATACATGCTTATATACAAGTCAAATTTACATTTTCTTATATTGTAAATCAAATCAATATTTTTGAGTTCCCTGGAAACTATCATGGCTTCCGAAAGTGCGGAATATTCCGATGAAAGATCGTCTAGCAGTGAATGACATGACAGTGAAATAGCCGCTGCCATAACCACCATTGCAGCTGCAGTAACTGTAATGGGAGCGAATGAATATTATCGTCGTTACTGTATGAAGGCTAAACCCAATGAGTGCATCTCATCGTCCCTCAACGAAGGGCTTTTACAATTGTCTAGATGATCTCACAGATCGAACCCAAATCAGCACTTGGAATGTCCACGAAGATGGACCTGCTACGAGGGTGCCTGTTGCTGAAGATGGAGACAAATCTTGCATGACTCGGTTTGTTCGTATGGTACTTGGATTGTTGATTTTTTATGCCAGTATCAGGTTGTTTGGTTGGTTCTAGAATATGTATGACTGAGGAGAATGAAATACACATGTTTTAATTTTGCTTCTGTTTTTTTTTTTTTTTCCTGTCTTCTTTCTGTTTCTGTTTTTTGGTATAACATGATGGTTGGGTCCTCTGGTATTGTTGTTTGACTGTTTTTTTCTGGGACCTTCAAAATCAGGTTAGATAATGCAATTACAACCTGACGTGTGACTGTTTTTGAACTGTAATACTCATCAATTTATTTATTTATTTTTTTCTTTCGATATTTCTAAATTGGAATTGCAGTATTGACTGATAGGTGATCTTCACCATGTTAAAGTCGTCCACGATCAGGATAATTAACTGTTCGTGAATTTGTGCCATTGGATATGACATCCATGCCGTGAAAGACGTCAATCGAACGGGGTCAATATGGATGAACGGTTAGGATACTTCCATCTGTTATTTGTAACCCATGTGGACACCACGGTCGTCGTCATTCTGAAACATGTTTCCCCAGCATCCAAGCAGTGTTTGGAATTTAGATCGGTTTGATGTGTACCGTGTGTACCGTTTGTAGGGGAAGGACATTTTTTCAGACATCCATACCGTTAAACAGGTGAATCCAAGTGGGGACACTGGTAGAATGGTCATCCAGAACATGATAGACCGCAGGGATTAATCACAACAACAAGAGAGGGGCCGCTTGAAATATTATATCTAAGCATGTACAAATACACTACATAGTACACAGACTACCACTATGTATATTCGTATACAATGTGTGACCCCTATACGTCGTTCCCAAACAATGGTTTGTACTAGAAATTGTATACATGTTAGGCTTATACGTCCTATCCAAGCATTCGTTAGTGGGACACCTCAGATGGATGTATTGTGAATATCGCCCAATGTATACATGAATAGTACATGAATACAATGCAATACACCCAAAACGTGAATCCAAACACGCCCTTACGTAATAATTCCCAGAGTTCACCATTTGGACCTATCCCAACAAAGCTGCACTTACCCATCAAAAGAACTTTTGAAAGCCCACCAGACAAAGGCATTCGGGCCAAATAAAATCCTTCAGAAGAAGATGAATGGGACAAATCTTCCAATCCTCAACCACCAATATAAAAAGACCCATAAGAAACATGAAGGGAATGGAAGACAGACGCGGGCCTTGACCGAAAACAAGGGTTACCAAACCGTCGGCCAATGGTTGGTCGACGTGCACTTGGCCTTACTTTTTTTCGCCCAAAGATTTAAATGCTCTATGACAAATCTTGCATGGAAAAATTCTACCAAGTTTTCCATCAGCTATTAGATGACCGATGATTTCAAAACCTATAAATTCAGCCACCAACCTTCAGTTCAGGGGAGGAGAAGGTAGAGAGAGAATATCAGAAAGGTAGTGAGGAACTTCTAAGAAAATCTAATCTAGTTACTGCCCCAATTAGAAGAAAGCTCTACCACCTAGGATACCCTAAAGCGACCCCACCTACGCTTAGGCCTTGCCTTGCTCAAACTAACTCTAGAAAGCAGCTCATCAGGACAAGGCAATCAACTCAAGAGTAGAGTCAGGATTAGAGATGCCCAACCATCCATTTTTTTTTTTTTTTTGCCTAAAAGAGTATTTGACCTCCCTTTTTCTTTCTCACATCTCAGTCAAGCTCAGAACCCGACCCATTTTGCACATTCCATTACAGCTAACCACCGTTTCTTCTTTTTACTACATTTATTTTCTATCGCATTTATTTTTGTTCTATTTGCTTGTTTATTATCCTTGAACTTTGTGAATCAGGCTAAGATCTCTGTTATTTTTCTTTTTGTCTACCCAACCTTCTCGTGGGATTATGCGAAGCATGACTACATGAATAACATCTTCGTAGGCACCATAATTCTCCCAATTGTCACACATCCCTTGAAGTAAATACCACACCCAATGTGGGTAGGAGAGGGTACCCAATTCCTTCTTCTCTTGTAACGGAGGCCCTTATCCAAACTCCCAGGATTATAGGCTAACTACAGGAGCCTTTTGGATTGAAGGCTTCGTGACTCTTCGACCCTACCAAGTAGGTTTACAGCTCTCGCCGCAAGTGGATGGCCTGACCTAGAATCAAGAATCTGAGCCCTAGGTCTGAAATGTGGTCACACACCTGTTGGTGTGAGTGGATTTTGGAAATACATCACGGTGGGCCCCACCTAAGCAACGCACACATTTGCTCTCACGTACTGTTATGTTCTCACTATAACTGTATTTTATGTATGAGTTTACGCCTTCACCAACATCTGATTATGATCAGACGGACCATCATATGTGGGGTCCACTAGTTTCTACAGGCTCATCTACTAAAGAACAAAAAAAAAAAAAGCAAAAAGAAAAACAGCTTTGCTCATGAGTTAAGAGCAACGATGCGAGAGGAAACAGTGGGGAAGACTTTTGATGGCTCACATTCAACAAAAGCTCACCGTTGATTGCCAGCATAATAAGAATTATGCGATTCATATAGAACTACCTAATTAATATAAAAATTATATTCCAGTACCTAATTAAAATAGGTTTTCAAATAACCGCTTCTTTAATTCATATTATTATCATTCCACTGCCTTCCAAATGGGTTGGCCGCTTAGGGGCCATATATGTTTATGTAAAATCCATCCTAATCACTAGTGCATTACCTCATTTTAAGCTAAAGGCCCAAATATCACCCTATCTATGATTCACGTGGACCACATGATTGGAAATAGTGTCAAACCATTTCCATTGGTTGGAGTGGAATATTTCATCTAATCATTAAATTGAGATTACACATCTAATGGTCGGAGTGTATCTTACATATATAAACTTTGTGGTGCCCCTGCCCAAACATCAAGTCTGGGAGTCTCACCACTAGACAACATTCATGATGTTTATGTAAGAGCCACTCCTACAACATTAGCCATAAAGACAAAAAATCAGGTTGACCATTGATTTCGGTGGGCCACACTAAAGGAAATAATGGGGAAATAAATATCCACCATTTTTTTAGGGCTCGCTAGGATAATCATATGGAATTTACTCCAATCAGTAGATTCACATACAAACCTTTAATCCTGCATCCCAAAAACAATACCCATTTATTATTCACGTGGGCCACACGAATGTAAATAGTTTGGAGGGTAAGCGTTGCCCAGTACATTATTTCCAATCATGTGGTCCACCTCAATTACAAGTGGAGCTTATTTTTAGGCTCTTGACCTAACATGAGCGGCGCATCTAGTGGTCGGGTTAGATTTTACATAAACATCATATTAGAGTCCACCTGAGCCAACCGAACAGTTACCGAACGTTATGGAATGATAATTAATGAGGTAGACACTGAAATATAAATTTTATATTAATTAGGTAGTTTTTTGTAAAATTTCCTTTGCAATAGCTTCACCCAATTGCATTTAACATGCATCAACGCATCTCTCATCCATATGTTAGCCGGACTCAGGATCTGTCCAAACTAGCCTGGCCCACCTAGTTCGGGTCCGTCTGTACGAACTAGTGCCACAAGTGGATGGAAACGGATTGGCTACTCCCCCCTGCCACCAGCCAATGGGTGGTGGTTGGTGCTCCGTGGGCCCCACCATGATGTATATGTTTCATCCATGCCGTCTATCTATTTTTCTAGATCATTTTAGGGCATGAGACAAACAATGAGTTATATCCCAATCTCAAGTGGACCACATTACAGGAAGTAGTGTTGAATGAACATCGACCATTAAAAACTTTTTGTGGCCCATAAAAGTTTTGGATCAAGCTGATCTTTGTTTTTTTCCTTTCATCTGGGTATGTATGACCTAATCAACAGATTGGATGTCAAATAAACAATACAGTGGGCCTTAGGAGGATTTTAATGGTGGATATCCAATCACTATTGTTTTCGTGTGGTGTGGTCCACTTGAGATTTATATCTCTCTCATTTTTGGGATCAAGCCCTAAAATGATCTGTAAAAAATGGATGAACGGAATGGATGAAACACATACATCATGATGGGGCCCACAGAGCACAGATCATCAGCCACCGGGCTGGTGGCAGGGGGAGTAGCCAATCCGTTTCCCAAGTGGATGGCCTGACCTAGAATCTGGCCGGTGCAATCAGGTGGGCCACAGGAGTACAATGTATGTCTTTCTCCAGTATGCATTGTAATTCTTATTTTAGGACATGGTCCTAGGAATGAAGCGTATGCAAATTTCAGGGGACCAAACGGTGGTTATCAACCGTTGAAAATCTTTTGTGGGCTACAAAAGTTTTAGATCAAGCTGATATTTATTTATTTATTTTTCTTTCGTATACGTCTCTGTGAATTTATCAACAGTATGGTCAATAAAACATTACGGTGGACCTAAGAAGTTTTTAACGGTGAGCATTCGATGACCACTGTTTCCTATGGTGTGGTCCACCTTAAATTTGTACCTGCTTTATTTTTGGGACCATCAACTAAAATAAGCTGGAAAAACCGATGGAAGGCGTGGATATACAATAGATACATTGGGATGGGCCCTACAGACAGGATCGCACCCAGATCGCTGGTTCCAGCCAAGTCGCGCTCCACCGTCCACAAGAGGGGAGTGGATTGCCTGTGGGATCCACATATGTCCGTGACACTCTGTCCATATGTTTTGAAAGACTATAACAAGACAGGATTCTAACAATCAGATAGATCCAAAACTAGATGAGCCACACCAACAAAACAGTGGGAACAGCAACGTCCACCGTTGAAACCTTCATGGAGATGACCATAATGTTTATATGCTATCTAAACCGTTCATGGAATTATTACCACAAATATAAAATGTAGGAACAAATATCATTCTAATACAAAACTTCTATCACTACCACAGGTTCAATCCCCACTATTTCGTATGGTATGGCCCACATGAGTTTTGGATCTGCCTGATTTTTAGAATCCTGTCTTATTGTGGTCTTTCAAAAGAGATGGACAGAGTGGATTTGTCACGGACATCTCTGTGGGCCCCACTCAGCTCCGGGCACAGCGGTCACAGGGAATCGCAATGGGCCGGGCTTGGGCTACAAAATCAAAATTTTGTATAGGCGCGGCGCGACAGCCCGGACGAAGCATTTCAAAACCAGGCCAAACTAACCCCAGGCCCGGCCCGTTGACAGCCCGAGGGGAACGGATTTGGTGCGGCGTGGTCTCACCCAAGACGGTGTGGCCTTTACTTTGGATCCCACCTTGATGTATGTATTGTGTATCCACTCCGTCCATCCGTTTTTCTAGATCATTTTAGTGCATAAAACCAAAAATGAAGCAGATCTAAATCCCAGGTGGACCATACCACCACTGTTGCTTATAGTATGGTCCACCAGAAATTTGGATCTGTTTCATTTTTGGGCTATGTCTTAAAATGAAATAGCAAAACGGATGGACCACATTGATACACGATCCGCTCCCCCCATTGATGCACTGCTCTAGTGGCACACGTATCTGCCAGGTTGGCACGTGTGAGCACGTGTAGTAGCCTGTTTGGACTGAACAAAACCACCGTTTGAAATTCAAAAGTTTGAAAGGGTTGGTGGGCCCACAACAGAAGTGATAGCTAGCTTTCCGGTGGAATTTTTTTAATGAAGCATTTAGTATAGTGGGTAGATGCAATAATAGATAAACATTCTAATCATTTCATGGTAATATTCAAAAATTTCAGGTGGGATTAATGCTAAATCTGATTTGACCAATCAACGGTGGGATAAACCCAATAAACAATCTGGATTGAGGTGGGCCAGGGAGATGCACCAATACAACTAGAGCCATGAAAATTTTCATGTGAATTTTATTAAGGTTAACTGGTTAAGTGCACCGACCTCCCCTCAGTTATATGATAATTGCACATGACTCCCTCAATTTTGGATTATTATAAATACCCCCTCTGTTTTATGGATTCATTGTAGAATCCCCTATTTCATGCATGATAACAAATGTGTGGGCTCATTATAGTGCATTTATGTCATCCAAACTATTCCACATTGTCAAAAAATAGGACCCCCTAAAATTCATGTTGATCCAACCATAAGTGGGCCACGACATGTATATGGAGGTTTTGGGTGGTTGGATTAGTCTCATTTTTGGGCATCCAATTTTTATAGTAGAGCGACCTTGTTGGACAAGTTGGATGCCTTCTTTCCTTAATGGGGTGTCTTGTCATTTGATAAAGATTTCTGTGACGTCCAAGTTCTGAAATGGATGTTTCACATAAGGTATCGTTCATGACCACTAATACTGTTACGTATTGCCCGATATCAAGCTTTTTTAGACTGATACAGGCCAATATGCCCGGATCTTTTATGGTCGATATGTCTGCGTGTATGGACTTGGATTGAGTACTACCCTCGTCTGTCTCGAGCTTGAAATAGGTTGGAGCTTTGAGGGGCTCACCATGATGTATGGGTTTAACCACATGGTCCATCCAATTTTCATGTCATTTTAGGGTATAGGCCCAAACATGAGGCATATTAATACAAAGTGAGTCACATAGAAGCATAGTGAGCCGTCGAGTATCAATTGACTAAGTTGTATATTTACATCCTGATCAAGCCTTTGTTTCTCGAGATCATGGTCGCCTTTATAGATCGTTATCGGTGGCTGGGACCTTCGTGATTGAGACATGAAAGCATACCCATAGCATAGACAGTTGTTCCTACTTCTAGGCCTATATACAGGGGCATAAATAGATCCATCTATTAAAGTAAGGGTAGATGCATATAAATAGATACATTACCTTCATTGGATTCTTTTTATTTGTTTAAGCATCACCCACGCCATCTGGCCTTCTTGTACCTGCACCAGGTTTACCGAGTATCTCCCTCTATAAAGATCCATATCTTATTGAGTGGGATCTTGATCCATATCCAAAGCTCGAGTGGACCACACGGTCGGGATTAAACTCCTTTAAATTTCATGAGAGTCGTAAAAGTTTTGGATCAAGTTGATATTTGTGTTTTTCATTCATACATGTCTATGTGACCTTATGAAGTGTTGCATGGCAAATAAACATTTTGGTGGGCCCTAAAAAGGTTTCAATGGCAGACATTATTTTCACCATTTTTTACTCCAATGTGGTCAAGTTTAGCATTGGATCTCCTCATTTTTGGGCTCATATCCTAAACTAGCATCGAAAAATGAATGTATAGCATGGATAAACCCATACATCACGGTGGGCCCCTCAGAGCCCATGCCTGTTACGAGCTTGGGACTACCTTCAAAAAATACTTTGAACCTTTAATTAAACCTTGGTAACATCTCTAAGAGAGGAAATTATATGCAATAATCCAAGACAAAAAAGGTGGTAAATATAATTATAGAAAAATGAGGGAGGTATCAGCAACTAACCTATTTCATCATCTCCGATTGAATAAAAAGGGTCCATCTAAGGCGGGAACATCCAACGGTCGGTACGACACCGACTGATTTGGCCACCTGTGCCATTTAATAATCAGATCTTGTCGGTTCAAAACATTGATTAACAATTTAACGGTCTGTGTACGTTGATAAAATCGATTTGACATGAGATCACGACATTATTACAGTTACAAAGAGTAGAGCTGATCACCTACACATACCTGCATGATAATTCGTCATGGTGTCCCATCTTTCCCGCCAACATACCACTCGTGTGGAAAATCTGATCCGTAAAATGGTAGGTCCCATTAAGAAGATCATCCTTCCTGGAAATCAAGCTAATTTTCTCATCAGGTGGGTGACGACTCTACGTGAAGTCTCATAATCGTGTGTCCATTGATTCCTTTAATGTGGTCCACCTGATGAGCTAAATGGCCTGATTTTTGTGCCATGATATCTTCATGGTGAGGATTAAAGTCTGCATGGTATGGATTTCACATACAAGTTTCATGTTGGTGAGACCGGTAGGAGGCCATGACAAGTACACATGCAAGCACGTGTAGAGAAGATATGATTGTTTAGCTGTTTACAAGTTGGAAGCGGATTGGCTGGTGTACCACACACCACTGACCTGGCTGGTGTGTGTACGTGTCGTGCGATGACGATCGCTGACGCTCCTCGAGCTCGAGTTGTACGAACGGTTCAAAGGAGATCAAAGTTACATGGTCCTCAAAATAATGTATTTATTATATCCACACCGTTCATCCATTTGGCTATATCATTTTAGAGCATGATCCTAAAATTTAGTCATATAGAAATCTCAAGTGGTCCACACCACAAATCGCAGTGGGACACTGATTCTCACCATTAAAACATTCGTACGGCCCACTAGAACGTTTATTTTCCATCCAATCTGTTCATAAGGTCACATAGACATGGATGAATAGGAACAACAAATATCATATTGATCCAAAACTTATGTTACCCCAAAAGGGTTTCAATGGTAGAAGTTCAATCCCTATCTTCTTTTTGTAGTGTGGTCCATTTTATCTTTGGATCTATCTTAATTTTCTGCTAAAGCCTTAAAATGATCTCATAAAATGGACGGATGGTTTGGATATAACACATATCTCATTATGGGACCCACAGAACTTGGTGACGTCAACGCACCGACCATCAGCCAATGGCCGGTGGCAGGGGAGTAGCCAATCCGTTTTCTTGAAGCGTATGGGCCTCAGGTTTCAGCCAGCAATTTCATTAGCCGCAGAGAAACCTTAATGGTGAAACTAGACCTAAGGCTATACGGATGAACTAAAAAGACCAAAATACCCTCCTTCTACATCTGCTTAACTAACAGTCAAGGGGTATTTTGATTAAAATAGCCGCTTCCGAACCTAAAAAGTCGCTTTTGCATAATAGGTTTGCTGCCAGCGAAAATAAAAAAGACATCGTACGTACTCGTCCGTTACTCTAACTGTTTCGCTGTTTTAATACTCTGGCGGAATCTGATGAATGATACGCATGCACTCGGACATTGAACACGTGGCCATTTGTAACTCAAACTAAACCGTCCAAATAGTGAGCAATGCAATAGATGGTTGTAAATCAACAACTATGCTGAAATGATGCTTTGTCAATTAGTTGAATATAATAGACGGCCAACATGAAGAATAATCAATGGTCAGAATTCAACAGAGATAAAAATCACCCCAAGTAATATTATTTTAGTTTTATTGTAGGTGAATAGTTGGGTCCCTGGCTTAGATGGTCCAATTAATAAATGCAAGTGCCTGTATATCATCCATCACAGTGAGCCAGAGTATCAAATACCTCCTCGTTATTTATTTATTTGTACCTACTCATTTCGGAGAAATATGATTAAAATATCTTTGAAAATTTGAAGCGGTCTCTAATATTTATGGATGACCAAAAACTACCAGTCCCAATCTACAGAAATGATGGAAATTAAATGTCGTGTCCTTGAAGATGGGACACAACTCCAGCTTACCTACCACAAGAAAGTAAAAGATGGGCCCCACCATGGAAGAAGGTTCAAAGTCTACACATCTTGGTAATCAACGGTCGGCTGTGTTTGGTGAGAAATTAGCGTTGAGGTTAAAAAAGTGACTAGAGCATGGTTGAGATGACTTTAACCGTTGGTGAGAAAGTCTGTAAAGGGCTGTCAATGAGCCGGGCATAGCTTGGCTTGGGTCTGGATTTTGAAGTGTTGGGGTGGGCCATCTTGAATTGTGATTTTGATCCATGTGTTATTTTTAGAGTAGAGAGTTTGATGATGTATGAGAAGGAGAGGATATTAATTGTACACTACAGCCGTGGATGTGCAACTCTAGGTGGCACAAAATGTGGGCCACACCGCACATTGGTCATAGTAAAAGATCGTCGCTGATTTAACGGTCTCAGATGTCTTATTTGTGCAACTTGGGTTGGGTCAATCCGAACCTGACTTTGGGTTGAGCCGAAACTCATCAACTTGACTCCAAGTTTGGGTTTGGCATACGTTGAGGCGTTAGGTAACTCAATCTAACTTATATTAGCCTTTCGTGCTGTATATATAATTTTATGAGTTATGACTAACATACATGATATAAATATAAAATTGTAATATATATATATATATAATGGTTAAAATTATTAATATTGTCTTTGAAGTATCTTTTTTTTTTTTTTTTTCTTTTTATATTGTTAGTGAGATTTTATTTATATTTATTTGTTTATAAGTGTGATTATAGACCTTATCTTTTCAAATTTATTGGCCGTGTGAATATTACTTTAATAATATTATTTGATGGTTAGATGTTTGATTTTTCGTATTAGTTGTAGGTGTTAACCCCATCCATTTAGCCCAACCCAAATTTGGTTAGGGTTGAGTATTCCATTTCCAAGCATGGATTGGGCTTGGGTTAACCCTCAACCCAAATCGCCATGTACCCATTGTCTTGTTACTTCAAAGGGAAATAACTCTACCCTAATATTCCTCATCCCCAACCCATGGGCCAATGATGGAATTCCAATCAAAGGGAAACTGCATGGCCATTGTGGGAGAGGATAAGGTGTTACCCCTGATGTGGTGCCATATCATTGGTGAGTAGATTCTCTTAAGGAAGGGCCCACCAACTTTCATAGATTGAGTACGTACTCAACCCCTCTCTAACCCACAGTTGCACACTAATGAAATGGCGCCATGTGAAGAGTAACAACGTGTTTGATGCTATCTGGACAACACCTAATTCAAAAAGCAAGCCCCAAAGTTTATTTTTAGAGGGACGATGGATGAAGCAAGGCCCACTTCATTATCACTAGCATCAGACAATAATAAGACCCGTGTTTATCATCCTTCCATGGCAAAGGAGTTGAGGGGAATCATATCATAATTTCGTATAAGATAGGGCAATAATGGAAAGATGCCCCATTTGCTTCTACTCTTGAGAGGAAGCAGATCCAAGCAGGGCCCACTTTGCAAAGCATCACATCCATCTAATGGTGCAAACGGGCCCGGTCCAGTTTTTAAATGGGTCGGATTTGGGTAATACCCAGACTCGAGAAAAAGTAGTTAATCGCATATGTGCAATTTGTTGTTTTAGGTTGAGGTATCGTGATATTTCGCTACCTTCCCCTAATATGATTACCCAATCCACTAGCTAGAGCTAGACATGAGTTGAGTTTATTCGTTTGGCTCGCTCGATTTTGCTTGGATCTAACATTGGGTTCAATTTGTGGATTGAGCCATTGTTTTAAACTCAAAAGATTTTCGAGCCGAGCTTGAGGTGACCCTAGCTCTGTGTGTGTGTATATAATTTCTAATTTCTCAATTCCACCCCCACCCTCCACATTCCTGGTTGTCGAGTCTAGACAACCAGTCCCTCTCGACTAAAGTTGTTGCCTCACTTGCCCCCCCCCTCCCCCCCTCTCTCTCTCTCACCTGGTGTCTCGCCCATTCGGTGGTCGTCCACCTCTGCAAAGACTCGACTGCAACTGTTTGATCACCTTTTCCAAGAAAAACATGGTAACCCTTTGGTTCATCGCTATTTGGTCACCTTAGTAAATTGATTAGCATATTTGTAAATTTATAAATTTGTGAATTAATCTCGTTCGTCCGCTTTTGGCCCCCCCTCAGTCGTTCGCCTCTGTATAGACTCAACATCCATTGTCCGGTCTGCCACTGTCTAGTCACATTTTCCAAGCAAAACACGATAACCCTTAATCTGCTACTATCCGGTCACCTTAGTAAATTGATTAGTATATTTGTGAATTGATTAATATATGAGTGAATTTGTGAATTGATTAGTATATTTGTGAATTGATTGATATATTAGTAAATTTACGAATTGATTAGTATATTTGTGAATTTGTGAAGTAGGCTCAAAAGCTCGAGTTCGAATTAGGCTCGAACTCACTAGATCTATAACCAAGCTGAGCTGAGTTGACCTGCTCGGCGCGAGGACCAAGCCAAGCTGAACTCGAGCTCAAGTAGTCTGCTAGTCGAGCCCAGCCGAGCTGTGCCAAGCTCAATTATGACCATGCAAGATGGAGAATATATCAAAAATCAACTAGTGAAATTTTTTTATTTATTTTATTTTATTCTGTTAGCTTGTTAGTACACCCCACTGTCATGGATCACACTTCACTGTTAGCCACCCCCATTAGGGATCGATAGCAAGACCTTAGTGTTGAAACGAGGTATCTTTCACTCGGTGGAATTAGTAACTAGGGGTGCACATTTAACCGGTAGAACCGTGGAACCGGACCGGAACCGTTGGATCGGTCCGGTTTGGTCTGGTTCTAGACAGTACCGGTTCCGGTTCCAAAATTGCAAGAACCGTTGAATACGGTTCGATTCTGGTTTAGGGGCATGTAGAACCGAACCGAACCGTGGACCCGAACCGTGGAACGATCTGTTGAACCGTGGCCCAGGACCGTGGATCTGAACCGTTGATCCCAATTTATAAAATAAAAAAAAACCTATCTCTTTCTCATTCTCTCACCGTCTCCCTCTCTCTCGCCGTCTCTCACCTTGCAACTACGTGCGGCTCTCTCTCTGGCCGTCCCTCTCTCTCTCTCTCTCTCTCTCTCTCTCTCTCTCTCTCTCTCTCACCATCTCCCTCTCTCTCGCCCAGGCCCCTGCCTCTCTCTCTCTCTCTCTCTCTCTCTCTCTCTCTCTCTCTCTCTCGTCGTTTGGTCGCCGGTTGCCTCTCTCTCTCTCTCACCGTCTCCCGTCTCCCTCTCTCTCGTGCGTGCAGTCGCCCAGGCCCCTGCCTCTCTCTCTCTCTTGTCATTCGGTTGCCGGTTGCCTCTCTCTCTCTCTCTCTCTCTCTCTCTCTCTCTCTCTCTCTCTCGTTCAGTTGCCGGCTGCCTCTCTCTCTCTCTCTCTCTCTCTCTCTCTCACCGTCTCCCTCTCTCTCGTGCGTGCAGTCGCCCAGGCCCCTGCCTCTCTGTCTCTCTTTCTCTCTCATCGTTCGGTTGTCGGCTGCCTCTCTCTCTCTCACCGTCTCCCTCTCTCTCGTGCGTGCAGTCGCCCAGGCCCCTGCCTCTCTCTCTCTCTCATCGTTTGGTTGCCGGCTGCCTAGGCCCCCGCGTGCGATTGCTCAGGCCCTGTGTGCGATTGCTTGGACTTTGAACAGGTTGCCATCCATCTTCTCCCTCTTTTTTTTTCTTTTTTTTTGACCAAAATGCCCTTCCATTTCCAAAAATTTACAGTCTTTCCAAAAAGGGAAAATTTATATATATCAACCGAGGATTCAATTGGTAAAATTGAGTTTGATTTTCAGGAAAATTTCAACCAAGAAAGAATGCCTGATGCTGGAAAGAGGAGTAGATTGTAATTGGGCTGGATTTTAAAATTCCCAAAACCGTGGAACCGATCCGGAACTGAACCGGTTTTCACAGTCCGGTTCTGGTTCGGTTCTAGTGTGCTAACAGTCCGGTTCCGGTTCCGAAAATCTCAGAACCGTTAGGAACGGTTCAGTTCCAGTTTCACCCCAGAACCGGACCAAACCGACCCGTTTGCACCCCTATTAGTAACCACTTGAGTTTACCTGTTGAATTTGTACCGCTGGCCATTTTATTTTATTTTACTTTTTACCATCCAAATTGATAACTACCACTAATTGGATGGTATGAAACATTGTGTAGTGAAACTTGGTAATGTCCATAGCTGACCCAAAATCGACCCAGGCCCAACGCAAATCCCACTCATGTGATAAACGGGTCTGGTTAGGTTCAAGAGTGCCTACGTCTGACCTGACCCATTAAATTATTGGTCAGCTATTTTTGACTTGGACCTGACCCAAACGCAAACTTTAATGGTTGGACCTAGGTCCAAAATTCTGACCCAATTCTTAGGTAGGTTGGGTCGAGCCAAGGCCCCTTCAACCCAACCCTTTAAATTATCGGGTCAGCTACTTGGATGCCAAACCCAAACTTTAATGGGTTGGACATGAATTCTGACCCGATCCGTAGATAGGTTGGGTCATGGGGGCATGGACCGGACTCGACCACAAGGTCCATCACAATAAGGATGACAGAATCATAGAGTTCAAGGCCAGTGAATTACATGCGGACCTCAGCCAAGATGGTGACAGAATCGTAGAGTTAAAGAGGGGAGTGAATTACGTGCGGACCTCAGCCAAGATGGTGGGTCCCGCCTTGATGTATGTATTATATTTCCACCCCGTCCATCCATTTTGCCATATTATTTTAGGGCATGAGCCCAAAAATGAAACAAATCCAAATCTCAAGTGGACCATCCAGTAGGAAACAGTGGTGATTGACCATTAAATACTTCCTGTGGGACACAAAATTTGTGGATCAAGCTGATATTTGTTTTCTTCCCTTCCTCCAAGATTTTATGATCTTATCAACAGGTTGGATGGCAAATAAATATTACCCAAACATTACAGTGGGCCCTAGGAAGGTTTTAATGGTAGGAGCATTCAATCACCACCGCTTCCTACAGTATGGTCCACCTGAGAAAACGGTTCTATTTCCTTTTTGGGCTCCTGCCATAAAACGACCTGGCAAAAACGGATATAGAATACAGACATCAAGGTGGGCCCCTCAGTAAAGGCTGCACCGTCTTGGGCGAGGCACTACTGAGAAAAAGAAATTTCACTAATGCTGTCCAACACCCAATCATTTCCTGGTAACAGCATTAAGCCCAATTGTAAAAGATGAATAACATTGGGTCCTAGATCGGGTTGGTTGGCAAGGGTGAGGAAGTACAACATCACACATTTCCAAAGAATCCACTGAAGAATTCTCCATCTCCACTCTCCCGTGAAGCCAATCAGATCAATGGTTTGGATTTTTTTATTTTTATTTTTATTTTTTATTTTAATTTTTAATTAATTATTATTATTATTATTATTATTTTTAAACATATTTAGCCAAGGACTTGAATTTCCTCAATCACATAGGCTGCATGATCTATTTCCCCAAGCACATGTGGGCACGCGCACACAGCTTTACAAGAATAGCCCTTGAGTGTGACCTGTGCATCTGGACCAGCTGGACCCTTAACAAATCCTATCAGGACACCATCTGGTGGGCCATCACGAACCCGTCAGGACCAACATGCATGCATGTAACAACAACAGTCAACGGAGAACATCGTAGAGACAGGCTTCTATTACATCTGTATAACTGGGCCGTTTATACTTTTGAGGCAATTTACAGCAGAGTGATTACAATGACAAGAACAGATACACCAGCTGCAACAACAGCAACAAACAACAAACAAACAAACGACACAGACTACAGATTCTCAATCACCCATTTCAATCGCATCACCGTCTTCATAAGAATGTGGAATTTAGAAGAAAAAAGAAAAAGAATAGATAATCCTGCTGTAAAGGGTTGAGAATGTGGGAAAGGTCGTGTGCCCTTAAATAATAGTACATGAGCAGCCCTTCTTCAGCATCTCATCCGGGTCCTTATCTGCACTCATTAAGAAAAAAGAGGGCTATGTCAATAGAAAAATTAGAATGTGACTCTACAGGATCACTGTGAGTGCCTCAAAAGAATTAGAGAAAACTTCAATATTCTGGCAGTGTGATGGATGATACATAGGTACTTTGAAATTACTTATACATAGCATAAGTGGCATAAAATGAATTCAAATTAACCTGTCCAAATTATGGGCCCTAGTTCAGATGCATCGAGAACAAAAATGACACACATCTGAGTATCTGACAATCAAATTTGTGGACATCTATTGGATGGTAAAAAATGAAAAATATCCTATGATCCTATTTCGACAAGTGTCCATGAATCAGAGGACAGGATTGTCCAACCAATTTGATTTTGGAGCTACGGCTTAGTGACACTAATTTCCACAATTTACTTGTACAATTTCTGACTGCCTTCATATCAAGCATCATACACAACTGGGGTATCAAATAAATTCCCCAAAGATTCAAAGAACAAGTACAGTTCCACTCTGTTCCAGGCAGAGGTGTGTGTGGGACATGGATCAGGTACTACCCCCGCCTGTCCTGAGCTCGGAACAGGCTGGGGCTCTGAGGGGCCCACAGTGATTTGTGGGTTTATCAACACCATCCGTCCATTTTTCCATATCATTTTAGGCTATAAGCCTAAAAATGAGGCAGATCCAAGGCTTCTACTATCCAAGATGTTTTTAATGGTGTTTAATCCCCACTGCGTGTTCCACCTGATCCTTAGATATGCTTCATTTTTAGCTTATATCCTAAAATGACATGGAAAAATGCATGGACAGTGTTGATAAGCCCATACATCACGGTGGGCCCCTCAGAGCCCCAGCCTGTTCCGAGCTTGGGACAGGCAGGGGTAGTACCTAATCGGCGCCCATGTGTGTGGATGCCATATAGTCTTGGGAGTTGGGACAGATGATGTGATCTTCTGCCAGACTGTAAACATCAGCCACTGATCTACTTGGGCCCAATCTCATGTTGATCGAACCATGCCAATGGAGATCTTCAAGTTCCCATTCAAGTCACTAGTGCTTCACGTGCCAATGTGGCAGAGGTGTGTTATACCAGAGCCGCCCATCAGTAGGCACCCGATGTGAAGGTGCCCTGGCCCAAATCAGGCTGATTCACTCATCAGGCAGGCAACACATCCAAGAAGCATGAGTTTTGATCAGACAAGACTTGATTTTTATGCTGTAGGTACAAACACATATGCTGCAAGAAATTTATCAATGATCCACATTGTGCATGCATGGGTTAACAAGTTCTGATCCGACAGGACCTGATTTTTACAACCAATAGAGAGCTAAAAGATGGGCTCTGCCAGATGAGCAGCTTGGATCTTCCAAGTTGGCACATGAGTGGTATTGGCATTTCTACATACAAGAAGGTGCAGCTTTTACATATCCAATCAGGGGAGAGACAAAAAAAGATTGGAAGATTCACACAGACCTTGACTGGGATTTTTCGCAGTTAATCAGGTAAAGAAAACGCCTGCTAATGCACCCAAGAGGAGCCCAACAAATCATGTCTCGATAAACTTCCCCAACAATGGAGGAGTTAGGGTCCTGACTGATTCCTGAATCTGCTGATACATCAGGACATGAATGTCCTGCTGATAAAAATACAAATAAAAAGAAGACAAGAAAAGGAGAGATGCAACATGCCCACCAGCCTATCACTTGGAGATTCAGGTCCCCCCCCCTTTCTTTATCAGCAGGAGAAAATTGGTCTGGATTGCCAAACAACGGGCCTCTGGATGATCCAGATCCTGAGCTGAAGGGACCAGCCGTGCATCAGGATGTCCCAAAATCTTCCAGTTCCAGATCAGAAGATACCAAGGGGGTGTTTGGATTGTAAGTTACTTAAGCTAGTTATGCCTCAAGTAGCTTATCTTGGTTTCTACTTATTTAAGTAGATAGCTATGTTTGGTAAACAACATACTTATCAGCTTCGCCTCTCTTTTGTCTTTCTTGATGCCTCTCTTCAGCAACTTGTGAAAAGTAGAAAAGCTAAAAGAATTAACTGAAGTGATTTAAGTAGTTTTAAGTCAAAAAGTTACTTGTAACTAATGAAAAATCAAACTTACTTATCTAAAATAAGCTTACTTATCTACTGCTGTAAGTAGAAAAAGTAACTTATTTGGTGGTATCCAAACGGGCCCTAAGCATCCACCCAACTTTTTGGTTCCTTTTTCCAGACCATTACTATGTTTCTTTCCGAATTGTCTATTTGTACATACATCACTGATTGAAGGGTTACATTTCCTATTTGAGAAATTTTATGGGCATCCCCATCCAGTGTGGCCCATCAAATCAACCATCTAAAAGGCTCAAATATCGGACAACTGTTAAATACTGGGCACATCGGAACTCCTATAGTTCCCCTATTAATACAGAATGCAAATGCAGCAATTTCAAAACAAGGCGACAAGTGCCAAAATACAAACACATACCTGTTTTCTTTCTTGCCACAGAAGGCTGAACCACCACATGCATTGTGATGACCCCACCAGGAAGCTCCCCAAGAGGTATTCTGGACTCCGCGAGTGTCTTCGCATTCTCCAAGACTTTTCCAGAATATATGAGTTTCACATCATTCACTGCCTTGGGCACGATTTTTTTGTCTGGCGGCACAGGTTCATTAAAGACACAAATAGCACATCAGAAAGGGTCCAATATATATATATATATATATATATATATATATATAAATCCAGTTAATATTATAGGGTAAGAGTACCACAGAAGTGGGACTTGATTCACAGTGGAGTTGTCTCCACTGAGCTTACTTGACATAAACAACACTGTAAATATAGCAACATGGATGGTGAATTGCATTGATCAGAAGATCTTAGCAATCAGATTGTTAGTGCAACTTAGTGGGAAAATACCAAAAAAAGATGAACAGTCTCAGTTAGCCATGAATGGAATTGGGTCATCTGAGCTGTGCAGTTTTGAGCTGCAGTCCATCCACTACAGAAACCCTAGATGGACAGTCCCAATTCACCACCTGCACCACCACATGTGGTAGAAAGTAGGTTGCCTAGAAGCTTCTGCAGTCTGGAGAGCTGACATCTATAAATCTTAGAAGCAATGGTTCTTGCTACAACAATACTGCAGAAGTACCAAGATGGTCAATGCATCATAAATAAGACTGAAAGGCCAGTGGCATTAGAAATGTGTGGGCAGAAAAAGTACAATGCAACCAGAGGATAAAATGGGATCAAACAGTATCGCCAGGAATTGAGTCTTGATGCACTTGTTCAATCTCTAAGCATAAAGAGATCTGGTTATTTTCTTCTTTTTTTCTAGGTGTTCTAGGAAACCCTAGAAGGTTGTTTGCCTCTATCGATGAATCTTTGTATTGCTGCCATTAGCCACTTACTGATACTGCTTAGTCCCAATGTTGGGAGTACCTCCAACCAAAGTACAGTTTCACCTATGTATTTAGTAGGGAGTGTCCATTGATTTAGCCATCACATTACTTTAGTAGAGATTGTTTAGAAGATTTGCCCATAGAATTAAGATTACCCATGTACCATTTAGGAAGCTGTGTTACCTTTTCTTTTCTTTTCTTTTTTCCTGGTTGCATCCAGCCAACATGGGTTTGTTTGAGGGAGATGGTTCTTTGACATTGTGATGTAGGTAATGAAGTCACTGATTAATGCAGGGGCATTTTCACACCAGGCTCGAGTGGGGTGGCCTGTGGGATGCAGGGGCAAACTCGGAGTGGGCGGCCCGTGTGAGGCGGTACCCATGTGATGTGGGGCCCACAAGGGGGGTTCGGCCGAAGTCCTAGCCCATGCAATGTGGGGCCTGGGCTATCAGATAAATGGATAAATTCGCCATGCTCTATCAGTTCGAGCTTTTAGAGCGAGTGGTTAATTGTCCTGCATCAAAGTGGTAGCAGAGCGGGAGGTCTCGTGTTCGAGACTCCTCATTGGGGGTGATTAATGCAAAGGCATTTTCACACCGGGCTCGAGTGGGGTGGCATGTGGGATGCAGGGGCACACTTGGGGTGGGCGGCCTGTGTGAGGCGGTACCCATGTGATGTGGGGCCCACGAGGGGGTTCGGCCGAGGTCCTAACCCATGCGATGTGGGGTCTGGGCTATGAGATAAAGGGATTAATTCACAATACTCTATTAGTTCGAGCCGCATCACTGATGAAAGGCACAAAAGAAGGCACTCATGCCCGGTGCCCAAGAAAGATATTGGAAAGGATTTAGAGGATGGCAGTAAGTGGCTCATCCAGAATCCCTTTTTAGATTCTTAATACAATGAGTTGTGAATTAAATGCAATGGATTTGGAAGTGGTGCATATTTGCAAGCATTTTCTTTTTCACAATCAATGGCAACTATCGGGGTTATTTGGAGATAATAGAGGTTTGAGGGAGGGGGTTTCCTCATACCATTTCGTCTTTTCCCTGGTGCCACTGTGTTTCATTCATTTTTTAGGACTAAAAGGTTCTGTGGCATTGAAGTTTTACCAGGATGGACAAAATATCTCTCATCTTCAATACCTTGATGATATAACAATTTCTCGAAGCCCTTGGGTCAGGTTTAGGCCAACAAGAGCCCTTTCTTTTCCTTCTCTCTCTCTCTCTCTCTCTCTCTCTCTCTCTCTCTCTCTCTCTCTCTCTTTTTAAAAAATAAAAATAAAAAAATTTAGGGGCCATTTGGATCTAAAGTTTATTAAGATAAGCTACTTATGCTTCAAGTAACTTATCTTGGTTTCTACTTACTAAGCTGATAAGTATGTTTGGTAAACAACATACTTATGAGCTTCTTCCCTCTTTCATCTCTCCCAATGCCTCTCTTCAGCAATATATGAAAAGTAGAAAAGCTAAAAAAATTAATTGAAGTTATTAAGTACTTTTAAGTAAAAGAGTTACTTATAACCAATCATAAACCAAACTTGGCTAAAATAAGTTACTTATCTACTTTTGTAAGTAGAAAAAGTAACTTATTTGGTGGTAACCAAACGGGCCCTTGAAGTGTAGACGAAATTAGCTCTTCTTGGTAAAGAGCTAATATCATACATTCATCATATTCATCAGCAATATCCTGTTTTTATTATTTATTACTATAGACGATCTAAAGGAAGTTTTTGGAAGATTTTGGTTTGCAGAGGTTGCTGTCATTCTGAAGATGAAAGGCATAGGCATAAGCCACAGTATCACTTTTGTTCAATTCTGGTACTTAGACCAAGCATGCATGGCAATCAATGTAAATGGCAGGCTACTCTCTGGAAGGCAAATTAATGCATGTGAAGCTAGAGACATGTAGACAGAGGAGGTTGAGTAGAATCTCTCTGTTCTTCCTTCAGCCAATGCTTGCTAGATCTGAGATAGGGGGCCAGTCATTTCTTGTTTATACCACCATTTAATCCTTGGCGCTAACTCGCTCTGACCAATCAACCCCCAAAAGCCTGATTGATGGGACTAGATCTTCTTCCAGTCCTTCCCTAAGTCAGCAAGTTCTCAGTGGCTCAGAGCGAACAGTGTGTTTGAAGGGGAGGTTTAGGAGATGAGAGGAAGGCAGCAGCGGACTAGTGTGGATCAATAATCAGATATAGCAGAGGAGTTGGAGAGGGGTCTAGGATTTCTTTCCGTCCCTGCAGTAGTGGTCACATGGTAGCTCTGTAGAGGTGCACAACAGACTAAACGTTCATAAGTCCATAAAAGAGTTTAGACACCTTAAAAGAATAGTAGTCTTGTTGGAAGCATGTGAAGGACAGTTGCTGGTGCACCTTTGCCTTCTCAACTACCCCGACTGGCCTTCTCTAGTGGAAATGTTTCTCCTATTCCTTTTCTTCTTCTTCTTCTTCTTCTTCTTCTTTTTTTTTTTAATCTCTCATGCCAGCCCTCTTCTTTGTGCACCCTGGCCGTCTTTGAGGTCAACGTCGGTTCGGGAAGTATCAGGGGCTGGTTTGGAGTGAAACATTTACCCCCTAATGTCACAGGGGGTGCCTCATCATTTACTCCAGTCGAAGCTATCATGTTTCTGCAGCAGAGGTGGGGTATATGAATGGGGCTCTGTTGAGGTTGAGGTTCTGTTGGAGAGATCTGTGAGGGAGAGAAAACTCACAAAAGGTGAAGAGGGTCTGGGGAAGACCAGTTTTAAAAGCCAAATGTCTGGAAGACAGCAGTCAATGTGCAATGTCTGATGATCTGGCAGAGCCACAAAAGGGCTCGATCAATAGTGGCCAATATAACTTATTGTGTGTGGAGGAAATAAAAGAAGAGATTGCTTTGGTCTCCATTGAAGGTTTATTCCTTGCACTATCTGATGGAAGGGATTCAGATGAGTCACCGTGGGTCAATAGGAATCCTGCAAAGTTAGCAAAAATGATTGGGGTTAACATTGATGGAGACGAAGAGCACTTCAAAACCATTCTTCGTAGAATTGAAACCAGAAGAATATTGGCCAGTTCTTCTTGTGTTATCTCGACTATTAAGAAACCAATGCGATTTAGGGATCTTCAAAACTTAAAATTGAGCATAAGTTACGATGATAGGCAGGTGAGAAGGATGCCTTAAGGGGAGAGAATCAATCTTGGAATTATGCCCAAGAGAATCTCATTTCTTGGAACAACAGGGGGTTGGGAAGAATATAAGATTAGCAATTAAAGATCTAGTTTGCTCCAATAAAGCTGGTGTGCTTTTGCTGCAAGAGATGAAAAAGGAATCAATGGCCATCTATGAAGTTAAGGAGATTTTGGACTTTAGAAGGGAGTGAATAAAGGTCACATATCAGGTGAATTCTGATTATGTGGGATTCAAATTCATTGAGAAAGGTTTCATCTGTTGAAAGGAATAGTCAGTTAATAGCCTTTTGCACATAATTGAATAAAATATAAACTAGAGATGAATAACTAGGCATTTGGGTCTAGCCCACTAGCAAAGCCCAAGATGGCCATACGGTAATGTACACAGTTTTGGGATATTTATAATAAAGAGATGTTGCTTGGGTTCCTACCTGAGCAACCCATATTCTCTTCTCTAAGCTCTCATTCTCTTTCATCTTCTCTCTTCTTTCTTTGATGCGGACATCAGTGGTGCGCCCTTTAGAGTGTACCAGAGGAGGAGGCGTCGTCGACAGAGTACCAGAGCGAAGGAATTGATGTGGATGGACGACGGGTCCATTGGACCCACTTTCTGACGCGCTGCGAGTACAGGAGCAGCATGACCACACCCCGACCATAGATCCGTGGGTCGGATTTCACACCCTACCACACGGGTGTTCATCCCGACCATAGATCCATGGGTCGGATTTCACACCCTACTACATGAGTGTTTTCGTTTTGGACTTTTTTGTTATTTTTCTTGTTTCAGGGGCTTTATTGCAACTTTCTTTATTTTTCGTCTTTTTGTTATTTTTCTTGTTTCCAAGGGCTTTATTGTAACTTTCTTTATTTTTCGTCTTTTTGTTAATTTTCTTGTTTCCAGGGGCTTTAGTGCACTTTTACTTTTTCCATAGCTTATATATACGTTGTGAGGAACCCTATTTTCATTATTATTGAATGAATAAGAATTCGTCTATTTTGTTCCTCTTTATTCAAGATATTAGGGTTTCAGGATTGGCCCTTGGGTGTGTTAAGGATTCCACCCCGAGTTCGGGTTTCCCTCTTTATAAGATCTTCGAGGTGTAGGAAAAGATAAGAATCATCCTCCTCCTTTTCTTTTGACGACAAAGGACATATACCTTCTCCATCTCGAATCCCTCATCCTTCACCCCTTTCATTTCTACCCCTTTCTAGTTCGAACGGAAAAGAGGGATGGTTAGTCAGTAGAATCAGATCCAAGCTTACTCGTGGACTAACTTATGCTAGATCTGGGATATCCTCATATCCCGAGGTCCTTCATTTTTACTGTTTACGTAATCTTATGCTAAGGGGCATGATCCTGACGGAATAACCTCATCTTTGTGTTGAGATTTACCTAATCCCTTTGTTTGGAAACAGTTAGTTAATTGGTGTATTTATTTGAATATTCTTTAACCTGATTATACATGCATCTAGGGTTAGGTTATTATATGTCCCTGCATCATCCTTTCCCATCTTCCACCTACAAGCGGCTTCTACAAGATCAGCACCAGGTAGAAGTTTACATGCTGAAAGTGTGAGTTGAATAGGAAATATGAAGAGTTGCATAGGAAGGTAGGAGTTGAATACATGGGCTTCAGCCCAATCCACATGTTGGGGACCAAGACCCCTAAACGTTTTGTACACACATTTATAATATTATAAAAAGAGAGGAGTTTAGGGTTTGCATATCCCAACTCTACACATTTTGCAATTCCCCCGACTCCCTCTCATCTCTCTCACTCTCTCCTTCTTCCTCCTCTTCCATCTGTTTTCTTCTCCATAATAACACTTTTGATCAGTCCTACAGTAAGGTTCTGCGTGCATTGCACGTTGGCCATGTAAATGGCCCACCATTGATCATCATGTAGATCAATGGTTGGTGCCATTTAATATCATCAATGGCAGGTAGATGGTTGCTGTCATTCTATTGCAATTGGTGGTGACTGGATGGCGGATACTCCTGGGTTTTAACTTCACTGTAGTCCTAATGTCTTGGGAAAGAAGCAACAGTTCTAGAATGTTCTTGGTCATGCTCCAAGCTGCAACGATGTTCCATGGTGCTTGGGTGGTGACTTGGATGTTAACAGATTTGGTCACGAAAAAAAAAGGTTGGTCTAGAATTACCACAAGCATGAAAGGCTTCAATGAGTTTGTTGTATATTTGCATGAAGCATGAAGCGAAGCAGCAATATATATGAGTGCGGGAGCCAGGAAGTGTTTGTTTCAACACGTTAGCAAGTATAAAAGGTTACGAGGCAGGAGTGGGAGCGCTATCAGAAGCAGGAGAGGGAGTGCTTTGGAAGGATCGTGCAACTAAGGCTTGTCATGAAGTGGGGGCTGACTGATTTCTACCTGCGGGGTGCCAAGTTCACATATTCATACAATCAGGATGTTCCGGTGATGAGTTGTCTAGACAGGTTCCTTATTTCTCCCTCTAGGGAGGACACATTCTTTGAAGTAAATAAAAAAAGTATTCCTCAGAGAATGTCAGATCATAAACCAATGTCTTTCCACTATGCTCAAATCATGGGACCCCTGACTGTTCCAGTTGGAATTAATGTGGATCGAACACTAACGAGTTTCATTTTTGGTTTAGGGACTGTGGGCATCCTTTGTCATTGAGGGCAGTGCGAGGCACCAGTTCAGTAGCAAGCTTTGACAGGTGAAAGCAAGGTTAAAGGAATGGAAAAAGGTTGCTTTCGGTGATCTGAAATTTTCGAAGGAGCCTCTAGAACAAGAGCACATAGATAGATAGATTACGAGACAGTTGGAATATGTACCAAGACATTGCGACCAAGAAAGAGGAAGTTGCTGCACCGTTAGTTGCCATTTCGTGGAGGGAAGATATTCATTGGAGACGACAATCCATTGACAAATGGATCAACGAAGGGGACAACAATATGCCCTACATCCATAAGATTGCAGTTGCACACAGAAAAGCGAATTGGTTCTCCTCGATCAAAGAAGGTGATGTGACTATATGGTAAAATTGAAATCTTACATTCCCATTTTTTTAAGGAGCCTTTTGTAAAGAGTTCCCCTTCAGACTGTTGTTAGGAACTTAGGAGGGGTTGAGTTCGGTGACATCTCTGTTGAGCAACCTGCGGAACTGGAAGCATCCTTCAAACCAGAAGAGGTTTCTGCTGCCATATTTGATGCCAATTGAACATCCAGGTCGGATTGCTTCCCACTAACCTTCTTCGAAAGTTGCTGAGATGTGATCAAGGAAAATTAACAATGGTTCTGAGTGAATTTCATTATCAGGCTACAGTTTACAAATCGTTAGGTGCTTCCACTGCATTAGCTCTGAAGAAAGAAGGGAAAGAAACAGTCTCAGACTACAGACCAATCAACCTTAATAGTAGTGTTTACAAGGTGATTGCCAACACATTATATGGGAGATTGGGGAAAAGTGATCGACTGCGTAATTTCTGCATCCCAAAGTGCTTATATTCTTCGTAGATCAGCTCTTGATCAACCGTTCTATGCCAATGAGCTTGTTGACAAATAAAGTAGGAATGAGCTAACTGGATTTATGTTCAAAGTAGATATCGAGAAGGCTTACGGTTGTGTCAATTGGGAACTTCTCATATATGGTCACACAGCATTTGGCATCAAATGGCAAAGCTGGATCAGAGCCTGCATTCCTCCCATGGTTCATTAATCTAACAAATGACACACTCAAAGGCTTCTTCAAGGGTGAGCCTGGCATCTATCAAGGGGACCCTCCATCCTCATTACTCCTTTGTTGTTTGCTGAATCATTGCCCAAACTGTCAAAGCGGGCTGTCAAGCTAGCATGATTAGGGTATGCGTTTGGGTAAATGGGGAAATCGATGTGACCCAAGTTAAATATGCAAACAATACTTTGTTATTCGGAGACGAGACAACTTGGTGGACGAAGGCTTAAAACGCAAGGGATATTCTGCTTTTCGAAGTGGTTTCAGACCCGAAGGTAAATGTGACAAAAGCAGAATCACAAGTGTAAACTTAGACATTGAGCCTGTAACTGCTATCATAAAGGAAATAGGGTGTGGGATACCTACTTTCCCAATGAATGATCTGGTAATTCCTCTTTTTATAGGCATATCTAAGAAAGAAATTTGAGATGGAGTGATCAAAAAGTACAACAGGAAGTTAGCTACTTGGAAATGTAACCTACCTACAATCATTTGGAAGAAAAATTACTTTTAATTAAATCTGTTCTAAAAAGTTTACTGCTATATTTGTTGTCTATTTTGACATACCTAATAAAAGTCGCAAACATAGAGTTGAGCACAGAAAAGGTTCATTCAAGAGGACTTAAGCATCATAGGTAGTGTGAAGATGTCTGCAAACAAATCCATTCTGGGGGTTTGGGCCTTAAAAAACATCATAATGATCGATATAGCCTTGTTGGGTAATTAATGCAGGGGCATTTTCACACCGGGCTCGAGTGGGGTGGCTTGTGGGATGCGGCACACTTAGGGTGGGTGGCCCGTGTGAAGCAGGTCCCATCTGTGTGAGGCAGGTGGCTCGTGTGATGTGGGGCCCATGAGGAGTTTGGCTGAGGACCTAACCCATGAGATGTAGGGTTTAAGCTATGAGATAAATGGATTAATTCGCCGCACTCTATCAGTTCGAGCTTTTAGAGTAAGTGGTTAGTTGTCCTACGTCAAAGTCGTATCATAGCAGGAGGTCTCGTATTCGAGACTCCTCACCGAGGGTGATTAATGTAGGGACATTTGCACACCGGCCGAGGACCTAACCCATGGGATGTGGATTGTGCTCCCATGTGAGGCGGGTGGCTCGTGTGATGTGGAACCCATGTACTGTGGGGCCCACGAGGGGGGTTCGGCCGAAGACCTAACCCATAAGATGTGGGGCCTAGGCTATGAGATAAATGGATTGATTCGCCATGCTCTATCATTTCGAGCTTTTAGAGCGAGTGGTTAGTTGTCCCGCGTTAGTAATTGGTGGTGGAGAATGGAAAATAGCAAATCATCTTTGTTGAGTGTTCTAGCTGCAAACAAAATTTTGCATTGCAGAAGATAGGTAGGGCCATGGGACATCAATTGTGCTTCTTGCATGGCTGGTTATAATATATTGCAAGCAATTTTATAGGCTCAGTTTTTTCTGTTTTAACCACTTCTGACACGGAGTTAGCAAAAGAAATAGACTGCATCTTTAGGAAGAATTGTGATGCTCGGACATGTCGTTAAGTGAATCTTTTGAGTTGATATATGTCCTATCTATCAATAAAGGCACTGCAGTTGATCAATTCTTTCAGAGGTTGGGTGGCAAATTAGTCAGGAGCACTCCTTCAGATTCAATTTAAAAGATGAAGCAATCAACAATCTTGCAAGTCTGTTGGATACCTTACAGGGGGTTTATCTCCCTAGGATAGGCATGTCTAGGCCTCACAAGCAGCTGTACTATCTTTAGTCAATTCTCTTTACCTGGTGTTGTCTGAAGGTGATTCTTGTAGATCATTGTCATATAAGAGGATTTGGTCAGCAACTATTCTTCTTAAGATTAAAGCCTTACTATTGCTAGCCTCAAGATCTTAATTGTTGATCATCTCAAGCACAGAGGGACTGCAACGTTAAATAGGTGCTTCATGTGCTATGTTAATGAAGAATTGTTTGACCACCTCCTTATCCACTATTAGTTTGTTGAAGACGTTTGGGCAAGCAGTCATTGCCAAATTCAGCATGAGTGGGTTTTCCAAAATCTGTTTTTGAGCTGACTGAGGGCTGATCAGCTTCGGCTTGGGGTTCCATCAGGCGTCTTCTGCGGAGTATGGTGGTGCAAGCTTCGCTTTGATCTATTTAGATTGAAAGGAACAGCGGGATCTTCAATGGTAACGCTTCTTTGATGAGTGCAGCTGTGAACAAGATTTTTTTTTGAGTATTAACTGAAGAATTCATTAAAAGGAAAGGGAGAACAAGAAGGGAAAAAGCCCGCTGAGAAGGCAGCCAAACACCTTTTTAAAAAAGAGAAAAATTACAACTTGACAGATTAACCACACTACAGGCCCATTCAATGATAAATTGATGCACTCTCTTGACTATGAAGTCCACCGAATTGGAAACATCTCTAAAACACCTATTTCTTTCTTCCCAAACTGCCCACCAAACGGCTAGAAGAGACATTCTCCAAACCAGAGAAATATCTTTACCGAGGGAGACACTATGCCAGGCTGAGAGAAGATGATCTGTAGAGTGACGGAAAGTCCAGGAGACCGCAAACGAAGAAAGCAGGACTGACCATACCTGATGGAAGAAAGGACAGTGAATGAATAATGGTCTATCGTTTCTTCATTTGCCATACAGCAGATACAAATATTGGAGATAATCATTCCCCTTTTTCTTAGATTGTCAACTGTAAGGACTTTCCTCTTCCCCACTAACCATCCGAAAACTGCAATCTTGGGAGGAACTTTATATTTCCACACTTTAGCTGTCATCACCTCGTCGATTAAAACTGATTTCCTGCCAATACAGAGCTATAGGGATTTCACTGAAAATAACCCCTTTTTGTCGGGTCTCCAAACAAGCCTATCACTTTGAAGAATATCTGGATTACATTTACCAATATGATCAAGTAATGCAGCAAATTCTCCAATTTCCCAGTCATGAAAGTTCCTTCTGCATGGGGGATGCCAGACAACATCATTACCATGGATTGAGTAGCAATCAGCAACCGCAATGGATGAGATGGGAGCCAGACGATATATTGAGGGGAAATCATCTTTCAAAACCGAAGAACCTGCCCAGATATCTTCCCAAAATCTGGTTTTTTCTCCTTTGCCTATAGAATGACCGATACTCCTGCGAACTTCCTCATTAGAACATAACACACCTCTCCATAGAGCAGAGGCTCTATAGGAAGAAGAGTCTTTAGACCACCAACCTTCAGACGTGCGCCCATATTTGCATTTGATCAGAATATTCCATAGAGCCCCATTTTCTATCCCAAGTCTCCACCACCACTTGCCTAGCAGGGCCCGATTCATAACTTTAAGGTTTCTTTTCCTCCATCCCTAGCCAAAGAAAGTCACGTCTTAGTCTTTACAATATAGCGAGAATCTTAGCCGGACATTTGAATAGAGACATAAAATATATGGGAAGATTAGAGAGTGCCTCTTTAATCAAAGTAAGACGACCTCCTAAAGATAAAATTCTGCATTTCCACCTGGCTAAATATGATTCAAACCTATCGATTACTTTATCCCATAAAACCAACGGAGGTTTACCTACGCATAAAGGAAGCCCAACAAAGGTGGTCAGGAGAGATCCCAACGTGCAATCGAAAAAATCAGCAAAAACTCTGGATTCAGCTTCATCCAGATTGACGCGAAACATCCTTGACTTTCTCAGATTCACTAAGGCCCGAAACCGCTTCGTAACAACGGATAGAGGTACGGAGATTACTGACTTTGTTGAGATCTGCCTCACAAAAAAGAAGAGTATTGTCTGCAAATTGAATGTGAGATATAGGGGAGTCCATGCCTTTCACCTTGAAGCCACCGATAATGCCTTTTGCCTAGCCTTTGCTCAACATACTTGAAAGGGCCTCTCCCACGATAAGGAATAAGAAGGGGAATAACTGATCTCCCTGCTGCAGACACCTTGAACTCTGAAAGAAACCTTTGGGGGACCCGTTATAAGAATCGAGAAGAACGCTTACCCGATACATTCCTTCATCCAAGATACCCATTTGATCCCGAAACCAAGGTGTTCCGTAACGGTAACAGTGGCTGTAACGGCCACCACCGTTACCGTTATGATACGGGCCGTAACGGCCGTTACAGCCCCCGTATCGGCCGTTACGGCCATTTTTTATTTTTCGAAAAATGCACTTCTTGGGCCGTTACGGGGCCGTTACAGGCCATTACGGCCGTTTCGGCCCCGTAATGTGTAACGGTTATGACCGTTACCGTTACGTAACGGCCGTTACGTAACCGATTTGGAATACCATGCCCGAAACCCATCCTATGAAGCATATATTGAAGAAAATTCCAATCAACGTGAACGTAAGCCTTCTCTAAATCAAGTTTGCATAAGAGGCCCTTGGATCCAAATTTATGACTTGAGTCTAGACATTCAAAAGCAATGAGGGCACTATCGATGATTTGCCTACCTGGGATAAACGCACTTTGATTATGAGATATAATCTTGCTTAAGACCCCCTTCAACCGAGAAGCTAGAACTTTGGCCAGAATTTTGTAGGGCCCACCGAGGAGACTGATCAATCTAAAGTCATGTAAAGATTCTGCTCCATGAATTTTAGGGACAAGCACAATAAAGGATGCCCCCATCGATCTGGACAACCTACCTTTATCGTGAAATTCCTTGACAAAGGCCATCAAGTCTCCCTGAATAATTTCCCAAAAATGCTGAAAAAACAGAATCAGAAACCCATCAAGACCAGGGGCCTTGTCTCCTCCCAACGCTTGCACCTCATCCTTAGCCTCTTCTATCGTAAACTCAGATTCAAGGAATGAAGCTTCCAGGTCAGAAATACGCTTAAATGAGAGGAAGTCCAGCTTTGGTCTGCGCCAGTCTTCTGCCTGAAGGAGTTTTCTGAAAAAAGAAATAGCCTCCTCTGATATAAGATGTTTGTCTTCGATAGGCACTCCATGCACCAACAAACTTCTGATCTTGTTCTTTCTAGCTTGCGTGTTGGCTAGAGAATGAAAATATTTGGTATTTTTGTCTCCTTCCTTTATTCATTTACTTCTAGATTTCTGCCTCCACAATATCTCGTCTTCAATCACCCTAGCTGAGTAATCCTGGACTAGCTTAGATCTTCTGGACCAAATTGCATTATCCCTCGGGCTATCTTCTATCGCGGAATCTATGGTTTGGATTTCGACCAGGATGGCATATGTTTCTTCTTGCCTTTTACAAAGATCAAACTTCTTCCATCCTTTTATCTTCTCCTTTAGCATAATCAGCTTTTGGCTTAATCTGTACCCTGCATAGCCAAGGACCTTGAAACCTTTCCACCAATCTGAGATGAGCTGCTATAAACCTTCGATCTTTAGCTAAGATAAATCACATCTGAACAGTTTCGGACCCCAATTATCCTCCTCCGAAGAGAGAATAAGAGGACTGTGATCAGATGTAGGATGAGGCAGAGCAAATTGTGAGGGTAGAGGAAACGCTTCGATCCAATCCCCTGAAAGAAGAAATCTGTCCAACCACGCAAGAATCAGGTCCGCTCTCTAATTAGACCAGGTAAATCTTGAACCGGTCAGAGGAAGATCCACCAATTCTTGAGAGTCGATCCAACGAGAAAAGAAACGCATTGCTGAAGAGACTCTGCCAGCATTGGATTTCTCCTTCGCGTAACGCATAATGTTAAAATTGCCTCCAATGCACCAGGGACCATCGAAAATTTGCCTGACTACATTCAATTCATCCCAAAAAGCAATTCTTCTATCTTCTTGGTTAGGACCATAAACTAATGAAATTAGACAAGAAAAGTCCGAGCTAACCTGTTTGAGAATAACCGAAACCGAGAATACACCAACCCAACTGCGCTCCATGGACCACAGAGACGAATTCCAGGCTATCAAAATACCACTCGCTCTTCCTATCGCATTTAACGGCACCCACTTCGCATCTGCTTCCTTCCAGAGAGAGCCCATCAAATTGCTATTGAATTCCTGAACTTTGGTTTCCTGAAGGCAGATAATTTTTGCTTTACTTCTGCCGATGATATCTTTTATCAGACTTCTCTTCTTCTTAAAGCCCACCCCTCTAACGTTCCATGAAAGAATAATCATCTAGGAAACATATCTTCCTCATCGGCTTCCTCTGATACTACCCAACATTATTTCCTTACTATAAAAGGAACTGGATTAAAGACTGTAATTCTCTGTTTCTTCTTGACTTGGGAGATTGGATTCTGGGGGATTTGGAACATTGTAGGGGACGACCGCAAGTCTCAATGCAGTGAAATAGAGCAATAAAATCTTCAGGATGGTCTCCAAACGAAAGACCTAATGATTTCCCGACATGACCCATAGCGTCCCTTATTCATCTTTTCTTTTCTAAATAGAGTCAACTAGCTTTGCCCTCTGCACTACAATATCCTTCTCTGCCGTATCAGCATCACCAGAAACTTGTGACTGACTCCCCATCCTGATCTGAAGAGGCTCTGCTTTGATAATACCTTCCCCATCTTCTTCCTGAAAGAGAGCTACAAGGGCTGAGTCTGACATAATCTCTGATTGGGAAACGGAACGGCGCGAAGAACAACTCAAAGCACTGGCTTGCTCTGAGAATGGAGAGTCAGGACTGGAATTGGAGAGATCTCCGCCTTCCAATGCTAGAAGATGGGGAGGGAAGTCTGATTCGCAACTAGACTTGGGACCCTTGAAGACGTTCGCAACTAGACATTCATCTCTTTGATGTCTAGAAAGAAGCTGGAGCGGAAGCTTCCTGTGTAGATGCTCGGCAACTACTAAGATAACTTCCGGACACAAAGGTTTGAGATAAGTTGTCGTTCGGAAGTGGGATCTGACCGAAGAGAGGTTGAGATTCAATGATAGTTGGTTCAGAACTTCCGAATCACCCGTCTGATGCTTAGATGAGGACCCGAGCCTGCAGGTAGACACCCGAGCCTCCCGATGGACTCCATCTGTCTGTAAAGGGCCAACGCACTCGACAGGTGTCACTGAGGAGAGGTTGGGGTTAGAAGACCTATGGATCCACGCGCGATTAATGATAGTCCTTCTCCGCCGTCCACCTGTGCGAAGGAGAGGGATCTCTACCCTCGATGGGGTGACAAGTATCACTTAATAAAGTAACCATGTCGACATTCTGCCCGATCTAATCGCTTCGATCTACACCTTCCACGTTTCGAAAACTATCAATACGATGATGACAGTTGTCCCTTGGTAATACTGATAGACCTGCTGAGCACGGTATCCGATTATCTCTCTGCAACAATGGGCCTAAGGAGTACTGAAGACGTGGTCCTTCCCCGACTGACCCAGAAACAAATGACGAATAAATCGGCTCTCTAGACCTCCAAAGGTCACCCCATCTTGGGATCGGGGCATTTTTGGCCTCTTGTTGGATTGGAAGAATCACCGTTCTCTCATCAGTCGTAGCTTGGATGTAGGATGGTAATGTCTCCCCCTTCCTACTACGAATCCTAGCTCTAATAACTCCCAACTCATCACCCCTCTTCGTTTTGGGATCCAACTTGATGAGTTGACTTAGACGAGACGCAATAGAGAGAAAATTCTTCATACCATAATTCCAAGGGATCGACCATATCAGTATACATACCTCTTCGAATCCGAACATGGAGAATTCTTCCCATCTCTGAACCGAAATAACCGGACCGTCTTTATGAAGAACTCCTGCCATTATTAAGAGGTCTATGTTGTACTCTGGACTCATCCTAATCCACAACTCGTTGAATCCGATAGGTTTGATTGTATAGCATGTTGCAGGAGCACTGCAGCACTCATCAAGCCATCGCCTAACTTGTGCTATAGAAGCACCCTCCTTGGTGAGGGCGACCACCGAATCCTGCAGAGCTATTTTTTATTTTTCAAATGTTGATGGATTGACGAATATACCTTTGTCGTCGTTTTTTCCTGGCTTCTCTGCTTCGCTACCCTTTATATTATGCCCAATGTCTTCTCTATTTGGGTCCGCCTCTCGTGTAGAGGTGTCATCTCTCTTGTTGAGAAGAATCTCTTTGAAGGAGATTGAACCCTGTTGAAATGTATTTTTGGAGTTGTTGTTCCTATAAGACGTCTGGGGCGATTTAGGCCGCTGGGGCCTTTTTCCTGGTTTAACCCTGAGTTCTGATCCGAATCTCGCCCTTTGAACTCGCATTTTTGCACCCCCGAAACTCTCACCGTCGAGGATTTGAATCGCCTTATGAAGCTCACTCTCAAAGCTCATTCTAACCAACACAAATCCCCTATAGGAGCCATTTGCTTTACTTGGCATTACAACATCCATTACGATACCAACCCTACCAAACACACTGACAAAATTGACGAGAAGCCATCCTGCTAGATATCCTTTGACAAACAAGGTTGGGTAACTGGCCACATCCCTATTTCTCTTCCTAGGTAGGATCTCTTTCCTAAATTTCTTTGAAACTAAGACCCAGTCTTCCCCTTTATCTCGTCAATTGGAGGGTACAATCGCTCCCTTTTCCGTCACACTGGTTCCGCTCGCTTACCTATTTGCCGTCGTCTCCGTTACTACTATTCTGTGAGGGGAAACCGCTTCTGTTTCCGTCCCCACTACTTCTACCTCCCCTGCCTGAAATGGCTGCTCCGTCATCGGTTAATGTTAACCTTGATTGTTATCCTCTTTTCCAACATTGCTAAACAAAATGTTAACCTTGATTGTTATCCTCTTCTCCCAAGAAGAGATGATCAATAGACAAGTGAAATCAGAACAATTTCAAGAAATTCAGGCTTACAATTGAAAGGACAAGGGCCGAATCCAGATTCAGAGGCTTCGCTCAATCTGTAATGATTCTGAATCAGGAGGAGGTCATCCATTGCTGGTGGCAACATCCAAAGTCTGTCGTTGTAGGGACAACTCCTCCAGATGACAGCTATGAAATTAATTTCTATGGTATTTTGGCAATCCTGAGCTAGCAGAGTGCGAGTAGTTCTTCGAGACAACAATAGGGCAAATGCAAGTTGACACCTGACCCTGTTTGAAAGATGCCTAAAAATGTGTTTATCCCGTTTTAGTTAATAGTAAATAATATGTATTAGGGACGTTGTCTAAAAATGTGATGAGGGGTCTACCAAACAAGGCCTAGGGCTGTGAGAAAAAATTTTCCCCATCTTATGAAAGATAAAAGCACCACAAGGAAAATTTAACCTTGCTGCACCAGAACTGTGGACTAGAAGAAACAGTTTAGCCCTTTGGTTGGCCATTCTTAGGGCTAAACATGAAAAATGGGGTAGCTAGAACCTTGAAAAGCCTTTGGTTGGCCATTCTTAGGGCTAAACATGAAAAATGGGGTAGCTAGAACCTTTAAAAGCCTTTGGTTGGTCAGCACCTTTAAATGAGGACATGGAAAGCAGACAGTTTGACTATCTGGAGTAGCTGGACGGCAGACTGGATCTTTGTAATAAGGTGCAGAAGTGACATTTGAACTCTGGTCAACTTATACACATCATGGCCTCAGATATGTCCTTGCACAAGAATTTGGTTCATGAAATAAGAACTAGTGATCATCTCAACTGGTATACTTTCCACTGCTAATACCAGTGCTTCTACTACTACGATAACTACTATTAGTAAAGATAGTTTTATTGAAGAAAATCTGGAAAAAATAAGGAAAGAGAAACAGCAGACTTATTTCCAGGGCAGAATAAAGAAAGAAAACAACAGGAGAACAGGGAAAGCAGGCAATTTGACTATCTGGAGTAGCTGGAGGGCAGACTGGATCTTTGTAATAAGGTGCAGAAGTGACATTTGAACTCTGGTCAACTTATACACATCGTGGCCTCAGATATGTCCTTGCACAAGAATTTGGTTCATGAAATAAGAACTAGAGATCATCTCAACTGGTATACTTTCTACTGCTAATACCAGTGCTTCTACTACTACTATAACTACTATTAGTAAAGATAGTTTTATTGAAGAAAATCTGGAAAAAATAAGGAAAGAGAAACAGCAGACTTAATTCCAGGGCAGAAGAAAGAAAGAAAACAGCAGGAGAAGGAAGAGCTGATGACTAACTCAGAATGCCACCTCCAAGATAACAGCCAGCCTCAGAAACACCTATTCCTTCATCCATTTTATGTGTTAGCTTCTCCTTCAATAACTAAAAAACCAGAACACTAGGATCTAAAAGTCCTCAGTCCAGTTAAGCAACGCCATGACTCCAACCTCATAAGAGCTTGTTCCCCTAAAGAGCCAATGAAAAAAAAAAAAAAACATCACCACAATGCCCGAATGATCGTTAAAATAAATCCCAATGCCACAACTTTTCTAGGTCACCACAAGAACATTTGTAGAGTCAATTTGATGATTCCTTCATGAGGGGGCCCCACTTTTCGAGAATCCGGAATTTCGTTGATACAAGAATAATGCACCTAGTCATGGGGCCATAAATCTCTCTAGCAGAAATGCAGCCCCTTTGTGGATCTACCCCAGTCTACGTCTCTTCCATGGAGTCCTTCCCTTGAAAAATTCTCTATTTTCTTTCCAGGTAGATTGTCACGCCCCGCAATCCAGATACTGAGTGTGCACCCTCAGACCCGAGTTACGGTCCATGACTCGTACACTCAATATAATTAAATCAGTGAATCGCATCATTTTAATAGTGGCATAATATAATCTGAATGCTATGTTCTCATTAACATCCATCAATACACTCATATCAACCACTAATCCATTCACAAACATTCATCACTACACATCCATAATAATCGAGAACACTAACTAAAACATTTTTGTACACGCATTTGAAACTTTCATTAAGTCATTGTTCAGAATCATCAAGGTATTAAAAAATTAGAAAAATCTAAACGAGATGCCATTTCAAAATAGAAATGAGAACAATAATAGGAAAAACATGTCCCATTTAAACATTCTATTAATCCAGCGCAGTAAGCTCGTCTTCGGTTAAATGTAGCCATTGTTCCTGTGGATCATCCACTGGTTTGGCCTCATGTTCTTGCTCTTGAGTCATTATATCTGCTTCAATTTCATCCGTACAATTTTTTCATCAATACACTGTTAGCTGGCCAAGCCCAGTAAGTGAATCCATCATGGTTTGTACACGATACAAATAAAATGATACACACAAGTAAAGCATAATAGTCGAATATAAAAATCAGAAATACAATGCAAATGATGTAATTAATGCGAATGATGCATAAAGTGGGTATAAATAGAAACCATCCACTTGCTTGGGTTGGATATTGGCAACCCATATTTGCACTCGATAGGCTTCTACCATTGGTAGACATGGGCAAGGCCCGCACCCCCCCCCCCCCCCCCGAGCAGGCTTCCACATATAGTGGGCTTCTAGTGGGTACAATGGGTTGTCCCCTAGGTAACCGTACAAGAGCGTTAATGATACAAGGCATGAATGTTTAACGCATTAATAATCATATAAACTGTTACATACATCTCTCTACATATGAGAGGCATTTCACATGTTCATAATTCCAAGAACGTCTCAGCACTAATTAGTCCATAATCAATTTAATCAAGTCATTCACAATTATAATAATAACAACCAACCATAGCAATACAACAATTTATTTTAATCATATAGAGATGAAACATGTTGGGATCACTCATCTGATGATTTGGTGAGGAAAGTTAGGGAGAAATCCGATGGAGCAAATCAGGAAATACCTATAATCCATATACAATATTAAAAATGAATGGATGACAAAAGATCAAGTTCATAAACCCCTGGATTTGTTTTGATCACTGAGACCATAAATGGGAGTGATCCTTAAGTTCTACAAGGTAATGTACCTAATGGATATAGTTTATCTTATTTATCCCAGCCAAAAAGTGATGCAGGATGATGGAAATTATCCTAGCATGCAAGATGAGATATCAATTACACATTAATTTCAGCAATCAACATGTAAAATCAAGCATATCCTCATAATGGATATAAAAATTCAGATTTATAACATGAAGATCCTAGGTTTTCACATACACGGTGCACGAAAATATAAAATAGTTCAAGAGTGGCCCACTTGGAAGTAGGGACTTCCAATCTAGCATAGGCACGTTTCACACTCAAGGGAATGACTAGTAGGTTTTATGATTAGGGTTAGGATGAGAAAATTTTATAATATGGAGAATTAGGGTTAATGGAAATTGGGGATTTTGGAATTAGGATTTTTAGAAAATTGAAGATTTAGGGTTTAGAAGGTTGTAATGGAAGAAGAAAAAAAAAAAAAAAAAAGACAAGAGAAGAAGAAGAATACCTTTCGAAGAAGAGGAAGAGGAAGGATGTACCTTGGAATCCACCACCAAACAAGTTTCTACCCTTTCACAATTTAATTGGAATGGAGGGTTTTTTTTTTTTTCAAAAAAAAAAAACCCTAGAAAACAATGAGAAAAATTCCTTCACACAAGAGAGCTTCTCTCTTCTTTTTTTCTTCTCAAATCTCCACTAGGATTGGAACTCCACTCCACTTGTGGTTTTATAATTAAAAATTCAGAATTAAATCCAGCATAATTACAACTATGCCACTCACTCGTGAAGTGGCCCATCATCCAAAATAAGAAAACTAAAACATATATTATCAATCTCAACCATCAAATAACTTTTAAAAATAACAAAAAACATTATTAAAAAAAAAAAAAAAAAAAAAAACAAGATCAAAGTCCAAGGGGCCCATATCTAAAAAATCTGGTGGCCCGATGGCTTGATCGACAAGATCCAACGGTCGAATCGACATGAAAATAGAAATCCTATGACTAACATCTTAAGCAACCCACATGCATCATCCCAAGGCGGGTTCTTCCTAATGCACGTCCAATGCATGTGGAGTCTTCAAAATGGCCTGTCGGGTCCCATCTGAAACTCGTCTCCCATCCACAAAGAAAGATGCACTGATGTGAGTGGTCGTTTCCGTCTCTGGTATACCCGAGTAGGTCTTCTAATGTCCCCATCAAAAAGACAAACTAGATATCTTATAAGAAGACCTACCACATGGATGGCTTGAATCTTGTAACAACATGCTATGATGACACATTATATCATGTGGATGTGTTATCCTAAGCATGCCTGTGGCTTGAATAAGTTTTACCACACATCCATATATGGTAGAAACAGTGTTTGAATTATCTCCGATATTATCTTTATCTCTAGCTCAACGATACTGATAACACTGGTAGCGATACCGATAACACTGGTAGTATAAAAAAAATTCCAAGTATTAGCAATGTATCGCTAAGTATCGCCAACGTATCAAATATCGATAATATAATCGCCAATATTTTCAACTATGTAAATTCGAGGAGTCGCTTGTATTGCCAATGCATCAATATCGCCAATGTATTGCCCATATTTTCGACTATGTAAATTCTAGGTAATGCTTGTATCATAAGTGTATCGACGATATTTCAATAATATCGCCAACGTATTGATATTATCAAATTTTTGTTTATTAGGAAAAAAAAATTTATTTCAATTTTTTTTTCATGGGCACATGGTTGTATCGTGTTCAATTTTTCATTGATAATACCTTGATCTTATCAATATCACAACATGCGCGATATTGAGACCACAATCTTTTATTTTCTTTCTAATTATTGATGGAATTCTTGGTGAATTATCATGTGTTGTTGATATTTTGCAATATCGATGCATGTTTGGGTGAAAGGTTGGATGTTTAAATAGGTCGGATGGGATGGTTGAACTGATTTCTTACAAGTTACAACAGCACATGCTTTTAAGGCCCCATTAAATGGAAACTTGTTATGTATGCATTCTTTTTGCAAATTTTTTATTTCTAAATATACAAATATGTACATTTTAACATCTCCTGAAGTTTCACTGAAAATTCTACCGTTTTCCCCATGTTTCCTCGCATTTCCAGTTATCAGCGATATTATCGGCGATATCGATATTGTTTCCATATCCTTGGCCAGCAAAACTTGTAGTGATACCGATATTTCGAACACTAGGTAGAAATACATTACATTATGTATACCTAACACATTTTTTTCATCGTAGGTCCTACTACAAGGATCTAAACTGATTACATGGTTATCATCATTGTGGTGAACCTTGGGAAGAAATTTTGGTCCAATCCGAAATTTGTGAGAGCCGCAATAACCTAGAAGAATATCGTACAACCACCATTGTTTTCTTACGGTACGAGCCACACAAATTTTGGATGTCCTAAATTTACACCCCAAGTCCAAAGTGGCATTCCAAATCAAATGGACAGGATTGATACAACGCATATATCACCGACAACCTCATGGCCTAAGATGGTTTCCAACATCTGGAAACCGCACTCGGTTTCCAACGTTGGAGCCGAAAATTTATGTTTATTTATTTATTTAGAATGGGTCCCATAATTATCTGAGCCATGGGTGATACGAGTAATCCTCACATAGGGGTGAGCACAAAAATCTCCTCGAAGCAACACTTTTATGGCCCACGGAATGCTCAATATTAACCATTCATTTTTCACTGTTAAAGGCATTGTGGTCCACCTAAGTTTTCATTCGAGTTAATTTTTCAACCCCAAGTCGAGTGATCCAAACATGTTTCATCTCCATATGATTAAAATAGATTGTTATATTACATTGGTTGGTTGTATTATGATTATGATTGTGAATGACTAAATTGAATTGATTATGGACTGATTAGTGCCGAGATGTTCTTGGAATTATGAACATGTGAAATACCTCTTATATAGAGAGATGTATATAACAGTTTCTATGATTATTAATGCATTAAACATCCATGCCTCGCATCGTTAACACTCTTGTACAGTTACCTAGGGAACAACTCATTGTATCCACTAGAAGCCCACTATTTGGAAGCCTACCCAATGGGGGGATGCGGGCCTTGCCCATGCCTACTAATAGTAGAAGCCTGCTGAGTGCAGATGCGGGTTGCCGATATACAACCTAAGCAAGTGGATGGTTTCTATTTATACCCACTTAATACATCATCAACATCATTCACAGCATTTGCGTTATATTTCTATTTTTTATGCTCGATTGTTATGCTTTACTTGTGTGTATTATTTTAATTGTATCATGCATGAACCATGATGGGTTCACTCACTAGGCCTGGCCAGTTGACGGTGTATTGATGGAAAAACCGTACAGATAGAATTGAAGCAGATACAACGACTCAAGAGCGAGAACATGAGGCAAACCGGTGAATGATCCACGGGAACAATGACCATATTTAACCAAACACAAGCTTACTGCGCTGAATCAGTAAAATGATTAAATGGGACATGTGTTTCCAATTATTGTTCTCATTTCTATTTTGAAATGACATCTTATTTAGATTTTCTAATTTTTTTAATACATTGATGATTTTGAATAATGACTTAATAAAAGTCTCAAATGGGTGTATAGAAATGTTTTACTCAGTGTTCTCGATTATTATGGATGTGTGATGGTGAATGTTTGTGAATGGATTAGTGGTTGATATGAGTATATTGATGATGAGAGCATAAAATTCAGATTATATTTTGTCATTATTAAAATGATGTGACTCATTGATTTAACTACACTATGTGTACAAGTCATGAACCGTAACTCGGGTCTAAGGGTGCACACTCAGTATCTGAATTGCGGGGCGTGACAGAATGGTGTCAGAGAGAGGCTTTTTTGTAAAACCTAATGTGACCTGTAGGTTATGTGCCCCACTCATGTACATAATTGGTAGGCCTCCTTGGAATTAGAAACATAACACTTAAGATTTTATATTTGAATGTTGCGTGAAATAATAAAAGTAGAAACAAAATTTTGGGTTCCCTATTTGTTGATATGTAAATTAAAATTATTATTATTATAAAAATAAAAAAAATAATAATAATAAAAAAAAAAAACTAAGTAGGATGTTCCTTGCACTCTGATTTGAGTACATGTTATGTTAAGATAGGTTAGTTTAAAGCATAATAAATTTTAAGGATATTTAGCCCACAAAGTCCTACTGGACAACAATGGGTAGCAGGAATCACCTAACTTGGAAAATTCATAACTAATCGAAGATAGACAAGTCTAAATTAAAATAAAAATAAATAGAAAATCCGAATCCGACAGTCACTATGCTAATTTGGGGATTTAGTACAAACTGGTCAAAATTAGTCAAATTCTGGACAAGTTTGACTGCAACAATTTTAAAATTTTTTGTGGTTAGAAGATCAGCTATAATTTTACAGAGATACCACTTGTAATAGGATTCCCAGAAAATTTTTGGATTTAATCTAAAGTTCCAATTATATTAAACAATGATTATAACTACCTCCAACAAATAGAAGTTGAATCTACCCAAAACTGGTGTCCTGTCGGCTCAACTGATAGAGTTTTTTATTTTGATAATTACCTTTATTTAAAATAATATTTTTTTCTGAAGTACTTTGTTTAGAGTGTGTGTGTGTGTGTGTGTGTGTGTTTATATATATATCTATATATATATATATATATATATATATATATATATATATATATATATATATATATATATATATATATATATATTAAATTTTCTTATAGGAACATATGCCCTATACTTGATGATAAAACATATGCCCCATACTTGGTGATAAAAAAATTATTAATTAAATACACAAATTTAGGTTCCCTTCGCAATTTTGTTGAAATATAATTTGAACTTATTTAAACCTTACTTCATATTAGAAATGTGAACATGGACCCTATACTATTTTTAAGAACCTTTGCTCCCCACATTTTGCTGTATATCAAAAATCACCCGACTTCAGAAACTCATGACTAATTAAGTATAGCTCTGATCGAAGTGAATCAAAAGGCAGATCGTAGGTTAATAAATCTAGTTTAAAATTAAAATAATTAGAAATATGAATTCAGATTTTTCAATAATGAATTTAGGTTTTTATAGAATTGGTCAAAAATCGTTTGCTTCTAGATAGCCCTCACGTCCAAATTTTCGAATTTTCTGTAGACCTCAGTTTATGACAAAGTTTTACAGACTAATATTAGACTTATAATTCATCACTAGAAAATTTTATAGACCAATCCAGTGTCTGGAGCTATCAATAACATCACCGTGACCAGCGCCATTAGAACCTGAAATATTTTGCATTCAACCTTGATGCATATCTCAACTCCATTCCTATTAAACTATCATGTGGCCATCTAATCAGAAAATGAAACATAAATTTCAATCGTGATAAGAAGATCAGCTAGATAAATACCATTTCATATTGATAAAAAAAGAAAAATCATCATTACACCTGACTCACTAAGTTGATTTTTTGGATCAACCTCTTAAATTTTTATTAGAAGCCTATAACTCGATTGATATTATTGTGACCTATGTATGAATCTAGGACAGAACTCTCTCACTGAATTTACATTGGTCTGATCAATTGCTAGTCTATCCTTGTTGAACACATCGGATCAAGCTGATAGAATCTAGACAATTCAAAACTTAGAGATAGAGGAATCCAGCTGCGCATCTAATCATTCGTGACTAAATTAAGTTGATGATCTTCTCGATTGAAAATCCTATGTTTACTTCATGTATACTCTCCCCCAGCTGCCAAATCCTTCCCTCACAATTTATTGAATCTCCCATATACCAAGTGCTCTTTCAACCAATCATAGATTATCCTCATAATGATATGAATCATGGCACCATATAAAGAATGCCTGGACCCAGTACATCGAGAATGGATTACTGGCGAGTTAGGTAGTTAAGCTCTAAAATATCCTTTAGACTACTAGGTAAGACAGTATATCATAAGATTAGACCACCAAAATCTCCATCGTTTACCCCTCTAGTCCCGAAGGCCTGCTATAATTAAGGATTTGAAGCCACGTTGCATGTCCATGCTCGATCATTTAAAATTGACTTTGAAATTTTCCATCCGCTTGTAAACATGTCTACTTGCAAATTTAGCCGTTCATCGTATCTACACCCTTGTATGTGCCTATTTAATCATTGAAAGTTGCTAACCAACACACCCCACTTCTAAATTACAAGCTCAAAAACACATTCCTAAGCATCCAATATCCTATCTAACTATACATGTTTGATCTACTATCCATCTAAACCATTGATGATACTTTTCATAAACCGGATGTGTTATTCCATTGTCTAAATTTGACATATATCATCGATACTTATATTTTGTCCATTCATTTGCCAACATTAATCATGTATTGTTTCATGTCGTACGACCCACCTAAGTTTTGTCATTGCCTCATCTTCGTTAGCCACAGAGTCTAGGACCGCCACCTCAAGTCATCAAACTGCCTCGACAACATGCATCGCTATTTACGTACCAACAATCCCCACCCTACTCTGCAGCTCAACCCTCATCCTTGAGATCGTCTCCACCATATCCCTAGGGAGCGTTGTGGCCTTAACCAAGGTCACAGCAGCAAGACCTTCCATAGGAAACCTATAGGTTATCTCAATAGTTACAATTATAGGTACGCGTCACAACTTCAGCCTCAAGACACACCTACACCATGACATCATTCAGTCTTGTGTACACGCTTCAATAATGTAAAGACCCATCTCAAGGTTTCAACTATCCAACACCATCACAGTACGATATGACACAGGCACGCGAAGCAACTACTTAATAATATTAGGACTCAACGCACCAACAAATAATGCCATAGCCAAATACCAACATTCCTACAATTATAGTCGAAGGACTCACTTGATTTGTTAGATAAAATTTATGGTAGTGACTCTTTAAAAGATTAGCCAATTGAGATTAGTTATGCAAGACACACCGATTCGCAGGTGCACTACCCGACTTGAGTATACTAGATGTTGAGGACGAAAATTTTTCTTTCATGGGAGTAGAATGTAACAACCCAAAATTTTACTAGGCTAAAATTCAAAATTTTAAAAGAGAATAATCAAATTGGTTGCAACATCATCACCCTTATCTTATCTAAGGAATTGTTTTCTCTTCATAAGGGTGGGACGTTTTCTCCATGCGGGGGAAAAAAAAAACAAGAGAGAAAAGATAAGGGGGAGAGATAAATTAAGAGGAAGAAGCGTTTGCAAGGTCAGTACTTTATTTAGTATTATTTTATTTATTTGTATTATTATGCATAGGGCTTACATGATGGACGGAGTGGATTAACCATGGGCACAACCCATGTGCACATATATGCACGATGCACCTTGGAGCACCTTAGGCATATAAAACAAGGAAAAGAAGCAAAACACGTAAACAACGACTTGTTGTGCTACGTGTTGGGCTTACTAGGGCATGTGGGGCTCAATCGATTCGGTCCATTGGATTCCGAGAATCAAAATATGACAAACCTCCAAAAATTAGGCTAAATCAACATTTGAGTGGACCATAATATCCAAAATAGAATTCAAGATATATTCACCATTGGAAGATCTATTGGGGCCGCATGGACTTCCAATGAAGATAATAATTCTTTTGACGCTTCAAAAAAAATTGGGTGAACCAATGAACAACTCGGATCTCAACTAAACAATTAAGAGGGCCCGAGATAAGGATGGTATATGTTTTAATGGTGGAAGAACGGTTCGCGCTGATTATGATGGTACAGTCCACCAGAATCACGAATCTTACTCATTTTTTGACCCATGTCCTAAAATGATGGTAGTAAACTGGTGAATTGAATGGATTTAGTGCACACACATTATGTGTAGACCATCAGGATATATATATATATATATATATATATATATATATATATATATATATATATATATATATAAAGCTAAAAACTCTCCAGCATACAAAAGTGAAATTAATGTATTTACGGAATCCGTGGGAGCGTTAACGATGCAAGGCATGAATGTTTAATGCATCAATAATCATATAAATTGTTACATACATCCTCTCTATATGAGAGGCATTTCACATGTTCATAATTCCAAGAACATTTTGGCACTAATCAATCTATAATTAATTCAATCCAGTCATTCACAATCATAATCATAATACAACTAACCATAGCAATACAACAAACAATCTATTTTAATCATATGGAAATAAAACATGTTCGGATCACTCTCCTGATAATTTGGTGACGAAAGTTAGTGAGAAATCTAATGGAGGAAATCAGGGAATACCTATAATCCATATATAGTGCACCACAATATTAAAAATGAATGGATGACAAAAGATCAAGTTCATAAAATCCTTGATTTGTTTTGATCACTGAGGCCATAAATGGGAGTGATTCTTAGGTTCTACAAGGTAATGTACCTAATGAATAAAGGGTTTATCTTATCTATCCCAGCCAAAAAGGCAGACTATATATCATATAAGATGGCCCACCACATGGATGGCTTGGATCTTGTAACAGCATGCTACGATGACACATTATAACATATGGATGTGGTCCTAAACACGCCTATGGCTCGTATAAGTTTTAACATACATCCGCATATGGTAGAAATATATTATATTATGTATATTTAACATATTTTTTTCAACGTAGATCCTATTATAAGGATCTAAACTGATTACAAGGTTACCATCACTATAGTGAACCTCAGGAAGAAATTTCGGTCCAATCCGAAATCTGTGGGAGCTGCAATAACTCAAAAGATTATCATACAACCATGTTGTTTTCTTACGGTATGAGCCACACAAATTTTGGATGTCTTAAATTTACACCCCAAGCCCAAAGTGGCCTTCCAAACCAAATGGACAAGGTGGATACAACACATCACCGTGGGGTCCACAACCTCATGGCCTAAGATGGTCTCCAACATCTGGAAACCGCACTCGGTTTCCAACGCTGGAACCGAAGATTTATATTTATTTATTTAAGTGGATCCCATGAAGATGTGAGGCATGAGTGAGATGGGTAATCCTTACTACATAAGGGGTGAGCCCAAAAATTTCCTCAAAACAACACTTCTATGGCCCACAAGAATGCTCAATGGTAACCATTCATTTTCATTGTTTAAGGCATTGTGGTCCACTTGAGTTTTCTTTCGAGTTAATTTTTCAACCCCAAGTCTCTTATTAAGTAACAAGATTAATGGACGGCATGGATTTGTCACTCGCATCAAGACAACCCCACACGAATGATTAACGGATCCGAATCAATCCCAGTTCCGTAAATACATTAATTTCACCTTTGTGTGCTGGAGAGTTTTTGGCTTTATATATTTTAATATTTTTTTTTTCTAATGGTCCACACATAATACGTGTGCACTACTAAATCTATTCCGTTCACCAGTTTACCACCATCGTTTTAGGACATGGGTAAAAAAATAAGCCAAATTCATGATTCTAGTGGACCGTACCATCATGCACAACGCAGACCATTCTTCCACTATTAAAACATATACCATCCTTATCTCGGGCTCTCCTAACTGTCTAGCTGAGATCCGAGTTGTTCATTGGTTCACCTAATTGTTTTTTAAGAATCAAAAGAATTATTATCTTCATTGGAAGTCCCTGCGACCCCGATAGATCTTCCAACGGTGAATATATTCTGAATTCTATTTTGGATATTATGGTTCACTCAAATGTTGGTTTGGCCTAATTTTTGGAGATTTGTCATATTTTGATTCTCGGAATCTAATGAACTGAATCGATCGGGCCTCACATGCACCGGTAGAAAGCCCAACACGTAATTCAAATAAAAGCAAAACAAGTCTTTATTTACACATTTTGCTTTTCTTCTTTGTTTTACACGCCTAAGGTGCTCCAAGGTGCATTGTGCATATACACAGTTGTTGATATATGTGCACATGGGTTGTGCACATGGGTTGTACACATGGTAAATCCGCACCGTCCATCATGCAAGCCCTAAGCATAATAATATAAATAAATAAAACAATACTAAATAAAGTATTGACCTTGCAAGCCCTTCTTCCTCTTGATTTATCTCTCCTATCTTTTCTATCTTTTTTTCTTTTTTTCTTTTCTTTCTGCTTAGAGAGAACGTCCCACCCTTATGAAGAGAAAACGGTTCCTTGGATAAGATAAGGGAGGGGATGTTACAACCAATTTGATCATTCTCTTTTAAAAATTTAAAATTTGAATTTTAGTCTACGTAAAATTTTGGGTTATTACATAGATTCCCCATGGTGTTGCTTTGATTGCACATTTCTATAAAAAAAAAATAAATTAAAAAAATTTAAAAAAATTTTAAAAAAAAAATCCCTGAAACCAAAAGAGCTCTTGACTAGACCAGTTGTCCAACAATGAAGAAACCATGGGAGGAAAAATGCTAGAGATCCCAATACCCAAATGATCATGTAGCAATGAGGTGGTCCATAGACTCCTTGTCCTGCAAAATAAAACACCTACTTATTAGAGGGCACTGGTGTCCTATGTGAAGCAAATGGTTACTTGCAAGGACCAAGACTCAACCAACAATGCAGAAAAAGGCAGAAAATCTCTACGGAAGATATCCCACCCAAAGCTTCCTATAGGAGAACTTGGGCTCCTGAGCATTACTAGTAGTGGAGCACAAGCACACCTTGATCTAGCCTGGCTAGAGGAATCCGCACCTATTTTACCATTCCAAGCATTGAGTCAGCAAAATAGTTCCATCAGCTTTGAGATCCCTGTGTAAAGTCAGGAACCAGATGATATTATCTCACATCATGATAAAGACCACTGAGACTGTGTAATTGTTGTTTGTCGCTCTCCTGTAGAGTAGGGAGATTCTGCCGCCACACCAAATGCCTCTCTTTTGAGAAAGTAATCCTGTCAGGCGTACCAACTCTCAATTTTTGCTGAGAATTGCTAGACAACCTCACCGACAAATCTCCATATTTTGCAGGCTCATCTTTGAGCAGCGAGTTTGATCCCCCAACTGTGATTTTGCAAACTACATTTAGCTATGAAGACTTCCAAAGCCCATGAGCTTCAACTCCACACTAGAAGAGCATCATTCTATCTTGCAGTATCCAACGTAAAACAACCAAGTTAGTGAATCTAATCCCATCGTAATTTTATGTCGTTTAGTTACAAACTCCAATGGCATTGGTGCCAATGGAATCCACAACCATCAATACATATGTTTGCTTTTGCTTTGAGGGACAAGATACCCAATAAAAGAAAAGCTATATGTGGTTAATCTTCGATAACATCATGACTAGAAGTTGATAGTTATGCATATTTGTTTGGTAGTTCACTTGAGGAAAACATGTACGGCATTTTGATTCAAGTTACATAATTTCTATAGTGATATTTACCTCATGAATACTATTTCCATGATCATATGGGGCATTTGGAGCAGAATGCCATAGTTTTAGTATTCAAAGTATTGATAATGCCATAGTTTGTCTTTGAAAAATTTCCTACATCCAGCATCTTCATTGATGATATTTTTTATCTGAAAATTTCTTCACTTTATCTAATGAATGATAATTTCCATACTTATTTTAAATCTTTCCTCCTAAAAAATTTAAAGCTAATGGAGAGGTAGAAATGAGGATTCATAACCTAACAAATGACTCCTACTACAAGCTTGAGACTGCTCAAATCGGCCTCTGGATAGAGAATTACTCAACTCAATAGTTACAAAACAGGCACAGCTGCTACCCTACCATTTCATAGCACGCTTGAAAAGAAATGGCTTACTCCATGGGAACTATCCAAGCTTTAGGGCACTAGAACCTTATATCTCAAGAATAATAAGAGGTAACTAAGATTCTAAAGACACATATGCCAACCCAATCTACTTGCTCCATTTTCAGTCAGTACATTCAATGAACATCAAGGCAGACAAAATTTAACTCCATAGATATATGAGAAATAAAACAAATGTCAATACACATTGTAACCTTGAGGCCATTCCGCAACTATCCTTTCCTTGAGCATTGCAACAGTAGTAGCTGGAGAATAGGTACTTGGACCAATATCTGATCCATCGAAAAGACGAAATTTGAGTTCGAGACGTTCCTCTCCTTCAGCCATTGTTCCTCTTCTTATAAAGTTCCAAAGTTGCAGATCAGATGCAATAACAGAAAAATCCACTCAACCAAAGAATCAGTCCCTCATTACCTAGACATGCAAGTAGATGACCCCTTAATTATTATTATCATTACTATTATTCTTCTCAATCACTAAGACATAAAAATAAAATGGAGCAGACCTGAGAATAAGGTGGATACCTTCTTACACATCTGAACCGAGTATCAGGAATCTGGAAAATCACTGAAATCAATCCTTCATAATAATGCCGATAAATCCGACAATAAGTATGTAAGACCCCAAACATCTGGAATATCTGAACCTGGCAAGTTAAGCATTTCATGTAAGTCAATTGGCTCTTTCATCAACAGCAAGCAATACTAGGTATTATCCTATGCTCAGCCCAAATTAACGGTGTTTTCCTTAAGTCAGTGTTCTGTACAGGTCTACTTTCAGGAATCCAGTTTCATCATCTCTGGAGGGTCATACCTTCAACGAGCACTCACCAAAACTTACTTCCACTGAACAAGTCCCATCATCTGATCCCCGACCTTCTCCAATATTTCATACGGACCATTGGCCAAGTATCGGATGGACAGGATTATTCTATGGGCGTGTCTTGCATAAGCCATGCATGGTGTGGCCCACCAGCTAAACTGTCTGGATCAATGAAAGTTACAGCCCACCCATATGGAATTCTGGCCCTAATTAAAAAGCATCTAGTTCAGTTGAAGCATTCTGGCCCTAATTAAATAGCTTCTAGTTTGGTTCAAGCATTGTATATTCCCTCCTCCTCTAGACCATGGAAGTATGACCCGAATTTCAACGAATACAAAAGAAGCGAAAATCAGAAAATTCTCTGCATTCAAAGCATAAGCAAATCTGCACAAATACCACATGCAAGATCATTCAAAATCTCTTCAAGAACCCCACCCAAAATTAGCTTACTGAAGAATCCACTAGAGTCTCTCCCAAGCCTTTCAAATTTCACGACAAAATCAAAAGATTCGAGAAAGGTATAAGCTAAAATAAATTCTCGAAAGTCTCAGTAACCAATACAAATTCAAACAGAAAACCCTAAAATATCGATTGAAACCGACAGACATCGAATCAATACAGTCGAATTACCGAAATGACCGAGAATTGCAGGAATCGAAGGAGAAAAACAGTTCACGAACCTGATCAGGACGCCATTGCTGAAAGAATCCAGCTACAAATTTCTAGGGTTTTTCTGAAAAGGGCAGATTTCCTTTCTTATATTCGGCTGGAGAAGAAGCGAAGAGAGGCAGAACAGAGCAAACAGAGAGAGAGGGAGATTGAGAGATCTGAAAGCCGACGAAAGGCGGAAGTGGAGGGGTTTATATAGGTAGGATTTGAGCTGTAGAATCCTGCTAACGCGACGCGCGAGTGAGATGGGGGATATGGATCTCCATACACGTCGATAGTTCATACACGTGTGATACATCAGATACATTGAAATCCTATATTACGAAAATCATGTGGTTAAGTTCTTAGCTTGATTAAAATTTCAAGGATAAAAATTTAATGGTTAATGAAGGATAAACGGTCCATTTTAAAAGTAGAATTCCGAATTAAATAAGTTTTGGTTTTAGAAGTTTCGTGGTAGTATAAACCTAATTAATGGATTGGATCTCTCATACGTGTTCTATGTTGGAACGTGTTTGGCTTGGCTTTTCACCGATCTCACTCGCGCGAATCTCGTTTGCGTTTACGTGAGGGTAGAGATGGTTAACGTAAACCAAGGGCGTAGATCTTGACCGCGGTTGCACGGACCGAAGCGTGTGAAGCGGGTTCTGATTAGAGAAATTCGAAGCCAGCGTCAGAGACTCCAGCTGCAAGTGCCAGCTTGGCACACGTGCGAGAATTGACACTTTCAAATTCAGGATGGCCGGTGCTTTGCGTTGGCCTTAAAATTAGGACGGTCCGTTGATCAGGTGGGCCCCAGTTGGAACCTGGGCCGGCTCGTTTAAGCAATCACGTGTGCCGCGGACCGACCTGATTTTTTCTCCAGGGCATATGAATGCTCTGGATCTCGATACGTGTGCAACGTTGGCACGTGTGAGGGAATATGGAGGAATTACCGGGTCCTGAAATGTGTTGTTGGTTGGTGGGGTGCAAGTGGGCCGACGGTCAGTGTGGCTCATGAGTTGGGCTTGTGTTTATATGGAGCCCATGGGCCGGAATTGGGCTTCATTTAGAAATCAAGACATTTCTATTCAGGCCATGGCAGGGGCCAAATCCAGGCCGTTGATAGCTTCTCAGGCCGTAATTGGGCCTGATTTAGGCTCAAAAAGGGAATGGGCTATCGTCCGTCTTAGATCGAGTGAGACGGATCCCACCTGTTGAAGACCCTTGGGCCCATTTTGTTGCCGTGGCCCAAAAAATCTCGCAGATTGGAAGATTAGAACTCCTTAGGGTACCTTCTCAAGTGCACTTGCAGTCGCTAGAACACTCTCGAGTGTACTCGTTGCCATACATGCCACCGCAAGATCCGAGCCGTTCATCAGGTGGCCTGCACTGTTTAGATATCCTGGGCCACAGGAACTCTTTTGCTGTGGTCACCTGATCATCTGACGAACCACATGTGTACAAAAGAAATTGACGGCTGCAATTTTGGCCAATGGTATAT